>CAWUFW010003346.1:1200000-1851708 GCA_963921515.1 Calotriton arnoldi | reverse complement strand
GGTCAGGGCAGAGGGGTGGCTACACCCTTTCCCTTTGTCCAGTTCGCGCCAAAGCAGGGGCTGGAAGCCCCTGATCCGGTTTGAACTGGGGTATGCACTAGGGACACCAAATGTGCCCCCAGTGCAGGACTTCAAAGCACCCGAGAGTGCTCCCGCCCAGCCCCAATACACACTATCCTGTCTGGGGAGGTGGTTACACCTCCCTGCGACAGGAAACCTATTGTCCAGGCCTCCCTGCCGGAGTTTCGGTCAGCAGCAGGAGGCCAGACTTGTGTCTGTGGCAGCAGCATCCATTTTGTGATGCCAGGGCTTTAGAAAGAAGTTACCGGGCAAGCCAGTGTGTACATGTCTCTCCCTCTAGAAGGGTGGAATGCTACCCCCGCTGCCAGAATTGGCGGGGGGGTAGTATTCCAAGATGTTTGACACCAAACACGACATGTTTCCGTGCAGCCATCCCAAAGTTAGCATTTAACGCGGGGTTATAATGCGCTTAAGAGTATATGGTCAGGCTGCACTACAAACAGCATCAGAGAAGGGTCTCCGACCACTGCAGAGGGGCCCTGCTCATGCAGGGGCACCCTCTCACATAGGAACCATGCACTCTGCATTCAGGATTGACAAGGCCTGCCATAGGAGTGACTTATAGGTTTATATGTGTGTAGGTATGTAGTGATATAGGTAGCCTATATCACAGTAAGGGGTGCATGCACCACCTTACCCAGGCTGCAGTAGCAGACCTGTGGTGTCAGTTTGGATGGCCTTCCAGGGGTGGCACAATACATGCTGCAGCCCCTGGCAGGCCTCTGAGGTACCTATGCCCTGGGTACATAGTATACCATATACTAGGGACTTATAAGGGCACTCCAGATTCCAATCAGAGATGTGCCTAAGGCACATGGAAATCATTTTAAAGAGGAAGCAGCTAGGCTGGGGTTCTGATTAGCAGGGCCCCAGCCAGACTAAGGTCGAAAAACAGTGAAGCATCAGCAAAAAGTGGGGGTACCCATGTGAAGCAGATCCTACTCTCCTACAGCACATTCCCAGGGTTTATAATAATATCACAGATGCTTTGTCTCATTCCAAGGTGGCAGAGGTTCTGTGGATTTGCTTCGGGAGCAGACACAGAGAAGACGCCAAACCAACAGGAGCTGTGCCGGATGGGCACCAAAGGTTTTTGCAGTTGATAGTGGATTCGCTGGTGCTCTCTACAAGGAGGACATATACACAGGCATTGAAAGAATTTCTGGAGTCCGGGGCATGGCAGAGAGACAGTGAGGAGGATGCATGGCGGCGGTGTGATGAAGTGGTGCAGCTTATCATGCACATGATACGCTGGCTGGTAAGTTGGCAGGCATCACAGTCCTGGGAAAGTTGCTACAGGCATATGCACTTTCTGCAGGTGAACTGGGAACATGGCTGCTAGAAGGATGGGCAAGAGATAAAGGTAATACTGGGAGGACACAACAACTGTTAGTTTGGCAGATGTCGCGGAAGGTGATGGGTGAGCTGCATGTAGTTTGTCAGGATGAGAGCCAGGCTGAGTTGTTTTTGTTGCTGATCAGGTTGGATGTTTTTTGGTGCGTTTCGGGTCTCAGAGTTGTTGGGGAGCAGCAGTGGGGGGCATACAGAGGATTGATGTGGAAGTACAGGAGGATTGCATAGATATCCAGCTTTTGACATCAAAAATAGACCTGAGGCCACAGGAAGGATAGTACATCTTTCATCATTACCTGTGCAGCAGTTTTGCCCCGTGTCAGAACTTTCAGAGAGGAAAAGAGGGAGAGTGCAACAGGGTGTTTCAGTATCAGGACAGGTCAAGGGTGACTGCATTTCAACTGTATGCAGTGTTACATAAAGCAGTGATGAGATTGGGATTGCCACCTGTGCACTACAGGACCCATTAATTTCAAAGAGTGGCAGCGACAGAAGCCAAGCGGAGAGGATGGACAAGGGAAGGCATCATAGCAGTGGGCGTTGGTCATCGGGGTGTTATATGGAAATATGTGAGGTCAGGAGGGAAAGTTGCTGCAGGAGATGAGGTCTCAGAGTAACTTTTTGTTGTCTTTTGTAGGTTCTCTCCCAGGTCTGGAGTGAAAGAACTTTACCGTTTGGATACTGGGCCAGTCTTTCAGCAAATGGGTGCAGAAGCAAGCAAGCAATAGAAGTTATAGTTAACAAGGTAGATGATTACGGTCAATTGGTATGCTGGGGGGGGCATATTGTGGCGGAAGCTGTTGCCAGTGTTAAATAAGTTGCTGTCTGGGGAAGGCTGTTCGGATGTGTTGGCAGTACACGGAGGAGAGAACAATCTGGTGTGCGAAAGGTTTGGGATTGATCAAAGCCATGAAAAGAGATCTGAGAGAGATGAAAGCCAATTTGGATGGGGGTGGAGTTGAGGGGGTGGAGAGGCCAGCTGCCATTGACAAGAATAGGAGGAAGGTGAATCTGAAGCTGCACAAATTCTGCAGAGATGAGGGCATATGTAGGATTGTACACCCTGAGTTGAAGTACGAGGCAGAGGGGTTATTTTGCAGAGACGGCGTACAGTGGTCCATGATGGGTATGGATTTGTATCTGATGCAGATGAGGGAGGCTTTGTCAGGGGCTCTGGTAGTTCACCTATGGAGGGCTCCCTAGAGGGAGGTTGAAAGTGTTTGAAAGAACAGCTGGGGGGCAGAAAACCCTGACAAGGGTTTTTTTCTGGATGGTGGTTTGCTGATATGTTGCATGGTTGAATAAGTTTAATTAATGTTGGGGTGGGGAAACAGTTTGAAGGGAGGGTGGGAGTAAGCTGACACTTACAGAAAGTAAGAAGTTAAAGGGTTACAGTTTTAGGAAGTAAAGTTAGTTCAGCTGGTAGAGAGTGGGTACAGTCTGGCCAGACTAATGGGTTAGGGGCAGTGCCGTCTTAACGCATGGGCAGCTGGGCAGTTGCACGGGGCCCCCACGAGCATAGGTGCCCACACTAATATATGCCCAGACCAGAATTTAACCAGGGGCATGGGAGGTGGGAGGAAGAGTGGCAGATGTTCACTTAAGTGTGCATGTAAGTTTGGCCGGCCTGAGACGGCGGGCCAAATCGACATGCGCACTTAGGTTTCTCCAATCCGGCTGTGCATACAGCTGGGTTTGAGAAACAGCACGGACGCCCTGTGCCTAAGCGACCATTGATCCTGCCTGCTTAGTCCAATCCCCACACTGCTATCATGCTTGAGAGCAGCGCGGGGATTGGATGGGATGTTCCTGATGCTGGCCCAGGGATTGCAGGGACCAGGAAGTGGACGCAGAGGAGCACGAGGCGGCTGGCAGCACCAGATACATTTTTTTTATCATTAACCCCCGTGGGCTCCCCGCAAACCGCCTCCCCCGCACCCAACCTACAACTCTAAATCAGTGTCGGCCGCCACTGAATTTAACACTAATTTTCCGATCACCCGCCTCAACATTCAAATCTCCCGGTAACTCGGTAGAAGGAGAACAATTACGAGTTGTAGCGGAGAGTTAGCATGTCTGCATTCACAAGAGAAATTTTGCCGTTTTGGTTGCTTGCAATGTTATGGAAGCAGAATATTGTAAAGGATTCGTTGGAGGTAATTAGTGGCTGGGGACAACAGTTGCTGACAGTGTGCATTTCCATTATTGGAAGCAGAGCCTCCGCTTTATGTTCCAAGAATTCTATTTGTGCAGTGAAGGGCTAGAGGAAGTGTAAGAAAGTGAAGTGGGAAAAAGAAACTGTAGACTTAGCACGTGTTAGTGAAATTCGTAAATAACCCTTTGAGGAGAAATGAAACATAATATTTTGAGTGAAGCACAGAAGAGGAAAAGAGCTGCAGAGGAGAAAGAGAAAACGAGCAAACTTCCAAAGTTAACATCTTGGTTCAATCCAAGTGCAATGTCAGCCACTAGTACTGCTCCTTCAACTATATCATCCACATCTACATCCACTCCTGCAACTAATCATCCAGTTCCAGCAGACATACCAATGGTATCATTACCTGTTCCTGTAGCTGAGGACATTCCACAAGAGGAAATGCCCAAATATCAAACTGTAAAGGAGTTTGTAATCCAAGACACAGATCCAGGGTTATGGGACATTAGCAATCCTAACACAGTGGATGAATGGATTTGAAGTGGGCCGACATCATGTCAAAATCATAACAGCAACCATTCAAACTCATGCAGAGTGTATAAAGAAGATAGAGGAGAGACTACTCAAACAAGGTATTTATCCAAAAATGTGTTCAAACATGAACTGTGGAATGGCAACAGTGTAAAGGGTGAATGCCTACTCTATTCAAGGTTGTTTATACTGCTTTGTATGTTGCCTATATTCCAAGACAAAATCTCCCTTTGCTACATCAGGATCAATGACTGGAAACACAGCAATGTTTTTGAACAACATGAAAACGGAGAAGAACATCGCACGTGCATGACGGCATATTTGATTGGGCATAAAGAAACTGGAAATGTAGATTCTTTATTACTTCAACATCATCGCTCAGAGCAAGAATACTGGCATAAAGTGTTGAATGAATGAATGAAGCAGCATTTATAAAGCGCATAGCTACCCGTAGGCATCCCAGCGCTGGCGGATAACTGAAGCTTCAAAGAATCACTTAGGGAAAAGCCATGTTTTCAGCAACTTGCGGAAGACAGGATGATTAGGTTCCCCACGTAGCTGAAGAGGAAGGGAGTTCCAAAGTTTGGCAGCATTATAAGAGAATAGCCGACCACCACTTCTGACTCTCTGAATTCGGGGGACGACTGCCAGGTGTTGCTCGTCTGAGCGTAGTCGCCTGTTAGCTCGATAGGGCTTGACCATAGAGGAGATAATCTCTGGTCCTTTCCCTCCTATCAGTTTGTGGGTAATGCACAAGGCCTTAAAGTGGACTCTCTCCCGGATGGGGAGCCAGTGGAGAGCCTTCATGTCTGGTTTTGCCGACTGCCGGTTCTGAGTCCCCATGAGAATCCTTGCGGCGCAGTTCTGTACTGTTTGCAGTTTGACGAGGACCGAACTCGGGGCTCCAAGGTATACGGCATTGCCGTAGTCCAGGCGTGAAAGAATAAGTGCCTGGACCATGAGCTTTCTTGCCTGAAAGGGGAGCATGGGGAGCACTTTACGAAGCATCGTTATGATGCCAAAGCAAGAGGCCACCACCTTTCTGGTCTGGACTTTAAAACTGAGGTCAGAGTCCAGCCAAAAGCCAAGGCTTTTTATTTCTGACTTAGGAACAGGTGCCGCGCCCATCGAGGTTTCTGCAATTCACTTTCTTTCCTCCAGAGGTTTGCCATTTCATGGAGAAAATCAAACAAATGGGTCAGCAAAAAATGGAAACTATTTAGGTATTCTAGAGCTGTTGAGGGAATTTGACCCTTTTGTGGAAGAACATCTCAAACTGTATGGGAATCAAGGAAAGGGGAACCCTTCGTATTTATCAGCAAACATTTGTGAGGAATTTATTGAATTAATGGGAGAGCACATTCTTTGTGCTATTCTTGAAGAAATAAAAGAATCTACGTATTATTCAATAAGTGTGGATTCCACTCCAGACATCTCACACACTGATCAACTAACTTTTACTGTCCAGCATATTCGAGGATGTGAGCCTGTGGAACATTTTCTTAAGTTCATCCCCATCTTTTCTGATTGAGCAAAGAATCTAGCAGGTACAGTTGTTGATTTCCTTAATGAGAACAAAATTCCACTATCAAACTGCCGTGGTCAGTCCTATGACAATGCCTCAAATATGTCTTGACGATATACAAGATTGCAAGAACGGATTAATCAACTGAATGAGTTTGCCATATATGTACCCTGTGCAAGACACAGCCTGAACTTGGTGGGAGTAAAAGCAGCAGAGTGTTGAATACAGACTGCTACATTCTTCGACTTTGTTCAGCGTCTGTATTCCTTTTTCTCTGCTTCTACATATCGATGGAACGTTCTGGCATCATCATTAGGAGAAAAAAATTGTGGTCAAGCGTCTGTCTGACACGAGATGGTCGTCACATTTTGCATGATGTTCATGCTCTATATGGCGGTTTCGAGAATATTAAAGATGCACTGGATTCTGTATCTGCCGACACTGAACAGGAAGCAAACACAAGGCGAGAGGCAGAAGGATTGAGTGATAAAATGGAGAACCTGGAAACAATCTTCCTCACAATTCTTTGGGATTACATTCTTGAAAGAGTAGACAAAACCAGAAAGGTCCTGCATTCAGAGGATGTGAACATACTTGTTGCCATGAATCTTCTTGAGTCTCTAAAAACCTATCTTCAGGAAATTAGAGACAAATTTAGTGAATACCCATTGAAAGCAAGAAGAAGGTATTCAGATTCTGATTATAGAGATGTAAAAAAAACAGGAACGAAAGCGAAGTGTACGTCCTACTAGATATGACGGATCAGAAGAAGGGGTACTTCTC
The DNA here is from genome assembly GCA_963921515.1 of Calotriton arnoldi. Classification (NCBI taxonomy): domain Eukaryota; kingdom Metazoa; phylum Chordata; class Amphibia; order Caudata; family Salamandridae; genus Calotriton; species Calotriton arnoldi. The sequence continues at coordinate 1,845,280 of CAWUFW010003346.1, read as the reverse complement.
AGTAAAAGTGAAATGTTCAAGGTGGAAACATTCCTTCCTGCGCTGGATTCTCTAATTCCTTAACTGACAAAACATGCAGAAGCTTATTCATTGATTGCAAATCTGCATTCCTTCTTCAGTGAATTGAAAACAACAGGTTCTGATGAGCTTAACAAAAAGTATGAACATCTGGCTAATGTATATCACAAGGACCTTGATTATGGTGACCTTTTAAATGAATGTGAGAATCTCAAGCAATACATTGTTCTTGATGACAATTGGCTTGACGTCAATGGTCTTCAGGATGTCATTTTCCATACACATGAGTGAAAGCCAGTTAAAGTGCTGCTGCCCCATTGTACTGCAAAGCTGATTTTTATAAGTTTCAGTCTTTAAAATGAACGTTCTCCTGCACAGTTGGCCACCATCATGCACATGAACACTCTGAGTGCAATTTCAACATTGGAAAACACAGATGTCAAGTTGCCCAAAATTATTGTTTTGTACAATGCAGGGAGAGTATCACAATTATAAAGGACTTCTCTGCAATGAAATTTCGCAAGTGTTTGTGTTGAGCACTTGAGCCATCTCCGTCAGTATGATTTACCAACTAAGTACCATTTGTATGTTGAAATTTTTGTTTTTCAAGTTCAAGGCTCATGTTATATTGTCCAAACGTTTGTATTGATTAATCTTTGCTGTACAGCATTTTTATTTTTTAATGTCAAACCTCTGATTTTGTTGGAGGTACCAATAACTATGTTTATTTTATCGATAATTTACATTTTTATTCCTGTGAGTGGTTGTGTAGGCAGGGCCCAGTGCACTGCTTTGCCTGGGGGCCTATAATGCTATTAAGATGGCCCTGGTTAGAGGGACATTTAGGGGCGGGGGTAAGACAAATGGTAGGAGAGGATTGATGTATAGTCAGGAGGATAGTTTTGTAAGATATTTTGCCCTGGGTTTACACTGTTTGTAATGTGCACCCGCTTCAATAAAGCAGCCTTTTTCACACTACAACGTTTCAGTGATCTGTACGGTATGCTCCGGTCTTATAGGTGTTTGGGGGGCAGCCGACCGATGGGAGGTATGCCTCTAGGAATTTTGAGGCGGGTGGTACAGTTCCCTAGGACCACAGGAGGATTTGGGCTATCATGGTAGGCAGGGAGAGGCAGCCAATATAAGTCAAGAGCATTGTGCTACCAGCCACCATTTTATGGTGTCATGTACATGGCGGCTGGTAGCGGCTGTCAAGGGAGACGTTTTCGAGGCACGCCCACCCATTCATTGTTACTAAGAGTTTGAGGAGTGTGGTTTTAGGCTGCATTTATTGTAACAGATGCATAAGGGAAGGCACAACGTAGATTGTCACTGTGGGGCAGATGCACTGGCGGTTTGCTAAGAAGTTTGCATGGGTAAATAGATTTTATTGCTGTTGAGGTGGGAAGCAGTTTAAAGGGGAGTTCAGGAGTAAGTTGACACTTTCAGAAGGCAGGAAGTTAAAGGTTTACAGTTATAAGAAATAAAGTTAGTTCAGAAGGCAGAGAGTAGGTACACTCTGGCCAGGCTAATGGGTGGGAGGGACATTTAGGAGTGAGGGTAGGACAAATGGTAGGGGATGATTGATGTGCAGTGAGGAGGATGGTTCTGTAAGGTATTCTGCCCAGGGTTTATACTGTTTGTGATGTGCACCTGTTCAATAAAGCGGCCTTTTTCATGCTACAGCGCCAGTGGTCTGTGCTGTTTCCTCTCATCCAAAAGGTATTATTGAACACGGTACTATTTATTTCCGGTATAAGTGAGCTAACATGTTGCATATTGAGCGGCGCTTCCAGAGGTGATATTGGTTTTAATTTACTACATGGCTTGCTCGATTGTTAAAGAGCAAAATGTAGACTATTGTGCCAGAGTAAGTTTATGGAGTTTGTAGACAGTTTCTTTCGGCGGAGACGGCCTACACTGGTCCATGATGGGTATGGATTTGTATCTGATGCGGATGAGGGGGCTTTGTCAGAGGCTCTGGGTGTTCGCCTAGGGAGGGCGCCCTAGAGGGAGGTTGAAAGAGCTAATGTAGAGGCAAAGTTGTTAGAATTGTTTAAAGTTAAATACAGGTATTAATAATGTTTGGTTTCTGAGTTAGTTGAGAATCGGGAATAGCTTGCATTTCCCTAATTATGGTTTCTGATATAAAATGAAAGTTCACCAGTGTCGCCTTTCTTTCCTCGAGGTTCCCGATAATAAACAAAAGTTTTCAGAGTCGCCTTTCTATCTTTCATTTAAGGCTTCAGATTGCATGTGTTAAGAAAAGAAAGTGAATAATTGGCACCTTTTTTTTGCAAGATTTGTGATAATAACGAAAGGGCATCATTTATATCTTAAATGCATTAGGAAAGGATGTGGTTAGAACTTCATCTCAATCAGGCAGCCTAGGTAGGTAGACAGCTGGAGCGGTCACTTATTTTTACAATAAGAAAGTCTGTAGGGCATCTAGATTTTTATAGTGTTCAGTCTCCTTTAACCCCCTGAGAGAAGAAAACAAGTGTGATTATGTTTTGCCCCAGTAGAAATCAGATCTTTCAAACTTAGGTATATGAATGGTTTGGCCGTAATTAGGCTGAAGGTTATGCGGAGACAGTAAGAACCTTAACCCCCACCCCCTCAGAATCTAGCGGAAGCTACAGACAGGTGTGAGTGTCGCCTCTCCTCGTGAATCTAGGCCACTAAGAAGGCCATCACTGAGACAATGATTACAACCTGGAGGTTAACTTCTGATCGTTGGAATTCTGAGGCAGGTAATAAAACACACCCGTTTTGTTGCCCTCTGACCGATCTCGACGGATCAAACCTGCAAAATGTATATGGTAAAAAGGGCTCGAAAAAAAGGCAAAGCATACAAAACTCGTTGGGTTAAAGATTGATTCTGCCTTTTATGCCTCATTTCCAAGTTGAAAACTCAGAATAAGTTATACTTATAACGCCCACTAAAGACTTAGGGCCATATGTATCAAACTCCCCTTTTGCGAATCGCAAATTGCGATTCGTAGCGAATCGCAATTAGAGATTTGCAAAACGGTATGTAAATAAAAAGTCGCAAAATATTTGCGATTCGGTAAAAATCGCTAATTCAATAGCGATTAGCCAAATAGCGATTCCCCATCAGCGAATCCGCAAAATTGCGAAATCGCTAAATAGCGAATTCGCAAATTTGCGAATTCGCTAATAGCAAATCGGGGACCTTGGTGCAGCCTGATGACATCACAACCAGGAAGTGTGACTACCCATGCTGCACCTGAGCCTCAGAATCAGAGTGAGAGACTAGGAGTTGAGGTGAGGCATCACTGCAGTGCTCCACTGAATTCAGAGATTGGAGACATGGCCAGCAAGGACCAGCAGCAGGGGGAGACCAGCAGAAAAAGAAAACAAAAGTTCACAGAAAGTGAGCAGGAGGTCCTGATACAGGAGATGGTTGTGAGCCATGAGCTCCTCTTTGGGAAGAAGTCCCTGCGTGTGCCAGAGACACGCAAGAGAAGGAAATGGGCAGACATCCAGCGCAAAGTCAACGCAATTGGCGTCACACATCGAAGCGTCAAAGACCTGCAGAAGCGCTGGTATGATATGCGCGCGCGCTCAAAGGAGAAGGTTGCTGTCAGGTTGGAGGAGGCTAACAAGACCGGTGGTGGGACCTCCACTGCCACCGCTTCAACACCACTTGAGGAAATGGTTGAGGGGACCCTGCTTCCGGAGAGTGTAATGGGCGTGGCAGACCTGGACAGCTCCGACCAACCACAACCAGGACAAGGTAAGAAGCATGCCATCACACCCCTGATACCTCCCTACTACCCACACACACCCAGGAGAGACCCAGGGGCACAACAAAACTATAAGTCCAGTGCAGGTACACAAACACACACAGCAATGCATTATGGGAGTTGTAGTTACATGCACCTAACAGTGGAGCAGTGACACCCAGCCAGGCTCAAACAGTATGTGTGCATCATGGAAGGCAAAATACAGACAGACAGGACTCATGTCACTCCAAACAGTGTAATTTAATGCTTCACAAATGCAAGGCAGGACAGTAAATCAATGTGTGCATTTATGTCCACAGCACCAGCAGAAACACAGGGAACAATCAGTGGAGGGGAGGATGAATCCCCCAGCCCAGAGGCAACAGGGCAAGAGGAGGAGGAGGAAGAGGAAGAGGAAGACGAGGGCAGCCCAGTTATCCTTCCAAAACGCCGCAGGCGGATTGCAGTGCCACCATTGCCCCCGCTGGAGGAGGAAGGCCAGGACACCGATGACGATGTCCAACCAGTCCAGGGACAGTCGGAGCCACAACCCCGTGCTCGAGCACGTGCCGATCCAATACCACCAGTCCCATCCAGGCGCAGGGCACCACGTGCATCCACCAGTGCAGCAGACACAGGAGACGACACAGTCTTCCAAGGGCTGGAGGGCCAGATGTTAGAAGTCCAGCGCCTGCAGGCAAGAAACATACGTTCAATTCAGAGGCAAATCAGGGTTGGCTTCATGGGCCTGACGGGTGCCCTGGAGGCACTCTGTGCTGAACTAAGGGCGGACTGTGCTGCTAGGCGCAGGGAGAGGCAGCGCCTACACACCCGCCTGGACCTCTACACCAGGGCGGTCAACCGCCTTTCCTCAGCGACCTCTGTGCTGTCAAGGCGCAGCATCAGTATGCAGCATGAGGTGGCACACTGCAGCCAGGACGTGGCCAGGGGTCTGGTACAGGTGACATGTGCTGTGGATCAGCTGCGGGCAGCTGCCACTGCTTGCCCAGGAGTCCTCACTCCAACAGACGAGGACGCCCAATCTAGCAGGAGCAGCATTACACCACCGCCCCCACCGGACAGGCGCCGTAGTGTGCGTCACGGCAGGGCTGCTGAGGCAGGTGAAGAGGGCACTGTGCACCCACGGCGAGGGGCTACAGGCCGTCAGCGCCGCTGTTGAGGTGGTCAGACTGAGGCATGGATATGGGTGCATCAACCCAGTGCACACAGACACTTGGTCAAGATAGTTATTGTGCGGGACATTGGACAATACATTGTGTGCCACACAGGCTGTGTGCTGATATATATCCTGTACTAAAGGAAATTAAACACAGTCTCATAATAGATATATAGCATTGTGTCATCTTTTCTTACCTAGAAATAGTTGTGTGTGATCTCATCTCGCCTCTGGCGCCCAGCAGCTGCACCAATTACACCGGCTGGCATGCATGCTGGAGCTGGCACCTCCTCATCAGATGATTCCGATTCGGTGAGCTCCACTGGTGTGCCTTTCCTGGTGGCGATGTTGTGCAGCATGGCACACACTACCACTATTTGCAACAGGTCTGGGGGCTGTACTGAAGTGCCCCTCCACTCTTATGTAGGCAGCGGAAGCGGCTCTTGAGTATTCCGAAGGTCCGCTCAATGGTACATCTGGTTGCTATGTGGGCACTGTTGTACCTCCGCTCCCCAGCGTTGGCAGGATTCAGGTAGGGAGTAAGGATGTAGTCCCGGACCGCATACGCACTGTCACCTGTGGGGCGAGAGGAATATGGTTGAACACTGACCTGCCACTGCTGTGCATTACTAGTGTGTCCTACTTTCACATGCAATTACCTAGTAGGTATCCCTCACCAAACTCCCCACTTGTGAGTCGACGGTGTATCCCACTGTGGCGGAAGATGAATGAGTCGTGGGTGCTGCCTGGGTACTTAGCGACGATGTCGGTGATGATGTGCTTGGCATCACACACCACCTGTATGTTCAGGGAATGGTAGGACTTGCGATTCCTGAACACATACTCGTTCTGGGAGGGGGGGATATGGCGACATGTGTCCCATCAATGCATCCAATGACGTGGGGAAATTGTGCAATTTGATAAAAGTCCTGCTTGGTCTGGGCTAGTGCCTGTGGTGTGCTGGGGAAGTGGATGTGGTTGTGCAGCCTCTGTACCATGGCATCAAGGAACGCGTGGAAGAAGCGCGACAATGCACTCTGTGAGACCCCTCCTGCTGTGGCTATCACCCCCTGAAAGCTCCCTGACGCCAAGAGGTGCAGTGAGCACAGGACCTGTATATGGGTGGGGATGGTGTGTGTCCTGCGTGTGGGGTGTTCAAGTATAGGTCTGAGCTCTGCTATTAATTCCAGGATGCTCTCTTCGTCCAGCCTGTAGTTTGTATGGATCTCCTCCTCAGTCCGCTGGAACAGGGTTATGCGCGCTCTAAAGATCCTTTCCTGGCGTCGCCTTCTCTGTGCAGCAGCTCTGAGTCGCAGCCTCCTGGCTATCACGTACAGCCCAGACATTGTGGCAAACATCAGTTGCATTGTGGGCCTCTTTATTTAGCTTGCACCTGGTTACCACCTGTTCATACTTGGTGGTAATTGCGATTCTCTAATTTGCGAATTTCGTGTATTCGCTATTTGCGAATTGATCATGCACTCCGTTTAGCGAATTCGCTAATTGCGAGCTCTGCAATTGCGAGTTTCGCTATTTGTGTGTCACAATTTGCGAATTCGCAGATATTTCGCAAATGAGTACGAATCGCTATTTTGCAAATCGCTATTTTTGCGAATCTCAGATTAGCGAACGGAATGTGTCTCGTACATAGCGAAGCTGTGTTTTGCGATCGCAAACACCGTTTTTTTGCGAATCGCAGTGTTTGCGATCGCAAAACAGCTTCATACATATGGCCCTTAGGGCCTTATTACGAGTTTGGTGGTCTTCCAATGGGACCGCCACAGCGGTAATCTTGGGGAAAACCGCTAAGCCCACGGTGAGCCCGCCTGCTTACTACTTGAATCCAGGTCAGGCGGGCAGTGCGACGGTGGTGTCACGACGGCGGTCTATTAGGCTCATAGGAGGGCCTAACAAGCAGACCGCCACAGTGAGAGAGCCTACTACACGTTCCTCCATGGTGTGGCATGCACCATGTTTGCATGCCACACCGTGCAGTAACAAGGGTGCAATTCCAAAGGGGCACAACATGTGCCTTCCCCACCACATGCATCCCTAGACCCAGATTTGGCCAGGGGCCCTGTTAGCGCCCCCTTACCTGCAAGTCCGCCGCTCTTTTCATGGCGGGGTCCCCGCCATGAAAAGGGTGGTGGATATGCAGGTCGTAATATGATCGGCGGTGCCGGCATCGGCACCGCCAGCATATTCAGGCCATTTGTAGACCGCCACCGCAGCGGGATCCTTGATCCCGGAGGTGGTGGCAGTCTTGTTTCGGTCCCACTGCCACACTCATAATATGGCAGGAGGACCCGCTGTGGTGGTCGTGGTCTGACTGCCACTGCAAGTACGGCGGTCCAGGACTGGTAAGTAAGTATTCAGCATAACTCATAATCAGGGACAGGGTGCTGGTCTAACATTGCTGGATGTAAGGATTCCTTCCAATATGGCGAGTTGTTGCCTAGCAGTGCAGTTGGAGACTTAAATATGCTTAGCAGGATCAACTACTTGTGACTCATGACCTTTAGTTACAGCAGAAGTTTTTATGGGATTTCTGATTACGTGGTGGTAGAAGCAATTTGTGGGTAAATGGATTGTCTACGTAGATTTTGCTGGACTATGCAAAAGCTTTATCCAAGGTCTGGCCTCAAATATTGTTGGGTCCTTAACTATGAAAACTGTGGCGACTGAATTGTGTTGCAAATTCTTTGTGATAGAAAGGCACAGTCTTTCAGGATAGACAGTAAAGATGCCCTATGTTATGAGAATGTTATGGGTTGTCAGTAGTTTGTCAATAGCATCTGTAAGTACATCTCCAATTAAAGATGTATTTCTTGGGGCCAGTATATCAACACCAGGTATAACAAGAACGACAAAAACGCATTGACTGAACAGACAATGACAGTGATTACTTGTCACTGTTTCCTATTTGCAACACATCTTTGAAAGCAAAGATTAGGACACTGCCACACCATGGCAAATGTGCTTATTAGCAAAGACGATATTATAATCAGTGTGGGCGAGATCTTTAATCATTTTAGTTGTATTATGCAGGAGCAATGAATCAGTGATTTATAAAAATGGTTAGGCAGTAGCTTGGCCACTGTTCTACTATGTGTTAAACAGTATGTGATTTTCAATGCGGATCTACTGGGAATACAACTTATGCTAGATCTAGAATGCTTAAGACTGCAAGTAAGATCCTTTAGGTTAAACATGTCCACGAGCTTTAGATTGCCTTTCATTGTCTAAGGGTTACTGGCAAATTTATCAGAATAGTTCTTAAAAGTGTGGTGTAGGTATTAGCATCTCCCACCTCTTACATCTTCTAATTGCAGACCGGCTCCCATGCATTCAACTGGTGGGTGATTGAGATGCAGCCATTTTTACCTGCTAACTCAAAGGAATAACACAGCAGATTTCTTTTCTGGCCAATTAGTTACCACTAAACGTGATAAAGTGAAAAGATATAGAGCAAATTAAGCTACAACAATAAGGAAGCTGGGGGTAGGGACCATTTTGCTGAGCAGACTTCATTACCAGATTAAGCTGTGCTGTCAAACTGAAGTGTCATAAAAAGAAGTCAGAAGATTGCATTTGTGTTGTAAGAGGTGAACTCAAAAGGCATACAAAGCAATATACTGCAAGGTAGATGCATTTGAGAAACGGAAAATATTTTCATTGTATCGTTAAGAAACATATCTTTAGTTTGTGAACAAAAAAGCTGTAAACTTGTTATCATGATAAGTAAAATGAAATACATTAATATGCAGAGTTGATAGTGAAAAGCACTATTTTGTTGAGAGGCTAAGGCATCCAAACAACAGACACCTCCTAAAGAAAAGCTACAAAGCACCAATTAAAAGGCATTGTGTTTGTAAAGCAAACACAACAAAGAACACACATTGGGCCTCATTCACTAGGCATGTCCATCTCAAACCAATAAAATTATCACCTGAGGCCCCATCACCAAAACTTAATGGAAAGACAAATAAGGCAATAATTATCATCTTCAAAATGCAATGGCCTTGAAGGCCAGCCTACGAAGTAATGGCAAACCATAAAAAGGCATGAAAGGCAAAGGCTAAAAAGGGAGGCTGACCCAAAGTCCACGCTCTCACTCTTTACTTTTTCTTACTATGCCTTTCTGAAGACTTGATGACATAAGGTCTTCAGACCTAAAAGGGAAAAATTTAATTAATAATATAAGAGCACCCAGCAATAGGCCAATGTAGATTAAAACCAAGAGAGCCACATAAGAAAAAAAACTTTAAAAAACGTAGGCTAGTTTTTAGCACCTGCACTGATGCTTAACTTTGACATTTCTACCCTCTCCTTGAGTTCTCTCACTTAACCTGACTTTTAGAGCGAGCCAACCAAAGGCCCAATAATGTTGCAATGAGTACATGGAGAAATGCATAGTTGATTTAAGCATATGGACACCAATAAATCTTAAAGTGATTGGTGACACACTTAAAAGGAACTACAGTATCTCAAACGTGCAATAAAGAGACTAAGGTGGAATCCAGGTAGATAACAATATGGAGCAAATCCAGTGTAGCTACAAAGACCTGGGCAAGTTAGGTAAATATTTAACAATGGTTGTTTCTGACTTAAATGTACGATGGCTAAACACAACAGACCAATTGCTTAAGTCTATTGCTAAGAGGCATTTAAGAAAAAGCGGATACATTAAATATTGTACTGATTTCTAGATCAGATATTGACATATATTTAAATAAAAATGATCTTTAAGACCACAAATACACAGCATTTGGTGGAGTCAAAACACATACTGATATACAAAGTACTAAAAGTGAGAAATTAAATTAAGAACATACAATTTACCCAGCAGTACCGGGAAGACCAAAATTAGAATACAGATTATGCAGACATGGCAATATGCAGGAGTCTGGCAATGTGTAGCAGCATAAAAACTCTATTCAGTCATTTTTTACCTCTTCATGAGAGGACCTGCCCGTCAGGTTGCTTTACTTGAATATTTTAGCTGAAGTGGTAAGGCCACTGACAAGTAGATTGTGGTGTGCTTACATGGTTGCAAGATGCTTGTCCTTTAGGATATTAGCATTTTTGGGAGGACACCCTTCATTCCAAGTTATGAAACATATCTAAATAATATGATTTAAAAATGCCTCTCAGACACATGTTAAAGTCAGTTGCAAATTCAGATATACTAGTTGGCACTGGCACAATGGAAATTAAAATTTGTACTTGTTCATAAAGGTCCTCTTACAGCTAACTTTCATTGCTATTTTGAACTGAGAACATTCACTGTTGAGGTACTGAATGAGTAATGTGAGGTGCTCTATTTAATTTGTAGGTGTCTCCTTGACATTTGGGTCTCCAACGTTTTCTGTAATAGGAGCTACTTATGTTCAATGAAAATCATACCGAGCTGCTAATATTGTTAGAGTTGTAATTGTGACCGCATTAGATATGATTACATCAATGGCCACCCTATGGAAGATTATCAGTAATGATCACCCGAGTTCATCAGACATGGTTGCCATCAGTAATGTAATAAAAGGCTTTGTCAATATGAAAGGCCTCTACGTGGGTAATACATAGCAGGCATAGTGGAAAATGCACCTGGCACCAAGTAATAGGTATCCCCACTGTCGCATGATTTATCACTGGAATGTCACTTTTAAACATATTTTGGAAATGCAACCATTTTCTCAAAAAATCAGTTTATGAGTTCTGAAAATACATACATTTTCGTCTGGATTACACTCTTTTCAATTTTGGTATAAATATAATAAGTCAACTAAGCAAAAGCTTCTAATGAAGTAGGCTGGGCTTCACACAGGGGAGGTACTTACAGATAGCTGGAGAGCTATCAGTAGCTCATGGAACACTCGTTGGAGAAGCCTGGTTTAAACACAGATGCTGTCAACCTAGATTTCTTGCTTGCAGACTGTAGCCTCTTGAAAAGTGAGTATTAAAAAGCAGCATTGCTTTAACTTCTTGTGACTTTCAAATACCACACATCCTCCCTAGTGTGTGGTTTGGTTTCCTACAGTACATGGGGAACTCAAACAACTGGAATGTACAGTCTCAATACGTGACCAAAATTCACCCATCTTCATCAGCCTATTCGTATCTTACATTCTTCATGATGCGAAGGGTGATGGGCTTTACTGCCAAGAGCAAAAGAGATTTGTTCTGACTGTTATTCTCTGAGAATGAGGAATAGATCTACAAACAGCTTGGGAGGCCAGGCAGGCCAGTGATAGATAATTAACAGCATGGATGTCAGCTGTGGGATCATGGGTAGTTAGGTATGGGCAATTTACAGTTGTAATCTAGCACATGGTGCTGTAACGTTTTACTTACTCTCTCAAGATGCTAGAAACCTCAAAGATGATGGGGGTGGGGAATTCTGAGAGAAAGCGCGAGCAAGATAACGCAGTGGAAAAGTGGACAAGATATGGCAAACCTTATAGTACCAACCGTATTTAACACCAAACAGAAAGTATAGGTTCTTTATCATAGAACTCTCTTGTTAGTTTTATACAGTATAAAAGCATCCTAAACTACATGGCATTGCACATAGTTAGATTTGCTGGAAAGTCCACAGTAGGTCTAGCACTAGCAGGGCATCATTTCGAGAGAGTCTTCCAGTGCCTGGGGCACATTTCTTTTCAGTCTCGTTTCTGCTGGTCCTTACTTGGCCAAGTGTTTTTTAGTCAAGTTCATGATGCACGTTTCTTGTGAATACTGAAAAAAATGTGTTTCCTACAGTGTGGTACTGCCACACAGTGAACAATGTTAGCAAGAGCTACTGGACACTTCCAATGGTGATGCAGACAAGACATCCAGCAATGGATCACTGACATCGAGACCAAAAATATTGACTTACAGAATTATCAAAAATGTAATATCATTTACAAAAATATTGAGTCTCTATACTTAATTAAAAAAAATCACTAATATCGTATACATAAATATTGACATCAAAAATATCTTAACATACATCAAAAACAAAAATATTGGAAGCAAAAATATTGTGACATAACTAACCATGGACTATATCAAAAATATCTAAATCAACAATATTGACTACATAAATATAGTTAAAACAAGTAATAAATAGTAGAAAAAGTATGAAAAACATAATTTAACCAACACAAAATATATTCTACAATATGTAAATAATTTATAATAATTTACTTAACCAAAATAATACATTTAAAGTATATTAACAGAAACCTCCTCTAAATTACTCATTATACATATTTACATCCCACTTACATACAACACATATTTATATTCATAAATATTATTGTTTCTTTTCTTATAATAAATACAAATAATATTAAATAATTTAAGTTATCTAGAATTTTGAGCATAAAAAAATATTAATTGGTGTTTTCCCAATAAGGACATAACTAAAGAAAAAATTACATGAAGCTAAAACAACCAATGATATTAAACTATACAAAACTATAACCAATAAAATAGGTTAACCAATTAAGCAAACAATAAAAAAGCCAGAGCAATAAAAGCAAAAAATATCTCAAAAAATGCCAAACATTTGAAAAGGCAGAAACTCTGCTGGATTTTCTCTGCGAAAGACAAGCCAGCAACATATACAACCGTACATCCACTTCTCCAAGTTAGTAGTTTTTATATTTAAAATACGAAGTTAGTTAATTTTAACTTTTTTATTAATAAACAAATACTAACATAAATTTCAACGTTTCTCCTTTTCAACAGATTATCCAACCTTCAAATAAACTCCACCAACAACTAAACAACAAAAGTCACACAAAAAGTAAGTATATCTAAAAAAAACCTGCTTTAAACGTACTGCAACAGTTAAACTTTGAAATAACCTAAACGTTGTTAAACATCAAATATATAATATATGCAATAAACAAAACTACTTTTTCTCTTCCACAGAAAAACAAAACCTGTTTGACGAAGAAGCTTACCGAAGAAAAAGTTTCCAAGAACACAAACCTTCTCTGAACAACATACAAATAAGTTTTGGAAAAATAGAAAATATATATTAAACGGTATATTATTAAAGAACATTTAGTAAATATCTATTTTTCTATATTTATATTACTACCCTAAATAAAGACATAGGGCCTGATTACGAGTTTGGCGGTCCGATCGCCGTACCACCACGTCGGCTGTCCCAAAAAGACCGTTGAGCCGGCGGTCTCCCACCCGCCGTATTACGATGCATGCAGCCTGAACCACAGACCGCTGTCGACAGAGTGGTTCCCACCTGGTCCATGGCGGACTGCAATGTTGGTGATGCGTACTTCAGCGCCCACAGCCATACTCTCTTGTAGTTCCAGGGAATGAGTTTAGAGGTGTCAAATCTCTATCAAGGGCTGTTCAAACAGGTAAGCAATCCGTGCCTAATAGTAAAGTGCTGATTATGCCCCAAAGCCTCGAAGTGCCTATTCTGGCTCAAAATGTTGACCCCCGCTTTGCAGCTTTATCTTGGAATATTGCGGGGGTTAACTCAAAGTTGAGGAATGGTGACTGGGTGAATTTTGTCTCAGGTTTTGACCTAAATTGTTTGCAGGAGACATGGTCATCAGTGGATTTTCGTAAAAATGGGTTTTGTTCTTTTTGTATCCCAGCTAACCATACTACCTCTGGAAGGGCGAAGGATGGGCTGGCAATGCTTTTGACTGTGAAACATGCTTCGGTGAAAATAAAAGTAATTTGTTCTTCCCCGTGGTACCATCTAGCATTATTATCTAATTTTATTTCGGTAGATTTGTTTATTGTAAATTAATATAATAACATTTTTCATCATCCAAATTCACAGGTAGCAGATGATCTACCAGAAGAAATTAGAAAAATTTAATCTATGAGGTCCCTGTTATATATATTGTGGTTTGGTGACTATAATTGTACTCTTTGTAAATTTAGTGAGTTTCGCTTGGGTTGGACGATAAGGAAGGTCAACCATTTTCGCACTTTAACCATTCTATTTCTGGGGAAGCCCTAAACAAAATTGTGATAGCCAGTGATCTGTTGTTTTTAGATGATTGTGCAAGAAAATCTGATAGGGATTGCCCGACCTTTGTGGGGGGTGGGCACGCAAATGTAATTGATTTTATGTTAATGCCCAGAAATTGAATTAACATAGTTGAGGATTATAAAGTCATCCCCCATTGCTCCACCGACCATAATCCCCTAACTGCGACTTTTATCTTGCAAACAAGGAAAACCCAATTGCATGAAGTCTCAGTTGGATATTACGCCAATCAAGGTGTTAGGCCTAAATGGGACCGGATATGTTTAAGGGTATTTGTAGAAACATAATTAGTGGAAACTTTGAGCTTGTTAATAGCTGTTTGAGGTTTGAGAATTTACCAGCTGCTATTGTCCGGAATTTTGAAAACCTGTGCACAGTCATTTTCTCTAAACTTAAGGTGAAATGTCATTGTCACACGGAGAAGCCTCTAACATGGTGGTTTAATAGAGCTTGTACGAAAGTTCACAAAGATTTAAAAGGTGCTCTTTTGGCCATTCTACGTGATATAGATTTAGTCAGGACCCTGAGAAAGCATTATAAAGTTATGATTAAACAAAGATAAGTTGAGTTAAGGTCAGAGGCCTGTTCAGATTTGGAGGAAGCAGGGGCCCGCAAACATACAAAACTGTTTTGGTGCGTCGTTAACCGCACGGTTTTCACAGAGGTCCCTTCTCAAAAGTTGGTTTAGTTAATCCTCGAAGACAAATGGGTGGCACATTTTACGAAACCTTTTAACCCTGAAGATAAAGCAGGTGCTCTGGGCGATTATGAATTTGAAGAGTTCCTTTACACGGAACAAACAATTCCATTCGGTAACTCTATTACTGTAGCAGAGGAGGATAATGCAACTGCTTAGCGTATTCGCTTAAAAGCACCGGGCCCTGATGGGATTCCCATCGATCTTTTTAAGGAAAATAATAGCTTGTGGGCGCCAATGTTGACATACATCTTTAGAGCCGTTATAGTGGGACCCTTGCCAGCCCGATGGGGAGAGGCTATAGTTGTCCCGGTGTTTAAAAAGGGTGATAAAAATGATCCGGGCTGCTATAGATTGATCTCATTGATTGACTCTACAGTAAAGGTGATGGCTAGGGTCCTCCTGGCTCGACTATAAGAGTGGGCAGCTACAATAGCATACTATCAATAGCTCAGTTTGGTTTTCAGGTGAGGAATGGGTACTGTAGAACAGTACTACAATCTATCACTGGTTGTCAGTAAATACACCAGGTCAATGAAGCGTTCTTTACATCTTGCCTTCATGGACCTGTCGTGCACTCTTGATAGGGTTAAACATGATAGATTGTGGGCTTTGTTGGGCAAACTGGGGGTAGAGGAACCATTAGTTTCTCCATTACGCAGGTTGCACCATGATACCTCAGTTAAAATTTGTTATGGCCCAAAGGGGAGAAATTGAGATCCATCTTGTCAACTGAAGGGGTTTGTCAGGGTTCTATCCTGGCCCCATTTTTATTTTTTATGTATACTAATCGGTTAGAGGCTCATCTGTTGGGGTAAAACAATGATTATTCTAAAATTGGCCCTGATTTTATCCCAACACTTTTACATGCAGATGATGCTGTCCTTATTGCAAGGACAGCAAATAGCCTACAGAAATCCCTTGACGCTTTTGTTAGTTTTATGAAATCTCTTGACCTGAAGGTTAATCATAAAAAATTGTATGTTATGATCTGTGGCCCTAAATGAACAAAGTCCAGCACCTTCATTGTTCAGGAGAATATAATTACTAAGGTCAATAGCTTTTCTTACCTGGGACAAGTTTTTAATTTACAGCTGTCATGGGACTCCCTACTTACCGTTAGATCTTTGCAATCATCTAGAGTGATTGAGGCACTTTTTTGCTTTGCCACACAACTGGAACAGAAGCCAGTAAAAGAATTGTTGACCCTTTACAAAGCGAAATGTTTATCGGTTGCTGTGTATGGAGCAGGTGTTTGGGGCTTTAACAACTGTTCAAAGCTCCAGTTAGTGGAGAATAATTTTATCAGAAGACTGTTGATGGTCCCAAAAGGTACTTCAACTCTTTTTTGCCATTCAGAAATGGTTTTTGATATAATGGAGGACAGACTTGAGCTTGCACCCTTACTGTTATGGGCAAAGGTCTGGACAACTCCCAAATTAGGATTCACAAGAACTATTAGCAGATATTGTCTCTCTATGACTAATTCTGATAGTTTCCATGGTATAGGTATTTGAAATTAATCTTTCAAGATTTAAGATTAATTGATCTTTTTAATAATCCAGTTGCAATGCCCCAACAAGTAAAATCTATGATTAAAACCGCTTAAGCAGTAAGGGCCAGTGCATATCGTACACAAGTTCTAAGTTGGCAGCGCTCTGCGGCTCACTTAAATTTGGGTTTATTAACAAACCAACCTCAATTTTACTTGGCTTTTACTAGGAATCAGCAAAATAGATTATATTTGACTAGATTTTGTCTCTCTTGGGTGCACTTTCTGGTCGCTTTTCTGCAGCAATGTAGTTGGTGTGATAATCTTGTCATGTGCCCACGTAATAATATGGCAAAACAAAGCACTTTGCACTTTATGTTATGCCCTTTGTATAAGAATGTAAGAGTCACATTTTTGTTCCCATTGTTGAGACCACTCCGTCCATGCTCTGATATAGATGGTTTTAGTTATTTGCTCTCTTTGCACTCTTCGGATATTTGCTCAGCGGTTTTAAGCTATTTGAAATTAATCTTTCAAGATTTAAGATTAATTGATATTTTTAATAGTCCAGTTGCAATGCCCCAACAAGTAAAATCTATTATTAAAACCGCTTAAGCAGTAAGGGCCAGTGCATATCGTACACAAGTTCTAAGTTGGCAGCGCTCTGCGGCTCACTTGAATTTGGGTTTATTAACAAACCAACCTCAATTTTGCTTGGCTTTTACTAGGAATCAGCAAAATAGATTATATTTGACTAGATTTTGTCTCTCTTGGGTGCACTTTCTGGTCGCTTTTCTGCAGCAATGTAGTTGGTGTGATAATCTTGTCATGTGCCCATGTAATAATATGGCAAAACAAAGCACTTTGCAATTTATGTTTTGCCCTTTGTATAAGAATGTAAGAGTCACATTTTTGTTCCCATTGTTGAGACCACTCCGTCCATGCTCTGATATAGATGGTTTTAGTTATTTGCTCTCTTTGCACTCTTCGGATATTTGCTCAGCGGTTTTAAGCTATTTGAAATTAATCTTTCAAGATTTAAGATTAATTGATATTTTTAATAATCCAGTTGCAATGCCCCAACAAGTAAAATCTATGATTAAAACCGCTTAAGCAGTAAGGGCCAGTGCATATCGTACACAAGTTCTAAGTTGGCAGCGCTCTGCGGCTCACTTGAATTTGGGTTTATTAACAAACCAACCTCAATTTTGCTTGGCTTTTACTAGGAATCAGCAAAATAGATTATATTTGACTAGATTTTGTCTCTCTTGGGTGCACTTTCTGGTCGCTTTTCTGTAGCAATGTAGTTGGTGTGATAATCTTGTCATGTGCCCATGTAATAATATGGCAAAACAAAGCACTTTGCAATTTATGTTTTGCCCTTTGTATAAGAATGCAAGAGTCACATTTTTGTTCCCATTGTTGAGACCACTCCGTCCATGCTCTGATATAGATGGTTTTAGTTATTTGCTCTCTTTGCACTCTTCGGATATTTGCTCAGCGGTTTTAAGCTTTATTAGAGGGGGTATTTTTATTAGAAAGCGGTACGGATAGTGGTGGGTAGGAATCATATGCAACCACTAGTTTTAATATCTGATTATGTTTAGGCATATATATGCCATATTTTATGGTCTACAGGATTGAGGCTGTCAAACTGTCTATGATGCTTTTATTGTTCTGTGAATGGATTGTGTTTTTAATGATGTAATTTATTGATCCTCTTTTATGCTTTACTTTGAAATCAAATAAAGCTTGTATGACTTGACTTGACTTGGCCTTCATGGCCGCAGTTTCTCGCTGAGCCGATTACGAAAACACAGTTGTACTGGTGGTCCCGTAGCGGCAGTTCCCCAACGGCGTTAGACTGCTGCGGTACAGCCGCAGCAAAGCACCACAACAGTGCCTATTGGATGGATTAAAAAACTACACAGCTGATAGCCATTGGCTAAGTGGACACACCTGCAAATCACACTATAAAGCACACCCCATCCCAGACCATGATCCTTTGCCTCTACACTGCAGCACAGCAAGACAGAGCAGCAAATATCAACCCATAAGGCTTCCCTTTTTTAACACCATCCCATTTAACACCTCCACACACTTTTTGGGAATTTTTATAAATATCTCTTGGTGGTTTTTGCTAGTAATTGTCACTTACTTTAATTTCTAGTCATGTTACGTCCTAAAAATCCATGTTTTTCAGAGGCTGAGTTGTCAGTCATGGTGGATGAAATAATAACAATAAAGTCACAATTGTTTGGAGCCCATTCCAACATCCTCCTCTCAGTAAGAAAACGGAAATGTGGACCAGGATAGTCTACAGACTGAATGCTGTAGGTACTACCCTGCTCACACAGCTGGAACTTAGGAAGAGGTGGCATGACCTGAGGGTGAAGGTCCATAACCTGGCCTCCAAGCATCACCTGGAGGCCCAAAAGCCTGGTGGTGGTCCTCCCAGCCCTCCATTACAAGTTTGTCACTAGGAGGAGAAGGTCTACGCCATCCTGCATTCTGAGGGCTTGACAGGAATAGCTGGGGGAGTGGAGTCTGGTAAGTTTCCCCTTATTACCTGTTACAACACTTCAATGTTCTATTTGCTCTCATCTCAGCTTTTGCTACTTTGTTGTCTATCTACTTTCCTAACATGCAGCACTCAAAGTATCAGAGATGTTTGATTGTTAGCTTCAATGTGTATTGTTGCATATATGATCACATGTATCAATCTCCATTACATGCCACATGTTAAAAGGGTGTCTGTAAGTGTATTACTATGAAATCATCATCCCAGGACCCATAATATGTGTCAATATGTAAATGTATGGTCCAGCCCAACTGCATTTTGCCAACCGGTATGTAACACTAACCATTTAGCAAATTTTGGCAATTCGATATTGAAATCACTACAACTACCATGAGGCCCTGTTTCTCTAACTCCAAACTAGATGCAATAGTGTTGTTCGCCTATTGTAACTCACCAGCCATGTTACAACTGATGATCACCTCTCATGGAGTTACCCATTTGTCAAGTGTGGGAAAGCAGAGATTGAAATCACTACAACTACCATGAGGCCCTGTTTCTCTAACTGTAAACTAGATGCAATAGTGTTCTTTGCTCATTCTCACTTGTCAGCCATGTTACAACTGATGTTCACCTCTCATACAGTTACAAATTTGTCAAGTGTAGGGAAGTAGAGATGTCTCCAAATGTCTTGTAAACAAGTTCAATACCACGGAAATAGATCTCAATAGTGATCTCGACCTATTTTGTTTTCCCTAGATCTCAAATGTGACACATACGATGTGGATGTAGATACCACACTTCCACCAATAACAATGTTCTCTATTTTTCAACAGGTCAATCTGGCACAGCACCTGGCCAGAGCTTGGACACCTAACAGACTCCCACTCCACCCCAGGTTCAAGCCCTGAGTGATAACAACACTCCTGGAGATGTGGACGTGGGTGACCTTCCTGACACATCTGGTCAGCCTGGACAAATGGCAACAGTGGGTCTCACTGTGCCCGCAACAACACCTCCCATCCTAGCTGCAACATCTCAGCCAACCCTTGCCCCTCCAACATGTATACCTAGCACAGTCACCAACATCTTGTGCCCCCCCAGTCCTGGATTTTGAGCTGACAATCATCAACCCAGTCACAGATGAACCAGGAGCCAGTGGGAGCATGCAGCCTGGGCTAAGGGAACAAGCCCGTGGGGGTAGCATTCATGGGAGGGTAACTGTAGGCCTGCTTAGTGAGGTCACTGGGGACACTCACACCCAGGCCACCATCGGCCAAGTCTTGGGAGTCTATAAAGACTCCAAAGGTGTGGTGGGCCAGGTACCAAAGAAAATTCGGGAGATAAAGTTGCTGCAGAGGGACATACACCAGAAGCTGGCCACCCACAACACCAACATGGACCTGCTCATTGGGGTGCTGCAGGACATCAACACAACCCTCTGCAGGGTTTTTCCACCACCATCTACCCCTTCCTGTGGCCTAACTACATCTGGGCCATCACCATCTGCAACAGCCACAGAAAGGGAGGCTCTGTCAGATGGAGACACATCTGCAGACACCCCTGATCCAGAGGAGAGGTTCCCACCATCCCCCGCAGGAGGGGAAGTCCACTCAAAAACCTAGGAGGTGTAGATGGCAAGACACCCACCACCGCCAGTAAGAAACCTCGCACCTAATTTCCTCCACTGTGTGCAACACATTCACTTTGTGGACTATTTCTGAACACTTTTCCATTTCTGGTGGCAGTGGTATTTTGGACTTTGGACCACAGACAATTTGGCATCTATAACTATAGTGTCATTCACCATGACTGACTTCTTCATTTTTGGTTTTCCCTGTTTGGTTTGCACATTGTTTATTTTCTCCTTGTTCACTGCAATAAATGCACTAATCACTAACTTATTGTCTCCTGTATTATCTATCACATCTAGCAATGTATATATGTACTCCCATGTGAACTTTACAATGGTGTGGAGAGGTGTGGTGCAGCGGCCAGGGCAACTGACTTCGGAGCACAGGGCTCATGGTTCGATCCCCGGCTCCGGCGGCAGCTCAGCTCAGCACCATGTGACTCTGGGCAATAGCTCACTTAATTTCCACGACGGCCCCCAGCGCCTTGAGACCCATAAGGGTGAGTAGTTCGCGCTTTACAAATACGGATTTACATTTTTTACATTTTTTTTATATTTATGCCAAAACAAGCTACTTGTGTAAGCATGGATATGTTGAATCTAAACAATGTTTAACTCAGGATCACAACCATGTCACACCAACACATACATACAAGTGTCTGGTCTCATAACCTCTTTATTCCATTGGTCCCATCATAGCGAATCATACATGACTCAAATATTCTGTGTCATGTATTCACATTTTCAGGTGCAGACCATAACAACATGGAAGGAGGGGATACATCAGACAATTTCCGGTTGAATAGGCAAAATAAAATTGTTCCATGTCATCAGCTGGAGCCCTATCGCCTACCTCACAAAAGGAACCACACATCATCTAAACCAATAAACAGACACATGACAGTACACAAGATTCTGATCATAGGCCCATTCCAATACAGTGTTGCAGCATCTGGTTGAATGTCACAAACAAATGTCAGTGATGTGCCAACAGCACTTTAGCCTACAATGAGGAGACACATCAACAGCTACATACAGTTCATACACAATGAGGATTTAACCAATGTAAAGGGAGACTAGCACAATCTGGCCCCACAACAACATTATGTTGGAGCACATGGTGGTACACATATTGCATTAGAACCACCACACGACAAGGAACAAGTCCAATTGATTACTTTTAACTTCTATCCTATTGCTGTGCAAGCTGTCTTGGTACAGTAATTGTACACCCAAAGTCTGTGACAGTCATTCCCAGAAACAATCAATGTACCCTACATATATCCAGACAGCATCATATATCTGCTAATGTCACAATTCTGAAATGCCCAAATTAAGACGCCATGGTGAAGGTGCCTAAAACAGACAAAAAAACAAAAAAAATCATCTTTGAAACCATACATATGTGACACAAATCACATAGTCAACTTCTGGAGTACACAGTACATTACTAAAGCCTAAGCTAAAGAAAGCAACACCAACAAAGTGAGCATGTGTCAAAACCTTCCTTCACAAACACCTTTCAGCAGATGTTGCCACAGCTTTAGAGTCCTGATATTTTACCCAAACATCCTCCTCACATCATCACAACAAGAGTTGCTTTAATAGTCAAAGTCATGACATTTCACAACATACTTACACTCATGGGAAGAAGTTGTATATGAGATCTTGACATAAGTCAGCTCCTTCCTCTTAACCACCAGCATCATCATTTGACATTTCAGGATCCTCACCCAGTGCCACTTCATGGTCTCTATCTTCTGCGATACAAGGGATGTTCCGTCGCAGGGCAATGTAGTGGAGCATGCAGCAGGCCACTGTGATTTGACACACCTTCCCGGATGAGTAGAGGAGGGATCCCCCTGTCTTATCCAGACATCTGAATCTGGCCTTCAGGAGCCCAAAAGCCCGCTCCACTGGCCGCCGTGTTCTTCCAGGGGCCTCATTGAAGTGGACTTCCCCTGGTGTCTTTGGATCTGTCAGAAGTGCCAACAACCGTGGATGGCTGGGATATGCTGAGCCTCCTAGATGGAAGACAGGCATAAGTGCAACAATAAGTTACACACTTTCTGATGATACAACCTGACATTATGCACACAAAGTTAGGAGACATCATACTTACCAACAAGTCAGGCCCTCTCAGGTAGTAGTTGTGACATCAGCTGGGTTATGGTGCTGTTCCATATTATGAAAGAATCATGGGCTGATCCTGGGAACCGGGCACAGACCTTTGAGGTGTACATATCCGGTATCAGACAACTTGCATGTCGATAGAATGGAAGTGCCTACTGTTACGGTACACGTGTTCCCTCACATGTGTTGGCACTAAAGCAATATTGGTGCCATAAATGGCTCCAACAAGATGTGAGATGCAACCAAATACATAGAAATCCCCCTTCACATTGGCTAAATCCTCACATCTGGGGAACTAGATGTAGTTGTCAATGAGATTCATCATTGCTGAAAGCACGTCTCGTTGTACACCACTGAACATTGGTTGTGACATACCACCAGATTTAGCCACAGTGTATTGGAAGGAACCTGTGGCCAGAAAATGCAATACTGCCATAAGTATCACAATAGGTGGAATACATGTGGGATTTGAGATTTAAAGAAGGAGATCAGGCTTCAACTAATGACATAAATCATGTATTGTTTGCCTCTTTAAACAAAACTTCTTGATTACATGCATTTTATTCCATGGTCTGAAGGTTTGGAAATAGGCGGTACACTGGAGGCTGTCGTCTCCTCCCTCTCCTAGATTAACTATGTGTGGAGTGGAGACAATGTAGATTATAAATCACAGTGTCCAGAGTAACATATATGTAGAGTAAACCAAAAGTAATGTGACAAGACAACTGGTTCAGAATACATTACACACAATTCACAGGACTATTGACTAATGTACAACATCCACCAATAATCCTCATTGTGGCCTTCTCATGTGTCTGTAACATAAATGTGCACATTATACATTCAGAAATTTGATATTAGCACAATACTGATGTTTAGGTAATTTTAGATCAAAAACAGTCAACCGCGGTGTACAGTGCACCACGCACATTTTGCATTTATGCATAGTAATGCACTACACAGATGATTTGTGTGCTAAAATTACATGGTAAACGAGTAGTCCACATGTAAACATGTTAGCCCTCATTTGGAGTGGTGGTGATGCACTTATGTTATGTTATCTGGTATTTATAAAGCGCGCGGCTACTCCCAAGAGTGTCCCGGCGCTAAGAGAAAAAGACCACATAACAGCATACAGAGCATCACCCTACAGCAGAAATCGAACCGATCCTAATGTTGGAAAAGCCATGTTTTCAGATTCTTCCTAAAAGTAAGGAGGTCCGGTACCTGTCTAAGCAAGAGAGGTAGGCCATTCCATAGCCGAGAGGCCACTGCTTGAAAGGATCTTCCCCCTACCCGGGAGAGCAGGACCTTCGGAGTCGAGATCAGAAGCTGAGCAGAGGACCTCAAGGTACGCTGCGGTATATAGGGTTGAAATCTTTCCCTAAGATAGGGGGCTCCAATCTTATGAAATGCTTTAAAAACCAAGACTAGCGCTTTAAAATGGATTATTTTCCGCACCGGAAGCCAATGTAGGGAAGACAGAAGGTGAGTCGTGCGAGTCCTAGGTCCTGTCAAAAAGATGGCCCTGGCCGCCACATTCTGGATCACCTGCAGTCGGCCAAGTAAGTACTCTGGGAGGCCCAAATACAGGGAGTTAACATAGTCCAGTCTTGATACCACCAGGGCTTGGACCACTGATTTCCTGTAAGAGACTGGGAGCAGGGGGAGAAAGTTCCTCAGCATTCTCATCACCCCAAAACAGGCCCCCGCCACTGTTTGGGCTTGAGCCTTCATAGAAAGGGCAGCATCTAATTTTACCCCCAGATTTTTCACGATGGTAACTGAAGACGAGGGGGGAGACATGTCCTGTGGCCACCAGGTATGCCATGCTTCATACGGACGCGAGCCAAAGAAGATAATCTCTGACTTTTCTGAGTTACACTTCAATTGGTTTTGTCTGAGCCAGGAGAATACCTCAAAGAGGCAGGAGTTGATCATATTACCATTGAACTCAGCACCCTTCTCGCACGTGAACACCAACTGAGTGTCGTCCGCATACAACACTATTTTGGCACCGTATTTCTCGGCGAGAAGGGCCAGAGGGGCCATATACAAGTTGCACAATGTTAGGCTTAAAATTGAGCCCTGTGGAACCCCAACATTCATGGGAGGAATTTCCGCGGCAAAAGGTGGAGAACAGATTGTTTGTGAACGGTTATTTAAGAAGGAAGTGAACCATCTCAGTCCCGTGCCTCCGATACCGCCCTCCTTAAGTCTTTGCAGTAGTCTGTTGTGGGGCACAGTATCGAAGGCCGCGGAGAGGTCCAACAGCACCAAGACCGCATTTCCTCCTCTATCCATCGTGGCTTTTATTGTTTCAGCAACTTCTAGCAGGGCCGTTTCCGTGCTGAAATTGGCTCTGAAACCCGACTGGCTCGGGTGCAGGAGATGATTGGCCTCCACGTAATTCGTGGTGACTTTATTGACATATTTTTCCAAGACCTTGGAGAAGAAAGGCAGGAGGGATATGGGCCTGTAGTTACCGGCGACCTCAGGGTCTGCCATAGGTTTCTTTAGGAGTGGGAGAATTTTGGCTTGTTTCCAAGTTTGCGGCATATGCCCCTCCCGCAGGGCGGTGTTCAGAATCAGGTTTACTACAGGGTTAATTACTTCCGCAATAGAAGACAGTACTTTTGCTGGACATGGATCTGATGGTGAGCCCGACTTAAGAGTTTTCATAAGTGCCAGGGATTGCTCCAAAGTAATTGCGGGGAACTTCATAAGGGAGAAATCGGTGTTACAACAGACGTCAGGGGGTGGACTGATAGCTGCCTCAAGCACTGGCAGCTGAACATCGAAAGGCGCACCGAAGGCGCACCAAAGGCAAGCCCGTCTGCGCCTCGACCGCGCCCAGCGCCAGAACCCCTGGCTCTGGAATCCTAGAACCCAACCACACCATTGGTTATTCCCGTGAGGAACTATTGGCCTTAAGACAATGTGATACCACTGACATAGTCAGATGGTCACCTGAAAGTCTGACATTCTCGAGTACCATGACACCAGTGCCCACAGACTTAACCCAGTCCCCCCCAATAAGCAAAAACAACATCCACTCCCTACTCCTAAATACTAGATCTCTGGTGAAACATCAACTAGAGTTCCATGATCTTGCCCTAACACTAAACATAGATGTAGCTTTTCTAACAGAGACGTGGGCAGACAATAGCTCCGGCCCCGACATAGTTGCAGCTACACCTCCTGGTTACGCCATTTTTAGATCAGACAGGCAACTTAAAAGGGGTGGGGGCCTGGCGATTTTATATCGAGATAACTATAAGACCAGATTCGAACCACTACATACAGTAGACTTCGAAGCTATGACCTTCTCTATCGAACCACCTGACTCACTTGCCCTCAAAGGAATTCTGGTGTATCGCCCTCCTGGAGATAGGAATAGCTTCATGGATAAAATCTGCTCCGTTATGGAAGCCCTAATCACCAATGAAAACTTTATGGTGCTGGGAGATTTTAACTTCCACTTAGAAAACATAGAAGATCCAAACTCACTAAAACTTATTGACCTAATGGATTCATTTGGACTGCCTCTAGTCAACAAAGGTCCGACACACAAAGCTGGCCATATGCTGGATGGCATATTCTCCAACTGGGAGAATCTCGTGATATCTCCATCCCTTCCATTAACCTGGTCAGATCACTGGGAGGTCAACTGGTCAATGATGGCCATAACATCAGCACAGTACAGACCAACAGTACAACACACCACCAGTAGAGCCTGGCATAAAATCCAGCCAGATGTATTTGCCGAGGCGATTGCCGCTACCCCTTGCCAATTGGAGCAGGATGCAGTCGCAGATCACAACATTGAAATTCTCTCTCGCTGGCTTAATACTGCGTTGGACAAAATAACTCCCATCTCCAGTATATCAATAAAAAGGAAACTGTCCCAACCCTGGTACAACGAGAATTTGAGAATATCCAGACAGGAATGTCGTAGACAGGAACAAAGATGGAGAAGAAATTATATGGCAGAGGAGAAAATCGCATATAAAGTTAAACTTGCAAAACATAAAAAAGACATCATAAAAGCCAAAACAGACTACTTTACCGAACACATAAAAAATGCTTGTGACACCAATAAAACCCTATTTTCGGTTATCAACAAGCTGGTCAAACCTAATAAGGTCAGTCGTATGGAATCAAACCAGGACTTCTGCAACCTACTAGCGAACTCCTTTCAAAAGAAGGTGATTAACATCTACGATAAATTTGCAAGCATTAACATCCAGAGCAAGCATACACCCAACCTCAAGAAAGATATAACCAGCCTTCTCGAATTCAGGAATCCTTCCGACGACCAACTAATAGACCTCATTTTATCAATTAAGTCTGGTTCTCCAAAAGACCCCTGCCCGCCCAACATAATGCACTTGATACCCACACAACTGGCAGTATATCTGGGCTTTATCATTAACACAGTATTCGCCAGCGGAATCTTTCCCGCTCAATGGAAACGCACCTCCATTCTCCCCCTCTTAAAAAAAGACAATCTTGATAGCTC
The DNA here is from genome assembly GCA_963921515.1 of Calotriton arnoldi. Classification (NCBI taxonomy): domain Eukaryota; kingdom Metazoa; phylum Chordata; class Amphibia; order Caudata; family Salamandridae; genus Calotriton; species Calotriton arnoldi. The sequence goes on along the minus strand of CAWUFW010003346.1, from coordinate 1,818,319 downwards.
AGAAACCGGTAACTATCGCCCTATCGCAAGACTCCCTTTCGCTGCCAAATGCATTGAAAAATCAATGAACAAACAAATCACTGAACATATTGAATCTAATTCACTATTAGATGAAACACAACACGGCTTCAGGAAGCATCATAGCACTGAGTCGGCCCTAATCACAGCCACAGAAGATATCCGTGTAATCCTAGACGGAGGAGGAACGGCCGCGCTGGTGCTGCTTGACCTGTCGGCGGCCTTTGATACGGTCAGCCATGAGATCTTGGCTGACCATCTGCAGGAAGCAGGAATAAAAGGCACTGCACTTAAACTCTTAAAATCATTCCTAACGAACCGGCAATTAAATGTAGCAATGGGGTCAGCAACCTCTAAACAGTTCTCCCTACCATGTGGAGTTCCTCAGGGCTCTGCCCTGAACCCCACACTTTTTAATCTATATGTAGCGCCGTTAGCCTTGATAATAAAAGAAGCAAGATTCGCCCTAGCTTCCTATGCTGATGACACACAGATTGTGGTGTCTTTAACAAATGGAGAAAAGCACCCGGGCGAGGCCTTTAAGACCTGTATGAAGAATGTGAGTGACTGGATGGATGGCAACTGTCTGAAGTTGAACGCGTCTAAGACGGAGGTTATCATTTTTGGTAATAAACCCTCCCTCTGGACACCGGACTGGTGGCCACCAGTACTTGATGCGCTGCCTGTACCCTCAACTAAAACTAAGGATCTGGGCATCATCATTGACAAAGAACTCAAATTCAAGGACCAAGTCAGTAAAGTCACATCCATTTCCTTTTGTGCTATAAGATTAATCAACAAAAATAAGAAATACATACCAGAGGAACTTCTAAAAACAGTGACTCTGGCTTTGGTCCTCTCCCGTTTAGATTACTGCAATAGTCTCTATCTTACCATTAATTCAGGCCTGATTAACAGGCTTCAGATAGTACAAAACGCGGCAGCACGTCTCATCTTAAAAATCCCCAAAAATGTATCAGCGAGAGAAGCCATAAAAAAATTACACTGGCTTCCAGTCAGGCAGAGATGCAAATTTAAAGTCCTATGCCTGGCTTTTAAATCCCTACATGACCAAGGACCAATACAATTCAGGAACAAACTAAAATGGTATGTCCCCAACAGAACCTTACGGTCAGGAATGGCCAGGAACATGGCAACCACCCCCTTCAAGAAGGCCACATGGGGAGGTAGGAGCCTTTTCAGATCAGCAACAATGAGGTGGAATACATTACCCATTACCCTAAAAACAGCACCCTCCTTGATGAGCTTCAGGAAAGGTCTGAAAACGTGGCTTTTCACACAGACCACCTGAAGGAATTTACCTGATCACCGCCTGCACTATTGTTCCTTTTGTTCTCAGTTTGTTTATAGCGCCAAGACGCCTCTGGGCATTAGTTGCGCTTTATAAATCTAATTTCAATTCAATTCAATTCAACATCGAAAGAGTCTTGGATGATTTTAATTTAACCATGGAAAAAACAGGCCATGCGACTGGTCCAGTCGCTCGTGGGAACAAACGGGCAACTAATTGTCGTGGGAGAGGAGAAGCTTTTTACAATATTAAAAAGTTCTCTGCTTTTATTGCCCGCCTGATCAATTTTAATAGAGAAGAAAAATGTCTTTCCCTCGCGGACTTTCCTATAATGGTCTTTCAACGCCAGTTTATAGATAGATTTGTCAGTGGGTCTATAATTCCTCCGCCACACTCTTTCAAGGTGTTTACACGCACTTTTACTTTTTCTTAGTGCTTCCGTAAACCAGGCGGCAGAAACTCGGGAAGATTTAGCTGCCCTCGTGGTGGATGGGGCAAGTTCCAGGGCCCGGAGTTGTAGCCAATCCCTAGGGATTGCACATCCCTCTCAAGATTGCCACTGAGGGGAATAGGGATGCGACGCAGAGCACACTGTATTGCCTCAGGCGAGATCAAATGGAAGGGCCTAAAGCTGCTGCTGGCGCGGGTTTTGCCCCGTGATTGGGGCCTGTCAGGCTCCCTGCATACTTTAAAACCTATCAAATAGTGGTCTGACCAGGTTAAAGCGAGGGGGGCATCTATTTCAATCCGGTTCGATGAAAAAATCTGGTCCAGAGTATGCCCCTTTTCATGGGTGGGAAGACAAATATACGGGGTTAAGTTAAGAATATCCAAAGATTCACGCAACCTCATGGGTTCGGGTTCCAAGGAGTCATCCATATGGATATTAAAGTCGCCAAGGACCAGACATTGGCTGTATTTGGCAGCTATGGGAGAAATAGCGTGGCTAATAGACTCCAAGAATTTCCCCGCCGGTCCAGGAGGGCGGTAAATAACCCCCCGCGATGGACTGATGGGCTGAAACGTTAAGAAGGAAGCCCAAGCTCTCGGCCCCTGTGTAGGGAACTGAGTAATATCCTCGTGCCCGTGCTGTTGGGGATGTTCCATTCTAGAGTGCTGGGGTTCCTAGGACACGGCAGTTGCTGCCGGGATCTGGAGGCTGTCGCTACCAATAAACTACGCTCCTACCTTCAACGTGTGATGTACTCGTAATCCTTTCAGTGGCGACGAGCGGGAATCCGACACCTCCAGCTTCCCACCCCTGAAGACGTGCCATGCTGTTTAGTGCTCCGGACAAATCGATCGCTTAGCGGATGAATTTATCGCCTAGCGGATCTTCCCGGAGTGTTGGTCCGCCCTCATCCTGTTGCCGCCTTCATTGTTCCGCTACCTCTGTGCGAAGGTTGGTGCAGCGGGGGCAAATTTTGGGGCATTTTCTTGGCTTGCGCTCGAGCTGGCGGCGGTTAGCGCACCGTCACTTGGCAACCCCTTGATGATGCGCGCACCTCCAGCTCGTCGTGAAACACGCCTGTGACGTCAGGCGCACCACGTTCGTCACGTCGAGCGTATAGACGTCCAGCGGACATTTTGGGATCAGGCTATTTCTCCGGTGATGCGCACACCTGCGCATCTCTCTTCATCAAGGAATGCCTCATTTCTCATCGCTAATCCACGGCGCTATCGGTGATGCACACACCTCCACTCCTGAATTGTTTTAGGTATGGAATCTGTTATTGTGCATTCGGTGATGTGCACACCCAGCTCATACTCTGATTAGCCATTGTACTCACGAGGTACATTGCGTGATGTTCACACTTTAGTCTGGCAGCTATGGGCATGTCATGTTTATAATTCCAACTTATCAGTGGTGTTCTGTTTCACACTTTATTTGAACGGCATTTTATTTGGTGCCCAGTACTTCTTCAGTTTGTTGGTCATTTGGTTGATAGGGGGCAGCAACTCACCCACATTCGGCCATGGAACATACTACTGCTCCTCCACCGTTCTTACAATCCGCTGGTACACCTCCTGTCCAGTGGGAGCAGTGGAAAGACACTTTTGAAGCTTACATTGAAGCCATTGATGGGGAAACTTTCACTTCCAAGAAGAAAAAGTCGCTTTTAGTGTACAATTTAGGTGCAGAAGGTAGGAACATTTTGAAAACTCTTCGTCTCGAAGTAGTTAGCACGCGGGTAAGCGGCGAGAGTGGGGACTCTATTCTTGTTGATGACTATGCTACGGTCATCAAAACTCTTGACAAAAGGTTCAGCCCCAAAAGGAACATTGTTCTTGAACGTCACAAGTTCTTACAACGTGCTCAGATCCCTGGTGAGTCTATTGATGATTTCGTCGCGGCTCTCAGGATTTTAGCAGTCAACTGCAATTATAGAGAGTTTAGAGATGAGATTATACGAGATCAGCTAATCGAAAAAACATCTAACAAAAAAATCCAGCAAAAGCTCTTGTCCTCCGACGATCCAGATTTGGAAACTTGCTCTCACTTTAGCCAGGAGTGTAGAGCACTCCCAATTTTGCATGAAAGAAATGAGTAATGTTGGTTCCACCAGTGAGGTTAAGCTTTTAAATGCTAAGTCTGTCTCCAAAGCAAGAAACTCAACACCTAACTCATCGACCTCTTCCTTTTCCAAGGACGATTCTGAACATAACGCTATTACTCCTTTCGCAAAGGGCACGCGTAAACCTAATGAGACTATGTGTTTTCGCTGTGGTAGCAAGTTACATTTTAGTAATGCTAAGTTTTGTTTTGCTCTCAATCAAACCTGTTATAAGTGTGGGAAGAAGGGTCATTACTCTAGAATGTGCAGAGCTGTCATTGCTAAAAGGAATCCCACTCATGTTGTAAAAGCCATTGAGGAAAATCCTACTGATTCCGACGAAGAAAGTTATGACTTGCTCATGTTATCCCCCTCTTCGTCAACGCCTGTAGGTGTGGTTGAGTTATCTTCGCTCGGGGGGTTGCAGAAACGAAAATCTCCCTCTTGTGAGATTCTTGTTAATGGCATCTCTCTGGGTTTCCTCGCCGATTCTGGTTCACCGTTTACCCTCATTAACGCTAATGATTTTGATAAATTGGGTGGTGTTCAGTTGGATCATTCTAATATCAAAATCTTTGCGCATGGGGGCAAGAGAGTAGACGTTTTAGGAAAATTTTCTGCAAGTTTAGCTTTTGAAACTGAGCAAGCTGATGGATCTGTATTTGTGGTTAAGGAGGGTGCAAACTTACTGGGGTGGGATGAACAGGGTGCTCTTAACATTATACTAGACCCCAATCATCCTAATATGGTAGTGTCCCGTAGTTCACTCTACAAGTCTCTATCATCTGACACTCCCCTTCCACGTAGTGTTTCTCAGGTCTCTAATAATAAATGGGCACACACTTTTCCTGAAGTTTTTAAAGCTGACCTGGGTAAACTCAAGGGATTTCAACATCGAATTATACTAAAAAATGGTGCAAAGGCAGTAGCCCACAAAGTTCGTAAAGTACCCTTGAGTTTACGTAAGGAACTTAGATGTGAATTGGAGCGACTGTGTAGTGCCGGGGTTATCGAGCCTATAGAAGGTTCAGAGTGGTTGGCCCCCATCGTTTTGGCACGCAAAGCTGACAAATCTCTCCGCATGTGTGTTGACTTGAGAGATCTCAATGCCAACATCTGGATTGATCGTCAACCCCTTCCAAACATTAACGAGATGTTGTCCACCTTACAAGGTGCTAAAAAAATTTCTTCCCTGGACATCTCCTCAGCTTACCATCAGGTTGAGCTGTGCAAAGAATCTAGACATTTGGCATCTTTTGTCACTCCTGAGGGTGCTTATCGCTATATTCGCATGCCTTTTGGCCTTGCGTCAGCTTTGGCTGTTTTCCAAAGACTGATGACCAAATTATTTAAGGATGTAAGAGGTGTAGTATTTTTCCAGGACGATATTCTCATCCATGGCAAATCGGAATCTGAACACGGTGAGAGAGTTAAACAGGTGTTAACCTTTGTTAGATCTTGTGGGTTGACGTTACGGGTCGACAAGTGTAAATTTGTCCAAGAAGGTGTTGATTACCTTGGTCATCATATCTCAGCTAATGGGATTGAACCAAAACTAAAGATAATTGAAGCTATCCAGAGTGCACCCGTACCTGTGAACAAAGACCAACTTCGTTCCTTCTTAGGTTTGGTGGAATATTATGCCAAATTCATCAGCAACTTCTCCACGAAAACTGCTTACATGCGCAATTTACTTAAGAAAAATGGCAAATATGTATGGGATGTTGATTGTAACAAAAATTTTGAATCCATCAAAGAAGAAATTGTGCATGCTCATCCTCTTAAACTTTTTGATATTAATGACTTATGCATTGTATCTACTGATGCTAGCAATGTTGGGCTAGGTGCGGTGCTTCTTCAGAGGAGGAACGATGGCCGAGAAGAAACTATAGCGTTTGCTTCTAGGACTTTAAGAGGTGCCAAGAGCACTTACTCTACTATTGAGAAGGAGGCTTTGGGTTTGTGGTGGGGTGTCCAGCATTTCAGGAATTTCTTGTGGGGCAATGAGTTCATTCTCAGAACTGACCATAAGCCTTTGGTTGACCTGTTTACTACTAAGGGTGGTGGAAGAGCCACTCCGCGTATTTCAAAATGGCAATACAGGTTGCAGGAGTTTCATTATCGTCTTGAGTACGTAGCAGGGGCCAAAAACCATGTGGCTGACTGTTTGTCCAGACTACCTCTCTCGGGTGGTAATGAAGGGGTTGGTGATTGTGATGATTTAGAATTTGTATGTGCTGTATGTTCATTAGAAGAAACTACTGGAGGGGCACTTTCGGAACACGAATGGTTGGAGTGCATGTCGGAAGATGTGGACATTGTTAGGATCATTGATCTTTTAGCCAGTGCGTGGCCTAGTGACAGGGAATGTCCTTCTGAGCTTGTGCCTTATAAAAGGGTTAAAGATGAATTATCTGTAGTGAATGGTGTATTAAGACGTTGTGGGCTGTTAGTTGTTCCTGTGTCTTTACGCAAGAGGATTTTAATTTTGTCACATGAGGGTCATCCTGGTATTCGTGCAATGAAACGCAGAATAAGACAGGATTTTTGGTGGCCTGCTCTGGACAGGGATGTTGAGCATTTTGTCCGCGACTGTTGCACGTGTGTTACGAGTGATAAATCTCAGGTGACCCATCCCTCTCCAGTCGAACCCATCGTGGTGAAGAACACTCCCTGGACCAAGTTGGCTTTCGATATTGCGGGTCCTTTTGGGCTTATTGGGAGTTCTCCCAAATATGCGCTTGTCTTGATAGATTACATGTCGAAATGGCCTGAAGTAAGGTTTGTTGACAATGCTAATTCCTCGTCGGTCATCAATTTTTTTCAGGACGTTTTCCTCAGGGAGGGTGTTCCAGAAGAGTTGGTATCGGACAACGGTACCCAGTTGGTTTCATGTGAGATGCAGGAGTTTCTCAAGGGGATTGGCGTCAAACATACCCTTACATCTCTTTATCACCCCCGCAGCAACGGTCTTGTTGAGCGCTTCAACCGCGTTCTCAAGGAACATTTACAGTTGGCGTTGGTCAATGGGTTGCAGTGGCGGAAAGCTGTTAGTGATATGTTGTGGGCTGTAAGGACCACTCCCCATGTTAGTACAGGGATTGCTCCGTTTACCTTACTGAGGGGTAGAGTAGCTGGTTCTAAGTTAAACAAGGAATGGATGTCCAGGAGGGTAATTGACTCAGAAAAAATGTCTAGGGTAGCAGATGTTAGAGCTGCTGTTCAGGCTAAGTATAGTACCAAGTCTGGTGTCTGTCATCCCTTGTCTATCAATGCAGGAGATTGGGTGAGGGTCAAAAAACCTGGTTTTCTTCGCAAGGGTGAATCTCGTTTTTCTACTCCCAAAAGAGTGTCTGTGGTGAGAGATCGTGTAGTGGTGTTGGAGAACGGAAAGGTATGGAACAAGTGTGCTGTTTCCAAGGTGCCCGAGCCTATGCTTGGATATGTCAACAGAAAACTTGGTGTTCAGCACTCCTCTACTGTTGTAGTTCCAAATGTTCCCAGCAAGGAAACTGTTCACCAAGACCGTGTCTTTCCCAGATGTGCATCTAGTAGAGTGAAAAACATTCCTGCAAAGTTTCATGATTATGAAATTTATTAATGTGTCTCAATTCATTATGTTCATATTCTGTTAATCTTTGTTATGGGTTTTTTTTCATTTATGTTTTTGTTGTTTTGTTTTTGATGTGAAGGAAAGGGGGTGTGTAGGGAACTGAGTAATATCCCCGTGCCCGTGCTGTTGGGGATGTTCCATTCTAGAGTGCTGGGGTTCCTAGGACACGGCAGTTGCTGCCGGGATCTGGAGGCTGTCGCTACCAATAAACTACGCTCCTACCTTCAACGTGTGATGTACTCGTAATCCTTTCACCCCTCTATCTCCATGGTCGGTAAAGACACACAACTGAGGGAGCTCCTAAAGATTAAGGCTACACCCCGCCTCTCCCCGTGGGATGATCCTTCCTTAGGATCTGATAACCCGGGGGAATCGCGCTAGCGATGATGGGATTGGAGGCTTCCGTTAGCCATGTTTTAGTTAGAAACATCAAATCGGGGGTGGAATCGGCTAACAGGTCATAGAGTTGGAGCTCATGTTTTTTTACAGAGCGTGTATTCAGTAGGAAAGCCTTCAGGTAATTACCTGTGCCACCCAACTGAATTCTATGTGTGCCAATGTTAGGTTTTACATCGCGCTCTCCAAGATTGAGGCAAGCTACCCATTCGCAGAATTTACACACAGTAGAGGCATTACTCCCCTGCATATGGAGGTGCGGTCTGCAACTCATGCGCTTACCAATGTCTAAAAGGCAATCTCTCCATACCTGATCATATTGGGCTGCTCTGGAGGCAAGCCGGCAGCATTTCCGGCTCCGGCCGCCTCCGGGACGCTGACGGGCGCAGATGGACTTGCTTTAGCCGCGCCTTCGGCGCACTCGCGCAGCGTCCGTTTTTAAAGTGCCCAGCGTGCAACAACTAGACCGCAACGTCTTGAAAAAAGATGGCAGTGTCGGTCCAAAAGCCACCCAGAATCAGGGTTCGATTCCCCCTCCCTCTCCACTCCAAATTCCCAGTATCCAATTCCAACACACTTCAAATTCAACAACAGAGCTAATTAGAAACAGGGTTAAAAATTCATTAAAAAGTTTCAGGTCATGTGCAAAATACGCAAAGTTAGCAGCGAGTCCGGCGTGGGACATGCAATGTTTGCTCAATTACAGTCTTAACAGTCACCAATACCGTGGTTGCAACAGCTAAAATGGCGGATGCCTGACCTCTCATATAGGACATTTGGAATGTACTGCGCGCTGGGCAGTTTCATCCACGGTGGACACAGCCATAGACTAACATTGGTGATTGTGATGGTCGCGGTCCAATGGCTGGGTGTGTCTATGCTGATTGTATGCCACAGTTTGAAAAATAACTCACTTGCCTCCTGACACTGCTGCTATCAACACAGCTGCTGATTGCCACCTCTGGGAGCAATCATGCCGAGCCAAGCAGGTGAGAGGGCCTATCCCTTCTCTCCAGAGGAGCTGGAGACCCTAGTTGAAGATGTCCTTCCCCTGTATAGCTAGCTCTATGGCTCCCCAGAGGAGCAGGTAACTATCTCTAATACATTTTTACTCTGTTTAATTTCATTCTTTCCATTCCCACGGGCTACAATGTGCCTCTGACCCAGGGTGAAACAGATTATTTTTTGTAAAATTATATGGCCCCTACATAGGACAATAATGCAATGGATTATGGGGCACTGTACTTTGTGGACTTAACATCACCATTGTGATGTGTGATAAGCCCTATAACGTTCTTGTGTTGCATGCAGATGTCTATGCATGTATACATTTCATGGTACCTATGATATATTTGCTATTCAGAGCATGGTAAATATGCAAAGAAATGTATAGGCTTTACAGCATGAACTGTGTCTCTGTACTGTAAGAAGCGGTTGAGGATGATGTTAGCTATGTGTGCAGTCTCACATATCACGCAGCCCACATCAGACTTCACCAAACTGTTGTCTGGGAGCTAGCTATACCTCAGAGACCCCTTCAGTGTACCACACAAACTTGAGGTCATGAATTTGATGGCCAGAAAATTCACTCATATGTACTGAAATGGTGGAAATGTGATGTTTATGTGGGATCAGTGTGCTCAGCAAGCACAGATCAAGACCTGAGTTGTGCCCATTATGGGCCATGACCCAGGCTGGGGCAGAGCTACTGTGGCAATACAACTGATGCACAGAGTAATCTCCCTGTAGACCCTCAGATCCTTGGATGTTCCCAAAATGAGTTTTCTGAACCAACAGTAGCCCTGATTATTTTTACATAACCTACATTTGGAATGGTGACTGAGGTAACCCCCTGACCTGATACTTCTTTCCATTTACCCACATTGTTAATGTGTGTCATTTACTTATGACAGGCCCCTTACTCCCACAGGTCTGTTGTCACTTTTCCATCGGTCAGATTCGCACTGTACAGGCCTATTGCACATGTGACACATTGACAGGCTAGATACTGTGTTATATCTGATGAGATTTTGTTATGTGGATCACCAGCTTTGCTACATTCAATCTAATCATACAAGACATACAATGGTATGTTGATTGTCATCCCTGTAACAGTGCCACATATGGCAAAAGGTGGGTCCTGTGATGTTAGTACATACAACACAAACTCATTCAAACATAGTATGATATCCCATTAAGTAGTCCACATGTCCACACATCTCCAGAGAGGAACCTCTCAGTGTCACACATGCCAGCCCTTTAATTCTGACCTTAGTCTTAGAATATAGTCTATACTATGGTACCAGGCTCTATGGACCATATGCATCAAGTCAATGGGCCTGGCAGTAAAGGTCTCTGTACAGTCATGTAGGTTACCCTTCAGAAGGTCACAATGATATCTTGTGTGTCATAGTACCTCACATTACAGTACATGTAGGACGGCCCTGGGCTACAAAATGTTATTGAGCTGGCTTAGTCAGTATAGGTCATGACTAAGGTTGAGGATAGTCAGAAAATGACTACAAAAGTGTGTATTAATGTTTATGTAGTGCTTAGCATGTGATATTTACACATGTAGTGTGTTGACTATTGATTAATGCTTGTACTATGTGTATACAAAATGTGCATCAACCAAAGTGATATCCAAAAACTTGCAGTTACAATCTGTTTCTTCATCTATTGCATCCATAAAGGTCAAATCCCATCAGAAGAAAGCTATTTGGAGAGCCATCGCCCAGAAGCTGCGGACCCTGGCGGTCTTTAACCGGCACAGCGTCCATTGCAGGAAGAGGTGGGAGGACCTGAGGCGCTAGACCAGGAAGATCACGAAGGTCCAGCCGGGGAAGTCCTCCCATCATGGACGGGGCGTGCGCTGGACCATGATGCCCCATGGCCTGCATACTGGCGGTGGCCTACTCAGAGCTTGATGGGCAGTTGAGGGCCTGACAGCAGCTACAAGGGGGTGAGTCCTGGCCAGAGTCCTACATGTAACATTGCCAACTTTTTTGCATTACAAGCAGGCATTTCCCAATCAACATTGGGGTGGCCCACGTGCGACGCACAAGAAGAGTTAATGTTTGTGTATGTCTGGTAGTAGTTGCATGCTGATGTGCTGTACCTAGTGTCTTTATGACCAGGAACACAGCAGAGTCCAGTCAACTACCAATTTGCTGCCTTGAGCAGATACCTGGCTAAATGAACTGATAATTCATTTCATGTTGTAGGAAAGTGCCTCCTTTGACATGGTTATCCCCCACTTTTTGCCTGATGTCTGATGTAATTTCAAACTGTAAGTGCACTGGGACCCGCTAACTAGGCTCCCAGTGCCAGATCTTCTTCCCCAAAAACTGTACCATGATTGGCACAACTCCTGTTTCCCCTGTAAGCCCCGGTAAATGGTACCCCTGGTACCTAGGGCATGGGGACAGAAGAAGGTCCCCTAGAGACCACTCATGCGGACCAGGTGGTGCTGATATCGCAGGTTGCATGTCCAGGTGCAGGACAAACCAGAGAGTTGACATGGCACACAGCCCTGTGTGCCATGTCACCCTTAGCATGCATACAATATAGGTAAGTCACACCTACGGCAGGCCTTCCGGCCTAAGGCAGGGTGTACTATATCCTATGAGAGGGCATATCAGCATGAGTAGATATGCTGCTACAATGTCCAGTCCATTCTGGGTGTTGTAATTGAACAGGGAAGCCATTAAGAGCACATTGGCTGGATACTTGTCAGCATGAGTTTCCAAGCTCCATGATTGCTTCACTGATTTTTAAGATGTTTGGTACCAAACATCTTGTTTTAATAAATCCTTGCTGATGCCAGTATTGGATTTATAAATAAATTCACACAGGAGACCCTGCTAGAGGGTCCTCTGAAACCTACTGACCACTGAGTCCCTGTCTAGTTTTAGCCAGCCTGCCATCACCAGACATGTTTCTGGACCCCTGGGTAGAGAGCCAGAGCTCTCCGGATCCAGAGACAAAGCCTGCTCTGGGCAAAGGTGGTTACACCTTCCACCCTGCAGGATCTGCCTTGGCAGAAGTGGGAGCTTCAAAGGACATGCCACCTTTGAACCGTGCACCCAGCCCTCTGCTGTTAGAAGTAGATGGCGACCCCCAAGTCCTGCTCCACTTTCGGCAGGAGGACTGGCAGGAAAATTAGGTAAAGTAGGAGGTGAGTCTACCTTCACACTGGCCCTCCCCTCAGGTGGAGCAAGCGAGGTATACCCTACTTTTCACTATCCGGCATCTTGAGGATGGGGATAGTAGCCTATTAGGAGTCAGGGTACGCCCACCCCCCCACGTGGGGTGAGCATAAAGAGGGTGTGTGCACCCTACAGGTAGGCAGTGTATTGGCTACTACCTAGCCTCCCTGAAAACACCCCTAAATTCAGTAGTTAGCTGTCTCCCCGAGAACCTGACTTCAGATTTGAGGGACGAAAAGAAGACGACAGAAGAAGACGACTGACAGACTGGGAACTGAGCCCTGCTGCAGCAGAAACCAGCAAAAACCCTGCCAGCTGCAAGCGGAATTCACAACTGGACCGGCTGTCCTTGCTGAAACCTACAAAGCCTCCAAGAAACCCTGGAGTCCTTCCAGCCTTTGCAAATTGTCACAAACCTCCCTGTGGGCTAGAGGTTCTAGTCCCTGGTGACCACCGGTAAAGAAGAGTCATTGTGACTCACCACTGTAAAGAAACTTTGCAGTACGCCTCCATGCCCTCGAGGGATCCTCTCAGCACAGCGACCTATGCTGGAAACATCCCTGCTCCTGAGAGCCCATACCCTCCTGCTGGTGGCCCCAACAGCAGAAGCAGCAATGTTGGCATGACCGCCTTTCCTCTGTGAAGGTCTGCCCTGAAATCCACCTGTGGTCCGACCACTGCCGGTGAACTCTGACATCCAGCACCCACGACTTCTGCTTCAGGTGTATCTCGATTCCTGCTGTACCCAAGTCCTGGGCCTCCAAAAACCTTCATCCAGCTGGTGAAGACCTCCAACCACCCCAGGTAGCGTGGTCCTCCAAAACTCCTCAAGCGGAGTCCACGTTCCAGCGACCGCAAGGGTTACTGTGTCAGCGGTACTCCACTATCCAAGACTAGACCTTCATCCCAGCAACTGCGACCGCTGGGTTGGGGGTACTTTCATAGAACTACACTGATCTGCTGCAGGTGAACCCAACGGTAATTGCGTTGGCGGTCTACTGAACTCCTTAAAATCTATGAGCCTCCCAGGCTTCCTCCGCTGACCGTGATGGTATATATTTGACAATATCGACCGCTGTGTACCTAGATACTGAAAGTACTGAATACTTTGAACTGCATTGCCTTTTATTCTGACTACCACAGTCTACAAAGTATTTATTGAAGTATTTTAAAACTGTACAAAGTATATCTCTGATTTGAAGTCTTGCTTCTCAAAACATTTGTAAAATAACTTTTTATTTTTATACAAAATTGGTCTCGGATTTATTCTTGAGTGTGTGTCTCATTTATTGCCTCTGTGAGTACAAGTGCTTAACACTGTCCTCTGATAAGTCTAACTGCTCACCCACACTACCACAAAAAGAGAGTTAGTATTATCTTCTTGTTGCGTCTATCTTCCTCTGGGGATATCTCACACTTTCTACATAGTATACTTCATTTTAGTACACTGTACAGTGAGGTGGTATCTTACACATCTTCTTTGATGAACTGGGTGACAATTGTAGCAAACAGGCCTCTTGTCTTCCTTGTGTAAAGGAGTAATGCTCCTGCAGTGCTGTCTCTCATGTGATGGTGGTCCTATTACATGTGATATGGCATACAGTGTACCCTTTATGCAGTGACTGTACAACACTTCACATTGGAGCCCCGGTATGAAAAGGATGGCAGAAAGGGAAAGAAGGGGCCCCTGGGCAATTTCGCCCAGAGGGTAGTGCATGGGGCACATGTTGTGTCCCCCTCTCTATGCACTGTTGTGCGTGCACTGTGTGCTATGCACAACATGGTGCGTGGCACACATTGCATGAATGTGCAGAAGGTGCTGCACCACGTCGGTATCTGCTGTGGCTCTTTGCAATGGCCGAGTCATGCCGCCGTGGTGGGGAACCAGCTACAGACCGGCGGCATAGCGGTCCACTCAGAATACTGCGGTCTGAACACCGCAGGCTTTGCTGTGTTCTCCCAACCATGGCATCGGTGTATGGACCGCCGATGTCGTAACCAGTCCCCTAATAATTAAAACCCACTATTCCCACTGCAATACAACTTACCTCAAGGAAGGTTTTGAACACTAAAAGGGTTAGATTTACTATTCCCACTCCAATATAAATTAACTCAGGGAAGGTATGGCTCTTTGCACATTGTTTACTTACTGTTCTCTGTCTTGTGTGACCTTGGAACTTTTAAATTATTGCATGTAGGGGTTTTACTTTACAAATAGAATTGCACTATTAGCGGTTTAGCTATCAGCTTTTTAATAATTACTAATGTCTTGCCCTGTGGCCTTAGTTGATGCCAAATTAGAACGGACCACCACGGCTCTCAACTGCTTCTTAACTGTTTCTTAAAACGGCCCAATTGTCTAGATGAAGTTTACATTTTAACATCATGAATAAATATAGATTGTTAGGTTTTTTAACTATTTATTGTTGAACTTCACATCTTTCTATTTGCTTGCGACGGTATTAATGCATTAAATGGACGAATTTAGGTGGATTTTAAAAAAGTAAGAGGAAATAATGTAAGCAAAAACACAGGATTTAGTTAACGCTTGTTTACTACTTTACGTGTAAATATTTTAGCAATTGTTCGACATACGTCTTTTTTATCATTGATGCACGCCCACTATTGTAATGATTTTTATTAATCAAACAATAAAGTATTCTAACTCAGGGAAGGTGTTGGACACTAAAGGGGCAACATTTACTATTCCCACTCCATTACAACTTAACTCAGGGAAGGTGTTGGGCACAAAAAAAGCAATATTGATCAATCCCGCTGCAATAAAACTTATCTCAGAGAAGGATTTGTACTCTAAAATGGCTAACTATACCATTCCCACTGCAAGATTAAAAAAAATCAAGGAAGCTGTTGGATGCTAAATGGGCAACATTTACTATTCCCACTCCAATCTAACTAAACTCATGGAAAGTGCTGGACTCTAAAGTAGCAACATTGACCATTCCCAATATAATAAAACTTATCTCAGAGAAGGTTTTGGACACTAACAGGGTTAAATATACTATTCCAACTCCAATATAAAATGTCAGGGAAGGTGTTGGATCCTAAAGGGGCAATATTTACTATTTTCACTACATTGTAACTAGGCTATCCTGTTTTAGGTTTAAACCTGTAATAATTGGTAAAAACCCCACCGAAAGCAAAATAGCCCTCACCAGTGTAAACATATAAACACTGAAAAAATACCTGCACAACCAAAAACTAAATGCCATTCATATAAAGGAAAAGGTAAGTGAAAGAGTAATTTTTATTTCTTCCTGAAGGGGCCAATACAATGTAACTTTGTTATAGAAGGTAGCAACAAGAAAGACTGGGATAACATTATTCTGCTTGATTTTTATTCTTTAGGTGTGTCAATAATCATATTTGATATTTTGGCCACATTTGATTCTTTCACTGATAGGTTAAATGGCTGGTTTCATAGGAATCCACATGCATTCCACGTTCTAAGATGGCCACCACCGTTTTAACCGGGAGCTTGTAGCTTCAACCCCCTTCGAAGATGGCCGCTGCATGTCCCTCGAGCTTCCACTTCCGGGTCGTTTCCCTGCTGCTTAAACCTACCGGCTTTATACACCTCCCTTCCTCCCAATGAGGCAGAGCGAGGGGTAGGTTCCCGGCACCTGTTTTCCAGGAAAACTGTAAGTAAGCGGTCCCCGCTGTTCTTCCCCCTTCTCCCCCCTCCCCCTTTGGCACCAGAGACCTGTGCCACTTTGAAAGGATGCTCATCCTTGGGCAACCTTCCATCTTTGCTTATACCCATCGTGTTTTTATCTTCCCCCTTTCTCTCCTCAAAACCAGCATGACGTTACCTTTTGTAATGATCGTTGCTCTGCCTAACTATTGATGAGGCGTGACTTGAACCCGAATTGGGTGAGTTCCATCGCGCCATTTCCTACGGTGGTTGGTTACCACCAATGACACCAGTATGTTTTGTATATGTCACGTGTGCCACAAGTGTGCTTATTATGTTTGTCTGGCCATGCACCTCTTGAGTTGCACTAACCACTTGTGCATGTGATTGTGGCATGTTTTTAATTTCATTTTGGAGGCATTATTACTGTATGTGCATACCTTATTCATGTACCGTTGTTTTTCTCTCTCTGTTTCGAAACTCATTAGGTTGGTCCCATGATTTGTATTATTAAGGTACCTCATTGAAAGGTCATCAGAGTGATTGGTTCATTTTCCATAACCAACCACCCGTGTAGATAGTGCATCAAGATAGGTCCTGAAGAATTGCTGAGTGATTTACACACATAAGGCAAGAAACATGTTGACCGTGACTACACACATATAGATACCTCCGACCATTATAATTGGCAGTATCCCTATTCTGGTTTTAATTGAGACGAGTGGGCTCGCAGATTAAAATTCATTTTGGAGCACCACCTCACCTCATTTTATTTCTCCTCACATCTACACCACTAGGCCCCTCACACGCACTTCACCTATACGGCTTGGGAAAAGGATCTCCGACAAAGAGCCCCTCACAGGGTGCCCGTCAGGCATTGCAGTGCTGGCCTGACGAGGTTTCTGTTGTATTTTAATGGTCTGAAAATGTGTAACCACTGATAACCACAGTTTTTTAAGGTATTGAAATCACTGGAAAACACTGAAAACACCCCACCAGAATTTACCAAAAATAGAAACTGAAAACAGGAAAGCCTAAATGTAACTTAACACAGAGAAGATGCTGAACACTAAAGAAGCAACATTGACCATTCCCATTGCAATAAAATGTATCTCAGAGAATTGTTTTGGACACTTAGGGCCCTATTACAACTTTGGTGGTGCAGTGCCGGGTCTGCCCCACCGCCGCACCGCTAAAGCAGAGGTCAGGCCACCCGCCAGATTAGGAGTTTCCTCCTGTCTGGCAGGCCTTGTTTTGATGTTCCCATGGTGGTGCCTCTAAAAACGGGCACTGCAATGAGAACGCCAAAAAGAGTTCCTGCATGGCATGGACTTTTCAGTCCATGCCGTGCAGGAACTGGTGTGCATGCACACCGGGCGGCATATGTTGTGCCCTCCTGTGTGCATCCACAGGGCGCAGAGGCAAGAGGGGGCCCTGTAGGGCTCCCTTCGTTTCTTCTCTGCCAGGGTTTCTATGGAGGAGGAACCGCCATGAATACCCTGGCAGAGAAGAAACTCCTAATAGGCTTGGCAGGACTGCCACGGTCCCGCCAAGTATATTGATGCCTCTTTACTGCCAGGGAACGGCAGTTCCCTGGTGACTGCGGTGGGGCTGTGGCGGTTTGACCACCCGACTCATAATAGGGCAGTCGGGAGACCTCCACCACCTCACCCCCACGAGTCTGGTGGTTCATGGACCGCCAGACTTGTAATCGGGCCCTAAATGGGTTAAATATACGATTCTCCCTGCAAGATAAAATCAGTCAGGGAAGGTGTTGCATTCGAAAAGGGTAAAATTTACTATTCCCACTCCAATGTAACTTAACTCAGGGAAGGTGCTTGAGAGTAAAGAAGCAACATTGACCAGTCCCACTGCAATAAAACTCATCTCAGAGAAGGTTTTGGACACTAAAAGGGTTAAATATACTATTCCCACTCCAATATAAAATGTCAGGGAAGGTGTTGGATCCTAAAGGGGCTACATTTACTATTCCCACCACAATGTAACTTAACACAGGGAAGGTGCTGAACAGGAGCGGCCCGTGCAGGTAAGAGCAGTGGGGCGGGTGGGGGGTAGTCGACAGATGACGACAAGGGAAAATAAAATTTAAAAAACAAAACCACTTACCTTGCGTTTGCTCATCGCAAGGCGATATGGCGAGCGCAAGGTAAGTGTTTTCCTTTTTTAAATTTTATTTTCCCTCCTCGTCATCTGCCAACTGCCCCCCCCCCCTGTCCCACCGCTCTTACCTGCACGAGCCGCTCCTGGTGCTGAACACTAAAGAAGCAACATTGACCATTCCCAATACAATAAAATGTATCTCAGAGAAGGTTTTGGACACTAAAAGGGTTAAATATACTATTCCCACTCCAAGACAAAATGTCAGGGAAGGTGTTAGATCCAAAAGGGGGTAAATTTACTTTTTCCACTACCATGAAACTTAACACAGGGAAGGTGCTGAACACTAAAGAAGCTACATTGCCCATTCCCACTACATTAAAATGTATCTCAGAGATGGTTTTTGGATACTAAAAGGTTAAAATGTACTATTCCTACTCCAAGATAAAATCAGTCAAGGAAGGTGGTGGACACTAAAGGGGCAACAGTCACTATTCCCACTCAGATCTAAATGTAACTCAGGGAAAGTGCTGGACACAAAAGACGCAACATTGACCATTCCCATTGCAATAAAACGTATCTCAGAGAAGGTTTTGGACATTAAAGGATTAAATATACTATTCCCACAACAATATAAAAAAAATCATGGCAGGTGTTGGCCACTAAAGTAGCAACATTGAGCATTCCCATTGAAATAACAATTATTTCAGAGAAGGTTTCGGACACTAAAAGGGTTGAAAATAATACTCTCACTCCAAAATAAAATGTCAGAGAATTTGTTGGATCCCAAAGGGGCAACATTTTGTATTCCCACTACAATCTAACTTAACTCAGTGAAGGTGCTGGACCCTAAAGAAGCAACATCGACCATTTCCACCGCAATAAAATCTATCTCAGAGAAGGTTTTGGACACTAAAAGGGTTAAACCAATGGGGACCAATGTAGGCGAATGGATGAGAGACAACTGCCTCAATCTCAACTCCAACAAAACTGAAGTACTAATCTTCGGGAAGAACACCTCCACATGGAACCACCGCTGGTGGCCTGCAGAACTTGGACCCACACCAACTGACCATCCACACAACCTCTGCATCATTCTCTACAGCCAACTGACCATGAAATGACAAGTCAACGCAGTTGCTTCCTTCTGCTTCCACACACTTCGCATGCTACTCAGAATCTTCAGATGGATCCCAACCAACACCAGAAAGACCGTCACTCAGGCCCTCGTCACCAGCCACCTCGAGTACGGCAACACCCTCTACGCCGTCATCTCCAACCAGCTCCCCAGAAGACTCCAGACCATACAGAACACTGCAGCCAGACTCCTCCTGCACCTCCCCAAACAACCCACATCGTCCCCACCTGAGAGACCTCCACTGGCTACCCATCCTGAAGGGATGCCAGTTCAAGATCCTCACACATGGCTACAAAGCTCTCCATGACCTAGGACCTGCCTCCATCCCCCATTGATTGAACTTCCTACAACCCACTAGACATCTGCACTCCTCTTCACTCACCCTCACCCACACACCCACATCTGTCACAGATGCAGCAGTGGCCACTCCTTCTCCTACATTGCTGCAAAGACCTGGAAAGTCCTTCCCCTCCAGCTCCATACAGCCCCCTCGCTGGCAGACTTCAGAAAGAGACTCAAGACCTGCCTCTTCGACAGAGACACAGCGCCCAGATTCTCCCATGGGGTGACAGTGTAGCGCTCTACAAAAGTTGTATCCAATACCTTCAGTCAGGGAAGGTATTGGATATAAAGAAGCAACATTTACTATTCTCACAACAAAATAATTTAACTCTGGGAAAGTGCTACACCCTAAAGATGCAACATTCACCATTCCCAATACAATAAAACATATCAATGAAGGTGTTGAACACGAAATAGATAAAAATTACAATACCCCCACTGCTACAAAATAAGGAACGCAAAATGTAGCACACAAAAAATCTACCACTTACTATTGCCACCACAAAATCAACAAAGTTAACAAACATCAATATAATATTCTGATTAAAAACATATCTCCAATTTTAAAAAGTCAATAAAAATATATTATGCATATAACTTTTTTAATATTTTGCATACAAAATTGGAGAAAATATTGATGTATGAATATGATTAACACACTAAAATATTGTAAAACTTTTTCAAATATGTATAAAAATGTAATTTAATTACATTCAATAATATATTTACACTTTTTAAAAAATATATACATACTGTTTTATTTGTTTTTTAAATATTGTTTTTGTAAAAACATAGGAATATATGATCATATTATTTTTATTTTTTCCTACGTAAAAATGACTATCTAAATGTTTGTATATTTTTTTCATCTCAATAAACTATTTCAGTTTTTCTATGATATTAAAATCTATCATTTCAATTTTTATAACAATTTTATCTTAATTTTGAGAAAAAATTGAAAGAATTATTTTAATTAAATATATATATATATATATTTGTTGAAAACAAATATTAGTATTGTTCCATCAAATATCACATAACACTATTTTATTCAAATGTAATTTATTTAAGAAAATTTAAATTAACAATATTATATTGATTTAAAAAATATGTTAATATTTTCAAAATAAATTATACATTTTCCAAACTTTCATAAGAAACTCAAAATCTAAATTAATGTTTTTTAAAATTTTTGAATTATTCAAAAAATAAATTTAAATGTCCACACCCTTATCCACTATAAAACCAACACCCCACTCCAAAACAATTTAAAAATGTATTTTTTTAATGTAATAAATACAGATTCAAAAATAAACACTAATACATCATTTTTTAAATTACTCCCCACCCTTATTCCCTATGAACCCATCTCGCTCGTAAAAAAAAATCAAACTTTTTTTAAATGTATATAAAAAGATTTACAATAATACTTAATTTTATAAAACACTTCCCATACTTAGCCCCTATTAACCCATCATACCGCCCCTAATTTTGTTTATTGAAAAGAAAAAAAAATGTTTTAAATAAACACAAAAATATATACACTAATACATTATTTTTTAAACACTTCCCACTCTTATACCCTATAACCCAACATCCCGCTCCTAAAACATATAATTATACTAAATAAAAAAAATGTAAACAGAAAAGGAACCCACCCTCTTAGAAAAATGCTTTACATTTGGTCCAACTGCACATGACTTTGTTCAAATTCAACAATGAATTCCTTGAAGCGATGAGAGAACATAAATATGTATGCATTTGCCATAAAGCCATTCATTGCCATAGCTCATCTTTCCTCAAAATCATTTCATGAAAGTACGGGCCTGCTGTTCCAAAACGTTTGGGAGCTGCAAATGATTTGCAAAATGGTTTGTAGCTCTTAAAATGGCCTAGTGTGATGTACATAGTGTCATTAAACGTAGGTTTTGGACAGGGACGATATGAACCCCCACTTCAGCAGCTTTAGAGGTGGTGATTACCACTAAACAGTAGTTCTGTGAGTCATAAATCATGTAAATTGATGTTTATTGCTACATTGACTTGGATGGAAGACACTGGTCTCCAAACAAAAGCTTAAATAAGGACGGAAGAATGTATGCATTATTGAGCTATAGTGTGGGGTAAGAATGGAACAAGAGAGCTTGGGTGAATAAAGAGATGGATGGATCGATGGATGGATGGATTTTTTGCTCAGTTTAATTTTTGATATGGTTCAAAGCGAAGACATTTTATTGTTCTTGCTACTTTCTTGGCTCATTGAAATTACATAGCGCACCGAATACTTATAGATTTGTGTTTGTGTTGCCTAATTAGCAATTTTCAATTAACAATTTGCCAGCTAATAGCATGCACAAATTAGGGTCAAGTTGAAGCAGCAGGAAACCAGTTGCAAAGTATAAAGGGTTACCCACAATTTAATGTAAACTTTCTCCATGGAAACACTCTATGCAATAGTGAGGAAAATGCACATTGTAGAGGTGGAAGAGCAGAAGAGAGAGAATATTTAGACAGAGGGTGACTGCTGGGGCACAGGTGTTTATATGTTACAAGTGTGATAGCCGTATTCTGGTTCCCAAGCTTTATTTAACCTTCACATACAAATAAGGTTTAATTTTTCCCAAAAGGTAGTCTGCTGGTTTCTGTTCAATCCCAGCTCCAGGATTTATACTGTCTTAAACTTTATTACTTTCTCCTTCTTTTGGCTTCAGACACATCTTCTGGTATGGCCAACACCCTGACCCTGTCCCAGGAATATGTGTCCTTCCAAAGAATATGCAATAACAGGTAAGTTGAAGTTAATTGTTATTAATACTTCCCCCTTCCTAATTTCTCTATTTTCCCTTCTTCCTCTCTCTATATCTGACTTGTTCCTGGCTTGCAGAACTTCATTAACTAAATCCTCCTGCAATTTTCGTATCTAAGGGCCTAATTACGAACCTGGCGGTCAGATCGCCAGGATGTAGCTTCAGCAGTTGGGAGACTGCCGTCAAGCCGGCGGCATCCCAACCGCCGTATTATGACATAACCGCCGCGGTCAGCAGGGCATGCTCAGGCTCACTATGTGAGCCTGAAGGCAAAGCCGCTGGGGTGCAGCACCTGCACTGTTGCAATGCACCATATCATGCATGGCACACAGTGCATGCACAACTCTGCATGCAGGGGGGGGGTCACAACATGTGCCCCATGCATTACCCTCCCGGGCAAAATCATCCAGGGGCCCTGTTTGGGGCCCCTTCTTTGCATTTCCCACAACCTTTTCATGGCAGGGTTCCCACCATGGAAAGTTTGCTGCAAAGGCAACTTGCAATCCCAACGGCGGTGCCTGTCTCAGCATTGCCTCCATATCCCACATCTTTGCAGACTGCCGCTGCCACGGGATCCATGATCCCGTCGGTGTCAGCGGTGTTGAGGCCGTCCGGCGACCCCACTCCTAATCGGGCGTTTGGACCGAAGGACATGCGGCAGTCGGACCTCCACCGAAAGTTGCGTGGCAGTCCGACCGCCAGGGTCGTAATTAAATGTAGAATCGGCAAGCTGCCACCAGTGCGATTTTATGAGTATCCTGTGATTGATAGCACCCTACAGGAGTTATCTTCCACACACCCTTAATTCTAGTTCTGGCCCCAAGATAATAAACCTGTGTGTCCTTGACCACAGCTTCTTTGCTATGCATTCAGAGATTGGTAAGTTCCAAAATAAACAATGCTTTCCATTAGGCCTCCACCCAACTTCCTGCTAGCCTAGTGGCTTGTGATTAAGGCTTTTCTGCCTGTGGTCACTCATTCAGTATGCCACGAACCTCCTGATTAGTAGCCGAGATAGACTGCCTCCCAGAAAATGTCGAAGCAATTGTGCCAGACGTATAACTGACATCTATCCACGGCATCATCAACCACGCTATGACCTATCTGAGCACTTTCTAGTTTTTTTGTCAGGAGTGTTGGAGCACTTCCTCGCCCAATGGTCTCCCAAGTGTGACACTTGTCTGCTCCTCTCTAATTCTCTCCTCCTTGTTCGTCAGCACCTGTACAAGGCACATCGATATTATTTTGTGTCTCTCCTTTTAACCTCGCCTTTTAACCTCGTTGTCCTATCGTTTGTTCTTTTACTTTTTCACTTCCTCCCTTTGCCTGACGCTTTCATCACTTCTGATTTTTGTTTCTTGTAACCATGTTTCTTTTTAGGTCGAGCCTAGCGCAGCGCGCATGCGCTGCTCTATGGGAGGCTTCTTGTAAGTACTCCAAACTTCCCCAAAAGTTCTTCATGTGGGTCTGGTAACTCCCACACATTCTATTGGCCTTTGAGTGTGGCTTTCAAGAAGGAAAGCACGCAAATGTCCACAGGCGGGTGCATGTCCCACCTCTTTGTGCAAAGGTCACTCCCACGGCGTTTTGGTGTCGGGAGCGTGCAGCAGCGCGCTTTGTGGCAGCTGCATTCCTCCCTTGTTGTTGTGGATCATGTTACTAATGAAACACTGCGCGGTCCTTTTCACTTTGCGGCCGCGCTTGTTTTCTGTTCCCATGATTTTTGTCCTTGTGCATATATTGCAAACGCACGCGTTATTTTAACCCCTTATTATTTTTTTGCAATGGTTTATATGCATTTGAGGCGCCCTTTTGTCTTCTTTTTTATTCTTAAGTATGATAATATTATTCATTATTATTATTCCTAGCAACTTTGCCATTGACATTATTGCCCTTCATTACACTATTTGTTAGTCTTTAACTCATCAGCAGGAAAAGTAGTATTAATACTAGTTCTACTAGAACTAATAATAATGACCACCTTCATAATTATTGTAGTAATAATAACAACCTTCCTTTAGTTGTCCCTCGTTGCCAAAATTGGTCTTGACTCTCTGACTGACTGACTCTCTCACGCTCTCTGTGACTGACTGACTGACTGACTCTCTCACTGACTGACTGACTCTCTCACTGACTGACTGACTCTCTCACTCTCTCTCTCACTGACTGACTGACTCTCTCTCTCACTGACTGACTCTCTGACTCACTGACTGACTCTCTGACTCTCTCTCTCTCTGACTAACTCTCTCTCACTGACTGACTCTCTCACTCTCTCTCACTGACTGACTCTCTCTCTCTCACTGACTGGCTCTCTCTCTCTGTCTCACTGACTGATTGACTCACTGACTGACTCACTCTCTCAATCTCTCTCTCACTGACTGACTCACTCTCTCACTGACTGACTCTCTGACTGACTCTCTGACTGACTCTCTCACGCTCTCTCTCTCTGACTGACTGACTGACTCTCTCTCTCACTGACTGACTCTCACTCTCTCACTGATTGATTGACTGACTAAATGACTGACTGACTCTCTCACTCTCTCTCACTGACTGACTGACTCTCACTCTCTCTCTCACTGACTGACTGACTCTCTCACTCTCACTGACTGACTGACTCTCAATCTCTCTCTCACTGATTGACTCTCTCACTGACTGACTCTCACTCTCTCTCTCTCACTGACTGACTGACTCTCTCAATCTCTCTCTCACTGACTGACTCTCTCCCTGACTGACTGACTCTCTCACTGACTGACTGACGCTCTCACTCTCTCTCTCTCAATGACTGACTGACTCTCTCACGCTCTCTCTCTCTGACTGACTGACTGACTCTCTTTCTCACTGACTGACTCTCACTCTCTCACTGATTGATTGACTGACTAAATGACTGACTGACTCTCACTCTCTCTCACTGACTGACTGACTCTCTCACTCTCACTGACTGACTGACTCTCAATCTCTCTCTCACTGATTGACTCTCTCACTGACTGACTGACTCTCACTCTCTCTCTCTCACTGACTGACTGACTCTCTCAATCTCTCTCTCACTGACTGACTCTCTCCCTGACTGACTGACTCTCTCACTGACTGACTGACGCTCTCACTCTCTCTCTCTCAATGACTGACTGACTCTCTCACTCTCTCTCTCACTGACTGACTGATTGCTCACTGACTGACTCTCTCACTCTCTCTCTCACTGACTGACTGACTCACTCTCTCAATCTCTCTCTCACTGACTGACTGACTCTCTCACTAACTGACTGACTCTCTCACTGACTCTCTGACTGACTGACTCTCTCACTCTCTGACTGACTGACTCTCTCACTGACTGACTGACTCACTGACTGACTCTCTCACTGACTCACCGACTGACTGACTCTCTCACTGACTCTCTCTCACTCTCTCTCTCTCTCACTGACTGACTGACTCTCTCACTCACTCTCTCTCTCACTGACTGACTCTCTCAATCTCTCTCTCACTGACTGACTGACTCTCTCACTGACTGACTCTCACTGACTCTCTGGCTGACTAACTGACTGACTCTCTCACTCTCTGACTCTCTCACTGACTGACTG
This sequence comes from Calotriton arnoldi, assembly GCA_963921515.1. Lineage (NCBI taxonomy): Eukaryota > Metazoa > Chordata > Amphibia > Caudata > Salamandridae > Calotriton > Calotriton arnoldi. The sequence goes on along the minus strand of CAWUFW010003346.1, from coordinate 1,792,588 downwards.
ATTCTCTCACTCTCTCTCTCACTGACTGACTCTCTCTCTCTCTCTCTCTCTCACTGACTGACTCTCTCACTCTCACTGACTAACTCTCTCTCGCTGACAGACTCACTCTTTCTCACTGACTAACTCTCTCTCTCACTGACTGACTCTCTCTCTGTCTGACTGACTCTCTCACTGACTGACTGATTGACTCACTGACTGACTCACTCTCTCTCTCACTGACTGACTCTCTCAATCTCTCTCTCTCTCACTGACTGACTCTCTCACTGACTGACTGACTCTCTGACTGACTGACTCTCTCACTCTCTCTCTGACTGACTCTCTCACAGACAAACTCACTCACTGACTGACTCTCTCACAGACTAACTGACTCACTGACTGACTCACTCTCTCTCTCACTGACTGACTCTCACTCTCTCTCTCACTGACTGACTGACTCTCTCACTCTCTCTCACTGACTGACTGACTCTCTCAATCTCTCTCTCACTGACTCTCTCACTGACTGACTGACTCTCACTGACTCTCTGACTGACTAACTGACTGACTCTCTCACTCTCTCTCTCACTGACTGACTCTCACTGACTGACTCTCTCACTGACTGACTGACGCTCTCACTCTCTCACTCTCTCACTGACTGACTGGCTCTCTCACTGACTCTCTGACTGACTGACTGACTCTCTCACTCTCTGACTGACTGACTCTCTCACTGACTGACTGACTCACTGACTCTCTCACTGCCTAACTGACTCACTGACTGACTTTCTCACTCTCTCTCTCTCTCACTGACTGACTCTCTCACTCTCCCTCTCACTGACTGACTTACTGACTCTCTCACTCTCTCTCTCACTGACTGACTCTCTCAGTCTCTCTCTCACTGACTGACTCTCTCTCTCTCTCTCACTGACTGACTAAATGACTGACTGACTCTCACTGACTCTCTGACTGACTAACTGACTGACTCTCTCACTCTCTCTCTCACTGACTGACTCTCTCACTGACTGACTCTCTCACTGACTGACTGACTCTCTCACTGACTGACTGACTCTCTCACTGACTGACTGAATCTCTCACTCTCTCTCTCACTGACTGACTGACTCTCTCACTCTCACTGACTAACTCTCTCTCACTGACCGACTCTCTCACTCTCTCTCACTGACTGACTCTCTCTGTCTCACTGACTGACTGGCTCTCTCACTGACTGACTGATTGACTCTCTCACTCTCTCTCTCACTGATCGACTGACTAAATGACTGACTGACTCTCTCACTCTCTCTCTCACTGACTGACTCTCTCACTGACTGACTCACTCACTGACTCTCTCACTGACTAACTGACTCACTGACTGACTGACTCTCTCACTGACTGACTGACTGACTCTCTCACTCTCTCTCTCACTGATCGACTGACTAAATGACTGACTGACTCTCTCACTCTCTCTCTCACTGACTGACTGACTCTCACGCTCTCTCTCACTGACTGACTCTCTCTCACTGACTGACTGACTCTCTCAATCTCTCTCACTGACTGACTCTCTCACTGACTGACCGACTGACTCTCACTGACTCTCTGACTGACTAATTGACTGACTGACTCTCTCACTCTCTCTCTGACTGACTGACTCTCTGACTGACTTACTGACACTCTCACTCTCTCTCTCACTGACTGACTGACTCTCTCACTGACTGACTGACTGCTCACTGACTGACTCTCTCACTCTCTCTCTCTCTCTCTCTCAATGACTGACTCACTCTCTCAATCTCTCTCACTGACTGACTCTCTCACTCTCTCACTGACTGACTCTCTCACTGACTCTCTGACTGACTGACTCTCTCACTCTCTGACTGACTCTCTCACTGACTGACTCTTTCACTGACTAACTGACTGACTGACTCTCTCACTGACTTACTGACTGACTCTCTCACTCTCTCTCTCTCACTGACTGACTGACTAAATGACTGACTGACTCTCTCACTCTCTCTCTCACTGACTGACTGACTCTCTCACTTTCTCTCTCACTGACTGACTCTCTCAATCTCTCTCTCACTGACTGACTGACTCTCTCACTCACTCTCTCACTGACTGACTGACTCTCTCACTCTCACTCTCACTGACTGACTCTCTGACTGACTGACACTCTCACTCACTCACTGACTGACTCTCTCAATTCTCTCTCTGACTGACTGACTCTCTCACTGACTGACTGACTCTCTCAATCTCTCTCTCACTGGCTGACTGACTCTCACTCTCTCTCTCACTGACTGACTGATTCTCTCACTCTCTCTCACTGACTGACTGACTCTCTCACTGACTGACTGACTCACTGACTGACTCACTGACTGACTGACTCTCTCTCTCACTGACTGACTCTCTCACTGACTGACTCACTCTCTCACTGACTGACTGACTCTCCTACTCTCTCTCTCACTGACTGACTCTCTCACTGTCTGACTCTCTCTCTCTCACTGATTGACTCTCTCTCTCTGACTCTCTGACTCTCTCTCTCACTGACTGACTCTCTGACTCTCTCTCTCTCTCACTGACTCTCTCTCTCTCACTGACTGACTCACTCACTCTCTCTCTCTCTCTCACTGACTGACTCACTCACTCTCTCTCACTGACTGACTCTCTCTCTCTCACTGACTGACTCTCTCACTGACTGACTGACTCTCTCACTCTCACTGACTGACTGACTCTCTCACTCTCTCTCTCACTGACTGACTCTCTCACTCTCTCACTGACTGAGTCTCTCACTGACTCTCTGACTGACTGACTCTCTCACTCTCTGACTGACTCTCTCACTGACTTACTCTTTCACTGACTAACTGACTGACTGACTCTCTCACTGACTTACTGACTGACTTTCTCACTCTCTCTCTCTCTCACTGACTGACTAAATGACTGACTGACTCTCTCACTCTCTCACTGACTGACTGACTCTCTCACTCTCTCTCTCACTGACTGACTGACTGACTCACTTTCTCTCTCACTGACTGACTGACTCAATCTCTCTCTCACTGACTGGCTGACTCCCTCACTCTCTCACTGACTGACTCTCTCACTGACTAACTGACTCTCTCACACACTGACTGACTGACTCACTGACTGACTGACTCTCTCACTGACTGACTCTCTCACTGACTGACTGACTCTCTCACTCTCACTCTCACTGACTGACTGACTCTCTCACTCACTCACTGACTGACTCTCTCAATTCTCTCTCTGACTGACTGACTCTCTCACTGACTGACTGACTCTCTCAATCTCTCTCTCACTGACTGACTCTCACTCTCTCTCTCACTGACTGACTGACTCTCTCACTGACTCTCCGACTGACTGACTCTCTCACTCTCTCACTCACTGACTGACTGACTCTCTCACTCTCTCTCTCACTGACTGACTGACTCTCTCTCTCACTGACTGACTGACTCACTGACTGACTCTCACTGACTGACTCACTCACTCTTTCTCTCACTGACTGACTCTCTCACTGACTGACTCACTCTCTCACTGACTGACTGGCTGACTCTCCTACTCTCTCTCTCACTGACTCTCTCACTGTCTGACTCTCTCTCTCTCACTGACTGACTCTCTCTCTCACTGACTCTCTGACTCTCTCACTGATTGACTCTCTCACTCTCTCTCACTGACTCTCTCTCTCTCACTGACTGACTCACTCTCTCTCTCTCACTGACTGACTCTCTCTCTTTCTCACTGACTGACTCTCTCTCTCACTCTCTCTCTCACTGACTGACTGACTCTCTCACTCTCTCTCTCACTGACTGACTCTCTCACTCTCTCACTGACTGACTAACTGACTCTCTCACTGACTGACTGACTCTCTCACTCACTGAATAACTAACTAACTGACTCTCTCACTGACTGACTGACTAACTGACTCTCTCACTGACTGTTATACAGGTACTATTTCCCAACCTTCACCCTCCTGTTATTTATGCCCCCCATAACAAAAAAAAACCATAACAAGCAACCATTGGGACAGGCAGATAGAAGTTGCCAGCATTGAAAGGACAAAAAAAAACTCAAGACATTATTTATTGTTAATACTTTTTTAATATGGTCGTTCAGTTGTACATAATGCTTTCTTGGTCATATATAAGGTAACAAAAATGCTTCTGACACTTCTTTATTATAACTTTTCAGCATGCTGCAGACTTCTGTACAGCACAGCTTAAAGGCATAGGCAAAGTCAATACCTCTGGCTAAACACTTATAAGGTCCCAAAGGCGAGACCTATTGGCTATGCCAATGCTTGTTTTTTGTAGGCTCTATGTCCCCTGGCCCATTGTTAAGAAGAACCTCGCTCAACCTCAAACCTAGCTATGTTATGTTATGTCGATTGGTAGAGTGCACTAATCACCTGCGAGGTTATCCAGGGGATTGAGCAGGTGTGTAGACGTGTAATTCCCTCAGAATTATTTGAAGAGACAGGTATTCAGCTTCTTGCAAAACTCAAGTAGTGAGAAAGAGGCTCCTATGTTTGTGAGAGCTTGTTCCATGTTTTGGATACGGTGTAAGATAACAAGCAACTACCTGCTCTGCTTCTGTAATTCAGGGTGTGTGTGCGAGTGAATGTGAGGCTGAGTGTAGGTGTCTTGTTGGGTTGTGGAAGTGTATGCGGGTGTTGAGTTATGTGAGTCCTGGGTTGTGCAGGGCTTTGTAGGTGTGCTTGAGGAGTGTGAATTGGCAGCATTTGTGAATGGGGAGCCAGTGTAGCTCCCTAAGGTGCAGAGAGATGAGGGTGTAGTGAGGACGATTGAGTATGAGTCTTGTGGTGGCGTTCCGGATGGTCTAAAGTCTGCTCAGGAGTTGCTTGGTAATTCCGGGGTTCAGTGTCTTGCCATACTCGAGTCAACTTGTGTCTGGTGTTCTGTGAGAGGACTTTTCGTAGCGTTCTTAAGATGTGAAGCAAACGGCGCTCACTGCATTCACTTGTGCCAACATGTTCAACTTGTTATCCAGGATGTTTCCCAGATTTCTGGCATGGTTAGTGGGTGTTGGTGTGAGTTCCAGTTGAGTTGGACACCAGGTGGCGTCTCATGGGGCAGTCTTGTTTCCAAAGTCTAGCACTTCAGTCTTGTCGGAGTTCAGTTTCAGGCAGTTGATTGTCATTCATTTGGCTACCATGGTCATGCAGTTAATGAAGTTTGTTCAGGTGGTGGGCGTCTTGTCCATTAGGGAGAGGATGCATTGGGTGTCATCTGTGTAGGAGATGATGGTTATGCCTTGAGGCCTGATGATATTGGTGCCATGTAGACATTGAACAGGGTCAGGTTGAGGAATGAACCCGTGGTGACTTTGCATACAATTGTCTTGGCCTTGGGTTTTCCCTGTGAGGAAGGAGCAGATCCAGTTGCTCTCTTGCCCTTGGATACCGGAATTGTGGCGTCTTCTGATGAGTGTGTTGTGGGAGACTTTGTAAAAAGCTGCAGACAGGTCAAGCAGGATGAGGGCGTTTGTTTCTCCTCAGTCGAGGATGGTCCGATATCATCAGTGGCTGAAATGAGCGCGGTTTTTGTGCTGTGTCTCTTCCTGAAACCTGATTAAGTACTGTCTAGTAAGTGGTGGAGCGCAAGGTGGCTTGTGAGTTGTTTGTTGATGGCCTTTTCGATTACTTTTGCTGGGTAGGGAAGCAGGTAGGTAGGCCAGAAGTTAGCCAGTTGGGTGGACTCAGCTGAAGATTTCTTGAGGAAGGCGTTGACCGCTGCATGTTTCCAGTCGTCTGGGAAGGTGGCAGAGGTGATGGAGGTGTTCATGTTTTGGGTGAGAGCTGTGCTGATAGGTGATGTGCTGAATTTATAGATGTGGTAGGGGCATGAGTCTGATGGGGCCCCAGATTGGTTGGTCTGCATGATTGCAGCTGTTTCTTCATTGGTAAAAGGCTTCCATCTGATCAGGTGGTTGTTGTGATTGGTGATGGGCAGGTTGAGTGCGCTGGGATCTGGTTGGGGCGTGACTTTGCTGTAGATGTTCATGATTTTGCAGTTGTTGGACTTCGCCCTGTCTCCAGAGTCATCCCAAAACATTTTGCCTTTACTACTCCTATTTTGTTTGGCCTTAGGACTCTGTGCACTATAACACTGATAACCAGTACTAAAGTGCTTGTGCTCTCTCCTCTAAACATGGCAAGATTGGCTTATACACAATTAGCATATTTAATGTATTTATAAATCCTTAGTAAAGTGGTACTACATGTACCCAGGACCTGTAAATTAAATGCTAGTAGTGGGCCTGCAGCACTGATTGTGCCATATACGTAAGTAAAACTTTCAAACATGCCTCAGGCCTGCCATTGCAGAGGCTGTGTGCAGTTTTAAACTGCCATTTCGACTGAACAAAATAAACCTTTCATTGGGCCCAAACCACCCTTTTTAATACACATAAGACACCCCTAGGGTAGGCCCAGAACAGCCTAGAGGGCAGGGTGCAGTATATTTAAAAAGTTGGTCATATACCTTTTAGCTATACATGTCCTGGTAGTGAAAACCTCCTAAATTCATTTTTTACTTTTGCAAGACCTGCCTCTCCCATAGGATAACATTGGAAATACCTTATTACATTTAATATGTTGTAACTTTCAAATGGGAACAGGCAACCAGTCCATGTTTGGTGTCTTTGAAATTGTAATGAAAAAACATCTCTTACAGTAAAGGCAGATTTTAAATTACAATTTTGAAAATGCCAATTTTAGAAAGTTGCCTTTTTCTGCCTTAGGGCCTCAATACAATGGTGGTGAGACCGCCACCGTAAGGCCGTCGGTGACGGTCTCAATGCCATCGGACCCTGCAGGACCATCTGCCGCATTATGATGGCAGGCGGATGTAGGGCGGGTGGGGAGATCACCCGCCACGCATCCGACGGGCTCAAGGAGTCTGTCGGACCGTTGGAGGGACTGCAATCCCTACAACAGTGGCGGTTAACCCGCCATGAAAAGGCAGGCGGAAAGTGACTTGGGTGCCTGTAGCGGGGCCCCCTTCACCCTGGCCCTCCGATATGGGCCATGGGGGACACCAATGGTGCCCCCCTACATATCCCTGCACCATGCAGCAGTGCAGCGATATGTCAGATGTGGGTTTTTTTTGTATAGCGGCGTGTGCAGGTAACAGGAGGGCTAGTTGGCCCCCAAGGACCATCAAGAGGCAAGGGGACTTCATCTCCCAAACAAGAGCATGCCAGGAGGCCAAGAGGGGTGTAGAAAGGAGGCATGGCCTGCGACCATCTCCCAGCAATCCCACTGAGTGGGGCTTACTGGAGGTAACGGGTAGGCTAGTTGGCCCCTAAGGATCCCCAGCAGTGAAGGGGACTTCATCTCCCAACCAAGAGCGAGCTAGGAGGCGCGTTTGCAGACTGGTGGAGAAAGGGGGCGTGGCCTGCTATCAGAACTCAGAAGTCCTACTGTGTGGGACTTACTGGAGGTAATAGGATGGGTAGTTGGCCCACATGGACGTCCTTAGGGAAACTACCCTTTGGGGGCGTGGCTTCGCTAGCCACGATGGCGGACGTGACCTGCTAGAGCTCCGCACCAGCGGCCTGACAAGCGGTATCCATCGACCTCATTGGGGGCCCTGAATTGCCCTAAAGGGCGTGTGCCGCACTCCTGCACTACAGAGGGGCCGGCAGAAGCAGAGATCCTGGGAAGAAACAGCACATTTCGGGCGAGCCGCGCGGCGAGTGCCGCCTGACTCTAAAATGGCGGCCGCCCGCGGCAGCCCAGTGCCGAGAATGACACCCTGAACAACCGGAACCCCAACACTTGCGAGGGGCGGATCGGCCCCGGAAGGTGAGCTATAGTGCGGCTCTGCTCGGCTGATCCGCAATCCGCCCATAATCCGACTGAAATTTGCGGCATCTAAGCTACAAAACTGGCAGAATCCAGTTGCAGGACGGTGCAGAGCAAGCAGTGGCACGGATTATCAGCTGGGCCTGAGGAAATAGCTGAAATTCGAAAAGTCGGAGCCCGACTGGGCGAGCACAAAATGGTGACCGCGCCGTCCCGGTGGAACGACTGATTGCAAGGCTGATGAGCTGGGGGTGGACCGGCCTCGGGAGCACAGGGCACGTGCAAGCGGAACTTCCACTGGAAGGCTCGGAAGGTCCGGGGACTCACCTGGCTGCATCCTACTGTGTCACCACGAAGTGTTGTGCCCGGTGACTGCGGTGATGATCCTGGCAGCCAGCTGTGCCTGCGCTGCTGCCACTGATGAGAGTGGAGCCCAGCGGTAAAGAAGAAGCGACTTTCCGGTAGCCCCTGCGGGTTTGGAAATGCGGCTGCAACTGCGGAGGCCGGGTGCGGTGAGTAGGGGTGTGGCTTGGCCTGCGCCCGTGACTGCGTAGGTGGTGCGGGTTCGGGCGTGAGGCTGCGGCCTGCAAGCTGCTGGTGGCGTCAACGCCGGGAAGGGCACGGAGGCCTGCGGGGGTAGAAGGCACGGACAGGCGTCTGATTGAGGGAACCACAGCAGCTCTAACATGGCGGGCTATGCGGTGTGAGGCCCTGATTAACTGCAAGCAGCGCACCGGTTTGTGAGTGCAGCTCTGTGCAGCGGGAGGCTCAGCACACGCGGTAACTGTCAGCACAGTTAAAAGTGGCACTTACAGGCACGGCTGGGACACGTGAGATGCCTGCTTAGACCTGGGACTAAATGTGTGGTGCACCCTGCTAACTTGTTCCAATACAGCACAATTGATAACATCTTCTAGTTAATATATTCTAGAAGCCTGGGGGAAGCCGAGAGCCACAGCGTCACGAGCCCAGAAGGCACCACGAAGGGACTATATGAGCCAGGGAACAGAGGGTAGGGAACGAGACGCGCCATGGCACCCTACTCCTACGATTGGTGACCGGTCATCAGAGAGGCAGACGACGTTCCCCCCTCGCTCAGGCACACGGAAATGGACATGGGGTGTGCCCCCACAGAGAGGACCTGCAGGAGGGGGAGTGGTGGTGACGCTAGAGACGCCGAATGGGGCGACAAGCCCAAACAACCGACACCAGGAATAGGGCTGCAAAGGCCGAGGGTCCCCCTCTCTCCCCCCTTCCACCCACAGACTGCTACAGCGCTACGACACAGCCCCTCCAGGGACCCCATACTGGCAGGCCTCACCTGCCTCCCCCACGAGATCGCAAACAGAGCCATAGCCCCAGCTGGACCACTGACGGGGGGCCCTCACAAAATAAACACGAGTCAGCCCGGATTCAAAGACTGGATTAGAGAGCCCAAGGAGGCACGAAAAGGGGGGAGGGTGGCCAATCCCGCCAGGAATCACAAAGGTGCACTACCCACAGGCCCGCCACCCCTCCAGAAGAGGGCTCTGAACGCGTTGAGGCAAAGCAGGGGAGTAGGCCAAAGCTACCCAGAACCGGAGACTCGGGGACAACCTCCCCTCCACGGCTAACCACGCGGGCAGAGTAACTGGGAACCTGCATCGCGGACCGTGACCATGGGGCGCCTAAAGACAACTGGGGGACCCCAGCCAAACAAGACCGGGGTCTCCAACATGAGCTGGGCTGAAGGCAAGCACAGACCCCAACGCCATCATGTCGGAGAAACTTGACAAGGTGCTAGCTGCTATAGACCACTCACGGGTCACGATGGAGGAGCGCTTCGGCACCCTGGCCACAGACCTCAATCTGCTGCGCGATGACCACAGAAAACTGGCGGACATGGTGGGAGATGGGGAAAAAACTCTATTGGCAATGATACCTCAAACTAAGGCACAACAGGACTCCATCAAAGACTTGCAGGCCTGTGTCGCGACTCTGGAGGACAGAACGGACGATCTGGAAGGGCGCTCCTGACGAAGCAACCTACGTATCCTGAACCGGCCGGAGGGAGTGGAGGGAAAAGATCCTGTTGAATATACAGAGGCCTGGCTTCGATCCTTTACACCTCGGGAAGACCTCACCTCATATTTCTCAATCGAAAGGGCACAGAGGGTTCCGGCATGACGATTGTACCCGGGCTCACGTCCTCGCCCCATGCTGGTGAAGCTGCTCCACTTTCGGGACCGAGATGCCATCTTACGAGCGGCCAGACAGAATGCCCCCATCATGGTAGAGGATAAGAACGTCATGCTCTTCCCAGACTACTCCAGAGTGGTACAGCGGAAACGAGCATCATTTCTGGAGATAAAGAGACTGCTGCAGGACAAAGGCATGCATACTCTCTGTTGTTCCCGGCAAACCTTAAAATAATACACAACGGTACCACTGTGTTCTTCACGGATCCGCGGGAAGCAACGGACTGGCTGGACTTGAACTTACAGATTGGCTCACAGCAAAGAAACGCCTCAGCACCAGGCCTCCGAGACACGGAGCACGAAGCACCCGGAGTCAATCCGGAAAGAAGTCACTCCCTAAACCACTAGCACTGCCGAACCTGGAGCAGATCATAGCGGAGCGCAGGAAGGCCATACAAGCAGCGGCAGAAATGGGGGCAAATCTCTCAACCTCGGATCATGAGGACACTCCGCATATTTTCACGCCCGAAGAAGAAGATCCCACTGACTCAAGCGACTCATGAGAACTCTGGGGCTCTGCCCTCCATCACGCCACAGACGGCCGACCCGCTTATATGAAGTACACTCGCCACCACCGACACATTGCCTCCGATCGCGAAAGCGGCCCTGCCCTCTCATCCCACATCACACACTGAGTGTCATGCTAGTGCAGATCCCCAACTATCACAACTGAGAGTGACCCCCACTAGAGACACACAGGCCTATGAGGGCCCATCTGGCGCGGCGAGTCCCAGTGGTTCGCATACGTCAGTCGAAATACACCTCCACACGAAACGTTAGTGAGTACATAACTGTACCGGTTTGGATGTGATGTCTGTTGCAGCAGATCCCCTGTATTGGGTCTTCAACCCCAAAGAGTTATAGTTCAATCCCTCGCCCAACCCTGACCCCATACCAACCCCATCTCAAAGGGCTGAACCATTCGCTGGCACACTTCACACCGGGCACCACCACACTTTCCATGGGGTTTCCAAGTGGGGCCCCCGGGGTTTCCCTCCCTTGCTGCGCATCCTATCAACCACCATGAGTCCACCGGCAGACGTTAAGTTTCTCACTCTAAACGCACGAGGAATACATACGGCATGGAAACGATACGCCATCTATGCTTACATTAAACGCCAGCAAGCGCAGGTCATACTGTTGCAGGAAACTCATCTTACAAAGGGAGAACTTGATAAGCTTCAAAAGCGATGGAGGGGTACCTTTTGCGCCACAACGTATTCAGCACACGCGCGAGGAGCTCTCATCTGGCTTAAGCCGGGAGTCCCCTTTTTGGAGATTAATAGAACAGTAGATACGTCCTGCTAGAGGGACTATTGGATGGACAGCCAATACTGATCGGTAGCATTTATGCTCCAAACACGGAACAAACACTATTCTGGGAGACCCTCTCACGTAGCCTGGCTCAATTTACATCTTCACCGTGGGTTTTGGGGGGGATTACAATTGCGCGCTAGACCTCCACTTAGACAGATCGCATCCACCGACCTTAACGTCACAAGCTCACGCGCACACAGCCCGGTTCCAGGCCTGGGCAAATCACTGGTTGTTGACGGACGCATGACGACATGCATACCCAACAACTAAACTCTACTCCTTCCGTTCAATCCCCCACGACCTACAAGTACGGTTGGACCGATCCATGTGTATATGCACGATCCTCCCCCAAGCACAACACTCGGACTATTTAGGTAGGGTAATATCAGATCACGATGCACATGTTTTGATGCTTAGATGGCGTCCGCCCACACCACCGGTCCCCACCTGGCGGCTCCCATGAGATTGCCTGGAGGATCCGGTGTTCCAACACGAACAGAAGGAGAACATACAAAACTACTTCTCGGACAATGCACACTTCATGGACTCTAGGAAGCTCGAGTGGGACGCCTTCAAGGTGGTCATGAGGGGTGCATGCATCCGACAAATAGCGGGGGTGCGGAAAACACTAGAGCAGGTGGTACAAGCAACGTAACATAACATGTGTACTTGTAAAGCGCACGTATCACCCAAGGGTCTCAAGGCGCTGAATAACAGATGTATATTGTTACCCAGCTCAATGGTACTCATTTTATCGACCTCAGATGGATGAAAGGCTGAGTGGACCCGCCGGGATTAGAACCTGTGACCATGAGGTCGAACACAGGCCCCTACAGTGGATGCATTAGTCCACTGCGCCACCAGAACCGGCTAGCAACACCTGGCGCAACTGTCCAAAGAAGCAGACACACAGGCTAATCTCCACACGCAAATAACGGAAGCCAAGACCAAATACGCAGAGGCCTGCACAGATTTGCGGAGATACAACTTCCGCGCCTACGCCGCCAGAGCTCACAGGGAGGGAAACCGAGCCGGAACCCTGCTGGCGTGGCTAGTCCGACAAGACCAGAACACCCAACCCATCACCAGTATCAGAAATGCGGCAGGCGAGGTCAATTACGCACCGGCAGATATCATTCTAGCCTTCCATGAATATTACAGTACTCTGTATAGGGAACCGTCCCCTGACAGAGAAGGACACACCAAAAAGTACTACATTCCATTACTATAACACAGATGACGGACGGCGACCAGACCTCACTAGACGAGCACATCACGACAGCGGAGACCAAACACCCGATCCATCATTTAGCCGAAAACAAAGCCCCGGGACATGACGGCTTCCCCATAGAATACTACCACACATTCTCCCAACACCTCTCAGAATATACGTTGGCTATTTCATATCCAAGATGGGGCGCGGGACCGTTTCCCGCGTGCCTTATACTTGACCTCGAAAAGGCCTTTAACACCTTGGCTTGGCAGTATTTGTTTGCGGTTCTGCAATGAGTAGGGATGGGACCCCAACTCCTGGCGTACATTAAGTTGTTATACACTGGCCTCGCCACCCTGGTCCGTATAGGCCACCATATCTCTCCACCTATTCAGGTGACCCGTGGGACGCGTCAAGGATGCCCCCTCTCCCCGTTGCTGTTCGCCCTTGCAATGGAACCGCTGGCAATCAGACTTAGGGAAGGGGGCGAGTTTTGGGGTATACCACTCGAGGGGCGAATTTACAGTGTATCTCTCTACGCGGATGACCTCCTAATATACGTGAGAGACATCACAGTGGACCTCACACCTTTGTGGGCCACACTTGATGACTTTGAGAGAGATGCGGGCTTGAGTGTGAATTGGGCCAAATCTACTATTTATCCCCTTCATCCAGACACCCCCCAATGGGAGATAACGGCCGGGGAAATTAGGTTAGCCTGGAATGGGACAGCTCCTAGGTATCTAGGAATTAGGCTGTACCATACTCCGAGGGATCTCCTTGAGGGCAACCACTTTCGAGCCCTATGGGGGATCAAGACCCAGGTCGCCTTCTGGCGAATGCTTCCATTGGCCCCAATAGGGATGGTGACTTTATCAAAAATGATCGTAGTCCCCCGTCTTCTCTACTTTTTTGCAAATGTCCCAGTGATCCCTCCACGGGCTTTTTTCCAGGAACTAAATTCCTTACTGCTGAGCCTGGTTTGGGGCGGAGGTCGCCACAGAGTTGCTCTGATGACATTACAGCTCACATGAGACCGGGGTGGGCTGGGAGCCCCATCCTTTGAGGCCTACTCCCTCGCAGCACAACTGCAGTGGATCTCGCGTTGGACAGCAGGTCGTCATATGGAGGAAACAGAAACGTCAGTGGGGACACTGTCAGCCCCAGAAATCCCCCGAATGCTCCTCCCGGGGACTAGACCCAATCCCTCCCACTCTGTTTTGGTGAAGGTAGCCAGATCCTGTATAATGCGGATCCACCGTCTTTCTCGAACGACGCCAATGTACTCCCCATTATTGCCACTAGTGGGTCTACCTAGGGGACATAGCCACACCACGTCTAGGGATTTACAAACTTGGACAGAACATACCCTGTTCACTGATGGCCAATTAACCTCATTTGAAGGTCTAGCAGAGGGAAGCGGGCTTCCTGCAGGACAATTCCTGCTTCACAGACAACTCATAGCGGACTGTAGGAGGACGTGGGATCTGACGGGGGAGAACCCAAAACACACCTTACACTACACGCGATATTGAATATGGGAGCAGGGAGACATCTTATCACTTGGATCTACAAATCAATCATAGACCTCACATGTGCACCACTAACGAGATTGCCGCTCAAGTGGGAAGAGGAATTTGGCCGGGCATTACATGATATGGAATGGTTAACAGCCCTAGAGCATCATAAAAAAGTATCGCATAACCAACGCTTTAAAAACATCCAATTTAACATACTACACCGCGCGTACCTCACCCCGGAGCGGCTAAAACGCTTCTTCCCTGCGACGCACTATGAATGCCCACACTGCCACACACCAGAGGCTCCCTTTGTTCACATGCTATGGTCCTGCCCCACCCTGCAGCCCTATTGGGCAGAGGTGCATGTCGCAATATTGACGGTCATGGGTCTGACAGACCTTGCCTCCTGGGAAGCCAGCGCCCTGGGGATTTTTAAACGGAAAAAGCAGAGGAAGGTGGAGACTGGTTTTGCGATATTGGCCCTACTCCTCGCTAAGCGCAATATTACACTACACTGGCGCTCTTCAAGCGGCCCCCCGATAGCGGCCTGGAGGGGGCAGTCCAAAAATGGGGAGCAGCCGAAAAGGACACCATCAGGCTCGAAGAGGCACGGGGCACGCGCAGACGTCCCATATATATGGAATGGTCAATGCTCCTCCACAGCTTCAAACAGACACATAACACCCCCACGAATTCCCCAGCAGTCACACAGACTGAGTCTGACCCCAAAACACCACGAGCAGCACATGAACTCCCCGAAAGGGTCCCCCACTTTCTTATAAGTCCCAGTGTGAAAGTTATTCCAAGTGCCAATAGACCAGCAGTAACCAATGCCCTCATTCCCAGCCCCCCTTCTTTCCATTCCAGAGTTCTTCACCCCAGTTGGGTCCAAATAGGTGAACTCTTTACAGCCAATCTTCAGAGTAGTCAGTTACACTAAATAGACCTCGGTAACTAACAAGCTGGTAGGAGACCCAGTCTCACTAGGCACCCATACAAGATCAGACACGAGATGCCTACCAGAACAAAATGGACCCTGATGTTTTTCTGTTCTACTGGCAATTTCACTAGACGAATGTTACATAGCTATAAATGACACTATGTATACTCTGTATGCACATGGAAAAATGAATAAAAAGGTTTACAAGCAAGCTTAGGGAAACTACCCTTCTTGTTACCTCCAGTAAGTCCCACACAGTGGAATTGCTAAGAGGTCTTCGGAGGCCACACCCCCTTTCTGTTCTACTCTGCACACCCACCTCCTGGTGCACTACTGGTTAAGGGATGAAGTCCACTTTACTCCAGGGTCATCTTGGGGGCCAAGAAGCCCTCCTGGTAGCTCCTGTAAGTCCTACACAGTGGAATTCCTGAGAGCTGGTTGGAGGCCCAGCCCCTTTTCCCCACCACTCTGCAAATGTGACTGCTGGTTAAAAAACCTTAGAAATTCACTGAAAAAAACCCAAATGTTTCAGGGATATTATAGTTAGGAATTAGCATTAGCATTTAAAAAACCTTAGAAATTCCCTGAAAAAAACACGGGTTTCAGGGACGTTATAGTTAGGAATTAGCATTTAAAAAACCTTAGAAATTCACTGAAAAAAACAAAGGTTACAGAGACATTATAGTTAGGCTGACATTCCACTCGTACAAAACCAGAGAAATTCAGCCGTTATAGTTAGCTGAGCTAACTATAACTTGCGCCCTGGCAATGCACTGCTGATGACGTCACATATTACATCACTCATGACATGGTCAATTGGATCAGGGTGTTTCTATCCTGCCCGCTTTTTGTTTTTGTTACATTTTTATCTGTGACTCGGTTCAACCGAGTCACAAGATGGCTGCCAACACTTCCTGGTTTGAAGTGTTGGCAGCCAATCAGATCTCAGCACAAGTTCAGGAGGTGTCACGGATCCTCCGCATCTCTATATATACTACTGGAAATTTCTTATAATAACTCCACTACTACTGAACAGATTTCCACCATTTAATGAAAAGGTTGCTTTCTAGACCAACAGCTATCTTTCTGCCTAATTTGGTGTAATTCCATTCACCAGTTTGGGCTGTAGCCTTGTCTAAAGTGGGGAAAACATGTTTTTGGACCCCTCCCTTTTTCGCAGGCTCCGCATGACGGTTCAACTCAAAACTTTCAAGACAGCAGCTGCATTGAGCGTCGAACCTGTTTTGAAAATGTTGCGAGGATTCGTCAAACGACACAAAAGTTATTGGCAAATGAAAAAATGTTCTTCCTATGGAAACTACATCCTAACTGTAACTACCTACTGGCGGACCAACAGTAGGTAATATATATTTAAATAAACTATTGTCTGTTGCCACTGGGTAGTTATAGTTAGGTCTGCTTTTTCCTAGAAAGAGTGTTTTTTCGTTTGTGTGTCAATGTTGATGTGCCAAAATTGGTCAAATAACTTTGACCAATTTTGACACATCTACTTCTGCAAAAACAGCCCATCCACCTCAGATCCTTCCTGGAAAGTTTCAGGGTAATCCGTCAAGCGGGAGTCCTAAAACACAAGATCCAAATGCATTTTCGATAGACTTCTTTAGACAAGGCTACAGCAAAAACGCTGAACGTAATTACACCATATTCGGCAGGGAGCTAGATCATGGCCCACAAACAGTGCTTTTTGTGATTTGTTGTAAATGTTTCAGCAGTTTTTTGAAAAATTTAGCATAAAAAATAATTGTATATTTAGGCAGTTGGGTCCACGAGAGTCTCAAGAGTGGGAGCGCCAATTTAAAAATAAAGCATTCTGATTGGTCCAGGGAGCTTTAGTTCCCTTGAGCCATCTCGCTACTGTGGGAGTTAGACTGCCTCAGGCACGAGCGCTCTGATCGGCTGCCAGCAACATGAGAAAAAGTTTCTGGCAGCCATTACAGGACTCAAGTACTTAGTCCCCTATCCTGAAATAAAAAAGATAGTATAAGGGACCCTCTAGGCTCCATGGGAAAATAAAACAGCAATAAATGCCACCTTTCCACAAGACTTTCGCGAGATCAAAAACAAATGCCGGCCAGGCTGCATTTATTAACTATAAGGCCTGGGGAGCCCACCCCGAGACTGTATTCATAAAGAGGAGGGGGCTGTGTGGCCCCTTCCCCAAACGTCAAGAGGCTTCAGGGTGCCCATCTATTTGGCTAAAAACATTGTTTATGGGGACGGGGATGCGTGGAGCCACTTTCCGAGCCATCAGAGACCCCAGGGAGCCCACCCCTGGGTCTGAACATATTATGTATGGGGGGACATGTGGCCTCCCTCTCTGAGCCATCAGAGGCCCCAGGGAACCCATCCCTGCAGCAAAGGTACTTTGTATGGGGAGGGGGTTTGCATGGCCCCCCTCCTCGAGCCATGACAGGCTCGGGGAACCCACCCCTGGCACCAAAAGTTTGAAAAATGGGGAGGGGACCATGTGAACCCCCTCCCTGAGCCTCTAAAGGCCCCAGAGAGCCCATACCGGAGCTGAAAAAATTAAAAATCAGAAGAATGCATGGCCCTGCTCCCTGAGCCTCTAAAGGCTCAGGGGAACCCACCCCCAGGTTGATTAAGAGAGGGGGGACCCCTCCCTGAGTCATTAATGGCCCTAGGGGCCCCATTCCCTGGGGCTGGCTCAGATGCTCTGAGAGGAGGAGCAGTGTGGGCAGGCATACCTGTGTTTGTTCTTGCATGTTAGTAGCCTTTTAAAAACTCCAGCCAAACGGAAGCAAACACCAAGATCACTCCCAGCAGTCAAGGGTTTCAGAAATGCTCCTGCGCCCTTGGAGCGGACTTTCGATCTTTTTCCCTGCCCACAGTGATGAGGGCAGGGAAACAGATCAAAATATTTCTCCTGCCCACAGGGAGCAGCTTTAATAGCTGCTCCCTGTGAGCGGAAGCAATGCCGGCTCCCGCTGTATGCGGGGAGCCGGCTGGGAGCATGGGGCCTTGGGGCTCCCCTCGTAGCCCCCCAACGAATACATGGCCACGTGGTCCCCCTCCCCTTGCCTCATTATGCCCTGGCAACCCCCTCCCCTAGGACCTTTTGTTTTAGGGGAGGGGGGTCTGCATGGCCCCCCTCCCCAAGCCTGATAAGGCCCTTGGACACCATCCAAAAGAGCTGTTATGTTTTATTAAAGGGGAGGGAGAGCAGCGCAGTCTCCCTCCCTAAGCGTAATTAGGCCCTGGAGACTCCATTTGTTTTTTTCAATGAATATATATATATATATATATATATATATATATATATATATATATATATATATATATATATATATATATATATATATATATATTCACTGAAAAAACCATAGGTTTTACAGAAGTTATAGTTAGAAATTTGCATTTAAAAAACCTTTGAAATTCACTGAAAAAACCATAGGTTTCAGGGCGTTATAGTTAGCTGGACATTTCACTCGTACAAAACCATAGAAATTCCACCGTTATAGTTAGTTCAGCTAACTATAACTCGCGCCTCGCAATGCACTGCTCATGACGTCACATATTACATCATTCATGGCATGGTCAGTGACATCACTGATGACATCACTGATGACATCTCAAATGACATCACTGATGACATCACTGATGACATCATCCAGTGACTGTGTGTTTCTGTAAAGTTTAAATATGTTTTATATATATGCCAAGCTGTATTAAAGAATCAGTGGGTGTATAAGTGTCTGGATGAAGGATTTACGAGGTGTGTGACTGATTGTATAACTGACTGATTAAACGTGTCTTACTAAATGCATGCATTAGTGTCTAAACTGTGTGAATGTCTGTATCAGTGTGTCTGTTGATGTGTAAGCTAGTACATGGGTTAGTCAGTAGCTACATGAAAGTTTATTTGTGTTATTCACTGTTTGCCTGAGTATTTGTAGCGGTGCCTGAGTGTGTGTGTGGGTGGGTTGGAGGTGTGTGACTCTGTGCATAGATGTGTGACTAGTTGATTCACTGGGTATATGGGTTCAAGACTGCATGTGGAAACAGCTCTATGACTGGGTGAGTGTGTGTATGGGTGTGTTCGTGAGTGAATGGAGATCTCAGTGGTACATGTAAGTAGCTACATATGTAAAAGGAAGTTTATGTGAGTGATGGTGTATATAAATAACTATATGTGACAGTGAGTGATTACGAAAGTGGCTGTATGGATGAGTGTGTACTTGTATCACTGATTATATAAGAGAGTAAGTATGCACTACTATCTGCATGAATTAGTGAGGTGGTGTGTGTATAACTGTATAGGTGAGTAAATGGGAGTGTCATTGATTCTTTACATGACTATGTAGGTCTGTGAGTAACTTCATGGATGAATGGCGGTATGTGACTGTTTGAATAGGTGTATGACTGCATATGATAGTGTTGTATTGAGGAGTGACTGCATGTATAAGTGATTGTATGGGTGAATGAGTGGATGTGTGTGTAGACCTAAGAATCAGTGAGTGGGTATGTAGTAACTGGTATTGGTGTCTCTATGGTTTCAAGAATGGTAGTCTGTATTTTAGAATGGGTGTATCAAAGGTTATATTAGGGTGTGAGGAGGTGCATCGGATTATCACGTTGATGATGTCATCAGTGATGTCATTTGAGATGTCATCAGTGATGTCATCAGTGATGTCACTGACCATGCCATGAATGATGTAATATGTGACGTCATGAGCAGTGCATTGCGAGGCGCGAGTTATAGTTAGCTGAATTAACTATAACGGTGGAATTTCTATGGTTTTGTACGAGTGAAATGTCCAGCTAACTATAACGCCCCTGAAACCTATGGTTTTTTCAGTGAATTTCAAAGGTTTTTTAAATGCAAATTTCTAACTATAACTTCTGTAAAACCTATGGTTTTTTCAGTGAATTTCAAAGGTTTTTTAAATGCTAATTTCTAACTACAATGTCCCTATAACCTATAATGTTTTTTAAGTAAATTTTAAAAAGACGTGTATACTTTTTATAGTGAAAACTATTTATCTGTAAAAATCAGTAAAAACGGAAAACAGGAAGCCCTACTTATAATTTAACAATGTTTACAACTTAATTAGCAGTAATTAACATATAAGTGTAGTAAAAGTGTGACGCAGCACCTATAATACCTGACTTCGAACAACATTGTTCACAGTTCGATTCCCGGCTCGAGCAGCATGTTAGCCCACCACTATCTCACTGTGGGCAACACCTTGCTTAATCTTCCCAACGCCCCGAGCGCCGGCACACCTTTCCGGGGGTAGCTGTACGCTTTACAAATGCTGGCATTTTTTTAATTTAACAGCATAGTGATGACAAATATAGCACGTATTTTTTTTTCTTCTATTGTGAACGATATTTTTTTTTATGTCTTCTATTCAGATGTTTTTAATCATGACAATGCAAATGACACAGTTTGCCGGGTAACAGTTTTTAAACTCTCCAACGTATGTACATATTAAGGACCTTATACGTGTTACAATGGAAATCGAAACCTTTACAGCTTCACATTTTGTAACTTTTCCCAACACGTGCACAAGTTAAACAGTTAAAACGTGAGCACGTGTAAACTATAAAACGTGACATCTAAATAGGCGGAGCCGCATCTTCCTTCCATAGACTACTCAATAACCAAAAAGTATATAAACCACACCCGTTGTTCGATTAGTTTCGTTTTCGCGAGTTATTTATCCGTGTCCATTCTGAGATGCAGGTTTCCTTTTCTAGCGTCGGATTCTTGTTTTGTGACAACAAAACATATTCCGGAGTTGTAAGTTGTTTGATTATGGCATAGTAGATATTTATAATACGTAGCTATTTGTCAATATTTAAACATTTATATCTAGAAAAAAGTGTTATTGCATGTTTTTGCCTGTTTTTTCTGTAACGTCAGCAGCATGTTTTCAGAAACAGACAGATTACAGCAAACATTGCTCCTTTTCTGGCTCCTCTCAGCTTATATATTGTGACTTTCTATATTATAATATTGACACTGTACTTCACTTCAGAGGTGTTGGTGATCCGTCAGCGCAAACCCTAAAGATTTATAATTAACGTCACCAGCTTCCAGTTGTTAGTCTGTTTTCCCCTGGGGATCATATACTGTCAATATGTATATTATAATATCAACAGTCATGGTGATCTCAGAGAAGTTCATGACCCGTCGGGCGAAAAGAGTAAAGATATATAAGCAACGTCACCAGCTTCCGGTTTTTAGTCTGTTCCCCCCTTTTGATCATATACTGTGAATATGTATATTATAATTTTCACAGTCATAATGATCTCAGTGGAGTTTATGACCCGTCGCCACGAAGATCAAACATTTCGAAGTCCCGGAGAAAAGATGCTCTGAAAATTTCACCGCTTGAAAGTATTTCGTTATTCATCTTCTGTTGTATTCATAACTTTATTTTCCTTTTCTTTATACTGTAACAATGGGTCACTCGTTATATTGTAATAGACTGTCCTATTGTTACAGAAGAAGAATTGGAGATTTGTCAGCGCCATCTGAAATACAGCTTACTAAGCTTTATAACATACTTGATCAAATATTTTTTCAGTGGAGCATATTTTACGAAATTGCAGTCTAAAAAATATAGCTTTCATACATACTTTCTTACTTTAAACATTTGATAAACCCTACATTTCTGAATGTTATTTTCTAATTTCTATTTTTCTCAGTTGCAGTTCCTATTCACCTTCTCCCTATAGAATATATAAGACCAGTACTGTATATTATAATAGTACTATCCTATATATTCTTAAATGAGTACGAGATTTGTTAGCGGAACAGTGTGCGACCTCTAAGCACTACGACAGAACGTTCCCGAATTCTACAGAATACAAACTTGAAAAATGATAATGCATACATTTCTATGTAATATGAAGTCATTTGTGATAAACAGTTTTTTACTTGTTCTTCTGACCTCAGATGATGTAGTGCGGGAGTGTTTGTTGTAGCACTTCTTTTCTACTTTATCTAAAAGTAACTGATGCCCTCTTATATTATCAAGAATATGGGGCAACACTTTTACAAACTATAGCAGAAAAAAGGAGGGTGTGGCCACGCTTAAGTGATATTTTATGAAATTCCATTTTTATTTGTCACCCCTTTAATATATACAGCGTCAGTATCCGAAGAAAGTTCATTTGTAATTGCTAAATAAAAACTGTTTGAAACCTAACCTGAAATTTTTGCTACGCAACCACACCTCCCCGTCAGAAAAGTAAACACCACATTATAAGGAAATAGTGCTCCTGGGAAGTATCCCACCCACAAACTTAATAAAAAGAAGACCGCAACACACTCTGTTATTTTTCCGCCATGATTTGCACAGCCCACAGCAATTATATAAATGGTCCTTAAAATATGTAAAAAACAATTTTTACCTTCACAATCCCTCTCCACCACCTTGTGACCACTGTACAGAGTTAATAGTGTTCCTACCCTCCCCTCTACTACTTTGTTTTCCCGTACTCCTTTGGAAGTGCGTCACAAAATGGCTGACAACAGTGAACCGTTCCCACCCAATAAGGAACAAACTTGTACTCGGAACACTTTAGCCAATAAAATGTCCATGTTGTTCCGCAGAGGAGGAGGGAATGGCTGCCAACACTTCTACTTTTAATGCTTCACAGCCAATGAACATTAAGCTTGGGAAGGTCCCGCTTGGAACACGTTACCCAATGAGATGTCCCTAATACTCCGCGGAGGGGGAAGGAATCGCTGACAACACTTCTACTTTCAATGTTTTACAGCCAATCAACATTAAGCTTGGGAAAGTCCTCCTTGGAACACGTCAGCCAATCAGATGTCCCTCCTACTCCGCGGAGGGGAAGTGAATGGCTGGCAACACTTCTACTTTCAATAGTTCGCAACCAATCAACATGAAGCTCTGGAAGCTCCTCCTTAGAACACGTCAGCCAATCAGATGTCCCTCCTACTCCGCGGAGGAGAAGGGAATACCTAGCAACACTTCTACTTTCAATAGTTCACAACCAATCAAGATTAAGCTCTGGAAGGTCCTCCTTACAACATGTGAGGCAATTAGATGTCCTTGCTACTCTGCGGAGGGGAAGTGAATGGCAGGAAACACTTCTACTTTCGATGGTTCGCAGCCAACGAACATTAAGCTTGTTGTTAGAACACAACAGCCAATTAAACGTTAATTTTGTTCCGCGCACAGATACAAAATACGCCCTCCCACATATTAATACATTTCCTGTAACAAAGTGACTGTATCCGTGATAAAAGTGAACACTGCATAATAAGTAAACATTATTCCGCATTATATTAAAGGAAGGCCGCAATACGGCGCATTGTTGTTTTCCCGATATAATTTCCACAGCCTACTGCACCCCCCTCCCAACATAAGTGAAGCCCCGGGGCTGCGGGGCCCCAGCGGGCCCCCGCTATTATTTTTTAAGAAATGCCCCCGGGATAGAGAACACTCCCTACCACATATTAATAAATTTCCTGTAACAAAGTGACTCTGTCCGTAATAACAGTGAACACTGCATAATAAGTAAACATTATTCCGCATTATATTAAAGGAAGGCCGCAATACGGCGCATTGTTGTTTTCCCTATATAATTTCCACAGCCTACTGAACCCCCCTCCCAACATAAGTGAAGCCCCGAGGCTGCGGGAGCCCCAGCGAGCCCCCGCTTTTATTTTTTTAAGACATACCCCAGGGACCTAGCCCACCCAGGGGCCTCATTAAAATAAAATGCGAGAACCCGCGACCCCAGCTCGAATTGCGCCGTTTTTTGTGTTTTTGTTTTTAAATGCTTTTTTGGGCCCTGGCGGTCCTTCTGGGACCCCCTAAGCAGGCCTAGGGGGTCAGGGTGTTTCTACCCTGCCCCTTCTCTTGTTTTATATCTTTGTTTCTCAGTTTTCTGGTGACTCGCTTCTACCGAGTCACAAGATGGCTGCCAACACTACCTGGTTTGGAGTGTTGGCAGCCAATCACATTGAAGCTCGTGCTCGGGACTTAGGCTCTGCCCAGATATCGAAACTTTTCTTTTTCAATTTTCTCAGCAAATACTGAACGGATTTACACCATTTAAAAAAAAGTTGCTTTCTGATCCAAGCACTACCTTTCTGCCAAATTTGGGGTAATTCCGTTCAGTAGTTTCGGCTGTAGCCTTGCACAAAGTTTCCTATGGGAAATTGATTTTTTGACTCTTATTTTTTGAATTTCTCAAAAACTACTGAACGGATTTACACCATTTAAAAAAAAGGTCGCTTTCTGAACCAAGCTCTACCTTTCTGCCAAATTTGGGGTAATTCCGTTCAGCAGTTCGGGCTGTAGCTCGTCGCAAAATTTCCTATGGAAATTAACATGGGGAAAACGCGTTTTGGGACCCCCCTTTTTTCTCCGCCCCCGCTTGACGAATCACCCCCAAACTTTCAGGATAGGAGCTGACCTGGATAGACTTTTTTTGGGAGAATTTCGCAAAGATTCGTCAAACGACGCCAAAGTTATTAGCAAATCAAAAAATGCTTTTCCTATGGAAACTAGGTTGTAACTATAACTACCTACTGGCGACCGCCAGTAGGTTTTATATATATATATATATATATATATATATATATATATATATATATATATATATATATATATATATATATATATATATATATATATATATATAATGAAAAGTTATTCAATAAAGCGCACACTTGAAGCTATATATAGCTCAAATATCCGACAGAGAATGGATTTTTCAGGGGAAATGTGTCTCCTACGAAAGACGACTCTGGTGAGAGGGAGGGGAGCATTCCCCCTCCCAGGAGGAGAACAAAAAGAACTAGGCGAAGCTGACAAAAAAAAAGGAAGAGGCAACAAAACTGGAAAAAGATAAAACAGGACAACAATATGCCTGGCCCCCACCCAGAAGATAATTTGGTCATCAATCTCTCTACAAAAACCTTGAACCAAAAACATATACATTTGCTCAATAAGGGACTCAGTTTTGGCCCCAATAGTGGGTTGGAATTAGCCACAACAAGAGTAGATCTCTATAAATTCTGCAGAAAATTAAAATTAAAAAAATCTTTGCCACAAAACCATCAGCCAAAAGGAAATCCGGAAGTATGCCAGAGCTATCAATTTTAAAATCTGAAGATATAATCCCCCTTAGATCCCTACACAGTTTGGAATCAGAGGATGGGGTTCGATCTATAGGATGTGAAGTGGACAGTATGTCTAATATGGAGTGTTGTGACGTATTGGACATTGAAATGAATAAATCAATAAGTAGCAAATGCAAAGTTAAATCTAGATTTTGCCCCTAATTTCCACCGGGAGTTAGAATGTACATATTCCAGCAGCTTATGGCAGAAGATTTGAGAGACATCGCAATTAAAGAAAAAAAGCAGAGTGATCGATTACAACAAAACATGAAGGCAGATGACTGGTGGGCACTTGAGGACTTACGACATGATGAGAACATCATCATAAAATCATCCGATAAAGGTGGCAACACTGTGGTGATGGATCGCCAGAAATACTACCAAGAAGTCAAAAAACAACTAAATGACGTAACCAACGATGAAAAGTTGAAGGGAAATCCTACCAATGATATTATGGAGGCGTTCCACACCAAATTACATGCATGGCACGAACAAGGTCTTTTGGATGATGATGATGAACTGCAGTATCTCAGGGTCACTCATCGAATTGTTCCAACAATGTATGTGCTTCCAAAAGTACACAAAAGTCTAGAAAATCCCCCGGGGCACCCGATTGTGAGCTCCTGTAGCTCTTTGTTTGAAAATACATCCAGATTTGTGGACATTTTTCTATTTCCATATATAGTCAAATTGCCATCGTATATCAGGGATTCTGTGGATTTTCTTAATCGCATTAATGGTATTCCCTGGAAACCAGATTATTTAATGGCCACTATTGATGTAGTTTCACTCTATACATCTATTTCTCATGAGGATGGCCTGAAAGCATGTGAATATTTTATGAGAACACGCTCACTGAGTCTACTCGAACATACCCATATGCTTTTAGATATCATGTATGTCTGTTTGATGAACATCCTCTTCATTTTTTATGGTAAGTTTTATAAACAAAAGAGAGGCACAGCCATGGGCACCTCATTCGCCCCCACACACTAATTTGACGATGGGATACTGGGAGGCAGAATGTATGTGGTCAGAAGAAAACAGTGTTCAAATGGAAAAAGTGGTACTATGGGTCCGCTACACCGATGACCTGTTATTAATATGGGAAGGTGAGGCGGAGGAGGTGGAATGTTTTCTGAGATCTCTAAACCAGAATTCCCTGAAGTTAGGATTCACTTACAAGATCAACAAGAACACAATTGATTATCTGGATATCCAAAAATACATTGAGGATGGGAAGATCTGTACAACACTTTTCGCAAACCTACCACTTGCAATAGTATTTTAGCTACCAACAGTGCCCTTCTGAAAGCGCTCAAGTGGGGCTTGCCACACGGAGAGTTCTTGAGGGCTCGCAGGAATTGCTCAGAAGAGCTGGAATATGAGGCCCAAGTGACTGAGATGTACCAAAGATTCAGGAGACGTGGCTATCCGCTAACTGTATTGAATGATGCTAAAATAAGAGCAACAAAGCAGAAGAGAACTTGCTTGTCCCTAGAACACTGCAGAGAAACTTAGAACATAGTGGCAAGACAATCAGATTCATCACAGACTTTAATGTGTCCAATGGAGCAATCAAACATGCACTTGGAAATCAATGGAAAGTGCTGGGAAGAGATGTGGAACTCAAACGATTAACATCTGAACACCCCAACATAACATATAGAAAGGTACCATCATTGGGAGACCTCTTAACTCAAAGTTATTTTTCAAAAGGAGGGACATCGAAAAGGAATTGGTTAAAAAGCAATGTTTTTTTCAAATCTCTAAAATATAAGGCTTGTAGATATGGACAAAACAGGGTGGATATCCGGACTATCAATGACACGAAAAGAAGATCAAAGAAAGGATATTATGCAAAACCACACACGTAGTATATATTCTTGAATGTGGGTGTGGAAAACAGTACTTTAGAAGTACAGTTAACAAGCTAAATTATGCATATTGCAACATCTGAGAGCAATCACAAACAAAGATTTCACATATGTGATGTCCAAACATATTTGGAGAGAACACGAAGGTGATTTGAGCAATTTAACATTCTCTGGCAT
This sequence comes from Calotriton arnoldi, assembly GCA_963921515.1. Taxonomy (NCBI): domain Eukaryota; kingdom Metazoa; phylum Chordata; class Amphibia; order Caudata; family Salamandridae; genus Calotriton; species Calotriton arnoldi. Next base: position 1,765,359 of record CAWUFW010003346.1, on the reverse strand, counting down.
TGAGCACATTCCCAATAAGGGGAGGAGATCGTAAAGCGACACTGAGAAAGGCAGAATCAAAATGGATTATCACGGTAGGAATTGAGATCCCGTGGGGCCTTAATACAGATGCAGAGTTATACACATATCTGTAAGGCCACTTTGTTAGACTGTAAGTGAAAATCAGGCCTCTGAATTTCTGACAATTTGCAATGTTTGCAAATTCTATTTCCCGGTGGAAGCTTGTGGATATTAGATAATGAACTGTGGTAATGACTCTTAAAAAAACCTTAAAAACTGTGGGGATTTTAAATCTTGGTCTGTGATGGGGCTCTTTTCAAAAAGTCCGCAAAACACACAAACAAAAAAAGTTTTAAAAGTTTGGTATTTTATATATGTGAATGTGGATATATAATGAGAAATGGTAGGAGTTACCATCATAGGTATGCCATGCACGTAGGTTATTAGACTATTTAGCTAGGTACCTTAGATTTATGTCAAAGCATTTTGCACTTTATAAATAATATCTGGAATATTAATACTAGAGGATTTCCTAGGTTTTTTAGCTGTAGATTCACATTTAAGGGTACTTAAAATATTTTTTGTTTTCAGTCAAAAGAGATATACATGTAGACTATTGGAACGACAAATATGCACCTTAAGGGCATTGTGCAATAAGCTCAGCTTCATGCAAAATATTATATATATATATATATATATATCAACCACAAACCTTCTGAAAGAAGTCGATCGCACTCACGAGTCAGGTAAATAATTTCCTTTATTTCCTCTTACAGAGACCAACAGATCCCTACGCGTTTCAGGCTAACTAAGACCTTGGCCACATTTACCCGCGACCAAGGTCTTCGTTAGACCTAAGCGCGTAGGGATCTGTTGGTCTCTGTAAGAGGAAATAAAGGAAATTATTTACCTGACTCGTGAGTGCGATCTGACTTCTTTCAGAAGGTTTGTGGTTCATGTGAATTCGGCGTGGCTCTGCCGTGCAGCTGACTCGCACAGCCATAGAAGCGCCATTGTTATCCAGCGAAAAAAGGGAGCCACTTTGTGTTGGATATATATAGATATACATATATATATATATATATATAGATATATATATATATATATACACAACCGCAAACGTCGCTTAAAGCCCGAGCTACTTAGTTACGGTGAGCCTTACGGCGGGGTAGCGAACCCCCAATATTCCACAAAAAACCTGCTGGTTTGGCCGGATCCTACTTCACTCCAACCAGAAAACCCACAGTGCCGCGGCTCCAATGAATCAGCGTGTTTATTTTCACAAACTGGCAACAAACATCCCAACGCGTTTCGGAGCCTTTGCTCCTTGGTCACGGGTTAGGTTTCACTTTTTTCATTTCTCTTTTACAGAGACCACCACGAGTGCGGTTATACAAAAAGTAAACATAGAAAACAGATCCATGTCCGATTCTGCATTTTCTAAATAAAGTTGCATTTGAGCAAATTCAATGTATAAATCAAATTCTTAAAACTAAGTTAATGTATTCATTAGTATGGGAAAATAAATGTTTTATAAACACAGTGATTTCATCAATCGGCGTTCAGCCAATAGTACTAACATAGGGGCCGATCACGATGGCGGTCGGAAAACCATTCCGCCCGCCGTGGCAATGGGAAAAGACCGCCCGCATGGCTTGCGGCACCACCGCCGATCACATTACGATGCACCGCCGGAAAAATCAGCTGGCAGTGCATAAAAGAATTTTGCAGCACATGAGGGCCATCACTAACAACGATGCCAGTTATCCGGTCGCCAGACATTTTAAGGAGTTTCATGACAGTGACCTCAAACATCTTAAATACTATGCTATAGAGTCGGTTCCGCCCCACAAGAGAGGTGGCGATCGGGAAGGCAAATTAAGACACCTAGAAACAAGATATATTTTAGAATTCGACTCTAAGCATCCAGGAGGTCTAAACAATACAGAAGATTTGCACACCTATTTATAAATGTGAGATCCTATATAAAAATCATAATATTTTATACAAAATTATATTGTAATTTTAGGAGTTTTTATCATCTTTTATGGGTATTTATATGACTTTATTATTGTATGGATTTCTATGAAATTTTGATGTAACTTTCCTATTATGCTTTAGGATTGACTGCACTTTACAAATTCTGATGAGTTAATAATATTTCGTAAAGATCTGTGCCACACATATACACCTACAGGTCTGGTAATTATATATGAAGGTTCTGTCTAGAGGAAAGACTTTTTAACATCTGTGTCTATGAGATCTGATTCTGCACATATTTATATTTATTTATATTTACATACAGTATTTTATGAACATATTTATTGTGAATATATATGAATCATTTTACATCCAATTTTATGTATTTTAGCAGTAGGAGGTTGAATCAGTATCTCAACACAAATGTAGATGTAGAAGAATCTTATATACCTTATAATACCAGGTTCTCATAGCTGCTCGATCTCATTCAGTTATATTGCTTACATTGATTTCCCCTGGCCCTATTGAATCTGCATCCGTAAGCATATTTCATTTAGACAATATTCATAGCCCACAATCAATGGGAATATATGGATGTGCTTAAAGATTTATTTGATTACATTAATTTATGTATTTATACATTTTCAATGAACATTATATTGTCGCCCCAGAAAATACTATATAGGTTGTACGGCAATATATAGTACACAGCACATTTCTTCTTTCTCTTTTATTTTGCACTTTTCTATAGGGCTTCACGACACTTAATTATTATATTTAGTTTATGCACTTCACAAACTTTTTGCGGATAGTTGACAGATAGACTCCGCTGGTTTGGTAGTTTAAAAAGCATTTAAGCATATATTAGGCGGATAAATTGCCCTTGTAGAGTCTAGGCAACTTCACATACTTGAGCATTACAGGGATCTGTATGCAGAAAATGTCAAATAGTGAAGATCATTGTAAATACATACACAGATGAAATCTACATATTTATAATGTATAATTCTAGAGTGATATGGATACAATGTATATAGTATGTTGTCTATGTCAATTTATGCAAATTGAGCACTAGCACTTTAAATATGATACTCACAGTTTGAGCCGTGTCATGTGATCAAGGCCGTGGGACGGCCGAAACGCGTCATGGCGGACTAGCTTGGTGGCAATAAAGAATACTATGCACTGATTTGGGACTACGCTCGTTTTATTCTGGAGGAAACTACAAGCGAGAACCAGCAATATATATATATATATCAACCACAAACCTTCTGAAAGAAGTCGATCGCACTCACGAGTCAGGTAAATAATTTCCTTTATTTCCTCTTACAGAGACCAACAGATCCCTACGCGTTTCAGGCTAACTAAGACCTTGGCCACATTTACCCGCGACCAAGGTCTTCGTTAGACCTAAGCGCATAGGGATCTGTTGGTCTCTGTAAGAGGAAATAAAGGAAATTATTTACCTTACTCATGAGTGCGATCTGACTTCTTTCAGAAGGTTTGTGGTTCATGTGAATTCGGCGTGGCTCTGCCGTGCAGCTGACTCGCACAGCCATAGAAGCGCCATTGTTATCCAGCGAAAAAAGGGAGCCACTTTGTGTTGGATATATATAGATATACATATATATATATATAGATATATATATATCTATATATATATATATACACACAACCACAAACGTCGCTTAAAGCCCGAGCTACTTAGTTACGGTGAGCCTTACGGCGGGGTAGCGAACCCCCAATATTCCACAAAAAACCTGCTGGTTTGGCCGGATCCTACTTCACTCCAACCAGAAAACCCACAGTGCTGCGGCTCCAATGAATCAGCGTGTTTGTTTTCACAAACTGGCAACAAACATCCCAACGCGTTTCGGAGCCTTTGCTCCTTGGTCACGGGTTAGGTTTCACTTTTTTCATTTCTCTTTTACAGAGACCACCACGAGTGCGGTTATACAAAAAATAAACACAGAAAACAGATCCATGTCCGATTCTGCATTTTCTAAATAAAGTTGCATTTGAGCAAATTCAATGTATAAATCAAATTCTTAAAACTAAGTTAATGTTTTCATTAGTATGGGAAAATAAATGTTTTATAAACACAGTGATTTCATCAATCGGCGTGGGCAAATAACCAAAAACAATATCAAATCTATTTTTGTAGTCAATCATGTTATGGCATCACACACAATTTTGCCCAAGTGGGCCATGAGTTGTTACTAACACTAATTATTCATGGCCCACTTGGGCATAATTGTGTGTGATGCCATAACATGATTGACTACAAAAATAGATGTGATATTCTTTTTGGTTATTTGCCCACTGAGGCATGACTATGGGGTCGATTATGATGGCGGGCGGATCGGCACCGCCGTGGCTGCGGTGGCTTCCGCCGGCCTGGCGGGTGCTGTTTTGCCAACCACGGTCGCGAATCCCCGACCGCCATATTACGATGGGCAGACATAGGCCAAATCCCTACCGCCGCGGAGTTTCCAGTACCGCCAGCACCTTGGTTCCGCGACGACGGCGGACGTAGCCAATAGCGGGAGACCGCAGTGCGGAATGACGTGTAGACCGCCGTCCGAATCACAATGCCTCAAATAGGCAATTGGACCGCAACGGAGAAACCACCCATTCAAACACGGCGGAAACAATACTGCGGAGGAAAACGGCAATAACACACAACTCCACGCGTTCGCTACCGCAATGGATCCTGCTCTACAAGCCCTACCGCTGCTGTTCCTGATCCGCCATCAACAAAGACACCGCCGCCGTCGACAACACCGCAGGTACGTCAATGCCACACCTCCGCATCGGGGCCATCCATCAACAACGTCATCACCGCATCCTCCCGGTCACGTCACCGCAGCGGTGAAGACGCAGGAAAAGTCCTGCACAATCCAGTAGGCAGGGCCAGCGGCACGCATGGGCAGTCACAGGGACGTGTAAGGATTGTGTTGGCCCTGGCCCAAATGTACAGTGTGTGCCTCTGTTGGTAGCAGCTGACATTACCTGATACCATCACAGCTCCTACCATCCCACCCTGTTCAACATCAAAATGTGTGCCCATCTGACATTCAGGGATAGTGATGTATGTGAACAAGTCCATAGGTGTATTGTGGCAAAACAACACCTGCAAGGTAATGCCAAATAGGTGCCTGTGATGTGAAACCCCTTCCTGCCACTGCCAAGATGAGTAATAGGTGGCAAAACAACACCTGCAAGGTAATGCCAAAAGCTGCCTGTGGTGTGAAACCCCCTTCACGCCACTGCCAAGATGAGTAGTAGGGGGCAAACCCCATCTGCAAAGTAATGCCAAAAAGCTGCCTGTGTTGTGAAACCCCCTTCCTGCCACTGCCAAGATGAGTAGTAGGGGGCAAACCCCACCTGCAAAGTAATGCCAAAAAGGTGCATGTGTTGTGAAACCCCCTTCCTGCCACTGCCAAGATTAGTAGTAGGGGGCAAACCCCACCTGGAACATACATGTTTGTAGTTGGCATGTACAGGGCCACATACACCTCAACACCACTGACAAGGACAGGCCAAGCACACTGTGTGACCACTCAACTGCACACATCCAAATATACCCATGTGAGTACAAAGACAGGCCTTCACAAGATTACCACACACACACTGCTGTCCACACATCCAAACACATCACACAGACATCACCAACCTTGGACACCCCGCAAGTTAGACTGTGTGTAGAATTCACCTCTGTTGTGGTATAGCCCCCTAACATGACATGTGTACAATCATACTGAAATCAACAGCAAATGATGATTGTAAGAGTACATCAACACCCACAAACATCATTGCACCCCCAAACCTCAGAGTAAAGCAGACCAAAAGTGTGTGTTACGTTTGCCAAACAATGACAAAGGTAATGAAGTCAATGGCAATGTGGAAGTGCCATGAAGAGCATGTGGCACATTCATCCATACCCACACATCAAAATGTTTAATTAAGCAAGGGCAGTAACAAACGATACAACAGGAGTAACAGTGTTTATTGCAAAATAACCTGATAGGCACAAAATGTCAAACAAATAAAAGGCCATTGGCCAGTCCACAGTCCAAACAATGCACATGTGTGCATGAAAATGTTTACAGTGAATGTGGAACACCGTACACTGCCATGTGAATGAACAAAGCACCGGGGCTATCAAAGTGCAGTCCAGGCACCGCTGTGGGAGAGATGGGTATGGGAGGGGGTCTGTGCCTCAGACTTGCCTGTCAGTTGGACTGGGAGGTGGCTGATTGTCGTGGACACTGGCGGAACTGGACCTGGGCGAGAGAGGCTCGTCAGAGTCAGCAGTGGCTGTGGCAGGCGTGTGGCTGTGGCAGGCGTAGGGCTGCTTGGAACGGGTGGCAGAGTGCACGTGGAGGTGGAGAGATGCTGCCGTGAGACACAGAGCCAGTAGTGGCTGTGGCAGGTGTAGGCCTGCTTGTACCGGGTGGCATGGTGGCACGTGGAGGCAGAGAGATGCTGCAGTGAGACACAGAGCCAGTAGTGGCTGTGGCAGGTGTAGGCCTGCTTGTACCGGGTGGCATGGTGGCACGTGGAGGCGGAGAGATGCTGCCGTGAGACACAGAGCCAGTAGTGGCTGTGGCAGGTGTAGGCCTGCTTGTACCGGGTGGCATGGTGGCACGTGGAGGCAGAGAGATGCTGCCGTGAGACACAGAGCCAGTAGTGGCTGTGGCAGGTGTAGGCCTGCTTGAACCGGGTGGCATTGTGGCACGTGGAGGCGGAGAGATGCTGCCGTGAGACACAGAGGCAGTAGTGGCTGTGGCAGGTGTAGGGCTGCTCGGACTGGGTGGCATGATGGCACGTGGAGGCGGAGAGACGCTGCCGTGAGACACAGTGGGTGAGGGTGAATGTTGAGGGCTGCCTCTACACTTCTTGGGTATACGATATTGCAGAAGTGTCTTGGGAGTAGTGGGAAGTGTGGCTGGCACAACAGAGTCCCTCGCCACCAAAGGTGTGACAGGTGCAGGTGGCCCTCCTTGTGGGGATTTGCAGGATGTGGACTTCGCCTTGCTTTTTGCTTGCCTTTTGCCCTCCATCCCCTGTGGCCCTGGTGAACGACTCACATTGCTCTCCTGACCACGCTTCACAGGGGTGTGGGTGGGAGTAGAGGTCCTGGGTGAAGCAGTCTTAGGTTGCTTTGTGGGCTTTCCCTTCAGCGGCACCAGCACCACATCAGGCATGCCAACTGTTTGTCTGTCACTTGGAGCAGTTGTGTGGATGGGAGTCTCTTGTGATGGGTGCAATCTTGTGGACCGTGAGCTAGAGGCCTGCTTCTTTGCCTGATGCCCCTGAGTGTCATGTGAAGGGCTTTTTCTTTGCGTCCCTGTGTGCCTGTATCACTTTTTGGGGATGGTGTCTGTGGTCTTGCACGCTTGGAGCGCTGCTGTCGTGTGCTGGGTGTCGACGACTCGGGGCCTGAGGGCTCAGTTGTGTGGTCACTCCCCTCAGGGGTTGCCACGGGCAGGGTGGTTGGTGAAGGCATTGGGGCTGGACTTGGATGCTGTGATAGCTGAATGGCTGCCATCACGGTGGAGGACAAACCCTGGACAGTCCTGTGTAGCCCACCCACGTCCGAATGAATGCCCTCCATAAATGCCAGAACCTGTCCCAACTTCTTGTCCTGATCCTGGAAAGCATTTAGGAGAGCTGTCTGACCCACACACAGCTGGCGCAAGAGTTCAATCGCCTCAACACTGAGGGCAGCAGGGGAGACAGGGGCAGGGGCAGCGGTGCCTGGGGTGAAGGCGACTCTACCCTTAACAGCCCTGCGGGCACGGACAGCACTAGTGGTAGTAGCCGGGATGGTGGGCACTGGCCGATGTGTGGTGGAGGAAGAGGCAGCATTGTCACTCCCTGTGACCACCATTGTCGCTGACTCCCCACTGGAGTCCGATGATGTTGAGGTTGTGCTTTCTGCGCGTGAGTCCTCAAGGACACTCCTGTCCCCCTCCGAGGCGCTGGTCACATCAGTGTCAGTGATCTCATGGCTATCATGCGTGCCACATGCTTCAGCACTGGTGTCCGTATCATGGCCTTCCGTGCACTCGGTAGATGCTGCAATGGACAGAGACATAGGTTCAGTACAGTGCCATACACACAAACATCAAATGCAAGCACAGAACTAGACTAGAAAATGACAACCCCAAGTTGCACAACACCCTGTGCAGTCTGCATGTGCAACAATCATGCTGAACACAGAAGATGCATGGAAATATGCATTGTTTACATCAATGAGCCATGTGAGGTTCACACCGGCAAATAGCAGGTCCCTGCCTCCTTGTAATGTAACCTAAACATCTCTGCAAGCATACCCACGTGCCTGTATGTGAGAGAGGCATACATCTCAGCATGTTGCCTCTGTCACATATGGAGTCACTGTAAGGGGACAACACAGATACAGATTCAAATTTCTACTTAATAATGTCCATGAGCTACTGATGTCTGACAAGGTGAGCAATTCATCTTGCAAACTGATGCACGTTGGTGTCAGATGTGTACTTCACACCATTAACAAGTCCTGTAGTGCACACATCGTTAAATGCACACTGACATGATGCACACTGCTGTACACTGCCTGGTGATGTCCATGACACCCAGAATGCAGAAGATGTCATAAGGCCACATCTCATCATGCAATGGCAAGGGCCATTGTATGAAACACATGATCAAGTCCATCTATGGGAAAATACATGACACCTGCACTGAACACATAGGCCACTGAGAAGTAGTTCCTAAAAATGTACACAGCAGCAAGATCAGCAATGTCTCACGGTCGCCATTCATGCAGTCACTCACACCCAAAGTCAGCCTACGCAGAATACTCACCACTTACTCCCTGCTGATGGTCCCTCAAACGTTCATACAGCTCTGGCTGTGTCACAGTCAAGATGCGGGACATTAGTGGAGTCATGGTTCGGCACGCCAACCTGCCACTGCGAGGGACCAGCCGCACCGTCATCTCTGCCACGGTCCTGCTCAGACAGGAGATGTCGTCCCACCTCTTGTGGCACTGTGTGTGCCGTCTGTTGGATACACCCAGAGTCCGCACCTTCCATGCAATGTTCTTCCATGCGGCCTTACGCTGGTGGACCTTCAGCTGCAGGCATAGGAGACAAGAAAAGGAAGTATCAGAGACCCTGTGTCATTCACACTGTGTGTCAGCACAGGAGAACATAAATGCATGGCGCACAAATCGCTACATCTTCATCAGAGGCCATACAGCATGACACATAGTACATGTTCATTACAATACTACACAGAAATGAATGCATGTATGGCAAGGCACACAGTACATGGCCATCTCATACACATGCACAATGGCAGCACAGACAGCCATGTGCAGAAGGCCCTCATCTGTGATGCAGTATGTGAGTGAGCATGACATGCAATACAGTAATAATGAAGTGTAGTGGCAGACTCACTGTGTCCACCACTACACACCCCACGATGCCCTTGGCCTGTGAATGGCTCAATGCATTTCTCAGGAAACATATTGGGACATAATCAGATTTATCACGCACTTCTCACATTGTTAAGTCCTCGATTGTGCAATTCTCAGGACTATGATGGCTCAGTGAGTATTAGGTGTGTGGACTAAACACATGTTTGACTCAGTCCAGTTAGGCATGGCTCAGAGTAACATTGGACAGTGTCTGTGCAGGCCAGAGGAACTCACAGTGCGGCTCAACATGGTCCCTCAGATAAATCACATGGATGTACAGCATGAGAGGGTGAAAAGTGCCAACACATGCCAGACTGAACACATGTTCAAATCAATGTAAGGATGACATCTACTACTTACATTGATGTGAAGTGTTATTGTTGCATTAACATCAAGTGGGTTCCACTCATGCATTGGACTATTGTGCATGATGCTCACATCAACATAGTGCACTTAAGAAATAGTCAACACACATAAGTTAGTGCTCATTACCAATATACATTTCAACAGTCACATATGAGGTTGTGATGAGTGAGTGGACAGTCACATAACATGGCACAGTAAAAATCAGTCCCGACTTGTGCTGTTTCAGAACACCATCGTATCTGTGTGGCTGTTTAAACAATGCATGTCTCCCCCTACCTACAATCAACTTATGTAGGTGTGGAAATAAGCCTACAGACACCATTGACATGAAGTTAGCATGCATGGCAGTGTAACACACATTTACATCACCTAGTCTCAGACCAACATGTTCATTAAGTTTGTGCAAGAATGGCTGTAGGAGTGTCCATTTTCTACACATAATCAAAGTCAAGTCCCACAGAACATGTATGGAGCATGCCATGTCAACTATTAGGATGCCTGTACATCGACTTGCACTCACAGGCACATACTACTGCACAGCAACATCATGGTATCATTTTGATCACTCTCACACTTGGAATCAGGGACACTTACCAGTACATCTGGTGCACCAAAAAGCCTCCCATACTGTGCAAGGACCTCGTCCACCAGAAGCTCCAGCTCCTCTGTAGTGAAGGGACGGGCCCTGACATTCTCTGTTCTCGCCATCACTGGGTCCAGGATACAGCAAAATATGCAGTTGTAGAGGAATGGCAGTCTGCAGTGTCTGAATGCATGTGAAATGTGTGGCTCTCCCACAGAGATTTATAGGCCCCTGGGTTGGTATCAGTGGCAGGCAGCTGCTGTAATTGGTCCACCTGGCTGGCATCTTTCAAGTGTGGCCAATGAGCGGCCCCGCGGTGGCGGTGCACGCCTACCGCGGTTTTCAAAGTTGCATTTCACTACCGCGATCGCGGTTCCCATTGGCTGCAATGGCATTGGTGGTGTCACACCGCGGGGGACAGGCAGTCGCTACCACTATGCTGCATCTTTCAAGTGTGGCCAATGAGCGGCCCCGCAGAGGCGGTGCACGCCTACCGTGGGTTCCACAGTAGCATTTCACTACCGCGACCGCAGGTCCCATTGTCTGCAATGGCATTGGTGGTGTCACACCGCGGGGGACAGGCGGTCGCTACCGCTATGCTGCATCTTTCAAGTGTGGCCAATGAGCGGCCCCGCGGTGGCGGTGCACGCCTACCACGGGTTCCACAGTAGCATTTCACTACCGCGACCGCGGGTCCCATTGTCTGCAATGGCATTGGTGGTGTCACACCGCGGGGGACAGGCGGTCGCTACCGCTATGCTGCATCTTTCAAGTGTGGCCAATGAGCGGCCCCGCGGTGGCGGTGCACGCCTACCGCGGGTTCCACAGTAGCATTTCACTACCGCGACCGCGGGTCCCATTGTCTGCAATGGCATTGGTGGTGTCACACCGCGGGGGACAGGCGGTCGCTACCGCTATGCTGCATCTTTCAAGTGTGGCCAATGAGCGGCCCCGCGGTGGCGGTGCACGCCTACCGCGGTTATGGGCACATCATGCACTAGCAATGGCAATGGTCAAATTTAACAATTGAACACTATGCCTCCATAGTGTCTTTGTGCACTTGTTGTGTACAATGAATGCTGGTGTGACATTAAACTCACTGATGCCTACACATGCCATGTCTGTGGAAACTGTGACATGCATTGACATGCACTTACTCACGTCACCTATGATATGTGTGTGGATGTACATCTATTGGTTGTATGATGTTGTCTCATCTTTGGAATCAACTTAATGTGTGAGATGGCTAATCAAACAACAGTAATGATTGCCTGAACACATAATGGTGGTATGTTACTGTGCCCATGGCTGGTTTAAGTAGGATATGTGCTCAGCTTACACACACTGTGCACATTGTGATGATAACTAGTGGTCTGTGCAACTTAAGCAAGAAGGTGTGGCAGGTAAAGCAGCTACATATGAGTCAGCAGTGTTGCTGTCTCATACCTGTGCTGTGTCACCTACTCCTAGGCCTGGGGCCACCAGATGTATTGGTGTACCATTCACAACCTCTGAATATGTTTGTCTGGTAGTCAGTATGTACAACATGACCCCTTGTAAACACACATGTGGTGAATGTCTCTCTGCATCTGAGTTGTGGATTCAGCAATTGTTGGAGTACGTTCATTGTTTCTGCTGCGTGAGTCAAGATGTGAGAAGTCGGACACATCTCATTGTGTAATTTGAATAACATTAGTCCTCTCCCATTTCATGTAGGCGACGACCAAATGTGCACCGGCCTTTCACAGTCCTGGCGGACATGGAGGATGTGGACATCATCAGGAAATTTCGTCTGGATCGCGTTACACTGCAAGAGCTGTGTGCTCAGTTGGAGCCCCATCTGAGTCCTCAACGCACATATCCAACTGCCCTATCCCCAACCGTGAAGATCATGGCAGCGCTGCATTTCTTCGCTACGGGCTCTTTCCAATACACGGTGGCCACCGCCGGTGGGATGTCGCAACCAACATTCAGCATGGTGCTCTGGGATGTGGTGTCCGCAATGATGCTATACAAGGACCAATACATACGATTCCCGAATACAGCAGATTTGCCTGCTGTGAAGGCTGGTTTTTATGCCCTTGGCCACATTCCTCATGTAGTTGGTTCCATTGACGGCACACACATTGCCCTTGTCCCACCACAGGCACGTGAGCAGGTGTATAGGAACAGGAAGCACTACCATTCCATAAATGTGCAGGTGGTATGCCAAGCTGATATGATCATCAGCCATGTTTGTGCGCGATTTGCTGGCTCCGCCCATGACTCCTACATCCTGCGGAACAGCATTGTACCCCGGCTGATGGAAAATCTACATCCAGAGCGTGCATGGCTTGTAGGTGAGTACACTGAGTCAAGTAGTGTGCTGTGTGTGACATGCTGTTCTCGTCAACTGTTTGTATCACAACATTTCTCTGTGTATGTCACACCTAGGTGACTCAGCGTATCCCAACAGGCCGTGGTTGCTGAGCCCACTGCGGAATCCAAGTACCTCGGGTGAAGTCAGCTACAACGAGGCACATGGTAGGACACGACGTGTGGTGGAGCGCACCTTTGGCCTACTGAAGTCCCGATTCCGGTGCCTGGACAAGAGCGGAGGTGCACTGTTGTATTCCCCACGAAAGGTGTGCCGGATAGTTGTAGCATGCTGCATGCTACACAACCTTGCCTTGCGCAAAGCCGTTCCGCTGATCATGGATGACGATGAGCAGCAGATGCCCCCTCCTGCACACCCACACACTTCCAGTGCGGACGATAGTGGTGAAGAGGAAGGTGTTGACCTGCGTCAACAGCTCATTGCCAACTACTTCCCTTGAATGTAAGTGACTTTGTAGACAAGTGACATTGTGTGTTTGCTTGGATGTTACTATCAAGGCTTTGATAACTCTAACTGCTGGCTGTTGTTGTGTGTGTGATGAGGGATGATGTGTGTGGCACAGGGTATGTGTATCCAGGTACATCATGTGTATGTTGAGGTTGTTGACCATTGCTAGGGGTGCTTGTTTTTGTGCCTTAATGCCTAGTGTTGTATTTCTGCTGTGAAGGCGTCACCTGATGAGGAAATGTCATTCTCTTGTGTCTTTCTAGGTTCATTCACCCTCTGAATGCCTCCTCTGCTTCACAGCTGTTGGAACATTGAAATCTGATTTGTCATTGTACATACTGGAATAAACATGTAGCTCACACAGACATAGGTATGTGAAGAGTGTTTATTTGGAATTAGTTTTTGTGCAAGTGACGGGGATATGTACATAAATGTGAACAGTGAATAAATGAGTTGTCAGTCATGGTAGTTGAGACAAATAGTGTAGTCACCACAAAGCAGAAGTCACACAGTCCAACAGACTCAGGCCATCAACATGGCAATGTGGGCAAGAATAGTCAACATAGTCAATGCAAAGGGGAATAACAACATACCATCATGGCTGGCTCTGTGAGTGGCGTTGGTATGGTGGCCTGCCACCAAATCCTCCCCTGTGGATTCTCGGACGGCCCCTGGTGCGTTTGGGAGGGGAGGCATCTGCTGCAGGGTCAGTGGTGTCTGAGAACTCACTCTCCTCCTGCACACCCCTCTCTGTGGCTGCAACTGGAATGTTGGGCTGCACAGCAGGCAATCCACTGGAGGGGGGTGGAGCGGCACTTGGGGCTGGGAGTCTGTCCCTCAGAACACCCACTAGCTGGCCAACAAGGTCGACAAGTTGGCCCATCCGTGTGTCCATGGACTGCTGCAGCAGGCGGATCTCATGCATGTCTTCTGCAAGCTGGCCCATTACTCCCTGGTTCTCTTGGTAGGCACCAAGGACTCTTGCAATGGTGGCTAGGGATTCAGGGTCATTGTCCTCCTGTGTCTCTGCCCCAGTTGTACTCCCACCTGCCCTCCTGACACGGACCTGTGGCATAGTCCCCTGACGCACTGGCACACTCTCCCTGTCATGCTGGGATTGTGTGGTGGTGTTGGTAACCACCGTGGCAGGGCGTGTGTTGCAGGCAGCAGTGGTGGTGGTGGTGGAGGCCACACAGGTCGTAGTAGCAGGGGGCAGCACAGTTGTTCTTGCCGTGGTGGTGGTGGTGGTGATGGTGGTGGTGGTGGTGGTGGTGGTGGAGCCCACACAGGTTGTGGGGGCAGCACGGTTGTTCTTGCCGTGGTGGTGGTGGTGGAGGCCACACAGCTCATAGTGGATGGGGCAGCACGGTTGGTCTTGCCGTGGTGGTGGTGGTGGTGACAATGAGGGCTTGAGACATGTTAGTCCCTCCCACACCAGAGGGGCCAGCTTGAGAATCCTCGTCGGAGAATGTTGGGGAATCTGCATCTGAGAGTCCACGTTCCAGGGGGAGACTGGCTCCGCATGTTGGTGTCATCCTCTGCAGTTAGTTGTTGATCTCCTGTTGAACAGAGGTGATATGGTGATTGAGTTGCACGCAACAAGCTTGATGTTAGACAATTGTTTGAGACATTTGATACAACACACACTTTACAATGCAATGACTTTGTATGTCTGCTATATGCTGTGCATCATGTCATGACGTTGAGGTACATACCTTTTAAGTCCATGGTTTTCGTTGGGAATTGATACTTGGTGCAGTGTACAGATCGTGTTAATACACGGACATGTCCTCATCTACCTAATTGTGTGACATAAATTTTCTGTTGTGCGTCTTTTCATTTAGCTGTTCATGTTATCTATGTCAACAGAGCTAGTAGGAACCATTGTCATGTTGTACATATCTTTGGAATCACATGTACTTCCCTTTTTTTCCATGTAGACCATGCATGTTTGGTGTTGAGATGGGCGTTCATGCTCAGACACCATGACACTTCCACATTGCATTCTCTGCTGTGCACAATTGTGGGATGCATTTGTTTCACTTGTGACTTGGTGAGTATGAGTTCAAAATATGTGGCAGTTACGTGCACTTAGATGTCTGCACACTGGATGTGGCATTGAAAACTATGCAAAGTTGGCTGACATGTTAGTGCTGATGTTGTTATGTGGCTACATGCATTTAGATGAGGATGGCGGGATACATGCAGTCACTACCTACCTGTAAGTTTGATGGGAAGAATGAAATGGCTGCCACATGGTTCTGGGTGGGGGGGACATGCTCCATCCTGCTGAGCTGTGGGACAAGGGTGCCTGTTGGGAGTTGTAGTGCAGACTTCACAGCCACAAAGACCCCTCCCTGTTGAGATGGCTACCTACCTGTAAGTTTGTTGAGAGGAATGAAATGGCTGCCACATGGTTGTGGGGAGTGCTCCATCCTGCTGAGCTGTGGGACAAGGGTGCCTGGTGGGAGTTGTAGTGCTGGCTTCCTACCCACATACCCCCCTCCCTGTTAAGATGGCTACCTACCTGTAAGTTTGTTGAGAGGAATGAAATGGCTGCCACATGGTTGTGGGTGGGGGGAGTGCTCCATCTTGCTCAGCTGTGGGACATGGGGGCCTGTTGGGAGTTGTAGTGCAGACTTCACAGCTACACAGACCCCTCCCTGTTGAGATGGCTACCTACCTGTGAAGTTACACATTGGAGGGAAATGGCTGCCCCATGCTTGGGGGTGTGGGGGATGCTCCATCCTGCTCGGCTGTGGGACAATAGAGCATGAGAAGGCTACCTACCTGTAAGTCTGAGGAGAGCAATGAAATGGCTGCAACATGGTTCTGGGTGGGGGAACATGCTCCATCCTGCTCAGCTGTGGGACAAGGGTGCCTGGTGGGAGTTGTAGTGCAAGCTTCCCACACACAAACACCCCTCCCTGTTAAGATGGCTACCTACCTGTAAGTTTGATGGGAAGAATGAAATGGCTGCCACATGGTTCTGGGTGGGGGGACATGCTCCATCCTGCTGAGCTGTGGGACAAGGGTGCCTGGTGGGAGTTGTAGTGCAAGCTTCCCACACACAAACACCCCTCCCTGTTAAGATGGCTACCTACCTGTAAGTTTGATGGGAAGAATGAAATGGCTGCCACATGGTTCTGGGTGGGGGGACATGCTCCATCCTGCTGAGCTGTGGGACAAGGGTGCCTGGTGGGAGTTGTAGTGCAGACTTCACAGCCACAAAGACCCCTCCCTGTTGAGATGGCTACCTACCTGTAAGTTTGATGAGAACAATGAAATGGCTGCCACATGGTTCTGGGTGGGGGGACATGCTCCAACCTGCTGAGCTGTGGGACAAGGGTGCCTGGTGGGAGTTGTAGTGCTGGCTTCCTACCCACATACCCCCCTCCCTGTTAAGATGGCTACCTACCTGCAAGTTTGTTGAGAGGAATGAAATGGCTGCCACATGGTTGTGGTGGGGGGAGTGCTCCATCTTGCTCAGCTGTGGGACAAGGGGGCCTGTTGGGAGTTGTAGTGCAGACTTCACAGCCACAAAGACCCCTCCCTGTGGAGATGGCTACCTACCTGTAAGTTTGTTGAGAGGAATGAAATGGCTGCCACATGGTTGTGGGTGTGGGGAGTGCTCCATCTTGCTCAGCTGTGGGACAAGGGGGCCTGTTGGGAGTTGTAGTGCAGACTTCATATCCACACAGACCCCTCCCTGTTGAGATGGCTACCTACCTGTGAAGTTACACATTGGAGGGAAATGGCTGCCCCATGCTTGGGGTGTGGGGATGCTCCATCCTGCTTAGCTGTGGGACAATAGAGCATGAGAAGGCTACCTACCTGTAAGTCTGAGGAGAGCAATGAAATGGCTGCAACATGGTTCTGGGTGGGGGACATGCTCCATCCTGCTCAGCTGTGGGACAAGGGTGCCTGGTGGGAGTTGTAGTGCAAGCTTCGCACACACAAACACCCCTCCCTGTTAAGATGGCTACCTACCTGTAAGTTTGATGGGAAGAATGAAATGGCTGCCACATGGTTCTGGGTGGGGGGACATGCTCCATCCTGCTGAGCTGTGGGACAAGGGTGCCTGGTGGGAGTTGTAGTGCAAGCTTCCCACACACAAACACCCCTCCCTGTTAAGATGGCTACCTACCTGTAAGTTTGATGGGAAGAATGAAATGGCTGCCACATGGTTCTGGGTGGGGGGACATGCTCCATCCTGCTGAGCTGTGGGACAAGGGTGCCTGGTGGGAGTTGTAGTGCAGACTTCACAGCCACAAAGACCCCTCCCTGTTGAGATGGCTACCTACCTGTAAGTTTGATGAGAACAATGAAATGGCTGCCACATGGTTCTGGGTGGGGCGGACATGCTCCATCCCGCTGAGCTGTGGGACAAGGGTGCCTGGTGGGAGTTGTAGTGCTGGCTTCCTACCCACATACCCCCCTCCCTGTTAAGATGGCTACCTACCTGTAAGTTTGATGAGAACAATGAAATGGCTGCCACATGGTTCTGGGTGGGGGGACATGCTCCATCCTGCTGAGCTGTGGGACAAGGGTGCCTGGTGGGAGTTGTAGTGCTGGCTTCCTACCCACATACCCCCTCCCTGTTAAGATGGCTACCTACCTGTAAGTTTGTTGAGAGGGAATGAAATGGCTGCCACATGGTTGTGGGTGGGGGGGAGTGCTCCATCTTGCTCAGCTGTGAGACAAGGGGGCCTGTTGGGAGATGTAGTGCAGACTTCACAGCCACAAAGACCCCTCCCTGTTGAGATGGCTACCTACCTGTAAGTTTGTTGAGAGGAATGACATGGCTGCCACATGGTTGTGGGTGTGGGGAGGGCTCCATCTTGCTCAGCTGTGGGACAAGGGGGCCTGTTGGGAGTTGTAGTGCAGACTTCACAGCCACACAGACCCCGCCCTGTTGAGATGGCTACCTACCTGTGAAGTTACACATTGGAGGGAAATGGCTGCCCCATGCTTGGGGGTGTGGGGGATGCTCCATCCTGCTCAGCTGTGGGACAATAGAGCATGAGAAGGCTACCTACCTGTAAGTCTGAGGAGAGCAATGAAATGGCTGCAACATGGTTCTGGGTGTGGGGAGTGCTCCATCTTGCTCAGCTGTGGGACAAGGGGGCCTGTTGGGAGTTGTAGTGCAGACTTCACAGCCACAAAGACCCCTCCCTGTTGAGATGGCTACCTACCTGTAAGGTTACACATTGGAGGGAAATGGCTGGCCCATGCTTGTGGGTGTGGGGAATGCTCCATCCTGCTCAGCTGTGGGACAAGGGGGCCTGTTGGGAGTTGTAGTGCTGGCTGCCTGTACATGTGCCCCCATGTAAATAATGTTATGTACCTTTGTGGTGAATGAGAGGGAGTTATTGTGGGATCTGTGAGACCTGTTTGGGGGAGAGTGGTGGACATGAGTACATTTGGGCCTAGGAGGTGTTGCTTTTTAGTTGTGCAAGCTACTTCATAGCAGTGTTATGGCAGACTTTTGTTGGTACTTACCAGCCTCCATTCCCCCCTCAATTCCAGTGCAACTCTCTGGGTGCAGTATGCCAAGCACCTTCTCATCCCATGCGTTGAATGTTCTTGGTGGAATGGGAGGGCCACTGCCAGTCCGGTTTGCCAGCTCATGGTTCTTGCTGTTCTTCTCCTTGACCTTGCTCTTGAGGTCAGTCCACCTCTTCCTGTTGCGTGGAACTTGCCCTACAGCATGGACTCTGTCAACTATCCTTTGCCACATTTGATTTTGCCTGGCTGATGGGGTCTGTTGGACCCTGCTTCCTAAAATATATGGCTCAACTCTTATTAACTCATCCACCATGACTGACAACTCACCATCAGTGAATTTGGGCATCTTATGTGCCATGGTGTGTGATGTGCTGAGTGGTTGAGAGTGCAGGTGTGCAGGTGGTGGTCGTGGTGATGTGTGTGGTGTGTGTGTGTTTGTGATGGTGTGATGTGTGCAGGGTTGCCTATCCTTTGTGTGATGTTGTTGGGCCCTTCTGTTCTGGAGTTGTGCAAAGAATTGTGGTCATGCAGGGGCTGGTTTTATGCTCAGCTATGTGGGTGGGTCCCAACTGGATATTCATGTCAGGTGTGTTGTCTGTGTTGGGCTGGGATTTGTAGTTCTTATTTGCCAGGGGCATGTGTCAATGGGCTGTTTTGGCTGTTTTCATTGGCTGAGCCAGATGCACAGCCACATTTGGTGGTTTTGTGGTGTAGTTGCTTCTGACCGCCATTACTATTTCCGCGCGGACGCCGCGGTTGGACTGCAATGGTCATTCCTCCAGCTCTCCCATTCATCATTACTGTCAATCGCGGCGGTCGGAAACAAGCGGTCGTACCGCTGGCACCGCGGTAAGATCATAATTGCACTCATGGGAATTCCGCTTGTGTATCGGCGGGTTGTGAGCTTTCTGCAGTGGATCCGACCGCCGTGGAGGGTATTTCGCATTTTCTGCACGTGCGCCGCCGGTGTTTCTTGGGTTCCGACTGCGGCGGTCAGATTTTTCCAGCGGTGCATCGTAATGTGATCGGCGGTGGTGCCGCAAGCCATGCGGGCGGTCTTTTCCCATTGCCACGGCGGGCGTAATGGTTTTCCGACCGCCATCGTGATCGGCCCCTATGTTAGTACTATTGGCTGAATGCCGATTGATGAAATCACTGTGTTTATATAACATTTATTTTCCCATACTAATGAATACATTAACTTAGTTTTAAGTATTTGATTTATAAATTGAATTTGCTCAAATGCAACTTTATTTAGAAAATGCAGAATCGGACATGGATCTGTTTTCTATGTTTATTATTTGTATAACAGCACTTGTGGTGGTCTCTTTAAAAGAGAAATGAAAAAAGTGAAACCTTACCCGTGACCAAGGAGCGAAGGCTCCGAAACGCGTTGGGATGTTTGTTGCCAGTTTGTGAAAATAAACACGCTGATTCATTGGAGCCGTGGCACTGTGGTTTTTCTGGTTGGATTGAAATAGGATCCGGCCAAACCAGCAGGTTTTTTGTGGAATATATATATATACAGATAGCTATGAAGGATTATGATGCACTTTAGAATTTTGGATATCACCAGCATAAACTGCAGTATAACTTTACCATCAGGATGCACAGCTTTGCACATTTTGAAGGTACTGTAGTAATATAGTTTTTCCTATTCATGACACTGAGCACTTTAAAGATATAGTGGAATTTAGGGTTGGATAAACCATTTTTCCTCAAGTGATCAAATTTGCACATATTCATGGTACTGTAAAATCATGTTTAACATAAAAAGAGGAGACTACTACGAATATAGTGGTCTAGGGATTAGCACTTTAATTAAGCATATAGGTATAGTGTTTGGTATATGTAATGTTTTGTTAGAACAAGGAGGTGTAGTCAAATATGATCTCTTAAAAGAAAGGTAATACAACAGTGAAAAATATAAAGAGAATATGTGGATATTTTTCTAGTATATGTTTAATCACCATATGTTTGCACACTTCTTCTGTTTCTTCTTTTTGTTATTGTACTTTACAACAAATAGAACTGTGGCTTAAAAAGAAGGAGGGAAAGAAATGTCTTTGTATGAGTAAATATACTGTGTTTAAATCTATTATATAAAACAAAAAGATGTATGGTTCATTTCCCCTTTAAAGAATCAATGAGATTTTAAATTGGTGGTGGTGAGGGCTGTTGTCCCTCTAAATATGACACTCTATGCACCTACTCTATGACCCAATTGAAGGCTATGGCCGAAACGCGTAGGTCTATCTGTTTTTCTGGCGCACATGCACTGAAAATGGAATAAAAACTTGCCCTGTTGAAAAGATCCTCAAGCCTGCCGTTTTTCCGTGTCGCCTACACTGGAACCGTTGGTGAACTGAGAAATATATATATATATAATATACATATATATATATATATATATATATATTCACTGAAAAAA
The DNA here is from genome assembly GCA_963921515.1 of Calotriton arnoldi. Classification (NCBI taxonomy): domain Eukaryota; kingdom Metazoa; phylum Chordata; class Amphibia; order Caudata; family Salamandridae; genus Calotriton; species Calotriton arnoldi. The sequence goes on along the minus strand of CAWUFW010003346.1, from coordinate 1,744,196 downwards.
CCATAGGTTTTAGGGACAGTTTTAGTTACTTGGACATTGCACTCGTACAAAACCCGTGAAATTCCCACGTTATAGTTAGTTCAGCTAACTATAACTCGCGCCCGCAATGCACTGCTGATGACGTCACATATTACATCACTCATGACATGGTCAGTGACATCACTGATGACATCACTGATGACATCTCAAATGACATCACTGATGACATCATCCAGTGACTGTGTGTTTCTGTAAAGTTTAAATATTTTTAATATATATAGGAAAAGACGTATTGAAGAATGAGTGGGTGTGTAAGTGTCTGTATGGATGATTTAGTAGGTGCGTGACTGACTCTATAAGTGAGTGATTTAACGTATCTTACTGAATGCATGGGTTAGTGACTAAACTGGGTGAATGTCTGTATCCGTCTGTCTGTTGCTGTGTAAGTGGCTGCATGTGTTTGTGAATAGCTAAATGAGTGTCTATATGAGTTATTGAATGCTTGTCTGAGTATCTGTATGGGTTCCTTGAGTGTTTGTGTGGGAGGGGTGTGTGCAACTCTGTGCATAGATGTGTGAGTGGGTGATTCACTGGGTGGATGGTTTCAAGAGTGCATCTGTGATAGACTGTATGGGTGGGTAAGTGTGTGTAAGAGTGTGTTAGTGAGTGAATGTATGTCCCAGTGGTACATGTGTGAGTAACTACATATGTGAAAGGCAGTATATATGTGTGTTGGAGTATATAAATAGCTATAAGCAAGAGTGAGTGATTGTGATAGTGGCTGTATGGATGAGTGTGTGCTTGTATCAGTGATTGTATAAGAGCGTAACAATGTGCTACTATTTGTATGAGTAAGTGAGCTGGTGTGTGTATAACTGTATAGGTGATTAAATGGCAGTGTGTTTAATTATTTGCATGACTGACTAGGTGTGTGAGTATCTCTATGGATGAGTGGCGTTGTTTGAGTGTCTATATAGGAGTAAGAGTGCATATGATAGTCCTGTACTGAGTGACCGTAAGTATGAGTGACTGTACGGGTGAGTGAGTGGATGTGTGTGTGTAGACCTAAGAATCAGTGAGTGGGTATGTAGTTATTGGTGTTGGAGTGTCTATGGTTTTGCGAATGGCAGTCTGTAATTTAGAGTGGGTGTATCAAAGGTTATATTAGGGTGTGAGGAGGTGCATCAGATTATCACGTGGATGATGTCATCAGTGATGTCATTTGAGATGTCATCAGTGATGTCATCAGTGATGTCACTGACCATGTCATGAGTGATGTAATATGTGACGTCATCAGCAGTGCATTGCGGGCGCGAGTTATAGTTAGCTGAACTAACTATAACGTGGGAATTTCACGGGTTTTGTACGAGTGCAATGTCCAAGTAACTAAAACTGTCCCTAAAACCTATGGTTTTTTCAGTGAATTTCAAAGGTTTTTTAAATGCTAATTTGTAACTATAACGTGTCTGAAACCTATGGTTTTTTCAGTGAATTTCAAAGGTTTTTTAAATGCTAATTTGTAACTATAACGTGTCTGAAACCTATGGTTTTTTCAGTGAATTTCAAAGGTTTTTTAAATGCTAATTTCTAACTATAACGTGCCTGAAACCTACGGTTTTTTCAGTGAATTTCAAAGGTTTTGTAAATGACAATTTTTAAATGTATTAATTGTTATATTAATTTTTTTCATACTGATTTACTACATTTTTAGAAACAATTTTTTTTTACATATTTTATTTTTTAAATTACATTGTAATTACATTATACATTACATTACAAAAAATACTTTCTCAGAATGAATTACTTTAGTTTAAATACTTTGCAGATAGGCAATAGACTTTTAAGTACAGTAGTTACAGTTGTTGCAATGGGCAACACATTTTCAAACACAATGCAACATTCAGCTCAATGTGAATTTCTAGTTAAATGCAATTAGTTACTTTATGGATTACTTTTGTAACCACAGGACTGGATCCTAGATTCAGTCCTGGTACATCTCCTGTAAACAGTTGAGTAAAAGCGTTTTGGTTACAGTCGTGATTTTTAAGGAATATTATTGTATTTTAAAAGTTGACACTTAGAAACTTTTTCTCATAGAATCACCAATGTTATCCTATGGAAGGAAATTCACTTAGCAGGTAAAAACTGTTATCGTTACTTTTTCTTACTCAGTGTTGGATCCTGGATCCAGCACTGGTGCATCTCCTGTAAACAGTTGAAAGAATGCGTTTAAGTCATACAGGCGATTTTTAAGGAATATTTGTAGTTTGTGAAAATCAACACTTTGAAACTTTTTTGCTGAAAACCAGTCAATCTTAGCCTATGAAGGAAATTCAAGTTACCGGTAAGTACGGTTAAAATTACTTTTGAGGACCAGTACTGGGCTGAAAGATGCAGCACTGAGGTCTCTCCTGATAACAGGTGAGTAAATCGGAATTCGTATTTCGGCTGATTTTAGAGGAATATTTTAAAGTTCCAAAACTCCACACTTAGAAGAATTTCCAAGTGAAACCAGTCAATGTTAGCCTATGGAAGGAAATTCAAGTTACTGGTAAGTACGGTTAAAATTACTTTTCAGGACCAGTACTGGGCTGAAAGATGCAGCACTGAGGTCTCTCCTGATAACAGGTGAGTAAATCAGAATTCGGATTTCGGCTGATTTTAGAGGAATATTTGTATGTTTCAAAAATCAACACTTAGAAACTTTTTCAGCAAAAAGCAGGCAATGATATCCTATGGAAGGAAATTCAAGTTACTGGTAAGTACGGTTAAAATTACTTTTGAGGATCAGTACTGGGCTGAAAGATGCAGCACTGAGGTCTCTCCTGATAACAGGTGAGTAAATCGGAATTCGTATTTCGGCTGATTTTAGAGGAATATTTTAAAGTTCCAAAACTCCACACTTAGAAGAATTTCCAAGTGAAACCAGTCAATGTTAGCCTATGAAGGAAATTCAAGTTACCGGTAAGTACGGTTAAAATTACTTTTCAGGACCAGTACTGGGCTGAAAGATGCAGCACTGAGGTCTCTCCTGATAACAGGTGAGTAAATCGGAATTCGTATTTCGGCTGATTTTAGAGGAATATTTGCACAATGGTGAAGGGAGGGGGCGGGGCCTGAGGTGACATCTGTGCAAACGCGCCCGTTGCGCGTTTTAATTTGGGGGATTAAGTCCCCTTGAATCCTGAGGGTCCCTAGGGGCCAACTAGCCCACCAGGAACCTCCAATATGCGCCAGGGGCTGCGTTGCAGAGACGTGTAGAGAGGCCACACCCCTTTTACACCTCTCTGCAACGCAGCTCTGTGGCGCTTTCTGGATGTACCTGTTGGGCTAGTTGGCCCCCAGGGACCCTCAGGATTGAAGGGGATTTAATTCCCCATCTTAAAACGCGCCATGGGGCCTGTTTGCACACATGTCACCTGAAGCCCCGCCCTCCCTTCACCACTGTGCAAATGCGCCCCGTGGCGCGTTTTAAGTTGGGGGATTAAGTCCCTTGAATCCTGAGGGTCCCCGGAGTCCAACTAGCCCACCATATACCTCCAAAAGTGCCACAGAGCTGCGTTGCAGAGAGGTGTAAAAGGGGTGTGGCCTCTCTACACGTCTCTGCAACGCAGCCCCTGGCGCATATTGGAGGTTCCAGGTGGGCTAGTTGGCCCTCAGGGACCCCCAGTATTCAAGGTGAATTGTTCTCCTCTGCAAACGCGCCAGGGGGCGCGTTTGCAGAGTGGTGAAGGAAGGGGCGGGGCCTGCGGGCCCGATCGTTTTTAAAAAAAATAATAATAATTTTGTCCCCTGAAGGGGGGCTGTGTGGCCCCCCTTCCTTTTTCCTGTTTTTATGCCCTGGGGACCCCATCCCCCAGGGCCTTACCCCTTTTTTTAAATTTTTAATTAAAAACAGGGGAAGGGGCCGCGTGGCCCCCTTCCCTGGGCCTGTATTGGCCCCGGGGACCCCATCCCCGGGGCATGGCCTTTTAATTTTTATTCTTTGGAGGGGGCTGCGTGGCCCCCTCCTCTGGCCATTTAAGGCCCCGGGGACCCCATCCCCGGGGCCGGCCTTTCCTTTTTTTTTAAATTTTTTAAATTTTTCATATTTGGGGGAGGGGGCCGCGTGGCCCCCCTCCTGGGCCACTACTTGCCCCGGGGACCCCATCCCCCGGGGCTGGCTCCTCTCCGTTGGGGACTGTGGGGGGTCCCCAATCCCCCACAGTCCCGCCGGCTCCCCACGTCCCTTGGGAGCCGGCATTGCTAGCTCCATATGGGGAGCAGCTGACATGCTGCTCCCCATGTGGAAAGCAATCGCTTTGAATATTGGAAGAGAGAGCAGGTTTCCCTGCTCTCTCTTCCAATATCCAAAGCAGTTTGCTATGGCAGGGACGGGAGCCGCGAGGCTCCCGTCCTGCCATAGCAAACTACAGTGTCCCGGGGTAGGCACCCCGGGACACTGCAGGAGCCGGCCCTGGGGGGTGGTGGTCCCCAGGGCCATCAAGGGCTCCAGGAGGGGGCCGCGCGGCCCCCTCCCTACATCAGCACAGCCCCGGGGAGGTGGTGGTCCCCGGGCTTCGGGGTCCAAACGGACCCCCATTTTAATTTGTTAGTGCCCCGGGGAGGTGGCGGTCTCCGGGCGTGTGGGGGCTGGAGCCCCCCACACAGGTTATTAAATTATTTTAAAAAAGCCCCGGGAGGTGGTGGTCCCCGGGGCTGCGGGAGGGCTCAGAGCCCTCCCGCACCATTTTTAAAAAGCCCCGGGGGTGGCGGTCCCCGGGGCTTGGGGGGCCCTTTGAGGCCCCCACACATTAAATTATCACCCCCCACCATGCCCCCGGGACTTGGGCCACCCGGGGCCAATAACATCGAAGCGCGGAGACCGCGCTCGATTCTTATCGGCAGGATTTGCGCACCCTGAGCGCATCCTGCCGATTTTTTTTTTTTTTAAATGCATTTTTTTGCCCAGGGGGTCCTTGTGGGACCCCCTGAGCAGGCCTAGGGGGTTAGGGTGTTTCTACCCTGCCCCCTTTGTGCATTTTGCGCACTTGTTTCTTTTTTTTTTCTCGGCGGGATACGCGCACCCTAAGCGCATCCCGCCGATTTAAAAAAAAAAAAAATCTTTTTTCTGCCCAGGGGGTCCTTGTCAATCAATCAATCACGGCATTTATAGAGCGCGCTACTCACCCGGGAGGGTCTCAAGGCGCTGGGGGAGGGGGTAAGTTACTGCTCGAACAGCCAGGTCTTGAGCTGCTTCCTGAAGGCGAGATGGTCCTGGGTTCGCCGAAGGTGAGTGGGGAGGGAGTTCCAGGTCTTGGCCGCCAGGTGGGAGAAGGATCTTCCTCCGGCGGTGGTTCTGCGGATGCGTGGTACGGTGGCGAGGGCGTGGCTGGTTGATCGTAGCTGGCGTGTGGGCGTGTAGAAGGACATGCGGTCGTTGAGGTACTTTGGGCCCAGGTCGTGGAGGGCCTTGTGTGCGTGGGTGAGGAGTCTGAACGTGATTCTCTTGCTGACGGGGAGCCAGTGCAGGTCTTTCAGGTGTACGGTGATGTGGCTGTGTCGGGGGATGTCCAGGATGAGTCGTGCGGAGGCGTTCTGGATGCGCTGGAGTCTCTTTTGAAGTTTGGCTGTGGTTCCGGCGTAGAGGGTGTTCCCATAGTCCAGTCGGCTGGTGACGAGTGCCTGGGTGACGGTCTTCCTGGTTTCAGTGGGGATCCATCTGAAGATCTTGCGGAGCATGCGCAGGGTGTTGAAGCATGAAGATGAGACGGCGTTGACTTGTTTGGTCATCGATAGGGAGGAGTCCAGGATGAAGCCCAGGTTGCGTGCGTGGTCCGTTGGCTTGGGTGCGGTGCCCAGGGCCGGGGGCCACCAGGAGTCGTCCCAGGCGGAGGGTGATGAGCCCAGGATGAGGACTTCCGTCTTGTCTGAGTTCAGTTTAAGGCGGCTGTTCCTCATCCAGTCGGCGACGTCTCTCATCCCGTCGTGCAGGTTGGCTCTGGCGGTGGTGGGGTCGTTGGTGAGGGAGAGGATCAGCTGGGTGTCGTCGGCGTAGGAGATGATGTTGAGGTTGTGTCGGCGTGCGATGGCTGCGAGGGGGCTCATGTAGACGTTGAAGAGGGTCGGGCTGAGTGAGGATCCTTGTGGAACGCCGCAGATGACTTCGGTGGCTTCGGATCTGAACGGGGAGAGGCGGACTCTCTGGGTTCTTCCGGCGAGGAACGAGATGATCCATTCCAGTGCTTTCTCTCGGATTCCGATGTTGCTGAGGCGCTTCACTAGGGTGCGGTGGCAGACGGTGTCAAACGCCGCGGAGAGGTCCAGGAGGATGAGGGCAGCTGTTTCCCCGTTGTCGGTTAGGGTTCTGATGTCGTCGGTGGCTGCGATAAGGGCGGTCTCGGTGCTGTGGTTGGCCCGAAACCCGGACTGCGAGGGGTCGAGGGATCCATTCGTCTCGAGGAAGGCGGCAAGCTGTCTGTTGACGGTCTTCTCGATGACTTTGGCCGGAAACGGAAGGAGCGAGATGGGGCGGTAGTTCTTGAGGTCGGTGGGGTCCGCCGTTGGTTTCTTCAGGAGGGCGGTAAGCTCGGCGTGCTTCCAGCTCTCCGGGAAGGTGGCGGTGCGGAAGGAGGAGTTGATGATGTCCCGGAGATGGGGTGCGATGGTGGCGTCGGCTTTGTTGAAGACGTGGTGTGGGCAGGGGTCGGTTGGTGATCCGGAGTGGATGGAGTTCATCGTGCGGGTGGTGTCTTCGGTGTTGATCGGGGTCCAGTTGCAGAGGGTGGTGGTGGCGGGCATTGGTTCGGCGGTAGGGTGCGTTGTTTGTGCGTTGAAGCTGTTGTGTATGTCGGTGATCTTGCGGTGGAAGAACGCGGAGAGTGAGTTGCAGAGGTCTTGCGAGGGGTGATGTCGTTGTTTCCGGCGCTGGGGTTGGAGAACTCTTTGACGATGCTGAAAAGTTCCTTGCTGTCATGGGCGTTGTTGTCCAGTCGTTCTTTGAGTGCCGACTTCTTGGTGGCACGGATCAGCTGGTGGTGTTTGCGGGTGGCGTGCTTGAGGGCGGTCATGTTGTCTGTGGTCTGGTCGAGTCGCCAGGTTTTCTCGAGAGTGCGGCAGTTCTTCTTGGATTCCTTGAGTTCGTTGGTGAACCAAGGGGTTTTCTTGCTTCCGGGTCTGCTGGGAGGGTTTTTTAGTGGTGCGAGGTCGTCGGCGCAGGCGGTCAGCCACTTGGCGAGGTTGCTGGCTGCTTCGTTTGGGTCCGTTGTGTCGGTGGGTGTGTTCTGGCTGAGGGAGGCGGTGAGCTGCTCGGCGGTGATCTTGCTCCAGCTCCGGCGGGGAGCCTGTTGCGGGTGGTGGTGGGTCGCAGTCTTTCTGAAGCTGAAGTGGACGCAGCTGTGGTCGGTCCAGTGGAGTCCGGTGGCGTGGCTGAAGGAGATGTGCTTGCTGGACAAGAAGACGGGTCAAGCGTGTGGCCGGCGTAGTGGGTGGGCGTGTTCACCAGTTGCTTGAGTCCGAGGTTGGCGAGGTTGTCCAGCAGGGCGGTGGTGTTTCTGTCGTTGTTGTTCTCCAGGTGGAAGTTGAGGTCCCCTAGGAGGATGTAGTCGGCGGAGGGCATGGCGTGCGGGCTGATGAAGTCTGCGATGTCTTCGCTGAATAGAGTGCGTGGTCCCGGGGGTCTGTAGATGAGGGTGCCTCGGAGGGTGGTCTTGGGGTCCGTGTGTATCTGGAAGTGTAGGTGTTCGGCGGCGGTGAAGGTCTCGTCGGAGTTAGTCGAGATGCGGATGGTGTTCTTGTGTACGATGGCGATGCCTCCTCCCGTCTGGTTGACGCGGTCCTTCCGGGTGATCTTGTATCCATCCGGGATGGCTATGGCGATGTCAGGCGCTGAGGAGGCGTTCATCCAGGTTTCGGTGAGGAAGGCGATGTCCGGTGCTGTTGCGTCGAGCAGGTCCCAGAGTTCCACGGCGTGCCTGTGGACGGAGCGGGTGTTCAGCAGGATGCATTTCAGGTGGTTGTTGCTGGTGCTCGACTTGGCGGAGGTGGTGCACGTCAGGGGCAGGTGAATCGGCAGGTTTGGCAGGTGAAGGGTCCGTGGGTGCGTCTCGGTGAGGCTCGGTAGCAGGCAGGGTTCCGGCCGGCATTGAGTGCGGTGAGTGTGGCGGCGTCGTAGGTCCGTCGAGTGGTGTTGCATCGGTGGGATCCAGGGGTTCTGGCGCTGGGCGCGGTCCAGTCGCGGACGGGCGCAGACGGGCTTGCCTTAGGCGCGCCTTCGGCGCGCCAGCGGCGCGCCCGCTGCGCACGTCCGCTGCGCGGGCGGCAGCGGCCGCCATTTATGGGGAGGTGGGAGGGAGGAGCAGCTGGGAGGCGGGAGGCAGGGGCAGCGAATGGGCAGTCAGGGGGCGGGGCCGCAGGGACGCAGCGGCGGGAATGGCGATAGGCAGCGAGGGGCACAGAAGGAAAAACGGGGGGAAAGCAGGCAAATCACGGGCACAACAACAGTGGGGCAGCGAGGGGCACAGAAGGAAAACGGGGGGAAAGCAGGCAAATCACGGGCACAACAACAGTGGGGCAGCGAGGGGCACAGAAGGAAAAACGGGGGAAAGCAGGCAAATCACGGGCACAACAACAGTGGGGCAGCGAGGGCACAGAAGGAAAAACGGGGGGAAAGCAGGCAAATCACGGGCACAACAACAGTGGGGCAGCGAGGGGCACAGAAGGAAAAACGGGGGGAAAGCAGGCAAATCACGGGCACAACAACAGTGGGGCAGCGAGGGGCACAGAAGGAAAAACGGGGGGAAAGCAGGCAAATCACGGGCACAACAACAGTGGGGCAGCGAGGGGCACAGAAGGAAAAACGGGGGGAAAGCAGGCAAATCACGGGCACAACAACAGTGGGGCAGCGAGGGGCACAGAAGGAAAAACGGGGGGAAAGCAGGCAAATCACGGGCACAACAACAGTGGGGCAGCGAGGGGCACAGAAGGAAAAACGGGGGGAAAGCAGGCAAATCACGGGCACAACAACAGTGGGGCAGCGAGGGCACAGAAGGAAAAACGGGGGGAAAGCAGGCAAATCACGGGCACAACAACAGTGGGGCAGCGAGGGGCACAGAAGGAAAAACGGGGGGAAAGCAGTCAAATCACGGGCACAACGACAGTGGGGCAGCGAGGGGCACAGAAGGAAAAACGGGGGGAAAGCAGGCAAATCACGGGCACAACAACAGTGGGGCAGCGAGGGGCACAGAAGGAAAAACGGGGGAAAGCAGGCAAATCACGGGCACAACAACAGTGGGGCAGCGAGGGGCACAGAAGGAAAAACGGGGGAAAGCAGGCAAATCACGGGCACAACAACAGTGGGGCAGCGAGGGGCACAGAAAGGAAAGGGGAGACAAGCAGACAAAACTGGCACCGGGGCCACAAGCGGAGGGCGATCTTACCTACAGGAGCAGCGGGCAGACAGCACAGGCGGAGCTGTGTGGTGGGGGAGCGACCTACCTGGCAACTGGTTGTGGGACCCCCTGAGCACACCTAGGGGTTAGGGTGTTTCTACCCTGCTCCCTTTTGCGCTTGCGCACTTGTTTCTGTCCCTCGGTTCTACCGAGGGACAAAATGGATGCCAACACTTCCTGAATCGGAATGTTGACAGCCAGCTGACAGCCAATTAGCATGCAGCTCGTGATCGGGACGGTGCGCGCAGGGTGCGCTGAGGGTACGCGTATCCGACGCGCCCATAGATATATATGTACTTTTACTTTTGATTTTCTCAGGAACTACTGAACGGATTTACACCATTTAAGCAAAAGGCACCAGTCTGAACCAAGGGCTACCTCTTTGCCAAATTTGGTGTAATTCCGTTCAGCAGTTCGGGCTGTAGCTGCGACTAAAGGTTCCTATGGAAAAATGAATGGGGAAAACGCGTTTTGGGACCCCCCTTTTTCTCGGCCCCGCTTCACGTATCACCCCGAGACTTTCAGGGTAGGAGCGGAGCGGAGCGCCCCAACAAGTTGGAAACTTTCACGAAGATTCGTCAACCGGCGCCAACGTTATTTCAAATAGAATGTCGCGGATTTCCTATGGATAATAGGTTGTAACTATAACTATCTACTGGCGACCGCCAGTAGATAATATATATATATATATATACATATATATATATATATATAAATGCAGAATTGAGATGCACCACGATTAATATTATCATATGAACAAAAATCACATTCAAATTCCAGAATGTTTACAATTCTTCACTTTATTTTATTTTCTTAAATGCGTCAAATGTTTACAGCGAAGCCAGCCACTGCATTTCGTCCATAAAAATGGACTTCTTCAGTGCACTTTTAATTTCATTATCCAATCCTCCAACCAGGGCATGTCAAACAGCCTCCACTTGCAGCCATCCAGAATTGGCTACATGGGTGGTCTGGGCCAATTTACCCTGTTGTTTGCACCAAATTCTGTTATATTGGCAATCCTCCAATAAGGCCTATCAATCAGCATCCGATCTCAGCCATGCAAAAGTTGCTACATGAATGGTTTGGGCCAATCTGCCACTTAATGCCACTTCAATTGGCGCCTGTAGCCTCACAGATCCGTTCATTTCACGTCCAGTGTCCCGTATTTCACTTCATGGGACATGAAGGCAACTGGTTCATGAACTACGGTCACCAACTGAAGTGCCATTACATTGATTGTGGTTGGGCGACCAACCTGACACCGCACACACCCGAACATGGGGGTGGACAACTGGCTGGGTCAGACCCTTGCCATGCACTGCTTTTACCCTCACATATTACATCACACATGACATGTTCAAATCCTGCATTGATAACATCCCTGAAGAGGTCTGAAATATTATCATGAATAACATTACTGTGCATGGCGAGGGTGTGAGTTATAGTTAATTTAGGGCACAAGTTCCAGTTACTTGAGATAACTATAACTGATGAATTTCAGTGGTTTTGTTAGTTTAAAACGTTTTGTTTTAACTCACATTTTCACCAACCTATAACATCCCTTTAACCTATGTTTTTTAGTAAATTTCTATATATCTATTTGGTGTGTGGTAGTGCGGTTCACATTATGCCACCAATTATAATAATGTAAATACATTTACATGGAGCAGTGTTCACAGTAGAGATAGTCAATCCAGGAAGACACAGCAATTTTTTGCCAGAATTGACTGTGAGGTGAGAGGTGAGTTAGATTAATTCAATATTCAGTTCAACCATGGACTTTAAAATGAGCAATGGTATTAGTCTGCAATGGAAGCCTCCAATTCTTAAAAAAACAACACAAAGATTCCTCCTATCCTACTCTATGTTTCATTCCCATGCTGGCCAGTGAATATTCAAAAGACTACATTATATTGTGTATTGCTTTAATAGGAAAGAGAGACACATAGGTAAATGGACACCACACCTGGAACAGGTACTTTGTACCAATTACTACTGATAAAAAGGATTCTGGTTTATTAAAATTGTGTGCCTATAGTTATGAGCTTTTTTGCACAAAAAGAAAAATGCTGCACCTTGTAAAACTGTATTTTACTACACTTGGCTAAACTAGTCCTGAACGAGACCTAAACTACATCTTGAATTCTAATCAGCCATGGTGAGTGTTTTCATTTCTCCTCTCATCACACGTAGCAAAATGTGCACTGTTATAATGCTCTGTGTTGATGGGCTGCTCTGGAAGAACTCACAAGAATGCCTTTTACTACTGTAAGCCTATTCATAAGTTGAGACTGTCATTGTTTTGAGTCTAACTAGATTTGTACTGATACATTAAACGGCATTAGATCAAAGGAGTTTGCTTAATATTAATTTTGGGGATGTGTTGGGATGATGCTGTATTACGTTTTGTATTGTGATTTGTTCATAAGTGGTGGACGGTTATTTTCCTTTAATGCCGCTAGGCTCTGGAATACACTCCCTTTGCCCTTGCGGAAGGAACCTAATCATCTGGCCTTCCGCAAACTCTTAAAGACGTGGCTTTTCCCCTAGGTGTCCCTTTCACCTCTATGAATCGTTCAGCGCTGGGATGCCTTCGGGTAGCTACGCGCTTTATAAGTGTCATTTCATTCATTCAAATTATATATGATCACCATATGCGAACAATATGATTTTCACTGTGCATTTTCTATTTAAAAAGGATCCTTTCTGAAGGTCAGCCAGAGTCTGGTTTACTGAACTTTAGAGAGCAGACCTACATCAGTCTGTTCCCTACTTAGGACTTAGAAATATTTTACTCTGAGACTTAATTTTCTGCTGCATTTGATTGAGCCTTATGTTAATTTTCTGTACTGATTTACCATACATTTGATTATTATTTATCCCTTCTGTAATGCACTCTTATTATTTATTAAACCTTCATTGTTTTGTACTTAAAGAAGGCGTCAAGTCTCACCTTGTATCAAGACATTTTTAATTGACTCAATTTATTTACAGTTTTTTTGTTATCTGTAGGGGCACACTGCCTCATACGATTTACCTTAAATTTTCAAATAAGGTAGTGTCAAGGATACTGAATAATGATGATTCATATCTGGGCGGGAGGGTCTATACAGGAAAACTAATCTTTATGTAATGGTGGGGTGATCATTCTGAATTCATCTTGTCACTGGGATAGCTACTTTACTTGCTTGTCCTTTCATGAACTTAAGTCCATCTTATCTATGCTCTTCTGAGAGCACTCAGTTTACCTAGACTAGACTAATATTCAATTTCTTTTCACTTTCTTGTTCAACAGGTTAATTTCTATTTGGACAAAGTACTTTTGACACTATCCAGAAAAAGGCCCAATGCCCTTCTACTTCTTTTGAAAACAAGAGGACTCAAAGAGGCCTAACCCTGTGGACTGGAGAGAGATGGATTGATTAGGAAATTTCAGACTAGTGGCTCAATTTGCAAACTCAAATTAAGTGGTTGTGGTTTCTCTGGTCTTGTCACACAATGTGCACAGCATATCTTTTTTTGTTTGTATAATCAGCCAGGTACATGTGGCGAGTTGTCTTGGCTTTGGAATCAATACAGGATTGACTGTTAGTTAATGGTCCCTCACTATACCGGCCTTTGAGCTGCCCTCCAAAAGTGAGTCCTATTGACTCATGCTTACCTTGACTCTACAATATTGTCACATTCTTTTTCCATTCCACAGGCTTTCTCTTATGCAAGGAACCGCTATAGCATTCCACATAATGCCAGAAAATGGCAGATACACCATCCGCTGGTATACAGTATAATTTTTCTTTCATTATAATTATTTTTTAATCCGTGCTGTTCCACCCTACTTAGCAGCCTAGGTAAAGAATAGCTAACTTGAGGGTTGTGGGGGCTGCTAAAGAAAAAGGCTGTTTGAATTTGGTAAATGAACTGTCATGTTGCATCCACGACAGATGTGACATAATGTACTGCTCACAGACTTGATGAATGTCTTGTTTGTCTATTTCTCAACTTTCACTAATTCCCCATGCCCATCCATTCATGAAACCCTTCACCCTCTTCTCCCAAATTGTGTGATCTGTTTTTCAGTTAATTTCCTTTTTTTTTAAATATTTTTTTTATTTTATTAGCCACAAAATCAAGTCACAAACCATTGTTTGAAATAAAGCACAGAAAAGAGCATAAAATAAAATATCAAAAAAAAGGTCGAGACTTTTACAAATAGGTACAAACACAAAATTCACTTTGAAATTAGCAAAACAGTGATAAAACAGTAATGCCACAAAATCAGCTAGTCCCACCGCAAGCTAGACCAAACCCTCTCAAATTTAACCAGTGAGGGTCGGCCCCTGGACTTTGCTAGAGCGAATTCCATTTCATAGACCCCCCTCAATAACAACCAAAATTCTGATATTTTGGGACTCCTTGTTTCAATCCAAACCCTGGCAATACACAATCGGGCACAAGCAATAAAAATTGAAACTAAATATTTGGATACATTGCCCGAATCTGAAACTGTCCCCAATAAAATTTCCTTTTCTGTTAGTTGAGTATCCTTCCCAAAAAGATTGCTCAACTCTAGAGTGATCTTGCACCAAAAAATACTTAAATTTGGGCACGTAACAAACATGTGTCGCAGATCAGCAGCGAATTCATTACATTTGGGACAATGTGTCTTAGATGAACCATGGGACCCAACCCATTTTGAGATAACCCTGGGAGTATAATACAACATAAACATAACGCGGTAGTGTTGCAGTTTCAAATTGATTGAGGTAACCGCGGTGTTGATTAAGGCCAATGATTCCAAAACCTCCTCCAAAGTAATATCCACAACAAAAGTCTGATTAAGTTTAGCTACAATCTGTAAGCCGTCATCAGCCGCAGCAGCTAAAAATCTTTGGTACACTTTCCCTATGCACCCCCGCCCTGAAATCGTATAGATAGCCCTTAGAACTTCTGTTGTGCGGGGCAAGATTAACAACCCTTTCCCTTGAAGGAAGAAATTCCAAATTTGCAAATATTTAAAAAATTATTTATGAGTTATCCCGTATTCATTTTGAAGGGATAAAAAGGACCTAAAACCATGCTCATCATATAGCTGCCCAAGATGTATTATACCACGCTGTTGCCAGTGCTTGTGTGTTACTGATATCCGAAGTGCAATCCGTGTTTTCCTGATCTAGTTGTACCATGGTGATTAGTGTATCTATGTCACCTATGTTGAGATTGTTCTGTTCATGAGAACTGAGATTTCTCTTACTCCCATTTTTGTCACCTAACCGTTTAAGTTTGTGCCATTTTTTTAATTTTAATTTCCTCACAAATTTGAAGAGATCAATTCTGGCATCAGTATAATTACAAGGAAATGAAGGGCAAAAAGAAAGTCCCAGACATAAAATCTGTTTTTCAATGTCTGTCAATGGGAGTAAGAGAAATCTCAGTTCTCATGAACAGAACAATCTCAACATAGGTGACATAGATACACTAATCACCATGGTACAACTAGATCAGGAAAACACGGATTGCACTTCGGATATCAGTAACACACAAGCACTGGAGTTGCTCGGTGTTACCACTGATGCATCTGCATGCACTGATTTCAGACCTAGATCCACTTTCGTACCTAATTTACCACACGACAACATAGACACTTTTCAGGATTGTGTCAGCAAAGCCCTCTGCAGATATAGAACCAAGGAAGGATATCCCAGGGGTGATACCAATAATCTCACATATCAGCAGAGACAGGCGCTGAAATCTCTCACTGAGGATGACAATATTGTCATCCGCCCTGCTGAAAGGGTGGGAATGTGGTCATTTTAGACAGGTCACAATACATTTCCGAAGCCATGAAACAACTGGGTAACACTGATTTCTACCTTCCCACCGACACAGAAACCTACAATAACAGCATCACTGACATATGGGACAAACTGACCATATGGAAAGACAAAGGGATCCTTGAATGGGAGGAGTACTGCAGCTTAAAAAATGATCACCCAGTACTCCCGGTCCTTTACCTTTTACCCAAGTTACACAAAGACCCCACCAATCCACCTGGGCGTCCCATTGTGTCTTCGAAGGGCAGTGTAGGGGAACATATCTCTAAATATGTGGATCACTTTCTTAGAGATGTTGTTGTCTCTTTATCGAGCTATGTGAGGGACACCAAGGATTTTTTGAATAAAATCCAGGATTTACAGTGGGAACAGGATCTCCTTTTGATTACTCTTGATGTACACTCGTTGTATACCATTATTGACCACAGGCAGGGCCTGGATGCCTGTAGCCAATTTTTGAAGACCAGACCGGCAAGATTTCACGAACACAGTCTCATGATATTGGAGATGATAGACTATTGTCTCACTAACAATATCTTCATGTTTAATGGGGCCCTTTACAGACAGGTGACCGGCACTGCGATGGGTTCTTGTTTCGCTCCCAGTTTCGCGAATCTGTTCATGGGTCACTGGGAGGGGACTCTGACCACCAACCCACACCTATCCCAGTATCTTGAACATGTAGCAGTGTGGAGGAGATACATTGATGATTTATTCATTGTTTGGAGAGGATCGGAATTGATGGCCAATGAATTCATCAAGGCACTCAACAACAATGAATATAACATCATCCTCTCAGGTACCATCAGTAAGTCCAAGGCAGAATATTTAGATGTCAGGCTTGAAATCGTCAATAACCAGATTCAGACGGCCCTGTTTAGGAAATCCACCGCGGGTAATAGCATTCTGCATGCCCTCAGTAGCCATCCAGAGGCACTCAAATGGAGTATTCCCTATGGGGAGCTGCTGAGGGCAAAAAGAAACTGTAATACAGAGGATGCGTACCAGAGAGAGAGCATGATCATGTTGGAACGGTTTAAAACTAGAGGTTATCCCTCCTGGGTATTACGCAGAGCCAAAGAGAGGGCAGATGGGGTCAGCAGAACTTTAACCATCTCTGATAACATCATTGAACCCAGTGATACGGCAGACAACTGCCCGAGGATGATCATGACCTTTAACTCTGACTCCAGTAACATCAAACGCATTTTTGCAAAGAACTGGGACATCCTCAAACATGATAGCACAATTGGGGAGAGCATTCCAACCAGACCCAACATCACATACAGGAGGGGTAGGAATATCAGGGACTTGCTAGTCCATAGTGACATCACTATATACCCCAGTAGGCATGACCATGGTCTTAAAGGTTTCTTTCCTTGCGGGCACTGCAAAGCATGTAAAAACAGCAGTTACCGCAACAAGGTCACATATAATGGGATTAACAAAACTATTGACCAGTTTCTCACATGTAGTACTACCTTTGCCATTTATGCTATAGAATGTCCATGTAAACTCTGGTATATTGGCAGTACTACACACATGGCCAAAAAGCGCGTCCTGGAACATAGCAGGGCCATTACCAATTTTGATGCAAAATAACCTGTAGCACGCCATTTCCAAGAGAAACATTATTCCAACTCGTCTTTGCTTAAATTCTTCATCCTGGAACAGATTGTACGTAACTCCAGGGGAGGGAACAGGGTGTTAAAACTCAGACAAAGAGAGTCTAAACTGATTGTGAGGTTCAAACGAAGACACCTGGTGGGCTGAATTTTGACGAAGAAATGGCTATCCATCTCAAAGATAACTGAGTGTGCTGCCAGTTGAGTTAGTATATTCTGTTTTTACAGCTTTCTTACTCCTTGTGTGCATTTGATCGTATCTATTTGTCTAGTTTTTAACCTTTTGATATTTTATTGATTGTTTTGGACCACTTGTGATTTTAACATGTGTTCTATTTTTTCTTTATTTCAGGAGGAAAGGAAGGGGCCCCCTCACCTGTAATCACTTTCACGGGCCACCTACCCTTTTCCCCTTATCATCACCGTCACGGTCCTGAGACTGGGTAACTACGTTTCAATTGATTTGTCATCTCAGCAATCCATTAATATCATGCTGGACTGGGGACTACTGCCAGAAGTTTGTTATTTCTTGACTCCTCTCCTGATAACTGGTACATTTGGGCACTTGCCCGTTATCTGTTTTTGCTGGGGACTACTGCTAGAAGTCTGTTATTTCCGGACTCCTCTTTTAACACTATTTATTTTATTGGGCACTGGCCCGTTTTCCAATTTTCTTACCATGTTGGCAATTCACGGTTGCCTTCGGCATATGGGGTTGGTCGCTGCCACTTACGTCTACCACCCTTTCTTCCCCCTTTCTGTCTCATTAGGGTATTTGTCCAGCACAGGAGCAGATCATTTCCTTTGGGGTTGTATTTTACAACACTCCAACCTGCAGGCTGATATTTACTTTGTATTCGACATTGGATACAGTTGGCCAGCATTGCTTTTTTAGCAGTAGATACGCACTTTGATATAGCTCCCCATAGTATGCACTGGATGTTGGAGTCTATTAACACTTTTGTTGCAGTCAGGCATTGCGGACACGTCACCCCTGTCTCGCATTCTGTCTCACCGGGGCACTTGCCCAACCTAGGAGTGTTTTACTGTGTATTGTATTGTATTTTAGTTTCATTTTCATCATTCTTTCTTTCACATGGAGATAACGTTTATAACATCATGAGCAGCAGGCTGCCAGTAATACAGTATTTGTATAATTCCATCCATTGCATTAATGCATTTCTGTACAGTCCAGAACAGCGGGGGCACTAGTATACGTTATACATGATGATTTGTGTTTTCGTGTTTGTGTTTACCGTTCCAATATGTCTGCCATTTATTTCGAATGATTGAGATACGCAGTAGTCCTACGTTTGTGTTTATGACTTCATTGAATGCTTTATTAGTCACCCATTGCTTGTGCACGTTTCACGTGATCAAGGGGTTTTTGCCCTGAAACGCGTTGTGAATAAACAACTTGTGGATATACTATCACGGAGTTCCTTGTTTACTGAGAGCGTGCATATTTGTGGTTTTGACGATAGTGACATTACAGGCTTGCTCTGCCGGGGAGCACGCCACTTCTCATGGGTCCATCGCAGTCGGAAGGAGCGTTTTCTTGGGGGATATATATATATATATATATATATATATATATATATATATATATATATATATATATATATATATATATATATATATATATATATATATATATATATCCTACAGTTTCTGCTCCTTCCGTCTTCCTCGCCCTTCACAGTGGATCGCTCATCGCCGGCGGAGCAAGCCGGACATCATATTCTCCAACGTTCATAATAAAGCGATCACTCAGAGGTATTTGCAGTTCTATCAGAAGATAGTATTTATTCCAGGTAACGCGTTTCGCTTGACCAGCAAGCTTGATCACACAATTAGTCTGAGGTAGAGACATGCATTACATAGAGGTCATAGAAACAAACAAGGGGACATATGAGTTGAGTAATTCCCAACCAAAACGGCATCCATTTTGGAACATGCAAAAAATATGCAAAGAATAACTAGAAGGTTCAAATACTATGTTATACAAGGTGCATGTCACCTATTCAAACACAGGAATTATATTTATATCATATAATTACATCTTTAGCCTTGTGGTAATATTATTCCGCGAATGCCTCAATGCAAGCTGTAGGATTGAAACTAGTTATAATTGTATTAGTTCCATACAAATAGAGCCGTGTCAGTGGCCCTATTCAGTGTAATTCCTGATTCAAGTGATGCCACATACAAAGATTATGGTACATACCTCCACAATATAGCAAAGTAAAGTGCTAGGATCATTAATCATCGGGTAGAAAATCCCTCCCAATCCTTACTGTATATGTAAGGCAAAAAATCAATATATATATATATAATAAAATAAAAAAATATTAAAAATGTTAAATAAAATTAGTATAAGAAAATAAAGTAGATTTCATATACATTTAAAAAAATATAACAAATAAACTTAATTAAAAAACGTTGAACACACATACATAATTAATATATATATTTACTTTAAAACAATTAATAAACTATTAATTTTAATGTATTTTATAATTTTAAAATTATATACAAATTTACAAATATATATATATATATATACCAATAACATAAAATCTAATTAGAAAAACATTCTATTATAAATTAAAACATTAAAGTATTTAAAAATCTTCAAACTTAAATTTCCCACTCCAGTCAGTGCAACAGTAGGGAAAGTGTTGGATAGCAGAGGGGTAAAAATTACTGTTCCCACTCCAGTGAGTGTAACAGTAAGGAAAGTGTTGAATAGCGGAGGGGTAAAAGTTACTGTTCGCACTCCAGTGAGTGCAACAGTAGGGAAAGTGTTGGATAGCGGAGGGATAAAAATTATTATTCCCACTCCAGTGAGTGTAACAGTAGGGAAAGTGTTGGATAGCGGAGGGTTAAAAATTACTATTCCCACTCCAGTGAGTGTAACAGTAGGGAAAGTGTTGGATAGTGGAGGGAAAAAAAATTAATATTCTCACTCCAGTCAGTTCAAAATTGAAAACAAAAATATTAAAAAAACAAAATAAATTAAAAAATATATAAATATGTTAAAAATTAAAATACAAATATATTTATTATATTTATTTAAAAAAAACATATTATAATGTTAAATACATATGACAAATACCTACAAATATTATATTAAATAAAATAAAAAATAATTTCCAAACAAATAAATATTTTTAATTAGAAATTATTTAGAAACAAAAACAATTATTACATAAACTTACTTTTTGTATTTCCTACCCTTTAACACCACACAATTCACAACCCACATCTACATTAAAAAATATATACTTCCTTAATTAACATAATTACCAATTAAAGAAATATTAATTAAAAAACAAATTAAAACTCATAAAAATTAATTGACTTCCCACACTTTACCCATATATTCCCCTCAACAAAAAATTAAACAGTAAAAAATTAATTACACAAATAAAACTTATTTTTAATTAACAGTATTTAACAACTAATTATAAAGTAAGTAAAATTAATTTACTTCCCACACTGTACCCCTATAACAGTAAAATCCACAAACAAAAAAAGATAAACAAATACACTAATTAAATATCAATTAATTGATTAAAATTAATGATCAACTAATTATTAACTAAACATAAATTACTTCCCACCCTTTACCCCTATAAACCCCACAACCCACACCTAAAATTAATTACACAATTTTCATAATTAATTTACAATAAATTAATTAATATAAATTAACAACTAATTAATTATTAAACATAAATTACTTCCCATCCTTTACCCCTATAAACCCCACAACACGCACCTAAAATTAATAACACAATTTCCATAATTAATTTTCAATTAATTAATTTATATTAATTAACAACTTATTAATTAAACATAAATTACTTCCCACCCTTTACCCCTACAAACCCCACAACCCGCACCTAAAATTAATTACACAATTTTCATAATTAATTTACAATAAATTAATTAATATAAATTAACAACTAATTAATAATTAAACATAAATTACTTCCCATCCTTTACCCCTATAAACCCCACAACACGCACCTAAAATTAATAACACAATTTCCATAATTAATTTTCGATCAATTAATATAAATTAACAACTAATTATTAATTAATCAAACATTACTTCCCACCCTTTACCCCTATAAACCCCACAACCCACACCTAAAACAAATTGCACAATTACCATAATTAATTACCAATTCATTAATTTATTTTAATTAACAGCCAAGTAATTAATTACAAATAAATTACTTCCCACAATTAACACTATAAAATCTCAATTAAATAAATATTAATAAATAAAAAATAATCATTAATATATTATAATGAAATTACTTGCAACCCTATTCCCCTATAAACCCACCACCCGCTACGTAACTAAAAAACGCAAAATTTACTTAAAATAAAATTGATAACTACTAAAAATCTAACATATATATTAAAAAACATAAACAATACTAATACAAAAAAATATACATCACATACATTTGAAATATAAACTAAAATACATAACACTAATTTTAAAAAATCGATATTTTAAACAACGATATTTTTGCAAACGATATTAATGACTTATATTTTTTTAAATTATATTTCTTACCTTAAGTTCGATTTTCTTGACCACGATATTCTCGCTGTCGATATTTCTGTGTCACGATATACCCAACTCGATATTTGTATAAGTCGACACTTCCAACTCGATATTCTGTCTGAATACCTCCAAGCACATGGCAAGAGCGTGAGTTTTAGTTACTTAACTGGTGAATTTCAGTCTTTTTTAAAAATTTTAAATGTAACATTTTAACTGACATTTTCACTTAACTATAACTTCACTTTAACCTTTGTTTTTTTCAGTGAATATATATGTGTATATACACACACACATACGTAGGTATCTATACACATACACATATAAATATATAATAAAATATTAAATATATAACCCTCTTTATTTGCATTCTACCAAGATAGATTTATTCTTCTAGACAACACACAATCAGAATGCAGAAAGAACCACAGTACCAAAACAGCACTCATTGTGGCCGCCAACAACAAACGAAACGCCCTGGACCGAGGAGAAACAGCGGCCCTTGTCCTCCTCAGCTATTTTACTGAGCTCTCAATTGCCCCTATGCTTGATTCGTTGTATCAACGGCACTGCATTTTCAAAAGCATGAAATTGTGATGCCGTGGGAGTACAAACTGGTAAGTCCTCTAATACTGACCTGCCCTGCATGCCTAGTGACTGACATCTAGCTCTAAGTCCGTTCCTTTGTGCTGTTGGTTGTGTCGCAATAGTAGGGGTTGCACTAAAAGGAGCAATAGGTTCTGTATGAAAGCACAGTAATAATTCAGTTTCGAATGAATTGTCCCCTTCTCTGATGGTATGTAAGGGGCTCATTACGATACCCGGCGTAAAAAAATCCGCCAGGCATGGAAGCGGCAAAAATCCGCCCGCACACACCGCCTGAACACCGACCACGCCATTATGAGTACACAAACCGAAAACCGCCATCGGCGGAAAAATCACACAAAATACCGCCCGCCATCGTCCGAGTCGGAGTCAAACCGCCCGCCACGGACGGAAACACGCACGACAACACAAAACCGCCCGCCCACACGGCCGACACACCGCACGTGAAATTACGATCGCACCGCCATGAGCGCGGAAAAACAACAAATATACCGCCCGCCAGCGCAAACAACGCCGATGAGAATCGACACGGCAGAAGCCATGGCGCCCACGTACCTGCACAGAAACCATCCGCACACAAAACCAATAGCACACAACATGGCCAACAAGTCCACACAGCAAGGCACACACAAATACACAAGCACAGTACACATCCCGAAAACACCCCCCGGACAAACAAAAAATACAAAGGCCAGAACCCCAGACACAACACACCTGAAAACAACAGACCATGAGGACACACCCACATAGGTGAGTACAAAATCAGCACTCCCACAGACCACAACCCCTTGCTACATTGCAAACCGGAGAGGAGAGGAGAGGACACAGTGACACAGCAAGGACAGCAGCACACCACAGAAACGCACACATCACAACCACCACCACCACCACCACCACCAAACACCGGCACCACAAACCCCCTGCACATTACACAACACACACCGCACCAGCACCACAAACACCATGGCACCACAAAGGATGCCCAAGTTCACGCCCATGGAGCTGACGGTCATGGTCGACGAGATCATCAAGGTGTACCCACAAATCTATGGGAACATGGTCCAGCACACACCACTAGCCACCAGAAACAGAATGTGGACCCGGATCGTAGACCAGGTCAATGCAGTCGGGACCCTGCCCAGGAACAGAACCGAGATAAACAAACGTTGGAATGACGTAAAGAGCCTGGTCAAGAAGAAGGAGGGCAAAAACAGAGAGCTGGCTGCCGTCACTGGCGGAGGGAATCCCGCGCTCTTTAAGACCTTCAAAGCGTGGGAGGAGAAGGTGCGAGTCGTAATCCATCCGGAGATCCTCGCCGGATTAGCAGGGGAGTGGAGGCTGGTAAGTACAAACTAATGTATACCAGCACACCGCTATGTACTCACATGCGCAACTACCATGCCACAGCTCCCAGGGACAAACACCCCCATGTCCAGCACACAATACACAACACATCACACACACATGCAACAGACACTACCACACACAGCCCAAACCGAACAACTGTAAGATGCGTGGGGACATGTGTACACTAAGCCAGCCACGTAACCACCAACAGGTCCCTAAATATGCCAGAAGCGCCACAACGAGCACCCACCACACCCATGTGTCCGCCACAGCTGCACTAACCGACAAGTAACAGGTAAGTGGCAGGAACACAAAGTGCAGTGGGTGGGAGGGTGGACAGCCCAAGTACAACACACACCAGGCCCCAGTCCCACAGCACAGCAAGGAGGAGCATCCCCCACACCCCACAGCCACGTGTCAGCCACCGCAGTGCACAACGACAGCCGAAAGGCAGACATCACGGTCCACAGCAATCGGTGTCAGTGGGTGTACAGCCACCCCCACGACCCACTACACCCCCCACCCCCACAGACCTGCAACATGGAGCACCCCCGCTTAGAGCCATGTGGCATCCAGTACAGTGCACGCACGAACAACTTGCAGGTGGGAAACTGGACAGGGCTGGATTACTGGAGGCATGAGGACCATAACACCACCAACACATGGGACATGTCACGTAGCACACGGACACGCAGCACCGCCCACCGTCACGAACAAGTGAACAATGTGCACACGGACATGAACAGCAGACTCACACCCCACATGACCCATCACAGACATAGCAACACCCAAGGAGCCACGTCTGCATGCACAAGCCACACTGAATATAGTCCCACACGGCAGCCACTGTGCAACTCATCACACACAACCGAAACACCATTGAAGTCCTGTCCATGTAGCCCCCACTGCCTGTCAACCCCACACCCCACAACTACGCCTATGTAAGACAAACAACACTAGACGCAACAGAGCGGAACAACAGAAATGCACACGAACACCACTGAACCCATCAAACTCACAGACACACCATGCACATACAACATACCATCCATCCCATCCGTCAGCCCCAGTCACATGAAAGGCATGTCATCCGCACAGCTGCCACACATACAGCAGTCACGCTAAGACACATGCCCATGACCAACCATGTGCCAGAAGTCAATTAAGCGCACGACACACTGTGAGCAACAACACACAACATGGGCCACACCCCCCGAGCACTGCAGTGATGCACATGGCACAGGGCAGCACGCACACCAAGGAGATGGGACAACTGCAATACGTTGGCTGGCACACAACTATCACTCACTCATAACGATGCGTCCAATGCCATGTCCAGTAACCACAACAGACAGCAAATATGCAGGGCATGTCAGGCATGCACACACCTCAGACCATGCACTGTCATGCTGCCACAACACATGTCACGTTCGGCACCCATGGCTCACAGCATGTACCCCAAAAGCATATCCCCTCCCAAATGCGAATCTGGGGCATGGCCCCCATGTTGCCATATGCGTTCCTAAGCGTTCCATTTGAACCCCAAAAGCATATTCCATCCCAAATGCGAATCTGGGGCATGGCCCCCATGTTGCCATATGCGTTCCTAAGCGTTCCATTTGAACCCCAAAAGCATATCCCCTCCCAAATGCGAATCTGGGGCATGGCCCCCATGTTGCTATATGCGTTCCTAAGCGTTCCATTTGAACCCCAAAAGCATATTCCATCCCAAATGCGAATCTGGGGCATGGCCCCCATGTTGCCATATGCGTTCCTAAGCGTTCCATTTGAACCCCAAAAGCATATCCCCTCCCAAATGCGAATCTGGGGCATGGCCCCCATGTTGCCATATGCGTTCCTAAGCGTTCCATTTGAACCCCAAAAGCATATTCCATCCCAAATGCGAATCTGGGGCATGGCCCCCATGTTGCCATATGCGTTCCTAAGCGTTCCATTTGAACCCCAAAAGCATATTCCATCCCTAATGCGAATCTGGGGCATGGCCCCCATGTTGCCATATGCGTTCCTAAGCGTTCCATTTGAACTCCAAAAGCAAAGTACAAACCAGACCCAGGATGGGCCAGGAGCCCGCATACACCAGAGTCACAATGAGTAGGGGCAAAGCAACACACCCATCGGCATGGCCAATCCGTCCCATGCCACATGTGCACAGCACACAGTCCCATTGCCTAGCACACACAACTACAGATGCCACAGCCACACACTCGCCTCCGGGAAACCCATGTACGAGATTGCACGAACTGCCAATGTCAGACGACTAATACATACTTCGCCAGGTGCAACACAATAACAAATCTCATTCTCTCCACAGGTGACGAACTGCTGGACGCTGGGGATGGAGACAGCAGCCAGCACAGCCAGCCTACAAGCCCCCAACGAGGACACACGGATCTGGAGGATCTGTCCACCTCTTCGGACACGGACCACCAAGCTGGCCCATCTGGCGTGGCAGGGCCCAGCCGCTCCCCAGGACCCCTCCTACCCACCAACCCATCATCCAGGGATGCTGAACAGTCCCAGTCCCCTGCTGCCACTGTCGTTGCGGCCACACCCACGGTCATTGCGGCCACTACCACTGCCGCAACCGCCACCATCGCCGCACCGACCACCACCGCCTCCACCACCACCACGTCTTCGCTGGCACCAGCCCCAGCGCAGGTGGTGGCCCGGCCGACTGGATCCACCCTGGGAGCCACAGCGAGGACCGTGGTGAGCAATGTGGCTAGTGGGCAGGGCCGGTGGCAGCAGGACTGGTAGGAGGAGCAGGGTCAGGGAAACGCCAGCCTCCCCTGGGAGCCATGCCCTGCCTCAAATGGCCAGAGTCCTTGGGGCCTATGAAGAGGCCCAAGGACAATGGGCCAGGTCTGCTACTGACACGCGGGAGGTGCTGGGGGTGCTGAGGTCCATGGACGCCCATATGGGCCAATTCGTGTCCCGTATGGACCAACTCGTGGACCTCATGGGCCAGCTGGTGGTGGCGGTGGGGTCACAGGCAAGGCCAGCAACACCACCTCCGCCACCACCTGCTAGGGCGCAGGGTCGGCCAGCAGTGTCCACTTCCCCTGCGTCCACAGCCAGTGAGCACACCTCACCCACCACCAGCAGGTCGCCACCACACACCCCCTCCCAAACGTGGAAGGGGCCGTCCGAAGAGGAAACAGATCTCCCGGGAGGACTTCGCACGCTCCAGTCGCAAGTGAGGCAGCCAGCCAGCCTTCCGCCAGCCTTCCTTGACCAGCCACTGCATTGACTTGCTCTACGATCCCACTCCACACAGCCATCTGGATGGCATGTGTGTGTTGGACTATGGACATAGAACCAGTGGGTACACCCTGATCATCACGCAGCCATGACCGACAGCTCATTGTCACTGCACGCACCACTTTTGTCATCACCTTACACACAATCACATGTCACAGTTTGTAATAAATGCACCTTTTTCACTAACTGCTGTTTGTGCCCTGTGTTTTATTTGTACGGAATACAACGGCCACCTTAGGCGGAAGGGCACCTGATGCGTGGCATGGCAATGGAATCCGGAGGGCCTGTAGGGACCTAGGGGTGGGAGACAGAACAGGAGCACATTCAATGAGTGTGTCACACACCCATCACACAGTACATGTCAACAACTACAAGCAATGTACACACATCGCACAGAGCAATAGGGCACAATGCCACAGTCACCAACAGTGGCATACTACCCTGGCCATGGAGCGTTGACACACTGCACGCAGTGAACATACGGCCACCCTGACACAGCACACACACACCTGCATAGATACAGACACATCATCCGTCGTACATGGACACTCACCGTCAAGTGAAGTAGCGGGCGATGAGCTGCTGGCGCACATTCCCAGCTTCCTCCTCTCCGCTGTCCACCTCACTCGAGCTGTCCTGGTCTGCGGGCTGGGGCCCTGGTTGATCTCCGTCATCCACAATGAGGGGGATCTGCTTCCGAATGGCCAGATTGTGCAGCATGCAGCACGCCACCACTATCTGGCACACCTTCTGTGGGGAGTACGCCAGTGCACCCTCGGTGCGGTCCAGGCACCTGAACCTGGACTTGAGGAGGCCAAAGGTACGCTCGACCACACGTCTGGTCCTCCCATGTGCCTCATTGTATCGATCGTCTGCTGGGGTGCGAGGATTCCTCAATGGACTGAGCAGCCATGCCCCATTCGGGTACGCAGAGTCACCTGGGTGTGAGGGACACAGAGAACCGTAGCTATTCCAACTGGACAGGGGACAGCATCGCACAACCAGCACGCTACACCACTCCACATACTCACCGACAATACAGGCACGATCCTGTTGCAGATTGGCCATCAGTCGTGGCAAGATGCTGTTGCGCATTATGTGTGCGTCATGGGCCGAGCCTGGAAACTTGGCACACACATGGGTGATCACCATGTCCGCAAGGCACACCACTTGCACATTCAGGGAGTGCGTGTGCTTCCTGTTGCGGTACAGGTGCTCAGTGGCCTGTGGTGGAACAAGGCCAACATGAGTGCAGTCAATGGCTCCCACGACCTGTGGGATTCTGCCAAGGGCATAGAATGCACCCTTCACTGCCGCCAATTCACGAGCCCTGGGGAAGCGGATGTACCTGTTCCGGTACAGCATCATGGCTGCCAGTACATCCCTCAGCACCTTGCTGAACATGGGCTGGGACATCCCTCCTCCACTGCCCACTGTGTGCTGGAATGACCCAGTGGCGAAGAAATGCATGGCGGCCATCACCTTAGCCGTGGGGGTGACAGCAGTCGGATACACCCTGCGGGGACGGAGATGGGGCTCTAACATGGCACACAGTCGATGCAGAGTTGGCCTGTCCAGCCGAAACTTCCTGATTACCTCTGTATCGTCCATGTCCGCCAGCAATTGGTATGGGCGGTCAATGTTCGGTCTCCGCCTGGGTTAAATGGCAGAGGACACATGTCAAAGCAACACGGCACATAGCAATTTCGCATACACATCACTGACATGACTGAGCAAGCACATGAGCCACAGCCCAGCTGTCAAGCTGGGACGGCACGGCCACAATACACTTACACAGGTCTCCCAACAATGGCAATGGCAAGTGAGACATACCACTGCCATGTGCATGCACATGGTGATCTAGGCCCCAATGACTTGCGGGGCGTGCTGATGGGGACTGACTGCATATTCGTCAAGCGGCAACGCCACGGCAACATGAGTGTCTGCTGAGCATGGAACTGCTTCCGAGGCTGGATGAGTATGGCACACGACGACGACGATGTGGGCACGGGCTGAGCGGCCAATACAAGTGGGACCTGTGGCACGAGGGGATATGAGACAGTAGTAGGTGTCAGCACTGCACCCTATGTACAGCACTGTACGGATCACAGCTCCCGAAACATTGACTGGTGTCCACATTGACAGCCCCATGCCAAGACGGCTGTGTGCTTGCAGTCACAGGTGAGAGGTTACATTGCACGTGCCAGGTGGCAGACGTACATAGTGGGAGCTGGCATGTGTGTGCATGTGTCTCCTGTTCAGGATCCACCAGATGGGCGCTGACTCTGTACTGACCATTGGACACAGCATGTTCCATGGAAGGCTTGTGTGTGTGGGATGGTGGCACTGGATGTGCCTCCGTTGGGTGGGGGGCCATGCACAGGGCGGGTACGTCGATGATTGCGCATTGTTGGTCACGGTGGGTGCACCAACTAAGATGTGTTGCCCTGTGTTCAATTCCTATGTCCGCATGATGATGGACTGTGGATGTGGGCAGACTACACATTGGTCGATGTGCTGTCTATATGCATGTGCCTTCACACCAGGCACAGCTGCCCCTGCACATGTGACCCCTGCTGGACTCGCTGCTGGGTCTGTGGAGCTGATGCACCTTCTGCGCGTGGGGCGGACAGCTCTCCTCACTTCCCTCATTGCGCATGTCATGTCTTTGCCGCAGGTGACATGGATCATGGAGGGCCCACATGTACGCGTGGGTAGGCTACACATGATTGTTCACTGGTCGCCACCCCCAGTCAGTGTTTCGAATGGGAAGGTTGTCGTGCTGGTGGTATGTTCGATGTGGCGGATGGGCGGGCCTAGGTGCGGGCTTACATTCCGGACATGGGGGGTAGTTGGATTGGCGACTAGTTGCAGTACACACAGGACACGTCTCTTCCTTTCCACATCTGGGTCATCCCTTGTACTAACTGACAGTGATACAGTCATCTTCGCCCCAGCCCTCATGTCCTCCCCTCGCCCCCCAATATGCATGCTCACCTGCGAGGCTAGCGCTTGCACAGGCAGCCCCAAGCTCGCACCAGAGAGGGCAAGGAGTGTATGTGTGGGTCCAGTTGCACGAGTGGGCTGTCTCAGGGTATGATGTGTGGCGGGACGCCGTCCACCTGCGTGGTGCCCCAAATGGAGACCCGGCCTGCATGGACTATGCATCACAGTCTTCGCCTTCCGGATCCGCCACCTGCGACACCCAGTGGCTGTGGCTGCCCTTGCGGCCATGCCGCGTCCGTCTGTGGCTGATGGCCCACACATTCACTCTTTGGCCTCTCTGGGGAGGGCTCGGGGTGGTGGCGCACGCGCTTGCACTTAGTCGCAATGGCATGTGGCGTGGTTGGTATGATGGGCAATGGATGGGATGGTGCGAGCCACCTCCCGTGACGTCAGTGCTGCTCGTGCTGTGGTGCGTCCCCTACACTTCCATTTGACTTGTGCCATGCTAGACGTTGAGGTTCTATTGCCTGCGTGATATGACCAGGAGGAGCGCGAGGAGACCTCTCACACACCATGCTCCACTGCCATCCCGTGCCCTGTATCGCCTGTGCGGATTGACTATGTTGGGGTTACACCTGGTCGACTGGGGCTGTGTGTGCCTTGTCAAGGGGCATGGCGGGCGCACAACAGGATCCAGCTTGTCCACAGAGGGTGGGCTGAGGTGCGCCTGGTACCGCCTTGTACGTGTGCCCGGCTGCTGTGCACACACGTGTTCACTCCCCCGACAGGTGTCCTCTCACAATGCCCAGGGAAGCGGTGGTGTACTGTTCATGAGCCCTCCCAACACGGCGTGCTCCAACTTGGCATGTGCGCATCTACCCGTCGCACCCACCCACCTGAGCACTGCGTCCATACGACTTCACACGACACATGTGTGTCTTCCACAGTAGTGCTACTCATTTGCGTTGACATCCAATACCAGTGGACTACATGGTCATGTCACGACTGCCGTGTACTTCACATACTCTCATCCTCTCTCATTCGTACTTGTGAAATGAGTCAGCGGAGACAGTTTTGGTTTCAAACATTATATTGAGTCTTCTGTCCTCTGTGATGCAGTATAGTGGACACTACTGGCAGCGGAATACATGTTGAGGATATACTGAGCATGATTACAAATGGGATAGGGTGTGGGGTTACATCTGCTTGGCCAAGGCTGTGCTAATGTACATTTACGTATAGCTGCGGAGCTGCGGACTTTGACACAGACGGTATACATGTAGCCTACCAGACCGCTCGGCATCATGGGCACAGTCCATCTCAGTTCCATGTGACAGGTTTGCTGCGGTTGTTCCTCATGCACGCGTGCATGTGAGATGACATCAGGGCATGTGCTTGCGTGCATGCAGCGGCGTGCCACTTGTTGTTGCACTGTGGTGGTTACTGGACATGTCACAGTCACTGGGGTCGTGTTGTTGTTGTATGCACTTGTCGTCCATGCAAAGGTCCTGGTATGGGATTCCCGGGGCGGGGTGGGAGGGGTGCAGCACCCACAGACTCCAGGCGACCTATTCATGTCCACTGAGCGGTGTGTGTGTCCATGTGCGCTGGATCCATGTCGTGTCCTGGTTGTTCGTGCAGTTCCGTCCATGTGGGTGCGATGCACAGAGCCCATGCCACTGCCTCCCACGATGCATGCGGTGTTCCTGGATGTGATGGGGAACAGTGTGCATGTCCCGGTCATATCCGATGTCATGGCGATGTCGTTGATGGTGTGGTTACAGTTGCCGGTCATTTGGTATGGCTGTTGTGGTGGTGACTGGCCAGTCCGTGCGGAAGCTGAGCATGGGTGCGGGGTTGGACTTCATAGGTCACTCGGGGAACCTGCGTTGTGGTCCGACGTATTTACAGGTTGTCAGGTATGCGATGCCGTCCAGCAGGGCTTCCATGTCATTGGTGGTGTACATGTTTGCCAGCCAATGAAGCGGATGGTGGCTGTCAAGGTGTTGTTCGTAGGTTGTCCCTTGGAGGACCATGATGGGGCATGCTGGGTGACATTCGATGTAGCTGTTCTCGATGATCCGTCGTGTGGAGGCACAGTGGTTCCATTTCAGTGCGCGTGCGATGTTGGCCACATACGCCATGCCCCCATAGGCAGAGCAGGCCCTGTTGTGTGCGTCCAGAGGGAGGAGTAGTGGTAGCAGGTCCGCCTTCAGACATGCCGGGTTGGAGAGGCATATCTCGACGGGATGCTGGTAGGGACACCTCCGACAGTAGAAGACGGGCATGACGCAGCTGAACAATGTGATGCGGTAAGTCAGTCGGTAACTTACGTTCAGCAGGGACAGGAGATCGCATCCCAATGTATGTATCGTGTTGGTTTGGTACAGCTTGAGCTGTTCGGCGTAGTTGGGTAGGTGTGTTGCGGTTGCCATTTCGCAGCGGTTCGTAGAGGTGGCGTGCTCCGGCTGTGTGTGCAGTCTGCAATGTGCACGCTCCGGGGTTGCTGTGAGCTCTGTGTAGTCGTGGGGAGACAGGACTTGTGTTCTGTTGGCTTGTTTGGAGGACACGGGCCCTCTTCCCACATGCTTCTCAGACAGTTCAAGGTCAGTGCTGTGTGACTCCTTCCAATTAACTTGCATGTGGCCGACATGGGGGAGTGTTTTCTTCTTTCTTCCCCGTCCGTTGTGTGCTTCTGTGATATGCGCTATCTGCCCTGTGGTCGGTCTCCTCGGCATGCCTGTGTTGGTCTATTCTTGGACAATGGCTGTATTCACCGGCTTCTGTCGTAGGGCTGTGGTTTCGGTGTTGGAATGGAAGGTCATTCAGTGCTGTCTGCTCTCCCTTGTGTGGGCGGCAGGCTGCCTTTCCGCTCTGCGTTGGGCCTTGTGTGTGGATGTAATTCTTGGGCCACCTGTTGTCGGTCACCGGGCTCTTTGGTGTTCCGTTTCATGTGTCTTGTTCATATGTGCAGGGTGGTATGGGTTTTTCAGTGTGGTACTGGCGTTCCTCTTCCCGAAGGGGCCCTGCTTCTCCTAGTTGGTGTTGCCGCCGCTGTGTGCTTCGCCATGTTTGTTACACTGGGGTGTGTCCTGCTGTTGCGTGACTTCACTGACATGTGTGCGTCGGTTGTGTGGCGTTGGGTGTTGTCCGTGAATTGGGCATTGGGGACATGTCTGTGGCCGGCCTGTCACGTGTCATGTGCGTTCGGGGTGGGGCTGGTGTGTGTGCTGCTTGGTTGTGTCCCTGTGTCTGTGTGCGACGCATGCATGGCGCTGCGGTTGGCCTCTGCGTTGTGCGCATGTGTGGCGGCGTCATCGGCGCTTTGGGGCCGTGACGGGGTGGTTGGTTCCTAGTCCCAGGTGGTGTGTACACATGTGTTCTGCGATGTTAGGATTTGGCCTGTGTGTCATATGTGGATGCAATGGTGGATGTGTAGTGTGCACGCGCTGGTGGGGGTTGTCCGCTTTTTCCGCCCTTGCACTGTGTGCGCTGTTTGCGTGCACTTGTTGTGTGTGTGCCTACCTGCGTCTCCGCGGTACGTTGCGTCCTTGGTGGTGCATCAGCAGAAGCATGGGAAGGGCCTGCAGTGCTGGATTCATGCCCGGGGTGCCGCTTCTTCATTGTCCGTGCTCGGCGTCCGTGTTTCCGCCTCTCTTTCACGTGCGGTGTCTCTTTGCCGTGGGAGCCGTTTGTTTGCGGCATCGTAATTTATGCGCCGGGCGGGACGTGTTTCGTCGGACGGTGTGTGTCAGTTGGGCTGCGCCGCTACGTGTGCGGGCGCACTTTGATGGCGGACGGTGTTGCTGGCTTGCCGGCGGTGTTTGGCCTGCTTTTCGCATCGTAATTGGGCGGGCGTGTGGACTGCTGCGTGCCGGCGGTAACTGGTGGTTTTTGCATCCGCCAGCACGGCGGTTGTGCTTCCGCCCGCCATCGTAATGGGCCCCTAAGTTTTCTAGTGCCACAGGTTCAGTCATAGCAAGGTAATCTGTCTCTGATGTTTTCTCCATTGTCTGTGTTCTCTTGGTATGTGGATCTATTTGGCTTAATGTGACATTTATTAGTGGGTTGTTGTGTCATCCATATATATATATATATATATATATATATATATATATATATATATATATATATATAGAAGACACACACACACATATATATATATATATAATTACAATCACAGTCTATTACTTTATTACGGTCATTCGAGCATTAAAGTGCAATGTATGATATAACTCTTACGTAGAATATTGATATATTAGTCGGGCAGACATTCCATAGCAAAGACCTCTAGGCATAAAGTGCATTCGGCTGATACACAAAGAGTTATTAATTAATAAAAACTTTTAAAACATATCAAAGACATCAGACCTCTAGGTACAATATGGAGTTCAGCTCATTCATAAAAATGATATATTGTTAAAAATTTTAAAACGTATCAGAAATATCAAACCATAGGGCTAAAACCAGGGATATGATGCATGATACATTTTAATGCTTTTATACATCATAGTATTTTATTCTCATTTTTTTACGTTGTAGGATTTTTCTATAGGGAAAATAATTAACATGGACCACATTACCCGTAATCCATTATTG
This sequence comes from Calotriton arnoldi, assembly GCA_963921515.1. Classification (NCBI taxonomy): domain Eukaryota; kingdom Metazoa; phylum Chordata; class Amphibia; order Caudata; family Salamandridae; genus Calotriton; species Calotriton arnoldi. The sequence continues at coordinate 1,709,965 of CAWUFW010003346.1, read as the reverse complement.
GAGCTCTAAGAAAAATTCGACATGGAATCTTATTACAATTTCTTCGGATAAAATGATTCGTATAAATAATTGAATTATAGTATTTGCTGTTTTCCTAAATCGAAATGTTAAAATTTGCATACCTGATGTTTTCGACCTTGGAGCTGAAGAGTCAGTAGACGAAACTCCTGCCACTGTCTCAGGCTGTAAAGTTGATTCAATGGATTCCTCTGAACCAAATGGTGATTCTCCTGTGCCGGGTCTTCCACCTGTTGCAGTTGAAGCATCCTCCAGGCTCCCATTGGCTAGATTTTCTTTGGTTCCGGACTTTGGATTATACCACTGTTTTCGTACCAGCTCCACACTCGCATGGGTGACTCCCACAGCAATAATTCTGGTCCAAAGTCTCCTCAACATTTGCTTTTTGGTTGTCTCTAGAACTGTAAGTGAGGCCTTCCCAAATAACTTGTCACTTTCCACAACACATTCTTTCGCTAATATTTTCTTTTCATTCTCATAAAAATGTTTTTCTCTTTCCAGCAAACTCTTACTGTGGCTCCTGGCTTCCTGTTCAGCCTTTTAAGATGCAGAGAAATAATCCAAAGGTGTGCTTTTCTCACTGGCTGTAAATGAATGGTTCTGAAACACATTTACTAGTTTACGTTATTAGAATTTGTACGGTGTGCTTATCACCTGGAAGAGTATCTAGGCCCAGTGGCGTAAAGAAACCTGAAGGGGCCCCCCTGGAAAGTACATGGAGGGGCCCCCCGACTCACCACCTACCACTTTGCCCCACTGCCAAAAAATCGGGTGTATTTTTAATTGAAACCTCCAACATTTAATGAAATGTCTCTATATTGCCTAGCTCAAAGTTCGAATAAGAAAGTGAGAAACACTCTTAACATACACGCTATGCCATTTGTAACATTATTGTCAAGAGCAGATTATTTTTCTGAGACAGCACTCAAAACAACGCCTAAGAGCTGGCCTATTGTCTCAGGGACTGCCTATCACTGAAGAACAAAGAACAACTACATAAGGTCTGCATTAGAATTGCCATTGATGGAAAATAACTAAACTTTGAAAGACAAACCCAAACCTGCAATTTCACAGACTCATCTGACAATATACACGAGTATTACACAAGATATAACTCAGTATCGTGCGAGCTCCAAAAGAAATAAACTGGTGTGAATTATCTGCATGCCACACACTTGTGTCTGTCAGGGGTTGTGTATGATAATAACCACTCTATAGTATTTAAAATGAACTGAGGAAGCAATTTCAATTCCTACCATCGAGGCTTTATTAGTAAGCAGCACAAAAACATGTAGGCAAACATTGATGCAGATGTTTGTCTGTATTGATCATTTCTGTAGTGTAAATAATGCTAATTACAAGATTTAACCCCTTCGCTGCGTTCGTCGGCCAACGGCCGTCGCGAGCACTACCGAGGTTAGTGCTGCGCACGTCCGTTGGCCGACGCAGCCCCGCCCGTTTAATAGAACGTTCCGCACTGGCGCGGAACGTTCGAAGCAGCAAACGGGTTAAGGTGCATAGTATAGATAAGTGAAAACAACACCATAAATAAAACATCATGTAGGATAAAAACAAACCATATCAGCAAGTACCTAATGACAGAATCTATACTAACTGTAGCTGGTGAAGCAAAGGAAAAAGTGCAAATACTTTCAAAGTGCATAATAAAATAATCAGCAACCCAGCAATATACAAAACTCAAGCGTGTTTTGTAGCACAATCCCCCTTTCTTATTGCATCAAGGTGAAAACACTTTGAAAGTGCTTGATAAAAACAAGTCCAGCAGTGTGCAGAAATGAAGCCAGATTGGTCAAACAATTCCCCCTTTGGTTTGTGCATGAAGGCACAAATATTGCAAAGTGATCGGTCAAACAATAACAAGCACAGCAGCATAAAAAAATCAAACCAGTTTAATCAAACTATGGCCCTTTGGTTTGTGCATGAAGGTGCAAATATTTGACAGTGACTTTTTAAACAATAACAAGTACAGCAGGCAGCAGCATATAAAAATCCCTGTACTGTACCCTTCCCAGGCACACAGACATCTAGCACAGAGTCACTACTTCTGCGTAGCACTGCACATCTACCTGAAGTAGGCCAAGGGTGAGTCAAGCACACAGCAGCTTAGCTTTTAAAAAAGTGAGTGAGCCTGTAGGCCTCACTTAAGTGACAGAGGGTAAAAAGGACCTGTTCACTACTACTGATCACTTCACAGTATGTTGCCACCACCTCCTTTGTGCTGTTTAACTCCAGGTGAAGGCCGTAGCCTTCTACCACTATGAGGGTAGCACTTTGGGTACCCCTCCTGGTCCAACAAGACCGCATTCCGTGAGACAGGCCAATGTCATGCCACATATATATATATATATATATATATATATATATATATATATATAGAGAGAGAGAGAGAGAGAGAGAGAGAGATAGATAGATAGATAGATAGATAGATAGATAGATAGATAGATAGATAGATAGATAGAAATATACCAAGTTCTTTAAGGAGGAAAAAGTCATTTGAATGCAATTATTAAGGCACATCATGCCATGATCAAGATCAAGATTGTAAGTTTCAAAAACCTCTCCCTGAAACCATAATAGTATAGGCACATAGCTTGTTTCTATTCTCTTCAAGCCTGAAGGTGAGCAATTGAGGTAACACTTCGGTTTTCTATATCATCTCCTCTTACTTTATTGTCTATTTTGAGTTTCTTCCTGCTAAGAAAGATCCACAGTAGATGAGCACTAATATTTCTCTTCAAGATTAAAATATTTTGCAATCTCTTTTGAATACTTAAAGCAGAACATGCAGCAGTCATGGGTCATCGGGTAGGCACTCAGGGGGAAGCCAATTCAAGGTGTCACCAAAAATGGTGCAGAGAAAATGAATGGGTTTAAATCAAAGGAAACAGGAGACCCCAACATGCATCTGGTTCCAAGGTTACATTGGTATCATGTGTGAAATCATGGACCTTCTATGGTTCGTGCCAGAATAACCAGAGTCCGCCATGACAGGAGCATTTGTGGTGTTCACTCTGGTTTTCCTGTCCTTAACAGAGCCGTTTTAAGCCATGGGCAAAGTGGGCTCTGGCCCAGGGACCCAGCCTTTAAGGGGACCCCCGATGGAGCGAGCTCTTTCCTGCAGAGAGTCTTGCCCTGATGACCTTGAATAATTCAAAAACAGATTATTTTAAATGCCATTTTCCTTTAATATATTTTTAATGTGGGTAATGTATGAGAGTCTATTACACACATTTTGCACTGAATGTTTCAGGCAAAAGCCATAAAAAATCATTTCTTTTTGATCATATTAGGACCTCACAGATGAGAAATGGGAGGGCGTCACAGAGATTATTTGCAGTTATATTAGTGAGCTGCTGCTGTGTTACAGTATTGAAAACATACATCACTATCCCAGAATATTAGATGCAAACACATTTAGAATTTGTACCAGTGTGCCTGTGCACTGCCAGTGACCTGGCAAAAGAGGGCATGAAAGACCTGAAACTGAATCATAAATTCAAAGCTGTTCCAAACAGAGGCCCCCAAAAATTAAGATGTCTCTGGTCCTTAATCATTAGTGCGGTGCTTGGCGTATATTTCTGCAAGCAAAAGAGGGCTATGAATTAGCTGATGTCTAAGAGCAAGACCTTCTGAAGTAGGTAAATTTCAGTTTTCACATGCACTACGCTCTTGCATCAAGGACGAGTGCTTTATGCTGGATCGTACCTACTATTCTCACATGTGTAGTTTAATTTAGCATTGCACCACTGTAACTTTATTTCTTTGGTGCAGACCTAATATTAAAGATAGAAGCACAGACTTTATGAAAATAAATAAATACTCCTGCATTGAGAAGTGGTTGAAAGGGAGACGGAGAATGCATAGCTTTAGAAAGCAAGATGATCATGAGTACCGGGCATTTTAACAATGAACTGCAGACACACTGTCAAGGTTTGACTTCCAGCTGAACAGTTTTGACTACTGTTTTTGTTTCTATTTCTTTACTGAATCCAGTTCGTAAGTGATAAACAGCTCCATCCCCATATTTAATAACTGACCTAACTTAATTGCTTGTAGGCTTCTTCTGTAATGTCCATGGAGGCAGGCGCAGACGGCTGGTGCCATCATATGTGCAGTGACCCACCCTGCCCGCCCTGCAGACCACTGCGTGATGGCGTGCAGGTGGCACACCAATTATGAACATGCGGCAGTGCGGCTGCATGAGCCCAGCCTCTGAGGCCAAAGGCCTATTTTAATAATGGCCTGCCGCCCCTGCACAGAGCCAGCCTTTGCGAGGCATGGGCGGCATTATTTAAACGATCCTCTGCCTTGGAGACTGTGCCCTGCCGATGCGTGCCGTGACACTGACTGCGCGTTAATATGTAGAGCCAGTCTGCATTGGGTTGCAGGGGCCTATGTTACACCCCTGCTAGGCACCCAAGGTGCAGACTTGGCTGCCAGAGAGTAGCCTAGATGAAGAAGCAGGTTTTCAGTTTCCTTCTGAATTTGAAGAGAGATCTGGCTACTCTGATGGGGAAGGGAAGCTTGTTCCAGGTCTTGGGGCGATGTGATAGAAAGTGTGCCCTCCAATTTTGGCTCACTTGATGAGGAGGATGAGGGAGAGGAGTACCCCAGCCAAACAGAGATGCCTTAATCGGGCGTGGAAGAGGATGCAATTGAGTGAGGACATCAAAGATGGTGCCTTTCTGGATCTGGACCCTGTGGAAGTCCTTTAGGTGCTTTATTGATGTGCGCTCAAGGAGGAAGGGTGAGTATGAGTCTAGCTGCAGCGCTGTGTAGTTCTTGGAGTTTGTTGGTGAGCGTGGTTGAGATGCCTATGCAGAGGGAGTTGCCATAATCTAGTCTGCTGGTTATGGGGGCTTTGGTCACTGTTCTGCCGGTGTCCAGCAGGAGCTATTTAAATATTTTCCTGAGCATTTTGAAAGTGTAGAAACATGTGGCTGTTACTGTGTTCAATTGGTTGGACATAGAGATCTGGCTGTTGATAATGATGACTAGGTTCTGGGCAGCGCTGGAAGGGAAGGGGGCCAGTCCCAGTTTAGTGGGCCACCAAGGCAGAGACCAGAGAGAGGTGCCACTTTAGTTTTGTCATTGTTGAGCTTTAAGATGTTGCTGTTCATCCATTTGGCTACAGTGAACATGCACTTTATAAAGGTGAATTGGATGGTGGGTGTGTCTTTTGAGAGGGAGATTATCAGTTGTGTATCTTCTGCATTGGAGATGATACTGATGCTGTGGCATGGACAACGGTGGTGAGAGGGGCCATGTAGATGTTGAACAGGATGGGGCTCAGGGAGAAGCCCTGGGGTCTACCGCAGATCACCTTGGTGGTGTCTGACTGGAAGGGATCAAAGCTGACTGAGAGAGCAAAGTGAGAATGCAGTAAATCCATTGTGGGGCAGGGACCAAAGATACCGATCTTGTGGAGTCTCTTGATGAGGATGGGTTGGGAGATAGTGTCCTAGGCTGCCTAGCGGTCCAATAGGATGAGAGCTGCCTTGTCTTCCTTGTCTCCGTGGTAGCAATGAGGCACGTTTAGGTGTTGTGGCTGGCTTTGAAACCAAACTGAGAATGGTTGGTGAGGCGTGAGTTGAGCAGTTTTTCCGGGACTTTGGTGGATAGGGTAGGAAGGAGGTGGGTCTGTAGTGGGACATGGACAGGGGATCAGCTGAGGATTTCCTGAGAAGGGATAGGATGGTGTCATGTTTCCAGGATTCCGGGAAGGTGGCAGTGGAGAGCGACAGGTTGAGTATGGAAGTGAGCACAGGACAGATATGGTCAAGACCTTCTTACAAAGATGTATTGAGCGCCAGCATATGAGGGAATTCCATATTTGATAGATCCCAACGTGTAGGCAGCTTTTGTGGTGGAGATTTCGGGCCAGCTGATCAGTGAAGGTCCTGGGTTGGCACTGGTCTTTGTGGAGAGGAGGTCAAGAGTTGAGGGTTTGGGAGCAGTGGAAATGGTTTTTGTAGATGGTCTTAATTTCAAGGAAGTTCATGGAAAGTTTGGTGTATAGAGCCTGGGAGAGGGTAATGGCTATGGTGCTGGTGAGTGGGGAATTGAATTCTTTGAGGATGGACAAGATCTCTTCAGTGGAGTTTAAACTGTTTTGTAAGCAGTAGGATAGGGACAGTCACTTGGTGACATTGAGGTGTAGGTGGTAGATCCAGAGAGCCAGTTTTATAAAGATAGAGGAGGGTGCTACCAGTCGATCGTGAGCTACCAGTAAATTTGATGTTACAATATAATGATATCAGATCCAGAAGACAGAAGAGGGTGCTACCAGTTGATCAGGGGCTACCAGTAAATTTTATGTTACAATGAAATTACATCAGGTTCAGTGCTTAATTTGAGCTGTTGGTTTCCGGTGCTGGGCACCAGCACTTAATTGTCCGCACTGGCCCTTACAACAATCTACCACATGGTGCAGCTGTACATCTAATTTGGAGATGAGCACAAAAACAGTTGTTTATTAATTCCATATACATTAAAAATCAGAAATATCAGACTCCCAAGCCATTCTTATATCTTTGGGAGCCTGGAATTGTCACACTTGTTGGAGTGTGATGGTTAGTATCAATGTCATGGATAAACAAGTGTGTAAACAAGTGTGTAAACCCAGGAGTGAGGGAGAACAGGGAGGCAAACTGTCCCAACAGCTGTGGACGGTCTTTCTGCTGCTTTGGGGTCAAGGTAGGGGGAGATTGATCCCTCCTCTGACCCATCTTTCTCCTTGGAGAATAGGAGGTCAGGGAGATAGTCACTCTCCTCCTGCACTCCATCATCTGTTACCAGGAACATGGTGACCTCAGACCTCTCATAGCGTAGTTTGTGGTTCACATGGGGTAACCTTAAGGGACTTCTGGGGGTCTTGAGGTTCACCAAGTGGTGACTACCCCCTTGCACTCCTTCATCTCATAAGGCCCAGACTACCAATTTTGAAGGGCCTTGGGGTCCACTGGCTCTGTTATCCACACCTTCTGGCCAGGCTGTAACTCTATCAGAGTAGCCTTCTGGCCGTACCAGAGTTTCAAAAGTTCCTGGCTGGCTTGAAGGTTCTCAAAAGCCTTTTACCAGAACTTTTGCTGGGTTCTGGGGGCTAACATGTAACTAACCACATCTTCGGGGGGCTTTCTGGGAGCTTGCTTCCATCCCTCCTTCACCAGACTGCGAGGTCCCCTACTAGGGGAACCATAGAGGAGCTCAAATAGGCTAAACCCAACTTCCTTCTGTGGTACCTCCCTGTAGGCAAAGAACACACATTGCAAGACAACGTCCCACTTCTGCCTCATGGGCTCATGTAGGCCCATAATCATGCCCTTGAGGGTTTGTTGAATCTTTCAACAAGCCCATTTGTCTGAAGGTTATAGGATGTGAAGAACTTATAAGTTACCCCACACACATCTCACACGACATCATGTAGGCAGATATGAAGTTGGTGCCCCTGTCAGAAACCACTTCCTTGGGGAACCAAACTCCGGTAAAAATCCCTATCAGGCTCCTAGCCAATGTACAAGCAGTCACAGATTTTATGGCTCCGGGTAGCTGGTGACATGGTCCACCATAATCATGATAAACCTGATGCCTAAGGCAGTTCTGGGGTCCAAGGGTCCAACAATGTCGACACCCACACTTTCAAAGGGGATGCCAATGACAGGTAAGGAAACCAGGGGAGCCTTGATGTTTTTCCCTGTTTTCCGGCTGGCATGGCAGGATGACACGACCTACAAAAGGCATCTGAGGGCCAATAGAAGAGGGGGACAAGCTGTGCAAAGGTCTTGTTCTACCCCAGATGTCCTGCCAAAGATATATCATGAGCCAGCCATGGTAGGATGGCCCTGTGGCATTGGGGGACCAACAACAAACGGGTTGCCCCAGGCACAGGAACCTTAGGCTCACTATATATTAGGTAATTCTCTCAATAGATCAGGTGATCTTCAGGGGTATCACCAGCTGCCTGCGCCTCAGCTTGCCTCCTCAAGCCCTCTAGGGTTGGGCACTCTCTTAGTGCCTTATAGAACTCCTCCCTCGTGGGCACACCCTCAACTTGCCATCCAGCAAGCACAGACTGGTCTTCCAGGGCAGCAATGTCCTCTTCGGTAGGCTCCAGGGCCGCCCATCAACTTGGACTGCAGGAGTTTCAGGGCTGGTTTCCCATACCCCCTGCCGTTCCCTTTCTGGACAGCTGCCAGGGCCATTGTTCCAGGCTTCCTTGACTCCCCCCCCCCGGGCAGCTACAGACCTTGTGGTCACACAGACCCACTCAGGCAACCCTAACATCTCCAGGTGTGACCTGAGCTCCACTTCCTTCCAGACAGGGTGCTCTAGATCATTGCCTAACAGATATTCTGCAGGCATGGCAGTCATCAAAGCTACCTTAGAGAACCAAATACCCCCCCTCCCCCCCAAGGGAACTAGAGACACTTGATAGTGACTCTCCCGGTTGTCTGCCACCACAACCTGATGGAATGTATTGGGTAACACCTACTCTGACGACACCAGATGACACTTTACAGTTGTAATACTGGCTCCTTTGTCCCTCAGAGCCTCTACCCTCAGCCCATTGATGGTGACCCACTGCCTATACTTAGAAGAATTGGAAGGCATGTGGGCTTTGGACACAATCTCTCAGTCACCCAGGGATACTAGGGTAACCTCTGCCCTCTCTTCCACATTAACTGGAATAATCTCCTCCCCAAGAGTTACACTAGCCTAGCTGGGGGTCTGCCCACCAGTATGGGGCTCTGCCCTCTTGGGATACTTGGCATCCCTTCCACATGCCCAAGTGTGCAGCACTCGAGGCACCTGGGGGACATACTTGCCTGTCTTTTTATCAAAGAAACCATGGCTCTTTTGGTCAGAATGGGGCTGGGTTCCCTTACCCTGTGAGCTGTTTTGGTGGCCTTGAGAGAACTCCATGTTTTAATATTTCTCTCCCCAATCTTTTTTCTAGTGGGGAGCCTGACCACCCTTTTGGGAATCCCCCAGATGCCTTTTTGGACAATGTGGTGCTGAGCCAGAGGACGGCCTCCTTAGCAAGCTACCTGGGGTCAGTGAGCTTACTTTCAACCGGGTGTTGGTACAGCTCTGTAAAACAGATATTGAGCATGTGCTCCCCCAAAATCAGGTTGTATGGCCAAGTAAAATCATCAACTTTGTTGCCCTCACCCAACCACTCAATGCCTTGCTGGAATAGTCCACAAGATCTATCCAAAGCTGGTTTGGCAGTTTGTGGCTGTCTCTGAACCTGAGGCGGTACCTCTCACGAGCATGTGTTTCCATAAGCTAGCCCCCAATAACACTCTGAGACCCTGTGCCTCCTTAGGGCTACCTCATAGGCAGAAAACCACTTGTCTATGCCATCCTCCACCACATAGCTGGGTACCAGGTGTTGTAGTATGCAGGCCTTCACCTCTCCAGTGGGCTCTGAATGCACGCTGCCACTATTGCTGTTGGATTCTGCTGCATGTTTGGCTTTGAAGTTCAGTTTCCTCGGGCTCACCTCTTGAGCCAATAAGATCTTTTTTTATCCCAAGGCTCTCTCAGCCAGCTTCTCCTCCAGGGCTAGTTTCCTTTCCTCAAGGGCATTCTTGGCAGCAGCCCCCCCAACCCCCAGCTTCCTCCAATTTTAATTTAGCTAGCGTCAGATTGAACTCTCTTTCACCCCTTCTGTCCTCCAGCTCCTCTGGGAACAGACGGTTGGAAGAAACAATGCTCCCTGCCCTGACAGGGAGCTCCGGGTCTAGGGGACGCATTCCTCCTCCTCTTCAGAGTGCTGCAGCCCAGGGACCTGTACCCTGGTCCTCTACTTGATCCTCCATAGCCTCCTGCTTCTCCTCTTACTTCTCCTCCTCTGCTGTAGCTTGCAGCTGGTGGGCTTCCTCCGAGGCCCTGAGGGCCTTTGGGAGCTACTCCATGTTGGAGCTCCTTTTTGCAGGAAGCCAACTCTCTTTGCAGAATCCTCTGAGCTCAGTTGCAGTGTAGCTCTCTAGGTTGCTGAGCTCAAACTCCAACTTGCGGGTAGAGTCACAGGCACAGCAAGTTATGACTTATTAAATGTAATAAGGTAACGCAATGTTAGCCTATGGGAGAGGTAGTGCTTGCAATAGTGAAAAACGAATTTACGAGTTTTTCACTACTACGACATGTAAAACTTAAAAGTACATGTCTAACCTTATAAATACAATGCATCATGCTCTATGGGCTGTTTAACGCCTATCTTCGGGGTGACTTGTATCTATTAAAAGGGGAGTTTTAGGCCTAAAAATGGGTTTATTTTGCCAATTCCCATTGGCAGTTTAAAACTGCTCACAGGCTGCAATGGCAGGCCTGGGGGATGTTTTAAGAGACTGTCTACGTGGGTGGCACATTAAGTGCAGCAGGCCCACTAAAAGCATTTAATATAAAAGCATTTAATTTACCGTCCCTGGGTATATGGTACACCACCTTACTAGGGACTTATGAGTAAATTAAGTATGCCAATCAGATATAAGCCAATTTTACCATGTTTAAGGAGCGAGTATAAGCATTGATAAGGTGCACAGAGTCCTAAGACCATCAAAAATAAATTCAGTTAAACAGGAGGGGAGAAGGCTAATGTTTGGGGGAAGATCACCATAAGGCTGACAGGTCTAACAGTCTGAGTGTATCTTTCTCCAGATGTCAACAATCTGCATGTTGATAGCCCAGTACTCTAATTGTTGGGTAGTAGCAAAAGACTGGAGACCCGGGATCTGCATTGTCAACCTGTCCCAGGACAGATAAGGTGCACAATTAAAATCTCTGTATCACATGGTAGGTGTCAATGAGTAGTACAAGAGAGCAAGTGTCAGGGAACCAAAATAAGGGGCCTGACCGTTGTTGGCTGTATGTAATTCCACCAAGGGATTGATTTTCCATCTAGAGGACCCTCCAACACCACATAATGGCCCTCTGAGTCAAACAAAAAATGCAGCACTGTGCATGGAACTCCCGGGGCCATCCATATCGGATCTTCCTTGGCATACCCAGAGTATGTGATAACATATGTCTCCCCATGCCAACGCCTACTCACCTTGGAGAGTTCCTCAGCTGTTAAACGAGTCTCCTCAAGACATATGAAATGCATGTGGCGTTGTCTTAGATATGTGTTGATCTTATATCTTTTTGTGTGTGTGTCCATGCCCCGTTAGTTTTTCGTGATTTTTCGGAAAGCATGTAAAGCCATGGTAGCAATCAATTATTTTCGCTGTGTCAGGTCCGCACTGTTTAGAAGGCCAGCACATGCAAAGAAAACGAAAACTGGTAACCAAAGCACCCCACAAACTCCCTACCCTCAGACCAAGACCTTAAAATGGCCTGGTCAGTCAAAACACACATTAGATTTGTTGACAGATTGTGTTCATTTTGAACAGTGAGAGATGCTCAAGGCATCTGGTAACTTAAGTATTCCAATAACTGATGGTCCCATACGTACTTACCTTCTCATGTTAGTTCCCTCTCACACTCTATCTAGTTCAGGTTTGAGCAACTGTGCTGCCCTGCATACACAAAAAGAAAATCATCATATTATCACAAAGAGACATATAAAAGGATATTATGCAGGTAAAGTCATATTGGCAGATCAGCCGTCATCAGAGTTATCTGTGGACCATTTAAATACCTAAAACGAGAGGCAACAATAATATATATTTAGTGTAGACAGAGGATCGTAAGTATTAGGCCGCTGTGCTTGTTTGGAAATATATATTAAAGAAAAACTTTGCATCAACACTCAAAACTTACGATCATCTGTCTACACTAAATATATATTCTTGTTGCCTCTCGTTTTGTGTATTTAAATGTTTGTAATGTATGGTCAACGTGCAGCTGACCATTGAGGTGGGCAACGGTATTGTCTACTTGTTCTTTTGTGTACTGTAGTGAGAGTTTCAGGCAGTGCGGGTTTGAATCCCCTGGATGCATCCGCTAACTTTACTTTATCTGTGGCCCATTCTGCAGTTCCTCTGGAACATCTTCCAACAAGAACAGTTCCTAAGATTCCAGTGTCTCTGTGTCTAAGCATCAAGCCTCTGATCCAGAGTTCCCAATCCTTTCAATCTTTTTTTTTGTAGCAATTATTTTTATTGCAAACATAAAGCATGAAAAACCAACAAGAAGTCTAAGGACATGCAAGTCTAACAAAGAACCATAATGTAATACAATTGGTGAGCACAATTATGAGGAGCCTTTGAAGAAGGAGGAAAAGGGAAGTGTGCAGAGAGGGGGTGGTGTAAACTATAAAAGGTGGGGGAGAAAAGAAGAGAAGGGTGGGTAGAAAAGGGAGAATAGAGGAAAAACAAAATTATGAGCTAGAGGAGGGGAGTGAAGTGAAAGAGCGCAGTTGCGGTGGGTCAGTTAGGCAGAGCCCAAAGACATGTACCACAGAAGTAAAGGGGGGGGCAAGTGCAATAGCAGACTGGTGGGCAGAGGAGGAAGAAGCAAGCAAGATCCAGGGTCAGGGTCATGGCGATTCAGTGGGGGGGGGGGCTGTCTCACAAAAAGGAGGACCACATGAGAAGGAAAAGGTCAGCCTTGTCCATCAGGTTGTAATGACTTCCTCATATGACGAAGCTTTGTACATTGTTGCAAGCCATTCGTCGTTTGATGGCAATTGAGGGGAGTGCCCGTGCCATAGAAAACAGATCTTGGCAGTTGTGAGGGTGGTGACGAGCAGGCAGCTGGTATGACGAGCCAAATGAGAAAGGTCCGCTAGGTCATGAAGGAGTACGAAGGGGCTCAGGAGCAGCAGTGGTAGGTCCATAGATTTCAGGAGCATCAATCCCACTGCCGTCTAGTAGCGCCCGATTGCAGAACAATCCAGTAGTATATGAACAATGTTGCATGGCGCATAATCACATCTCCAACAGGCAGAATGAGGGAGCAGCCCCGCAGCCTAAAGTCGGGCTGGGGACCAATGCCAGCCTTGGCGAATCTTAAAGAGAGTGAGCTTCATCCGTGCCTCTGGGATGCCTTGGTCCAGGCCTTCCAGGAGTTCAGCCCAGTCTTCCTCCTCGTACTGCACCTGCAGGTGGGCTTGCCAAGTTGTCCTGGTGCTGGTCAGTTGGGTCCATGAGTAGAGGTGATGGACTAGGAGGTTGTAGAATCCGGACATTATGCCTTTACACTTACCCCAGGTGTTGAGGTATGAGAGAACAAGAGAACGGGGGATGGTTGAAGGCTGGGGACCGAGTCTGCTCAGAAGGCAGTGGGAGAGCTGCATGTAACACCATTATTATTGGTAGCGTGGTAGGCCAAACTCACGTTGCAAGGTAGCAAAGGACACGATTTCTCTGCCGGAGATCAGGTGGGTTAGATGTAGGACCCCCGCCCTGTGCCAAGGACTCCAGTCAACCATGGCCCCTCCTAATGGGAGACCAGTATTCTACCATAAGGAAGCCTTATCATGGAGATGAGCGTTCACCGAAAGGAGCTTATGAGCCCAAATCCAGGTGGTGTGCATGGCTTTCAGCATGGGGTTGTGAGGGGGTCCCATGGAGGTTGGGCTAGGTTGATAGAGGGCCTGCAGTCCTTCCAGGCCATCCTGGAGCCCATGTTTGATTGTGACCCATAATGGTGGGCCCTGCACCCAGGGGTGCACTACGCAGCGCCAAATGACGTGCCAAGCAGTACTGTTCCACTGACGGAGACCCAGTCCACCTGTTGATCTACGGGCGATAAGCTTTCAGATCGTCAGGCTAGGCCTTGATGGACCCCTAATGAAGGCCTTGATGGATGTGTCTACCTTATGGAGGGTCGAAAGGTAAAATAACTGGAGAACCAAGCCCAACACGTAAGTAAATCGGGGGAGGGTAACCATTTTCACCACTTGCATTCGGCTTCATAGAGAAAGGTTCAGATGGGACCACTTGGAAAAATCCATAGGCATGCATTCCATTAGGGAGTCCATATTGTCCAACACCATGCATTCTGGGCCCCTGTTGACAAGGATACCCAAGTACCTGCGACAGGAGGTCCCTTCCACTAGAAGGGATAGCCAGCAATTGTGGCACACGTGGTGACCCTTGGCAGAGGCACTGCATCGCTCTTCTCCCAGTTCACCCTATAACAAGAAATTGCAGAGAAGGTGTGGATAAATTATAGTACCACAGGGATGGAGGTGGGCAGGGCGGTCAGGGCCATTCCTTTCAATCTCACCCACAACTCTTTCTTTTGCTGCATGTCCCCTCATTGGTCTGCTTTTCCTCTTTATCGAACAACCCTCTCCCAAATCATCAGGTCCAGAGGAGCTGTCTCTCCCTTAGTCTGCAGCCAACTGCACACCTCCCATGGCAAAGGAAAGAATAGTGTCTTGTTCCCATCCATCACGTTGAGTTTCATCTGGAACAACTGTGCGTACTTGATTTTGAGGAGCCCGAGTCACTGTTTCACTGAGTAGGACTCATGCTGCTTTTGCACATCCTCTGTGTTGTCCTGAAATATTGAGGCTGTGCTGTTTTTTACCTTCCACAGGCCCCCTGGTGAGTTGAAGGATATTGTCTCTATCACAGAAGTTAAATAGTATCGCCACTATTGGCTTTGGGGTCGCTTCCGGACGGGTCAGCCTGCCGAGAACTCGCTATGCATGTTCCACTGAAAAAAGAAGTTTGCCCTTCAAGTATCTGCCAACCAGCGTTCCATGTTCAAACCCATGCTCAGGCCCTTAACCTTTTCTGGTAAACCAATAACACTAAAATTCTTACATTGAGAGTGATCCCTCTGCATCATCCACCCTTTGCTTAAACAATCTGATCTCCTCCTGCAATGCTTTAATTTGTGCCTGCAATGTGCCCACTGAGGATCGTACTGCCACCTGGTGCTTACCCTTTCTTTAAGTTTTTTGTCATGGTCTCTCAAAATGGTCTCTCAAAATGCCTATATCAATCATCAACATATCTAGTTAGGGTTCTAGAGGTTTTTAAGTTACACACAGCCATCAATAGGTTCGCAAATTTCTCACTGTGATCATGTAGCACCTGTTCCTTGGCCGCCCTCACTGTTGTCGAGATCAAGGTTGACAGTCCCATTGTGGTAGATGCTGCTCCTTCCCTTGATTTACTCCCTTTTAGTTTTACTACATTGATGACCGGATCCTGGATGCAGGTATTGCGGAAGTAAGGCGAGGCCTAGGGGAAGAGTCAGCTACACAGTTAGCAATGATGACTATGTCTGTGTTGCCTATAAATCACAGCAAAAAGCCTACTACCAGGTCTTACCATGCCCCCGAGGCAATTTCACAGCATCAGCTTCTTCATCTCAATTACACCCTCTCAGAGAACCAAAGTTGTCTGTTGTCATGCACCTGAAGCCAGCTGCGGCTTTTCGCAATTCACTCTGTGCCGTGTGATTCTTATACTCATGTCCAGGGCCTCTGTAGGATCTTGTGCATGTCCAGGTCCTCCCTGCTCACCCACTCAAGTTGGAGCACCACTGCCACTCGCCGCATCCGATCACAAATGCCAGGGGGAGCAGGCAGCCCAATGTTGTACAGCAGGCCTCAGCTTTACAACTTGCACTTCTCCAGTGTCCCAGACTCGGTGGCTTGTGGTGAACCCCCCCGAATCGCTTCACTGTCGAACCTCGTGGCCTCAGGGAGGTTCCCATAACCACTATCCAGGGTAGCGCTGTGGCTCACAGCAGTAGACACCAACATCTGGCAGTGCAGCAGATGTATAAAGTGAGTCAGCACTAACACACAGCTGGGGCTATCTCTCTTCTGCCAATGAGCTGCTCCTCCTTGACATGCGGGCCTCACAACCTGTGGCATCTCCCCCTGGGTTCTTCACTCTTACCACCAAATTGTACAGAGTCACCTCGACTCCCGAGGCAAACATTCACGGACGCATAACTGCACCCATCCAGCCCAGAGACTGGACTTAAGCGAGGGCTGCACACGGAGCTTAGGCTCGCCTCACTCAAACTCCCTCAGCGCTGCCCCTCGCTGCGTTGAACGCTTCAATTCACTCTCCTCAGAACCGAGGTAGGTGGAACTCTCCATGTTTACATCTAGGCAGTCTCCCCCGTTATATTGGCAGATCCCATTTTCACCTACCTCATGGGAGGGGTATTACTCTGCAGTTGAAACATTTGTATTGGCATTGGAAAGAAGCTCCCGCTTAAACGTCTGTCCTGGTCGCCATCTTGGACAAGCCCTCATGTGGATAATGTTCTTGTGGCATTATCGGAAGTATTAGCTCTTCATGATAGTGAACATGTCTGCCGAATAGTTGCATTTAAAAATGTGAAATCTTTGGGATGAGTTTGTGCTCCTTAAATATGCCCCTCTTTAATTCTCAATATTCAGTGTAAAGGACTAATTTTGTTTCAAAGAAATGTACTTGCTCTACATTTTCATTTAGAAATAACAATTAAGCAAATCATGGTATATCTAGAAAGAAACAAACTGCTCAGGTATGACTATTCAGGTTGCAGAAATAAGCATCTGGATCACCAACAAAACAGAAGTACTCATCATGGGCCCAAACCCCGATGCCTGGAGCGACACCTGGTGGCCCCCCGCCCTCAGACACCCGCCAACCCCCACAGACCACGCACGCAACCTGGGAATCATCCTGGACTCCGAGCTCAAAATGGACCGCCAGATCAACTCTGTCTCGTCTTCCTGCTTCCACACCCTCCGCCTCCTTCGTAAGACCTTCAAATGGATCCCCCTCGAACACCGAAAGACCGTCACTCACGCCCTGGTCACCAGCAGACTCGACTACGGCAACGCACTCTACGCCGGAATAAACAAAAACCTCACCCGCAAGCTACGGAACATCCAGAACGCCGCCGCAAGACTGGTCCTCAACCTGCCAAAACACTGCCACATCTCCCAGCACCTGCGCACACGCCACTGGCTCCCCGTCGAGGCGAGAATCACCTTCAAGATGCTCACCCACGCACACAAGGCCCTCCACGGCACCGGACCAGCATACCTGAACAGCCGACTCAAATTCCATGCACCCCAAAGGACCCTACGATCAGCCCAGCTCTCCTACGCCGTGGACCCCCGCACCACAAAGACCAGATCGGGAGGCCACTCCTTCTCCTTCCTCGCGGCCAAAGCATGGAATGCCCTTCCGCTCCACCTCA
This sequence comes from Calotriton arnoldi, assembly GCA_963921515.1. NCBI lineage: Eukaryota > Metazoa > Chordata > Amphibia > Caudata > Salamandridae > Calotriton > Calotriton arnoldi. Next base: position 1,692,811 of record CAWUFW010003346.1, on the reverse strand, counting down.
GACAGACAACATCGCTCCCCATCTTCGCAAGAAACCTCAAAACCTGGCTCTTTGCCAGACCCCCTCCTTGATGGAATGGAACCTGCACCCCGCCTCCCCCACCCCTAGCGCCTGGAGACCCTTACGGGTGAGTAGTCGCGCTTTAACAAACCCCTGATTGATTGATTGACCGATATTTTGAAGAGGATTCAAAGTGTGGAAATGGCAAACGCAAGCGTAATTTTCTATGTTGAAACAGACTAATATTCACATTGAAGATGCAGAAACCACACCATGGTTAGCCAGCACTACCAGTGCTTTGGGACACATCTATAGATTAGACTGTACCAGAATCTTGGGATGTGCACCGCTTTTAGGATGGTAAGTAATTCTGAGATGAGGTCATGCTAGGCCACAAGAGATCCTTGGAAACGGGTTTGATGTTTGGACATGATGGCTCTTCTGCGGAATTCTCAGAGCATCAATTTCCCCAATGATTATGAGTGTTTTACCAGGATAGAAGTGGTTTGACCTTTGAAGAAACGGATCTGAGGGAGTTTGTGTAAAAGAATATTCACTTACCTTCACTTGTATGTGTGCTCTGCTCTCAATGTTACTGTAAAAAAATGTTCACCCAATTGGTGGATTTACCTGCCCAGTGAGGACATTATAAGCATTAATGACATGGAAGGCAGGTATCATTTGTGGACTGCAGAGTGTATTTACATCACCCACATATTGGACAAAAATATATAGTCCTAGAAGAATTACTATGCTCCTGAGGACTACAGTTTAAGAGCACTGCAGTCACACACAGAAAAGTGCCTCAATGCCATGTAAGAAAAACATTTGACACATTATACACATAGATAATCCCTAAAGTTACTTTGATAGCCGACAGAGGCGGGCGCTTAAGATGTAAAGATGTGGCACACTATACATTAGGAATTGTGCCCTCACTCTGAATCAACGGCCAAAATCTGCTTCCACTATGTAAGGTAAGGTAGAATTTCCATGAACAGGCCTCTCTGTGATTAAAATCTTTATTTCACATCTCCGCTTGAAATTTTTTTTTTTTTTTTAAAAGGATTCAACATAATTTTCTACTTAGTTTGAAACTCTAATTTAATGGTGGAAATATATTTTGATAACTTTTGTGAACAAGTAGCTATATCTAAGTGTCCTTTGTTCTGCATGACAGTCTGAGACAAAACAGCTTTCCTTACCCAGAGGCCAATACAAATCCCTGGCAGAGTATAAACAACCCTGTTCCCAGAGGACTATCACTATGTCTCTGGGCCTAGAAAGGTATCATATGTGGACTGCAGAGTGTATTTACATCACCCACATATTGGACAAAAATATATAGTACTAGAAGAATTACTATGCTCCTGAGGACTACAGTTTAAGAGCACTGCAGTCACACAGAGAAAAGTGCCTCAATGCCATGTAAGAAAAACATTTTACACATTATACACATAGATAATCCCTAAAGTTACTTTGATAGCCGACAGAGGCGGGCGCTTAAGATGTAAAGATGTGGCACACTATACATTAGGAATTGTGCCCTCACTCTGAATCAACGGCCAAAATCTGCTTCCACTATGTAAGGTAAGGTAGAATTTCCATGAACAGGCCTCTCTGCGATTACAATCTTTATTTCACATCTCCGCTTGAAATTTTTTTTTTTTTAAAAAGGATTCAACATAATTTTCTACTTAGTTTGAAACTCTAATTTAATGGTGGAAATATATTTTGATAACTTTTGTGAACAAGTAGCTATAGCTAAGTGTCCTTTGTTCTGCATGACAGTCTGAGACAAAACAGCTTTGCTTACCCAGAGGCCAATACAAATCCCTGGCAGAGTATAAACAACCCTGTTCCCAGAGGATTATCACTATGTCTCTGGGCCTAGAAAGGCAGGGGGTTTGTCAATAACTAGGTCTACCCTACTCTGCTTTATAAGTACAACCCCTTAAGCACTTTACTTTCAATGCAGCAGTGGTGAGCAGTCAGACACAGTGTGGGGGTGTGCAAACTCACTATTCAACATTCATCCAGCAGCACAATAACAGAATGTACAGACCAGTGCTTTACTTACATAAAAGTAAAGTACTATAATCTGCACACAAATACTTCACAACACAAAAAATCCATAATGCTCATAATCCAATAACAACACACATGCCAGTACTGATGTCTATTCACACGCTCCCTTCATGATCACACCACACATTTGATATGACCAAATATTTTATTTTTTGTATTTGATATTATTTTTTCAAATCATTTCTGCTTTTCAATAAAAAAATTCAAAATAGAAATACTTATTGATTAAGACAACCTTTTTGTACTCAATATTGTATACCATAAAGACACAAATACATGGAAACATACATTACAATATTCCAATACACCTGATGTCGTTAACAGTACTAACGTATATGACACAAACCACATATAAGGAAGATTTTAAGATAGCTCTGGTTCTGAAATTTTACAGACTAATGGAAACAAAAAAATTAAGAAATGAAAAATGGACTAACACTCTGTCCTGCTTAATTACTCAAAAAGCATGGGCAACAATCAAACAGTGTTCCAATTCGGCTCATTCCCTATTATTATCACTCATATTAACTTGATTTCCTTATTATGAGCCACCTAGGTGCAAATCTACAGTACAACACTTGTTTGAAATGATCAACAGTCGATGCGTTTTGAACCCATATACATTTTTTTGGGTTCTCCTCAGGACTCAGAACAACAACGAGCTAGAAAAGAATAACACAAAAACATGTATTAACAACCATCCTCCAATTGACTCACATTTTTCATCATATGTACCATCCTCCGCATGTTTACCTCTAATTTCCAAAATGAATGAATTGGAAATCCTCTTAGATTGAGCCACGGTCCCCCACATCATGTTTTATTACGACACTTAAAGAAATAAGTAGATACCAACACTAAGCGGAATTCAACTACTCGACTTTCAAAAACCTCCAACACGGTGACAAAACCCAAGCACTTACTTCCAATAAGAATTTTTTCTAACACAGGGGAAAACAGCCAATGCTCCTTGGTAGCGTGTATCACTTCACTACAGAATGAGCTGAAATAGAACAGCAGAAGCCTCTACCAGCATAAGTCTGAGCTGCTCACGTCCTGGCCAAACAACTACATTTGTTTCCCAACGTGGAAACCGCACTCTGTTTTACAACTAGCTCCCCTCAGGCCTCATACCTTCTTTTGTTTTTTTAAAGTTTGATTTTATTAAAGAAAAACAAGAAAGAGAACAGCAATAAAATGATATAACAAAACCTATTTAACATCAAAATGAGTAAATAAAGTAAGAATATATAATGATAGGACTATTAAGCTGTATACAAAAGAAAAAATACATCATATAGAACAAAAAGGAAAAAGGGCAAGGGAATTGAAGTAAAGTGTAATTAATGTATAACAATTGAAGGTGACAAACATACTATGTAAATTATCTAACATTGTAAGCATAACAATAAATGAGGTTGAAAAACATGATAATAAACATTCGATAGAAAAGAACTAGCTAATCATCTGGGAGTGGAGAGGCAAAGGGAGAAATTAAGGTGGTTTCCGCACATCATCTGAAACATTTTTAGATGCAACATTTGAAGAGGCAGTTAGAAATAAATATGTTGTTAAGGGGAGCCATAGAAGATCCCTTTTGATTGCTAGAGATATGGGAGAGACATAATTAGTATCAAGTCGATGATGAAAACAGACAGCATTCCAACAGGATCTGAAGGTGACCTTATCAGCTTGTTTCCAGTTTGAGGTTATTAAATGAAATGCAATAGGTAACAGTAAATCTAAAGGCTTAGAACTCAGTGGTGATTGAGGCCATTGGGAAGATAGATTACCTAAGAATATATTTGTAAAGAAAAAGGGATCTGAACTTTAAAAATTATCTTAATTTGAGACCTGACAATTTGCCAAAATTGGAGGATTGGAGAACATTCAAATAACATATGTTTTAAGTCTGCAGCAGGGTGTGGACAAGACCAGCAAGTAGAGGATATTTCTGATGAAAAGGATGATAGGGTCACTGGGGAAAATAGTACTCGATGATAAATGAAAAAAAGGGTTTGTGTGGTATTCGCAGCGCGAGAGGTTTTGTGAAGTTTAGACCATATTTTATCCCATGTAGTAATTGGCCAATCTTGAGATAAGTCTTTTTCCAATGCCAGTTCTATCTTTGTTTTGTGTCTGTCCGGGGGAAGTTGTAAAGATTTGTATATAGTGGAAGCTGAGGGGGAATTGTCCAGAATTGAAAATAAGTTTCCGTACAATACAGGAAGGTTATTAGTACTTGGTAGATTATGGAGATAATGGATAAGAGAAGGATAAAGAAGATTATATTGCGATCTAGAGGAGGAAGGTAGGGAGAATTTAGATTGCAGATCAGAGAAAGCAAGGGGTTGATTATCAGATATAAGCTGGGATATCCAACTTAAAACTCTTGAATGCCAAGTTTTCCAATATATAGAACGATTACGAATCCGTAATGATTTATTATGCCAAATGGGTTGTTGATGAAGGGAGCTATTAGAGGGATACAATGAAGATAGCAGAGGGAATGGGAAATGACGGGGGAACGTAAAGAAGCGATGTTGGCAGTGAAGGTTAAAATGTCTTGAAAGTCGAAAGGAGCAATAAGAAAATTCTCAATTTTTAACCAAAGAGGAGGATATAGAGGAAGATCTGTAGATATCCATCGAGCAGCTTGTTTTAATGAGAAAGCAGAGTGGTAGGTCTGTCTTTCTTTAAAGAGGACAAGGCTATACGAGATGGTTTAACTTTCCATAAGAATTTTATCAAAGTGGAATCAATTTTCTTAAAGTAATATGCAGGAATGTGAATAGGAATCATGGAAATAATATATAACATAAGAGGAGAAAGCAACATCTTAAATCGAGTCCAGATGACCCCACCAAGATAAAAAAAGAGGATGTCAGCGATTAATAGTGTTGTTTAGTTTTTTAATAGTATAATCAAAATTTAACTTTAACATTTCAGATATATAAGATGCGAACCACAAACCCAGATATTTGATTTTAAGTGGTTGCCAAGAGAACCCGGAATGTTCGAAAAGAGGCTTCTGACACAGAACATTTAAAGGCAAAATTTCGCATTTATCAGCGTTGAGACGATAACCTGAGAGTTCAGAAAAAGAGGCCACCTGTTGAAGAAAAGGAATAAGAGAGGTTTCAGGATTAGAACAATATAAAAGAATATCATCCGCGTAAACTGATATTTTAACCTGATGAGAACCAAAATGAAATCCAGTAATACGATCATCTTGTCTAATTTTAGTTAAAAAAGGTTCCAATGCTATAACAAATAATAATGGAGATAAAGGGCATCCCTGTCGTACCCCTCTACGCAGTGGAAAGTAATCAGAAGTCTTACCGTTAACAAATATTGAAGCTTGGGGACCTGAGTACAATAAATAAATTAAAGCAATTAGTTTAGGAGGAAAACCAGCCCATTTCAAAGCAAGAAACATAAAGTCCCAACCAATCCTATCAAATGCTTTTTCAGCGTCTAAGGTGATCGCAGCAATGGGGTGATTCAAGGAAGAAGCCTTGCTTAAAACATTAAAAAGGACTCGAGAATTGTCAGATGCTAGTCTCCCCTTAACGAAACCTGACTGTTCAGGGCCAATGAGGTCGGGCAGAATAGGATCAATACGAAGTGCCAAAATTTTTGCAAAGCTCGATAATCTGTGTTGACCAAAGAAATAGGCTGATAATTCTTGCAGCGAGAGTGATCCTTATCATCCTTAGGAATTAAACAGATCAATGCTTCTTGGAACGTGCCTCGAGAAGAGCCATTATCAGAGAATTATTGAAATAAAAATAAAAGTAAAAGATCGGGCAAAAGGATTTTGGCAAAGTGATTATAAAATTCAATGGTAAAGCCATCTGGTCCAGGTGCTTTCCCACGACGTAACACCGAAACAGCATGGGAAATATCAGCCAAAGAAATATCAACTCCCAAAGGTTCAAAATCAATGTGGTTCGATGAAGGAGAGGGAATAGATTGAAAATAGGAAAGAAGATCAGATTGTTCTGGTAAGGCTTCAGGAGTATATAAATCCTTATAGAATGAAACAAATTCGTTTAAAATATCCTTATCTTTAAGGATAGGAGTACCGGCAGGACCTTGCAAAGACTCTATTTTCGTACGTTCCTTTCTCACTTTTAAATAGTTAGCCAGTAATTTCCCCATTTTGTTTTGGCCTCCATAATAGCGAGAACTACTTTTCAATCGGTAATTGGAAGCAGCATCAGTAGATAGTCTATTAAAAGTAATTTTAGCATCAATAAGATTTTTTAAAGAGGACTCAGTATTAGAATGATAATATGTATATTCTAATTATTTAATTTTATTAAGTAATTGAGAGGATTGGGGTTCTAAGGATTTTTTCTTTTGTGATACAAAATATATAATAAAACCTCTGGCAGCTGTTTTAAAGGAATCCCATACCATAACAAAGGGAGAATCCGGGGTAGTGTTGATAGTAAAAAACTCCGACGCGAAGGAATTAAATTTTTGGCAAAAAATAGGGTCAAGGAGTAGGGAATTATTAAAACGCCATCTTCATGGGTGAGGAGAAAAAGGGATAAGATCAATATCTACTAGTACAGGGGCGTGATCTGAGATTAAGATTGAACCAATTTCAGATTGAATGGCATGTTGAGCTAGGGATTTACTTAAAAAAAGGCAATCAATACGTGATTGTGAATGATGTGGGGCCGAATAAAAACTATATTCCCTAAGGTCACGGTGACAAAGCCGCCAAATATCAACCAACGCTTTGCGACGTACTGTGGATGTAAATTGTGAGTACATTTTAGAGGGGATAAATTTAATTCTAGATTGTCGATCTAGAATGGGGTCAAGAATTTGATTACAATCACCACTAAATATAATATAGTCCTCATCATATGTAAGTAATTTATCAGATACATTAGTCCAGAAAACCTTGTCGACCGAAGTAGGGGCATAAACATTAAAAATAACTAAAGGAATCTTATCTATAAGCAGCTTAACAATAACCCAACGACCTTCAGTATCAGCTTCCTGTTGAACAACGGAAACATGCAATTTTTTATGACATAAAATCCAAACTCGGTTTTTCTTACCCAGGGCTGGAGAGTTAAACACATGACCCACCCAGCATCTCTTCGGCTTGGAAGCTTCATTTTTAGAAATATGAGATTCTTGGAGTAAAGCAATAACAACAATTGATGGACAGAATGCAGAACAATGTCAAACATTCACCCCAGTACAGAGATCTGGGCCTAAATCCATCGTTTTTTTGCTCACCATGCCATTCCAGTTTGGACCCAGCCATATGCAAATCAGTCTTGACCCTGCGCCCAATGGGAACAGTCCAGCCCGAACTGCCAGGCCAGGTCCTCCCTGGACTGGAAACAAGCATCCTAGGACCGGTTTCGGGCTTTCAGCCCTCATCAACCAGGATAGCTTGACTCCAGTGGCATGGAGAGCACAGGACCCACGTCTGGGCATACCCGTCCCACTCGGGGTGACAAATGTAAAAACAACAATTGATGGACAGAATGCAGAACAATGTCATACATTCACCCCAGTACAGAGATCTGGGCCTTAATCCATAGTTTTTTTGCTCACCATGCCATTCCAGTTTGGACCCAGCCATATGCAAATCAGTCTTGACCCTGCGCCCAATGGGAACAGTCCAGCCCGAACTGCCAGGCCAGGTCCTCCCTGGACTGGAAACAAGCATCCTAGGACCGGTTTCGGGCTTTCAGCCCTCATCAACCAGGATAGCTTGACTCCAGTGGCATGGAGAGCACAGGACCCACGTCTGGGCATACCTGTCCCACTCGGGTGACAAATGCAAAAACAACAATTGATGGACAGAATGCAGAACAATGTCATACATTCACCCCAGTACAGAGATCTGGGCCTAAATCCATCGTTTTTTTGCTCACCATGCCATTCCAGTTTGGACCCAGCCATATGGAAATCAGTCTTGACCCTGCGCCCAATCGGAACAGTCCAGCCCGAACTGCCAGGCCAGGTCCTCCCTGGACTGGAAACAAGAATCCTGGGACCGGTTTCGGGCTTTCAGCCCTCATCAGCCAGGATAGCTTGACTCCAGTGGCATGGAGAGCACGGGACCCACGTCTGGGCATACCCGTCCCACTCGGGGTGACAAATGCAAAAACAACAATTGATGGACAGAATGCAGAACAATGTCATACATTCACCCCAGTACAGAGATCTGGGCCTAAATCCATCGCTTTTTTGCTCACCATGCCATTCCAGTTTGGACCCAGCCATATGCAAATCAGTCTTGACCCTGCGCCCAATGGGAACAGTCCAGCCCGAACTGCCAGGCCAGGTCCTCCCTCGACTGGAAACAAGCATCCTAGGACCGGTTTCGGGCTTTCAGCCCTCATCAGCCAGGATAGCTTGACTCCAGTGGCATGGAGAGCACGGGACCCACGTCTGGGCATACCCGTCCCACTCGGGGTGACAAATGCAAAAACAACAATTGATGGACAGAATGCAGAACAATGTCATACATTCACCCCAGTACAGAGATCTGGGCCTAAATCCATCGTTTTTTGCTCACCATGCCATTCCAGTTTGGACCCAGCCATATGCAAATCAGTCTTGACCCTGCGCCCAATGGGAACAGTCCAGCCCGAACTGCCAGGCCAGGTCCTCCCTGGACTGGAAACAAGCATCCTAGGACCGGTTTCGGGCTTTCAGCCTCATCAGCCAGGATAGCTTGACTCCAGTGGCATGGAGAGCACAGGACCCACGTCTGGGCATACCCGTCCCACTCGGGGTGACAAATGCAAAAACAACAATTGATGGACGGAATGCTGGACAATGCAAACATTCACCCCCAGTCACAAGGATCTGGGTTTAATCCATCATTCTTTTGCTCACCACAACACTCCGTCCATCGTCCCCTTTGGTTTTGCTATGTTCGCCCTAAGTTGGCAGGATTGCCCAGACGTGGGTCCCTTGCTCACTTTGCCACTGGATTCAAGATAGCCTGGCTGATGACGGCTGTAAGCCAGAAACCGGTCCCAGGATGCTTGTTTCCGGTCCAGGGAAGACATGGCTTGGCAGTTCGGGCTGGACTGTTCCCATGAGGCACAGGGTCAGACTGATTTGCATATGGCCATGTCTGAACTGGGGTGGCGGAGTGAGCTAAAGAATGATGATGGATTAAACCCAGATCAGTTGACTGGGGGTGAGTGCTTGCATTGTTCAACACTCCGTCCATCATCCCCTTTGGTTTTGCTATGTTCGCCTCTAAGTTGGCAGGGTATGCCCAGACGTGGGTCCCTTGCTCACTTTGCCACTGGATTCAAGATAGCCTGGCTGATGACGGGTGTAAGCCAGAAACCGGTCCCAGGATGCTTGTTTCCGGTCCAGGGAAGACATGGCTTGGCAGTTCGGGCTGGACTGTTCCCATGAGCCACAGGGTCAGACTGATTTGCATATGGCCATGTCTGAACTGGGGTGGCGGAGTGAGCTAAAGAATGATGATGGATTAAACCCATATCAGTTGACTGGGGGTGAGTGCTTGCATTGTTCAACACTCCGTCCATCATCCCCTTTGGTTTTGCTATGTTCGCCCTAAGTTGGCAGGGTATGCCCAGACGTGGGTCCCTTGCTCACTTTGCCACTGGATTCAAGATAGCCTGGCTGATGACGGCTGTAAGCCAGAAACCGGTCCCAGGATGCTTGTTTCCGGTCCAGGGAAGACATAGCTTGGCAGTTCGGGCTCGACTGTTCCCATGAGGCACAGGGTCAGACTGATTTGCATATGGCCATGTCTGAACTGGGGTGGCAGAGTGAGCTAAAGAATGATGATGGATTAAACCCAGATCAGTTGACTGGGGGTGAGTGCTTGCATTGTTCAACACTCCGTCCATCATCCCCTTTGGTTTTGCTCCAGTCCAGGGAGAACCTGGCCTGGCAGTTCGGGCTGGACTGTTCCCATTGGGCGCAGAGTCAAGACTGATTTGCATATGGCTGGGTCCAAACTGGAATGGCATGGTGAGCAAAAAACGATGGATTTAGGCCCAGATCTCTGTACTGGGGTGAATGTATGACATTGTTCTGCATTCTGTCCATCAATTGTTGTTTTTGCATTTGTCACCCCGAGTGGGACGGGTATGCCCAGACGTGGGTCCCGTGCTCTCCATGCCACTGGAGTCAAGCTATCCTGGCTGATGAGGGCTGAAAGCCCGAAACCGGTCCTAGGATGCTTGTTTCCAGTCCAGGGAGGACCTGCCCTGGCAGTTCGGGCTGGACTGTTCCCATTGGGCGCAGGGTCAAGACTGATTTGCATATGGCTGGGTCCAAACTGGAATGGCATGGTGAGCAAAAACGATGGATTTAGGCCCAGATCTCTGTACTGGGGTGAATGTATGACATTGTTCTGCATTCTGTCCATCAATTGTTGTTTTTGCATTTGTCACCCCGAGTGGGACGGGTATGCCCAGACGTGGGTCCCGTGCTCTCCATGCCACTGGAGTCAAGCTATCCTGGCTGATGAGGGCTGAAAGCCCGAAACCGGTCCTAGGATGCTTGTTTCCAGTCCAGGGAGGACATGGCCTGGCAGTTCGGGCTGGACTGTTCCCATTGGGCGCAGGGTCAAGACTGATTTGCATATGGCTGGGTCCAAACTGGAATGGCATGGTGAGCAAAAAACGATGGATTTAGGCCCAGATCTCTGTACTGGGGTGAATGTATGACATTGTTCTGCATTCTGTCCATCAATTGTTGTTTTTGCATTTGTCACCCCGAGTGGGACGGGTATGCCCAGACGTGGGTCCCGTGCTCTCCATGCCACTGGAGTCAAGCTATCCTGGCTGATGAGGGCTGAAAGCTCGAAACCGGTCCTAGGATGCTTGTTTCCAGTCCAGGGAGGACCTGGCCTGGCAGTTCGGGCTGGACTGTTCCCATTGGGCGCAGGGTCAAGACTGATTTGCATATGGCTGGGTCCAAACTGGAATGGCATGGTGAGCAAAAAGACGATGGATTTAGGCCCAGATCTCTGTACTGGGGTGAATGTATGACATTGTTCTGCATTCTGTCCATCAATTGTTGTTTTTGCATTTGTCACCCCGAGTGGGACGGGTATGCCCAGACGTGGGTCCCGTGCTCTCCATGCCACTGGAGTCAAGCTATCCTGGCTGATGAGGGCTGAAAGCCCGAAAACGGTCCTAGGATGCTTGTTTCCAGTCCAGGGAGGACCTGGCCTGGCAGTTCGGGCTGGACTGTTCCCATTGGGCGCAGGGTCAAGACTGATTTGGCATATGGCTGGGTCCAAACTGGAATGGCATGGTGAGCAAAAACTATGGATTTAGGCCCAGATCTCTGTACTGGGGTGAATGTATGACATTGTTCTGCATTCTGTCCATCAATTGTTTTTGCATTTGTCACCCCGAGTGGGGCGGGTATGCCCAGACGTGGGTCCCGTGCTCTCCATGCCACTGGAGTCAAGCTATCCTGGCTGATGAGGGCTGAAAGCCCGAAACCGGTCCTAGGATGCTTGTTTCCAGTCCAGGGAGGAACTGGCCTGGCAGTTCGGGCTGGACTGTTCCCATTGGGCGCAGGGTCAAGACTGATTTGCATATGGCTGGGTCCAAACTGGAATGGCATGGTGAGCAAAAAAAAGATGGATTTAGGCCCAGATCTCTGTACTGGGGTGAATGTATGACATTGTTCTGCATTCTGTCCATCAATTGTTGTTTTTGCATTTGTCACCCCGAGTGGGACGGGTATGCCCAGACGTGGGTCCCGTGCTCTCCATGCCACTGGAGTCAAGCTATCCTGGCTGATGAGGGCTGAAAGCCCGAAACCGGTCCTAGGATGCTTGTTTCCAGTCCAGGGAGGACCTGGCCTGGCAGTTCGGGCTGGACTGTTCCCATTGGGCGCAGGGTCAAGACTGATTTGCATATGGCTGGGTCCAAACTGGAATGGCATGGTGAGCAAAAATCGATGGATTTAGGCCCAGGTCTCTGTACTGGGGTGAATGTATGACATTGTTCTGCATTCTGTCCATCAATTGTTGTTTTTGCATTTGTCACCCCGAGTGGGACGGGTATGCCCAGACGTGGGTCCCGTGCTCTCCATGCCACTGGAGTCAAGCTATCCTGGCTGATGAGGGCTGAAAGCCCGAAACCGGTCCTAGGATGCTTGTTTCCAGTCCAGGGAGGACATGGCCTGCCAGTTCGGGCTGGACTGTTCCCATTGGGCGCAGGGTCAAGACTGATTTGCATATGGCTGGGTCCAAACTGGAATGGCATGGTGAGCAAAAAACGATGGATTTAGGCCCAGATCTCTGTACTGGGGTGAATGTATGACATTGTTCTGCATTCTGTCCATCAATTGTTGTTTTTGCATTTGTCACCCCGAGTGGGACGGGTATGCCCAGACGTGGGTCCCGTGCTCTCCATGCCACTGGAGTCAAGCTATCCTGGCTGCTGAGGGCTGAAAGCCCGAAACCGGTCCTAGGATGCTTGTTTCCAGTCCAGGGAGGACCTGGCCTGGCAGTTCGGGCTGGACTGTTCCCATAGGGCGCAGGGTCAAGACTGATTTGCATATGGCTGGGTCCAAACTGGAATGGCATGGTGAGCAAAAAAACGATGGATTTAGGCCCAGATCTCTGTACTGGGGTGAATGTATGACATTGTTCTCCATTCTGTCCATCAATTGTTGTTTTTGCATTTGTCACCCCGAGTGGGACGGGTATGCCCAGACATGGGTCCCGTGCTCTCCATGCCACTGGAGTCAAGCTATCCTGGCTGATGAGTGCTGAAAGCCCGAAACCGGTCCTAGGATGCTTGTTTCCAGTCCAGGGAGGACCTGGCCTGGCAGTTCGGGCTGGACTGTTCCCATTGGGCGCAGGGTCAAGACTGATTTCCATATGGCTGGGTCCAAACTGGAATGGCAAGGTGAGCAAAAACGATGGATTTAGGCCCAGATCTCTGTACTGGGGTGAATGTATGACATTGTTCTGCATTCTGTCCATCAATTGTTGTTTTTGCATTTGTCACCCCGAGTGGGACGGGTATGCCCAGACGTGGGTCCCGTGCTCTCCATGCCACTGGAGTCAAGCTATCCTGGCTGATGAGGGCTGAAAGCCCGAAACCGGTCCTAGGATGCTTGTTTCCAGTCCAGGGAGGTCCTGGCCTGGCAGTTCGGGCTGGACTGTTCCCATTGGGCGCAGGGTCAAGACTGATTTGCATATGGCTGGGTCCAAACTGGAATGGCATGGTGAGCAAAAAACGATGGATTTAGGCCCAGATCTCTGTACTGGGGTGAATGTATGACATTGTTCTGCATTCTGTCCATCAATTGTTGTTTTTGCATTTGTCACCCCGAGTGGGACGGGTATGCCCAGACGTGGGTCCCGTGCTCTCCATGCCACTGGAGTCAAGCTATCCTGGCTGATGAGGGCTGAACGCCCGAAACCGGTCCTAGGATGCTTGTTTCCAGTCCAGGGAGGACCTGGCCTGGCAGTTCGGGCTGGACTGTTCCCATTGGGCGCAGGGTCAAGACTGATTTGCATATGGCTAGGTCCAAACTGGAATGGCATGGTGAACAAAAAAACGATGGATTTAGGCCCAGATCTCTGTACTGGGGTGAATGTATGACATTGTTCTGCATTCTGTCCATCAATTGTTGTTTTTGCATTTGTCACCCCGAGTGGGACGGGTATGCCCAGACGTGGGTCCCGTGCTCTCCATGCCACTGGAGTCAAGCTATCCTGGCTGATGATGGCTGAAAGCCCGAAACCGGTCCTAGGATGCTTGTTTCCAGTCCAGGGAGGACCTGGCCTGGCAGTTCGGGCTGGACTGTTCCCATTGGGCGCAGGGTCAAGACTGATTTGCATATGGCTGGGTCCAAACTGGAATGGCATGGTGAGCAAAAAACGATGGATTTAGGCCCAGATCTCTGTACTGGGGTGAATGTATGACATTGTTCTGCATTCTGTCCATCAATTGTTGTTTTTGCATTTGTCACCCCGAGTGGGGCGGGTATGCCCAGACGTGGGTCCCGTGCTCTCCATGCCACTGGAGTCAAGCTATCCTGGCTGATGAGGGCTGAAAGCCCGAAACCGGTCCTAGGATGCTTGTTTCCAGTCCAGGGAGGAACTGGCCTGGCAGTTCGGGCTGGACTGTTCCGATTGGGCGCAGGGTCAAGACTGATTTGCATATGGCTGGGTCCAAACTGGAATGGCATGGTGAGCAAAAAAAAAGATGGATTTAGGCCCAGATCTCTGTACTGGGGTGAATGTATGACATTGTTCTTCATTCTGTCCATCAATTGTTGTTTTTGCATTTGTCACCCCGAGTGGGGCGGGTATGCCCAGACGTGGGTCCCGTGCTCTCCATGCCACTGGAGTCAAGCTATCCTGGCTGATGAGGGCTGAAAGCCCGAAACCGGTCCTAGGATGCTTGTTTCCAGTCCAGGGAGGAACTGGCCTGGCAGTTCGGGCTGGACTGTTCCGATTGGGCGCAGGGTCAAGACTGATTTGCATATGGCTGGGTCCAAACTGGAATGGCATGGTGAGCAAAAAAAGATGGATTTAGGCCCAGATCTCTGTACTGGGGTGAATGTATGACATTGTTCTGCATTCTGTCCATCAATTGTTGTTTTTGCATTTGTCACCCCGAGTGGGACGGGTATGCCCAGACGTGGGTCCCGTGCTCTCCATGCCACTGGAGTCAAGCTATCCTGGCTGATGAGGGCTGAAAGCCCGAAACCGGTCCTAGGATGCTTGTTTCCAGTCCAGGGAGGACCTGGCCTGGCAGTTCGGGCTGGACTGTTCCCATTGGGCGCAGGGTCAAGACTGATTTGCATATGGCTGGGTTCAAACTGGAATGGCATGGTGAGCAAAAACGATGGATTTAGGCCCAGATCTCTGTACTGGGGTGAATGTATGACATTGTTCTGCATTCTGCCCATCAATTGTTGTTTTTGTAAATGGAGGGCAGTGGCAGCACATCAGACCATGCATGGCAGGAGGGAGAAGGCTAGTGCATGGATTCAGACAACAGACGATAGGGAGGAGGTGGATGGGGCAGCAAGCTAACTGTTCAGAGAAGGCGGGAAGGCCAGTGGCAGAACAACGGCCACACAGGGCTGTAATGAGGGAGCAGGGGCATAGACTTGGACAGTGGATGGCAAGGAGGAGGGGAGGCAGGAGCAGCAAGCTTAGGTAGGGGCAGCACAGTGCCAGGCCAGGCCCTGCTTCCAACCCCCCACCATCCATTGTGATAGGCATCTTACTTAACGTTAAAAAAAAACTAGAAATTCGCTGAAAAAAACAAAGATAACAGGGACGTTATAGTTAGACTCAGATTTCACTGGTACAAAACCAGTGAAATTCAGCAGTTATAGTATAGACCTCAGACATTACATCATTCATGACATGGTCAGTGACATCACTCATGACATCACTAATGACATCTCAAATGAGCTGTGAATGGAACTATAATTGATAGAACTTTATTTATGGATAGTGTGTGTATATTAACACCCCTTTTTTTTTCTTTTCTTTCGTGTAAGAACCATTATAATACGCAACGTGCCCAGATCAATATGGCCGATAGCCTTTCACTTTAAGGTAATGTGTAGTCCATTGTTTATGTTGATGTTTGCAATCCTAAGTATGTTTATTATGAACAAGTCATGTTGACGAACATACAGGTACGGCGGTCACGGGGCAAGATATGCTGAAATGACATTGTGTGCATATTAACACTTGTTTTCTTTTCTTTATTGTATCAATTCCTGAATTTTCACATCATGACCAGGCCAATATGGCCACCAGCTTTTTGGATTAAAATAATATGTAGTCCTTTGTTAATGTTGGCAACTGGAGGCATTTGTACATTTAAATAAGGAAGCTACAATGACGTCTTGTATCGTTATCAAGGTTCGGACGAGCCGAAACGCGTGGATCGCATTTCGCATTTGAGATGTCATCAGTGATGTCATTAATGATGTCACTGATCATGTCATGAGTGATGTAATATGTGACGTCATCAGCAGTGCATTGCGGGGGCGTGAGTTTTATATATATATATATATATATATATTACCCACTGGCGGTCGCCAGTAGGTAGTTATAGTTTCCATAGGAAAAGCGATTTTGTTTTCCCAATAAACTTGGCGCCGGTTGACGAATCTTCGCGAAATTTTCAAAACTAGTGATCAGCTCCTGTCTTGAAAGTTTCGGGGTGATTCGCCAAGCGGGCCGAGAAAAAAAAAAAGGGGGGTCCCAAAACGTGTTTTCCCCATGTTATTTTCCATAGGAAACTTTAGACAAAGCTACAGCCCGAACTGCTGAACGGAATTACACCAAATTTGGCAAAAGGTAGCCCTTGGTTCAGAAAGAGTCCTTTTGTTAAATGGTGTAAATCCGCTCAGTAGTTCCTGAGAAATTAGAAAAAGAAAAGTTTCGATATCTATGGTCGCGGTGGGTTCGCGAACCCTCCAGAGCACGAAGCTTCACTCTGATTGGCTGCCAACACTCCAAACCAGGAACTGTTGGTAGCCATCTTGTGACTCGGTAGGACAGAGTCACAAGAAAACAGTAGAAAAACATTAAAAAGAAGAAAAGGGGGCAGGGTAGAAACACCCTGACCCCCTAGGCTGCTCAGGGGGTCCCACAAGGAACCCCAGGGCCCAAAAAAATTTTTTTTTAAATAATTTCAGCAGAAATCGCAATGGGGACGCGAATCCCGCCGAAATTATTTTAAAAAAACAAAGCGTGGGCTCCCGCGCTTCGTTTAAAAAAATCCCCCGGGTGGGCCAAGTCCCGGGGGCACTGTAAATTCATTAGTGGGGGCCCCCGCAGCCCTGGGGACCGCCACCTCCCCGGGGCTGTTAAAAAAATGCGTGGGGGGTCCCAATCCCCCCCACGCTGCCCCGGGGACCGCCACCTCCACAGGGCTTTTACAAATAACTGCGGAGGGCACGCGGCCCCCCCACAGCCCCGGGGACCACCACCTCCCCAGGGCTGTTAAAAAAAAGCGTGGGGGGGTCCCAATCCCCCCACACTGCCCCGGGGACCGCCACCTCCCCGGGGCTCTATTTTTTATAAAATAACCTGTGTGGGGGGGCTCGAGCCCCCCCACATGCCCCGGGTACCACCACCTCCCCGGGGCACTAAAAATGTAAATGTGGGGGTCCGTTACGGACCCCCGAGCCCCGGGGACCACCACCTCCCAGGGGCTTTGCAATGGTTGGGAGGGGGGCCGCTCAGCCCCCCTCCTGGAGCCCTCCATGGCCCTGGGGACCGCCACCCCCAGGGTCGGCTTCCTGCAGTGTCCCGGGTGCCCACCCCGGGACACTGCTGTTTGCTATGGCAGGGCGGGAGCCGTGCGGCTCCCGCCTGGTCATAGCAAACTCTGCTTTGGATTTTGGAAGCGAGAGCAGGTTTCCTGCTCTCGCTTCCTAAATCCAAAGCAGATTGCTTTTCCACAAGGGGAGCTGCATGTCAGCTCACTGATGACATCACTGATGACATCTCTAAAGCTAATGATTAAGGGCAGGGGCCCGAAACGCGTCTGGCTTCACATTTGGACTGGCACACCTATGGATTTGCACTGCAGTCACAAATAAATCTTTAAACTATATCTACCCGTGTGTGGGCTCTCTCGTTTGAGGTAACTTTTGCGGTTTGATGTTTTAACGGCCTTCCTAGCCGTGAGAGAGTCCCACTGCGTGAGCAGACCTAGATACTGCCAAGCGGTTTTATCGGAGCAGGACGGGAGTGATATTTGTGACGATAAGGTGTTTGTGCAAATCACTGAGGATGTTCCAGCGACCCACTGGTGGAATACATATGAATTTATTCCTGGTTTTGCAACAAGGTTCACATGAGCAATACGTTGATGACTCCAAGTCCCAGGAGGCTGTGCGAGCGGCCGCGCCCATGGGGGCGTGGGATTTAAACAATCACAGGTGCATCATCAGCTTTTTGCGTTTCTAGTTGTCTAAAGCCAATGATTAAGGGCAGGGGCCCGAAATGCGTCTGGCTTCACATTTGGACTGGCACACCTATGGATTTGCACTGCAGTCATGAATAAATCTTTAAACTATATCTATCCGTGTGTGGGCTCTCTCGTTTGAGGTAACTTTTGCGGTTTGATGTTTTAATGGCCTTCCTAGCCGTGAGAGAGTCCCGCTGCGTGAGCAGACCTGGATATTGCCAAGCGGTTTTATCGGAGCAGGACGGGAGTGATATTTGTGACGATAAGGTGTTTGTGCAAATCACTGAGGATATTCCAGCGACCCACTGGGGGAATACATATGAATTCATTCCTGGTTTTGCAACAAGGTTCACATGAGCAATACGTTGATGACTCCAAGTCCCAGGAGGCTGTGCCCATGGGGGTGTGGGATTTATACAATCATAGGTGCATCATCAGTTTTTTGCGTTTCCAGTTGTCTAAAGCCAATGATTAAGGGCAGGGGCCCGAAACGCGTCTGGCTTCACATTTGGACTGGCACACCTATGGATTTGCACTGCAGTCACGAATAAATCTTTAAACTATATCTACCCGTGTGTGGGCTCTCTCGTTTGAGGTAACTTTTGCGGTTTGATATATATTTATATATATATACTCACTGAAAAAACCATAGGTTTCAGGCACGTTATAATTAGAAATTAGCATTTAAAAAACCCTAGAAATTCAACTGAAAAAACCATAGGTTTCAGGGACGTTATAGTTAGTTGGACATTTCACTCGTACAAAACCAGAGAAATTCCGCCGTTATAGTTAGTTCAGCTAACTATAAATCGCGCCCCCGCAATGCACTGCTGATGACGTCACATATTACATCACTCATGACATGGTCAGTGACATCACTGATGACATCTCAAATGACATCACTGATGACATCACTGATGACATCATCCAGTGACTGTGTGTTTCTATAAAGATTAAATATGTTTTATATATATGCCAAGGTGTATTGAAGAATGAGTGGGTGTGTAAGTGTCTGGATGGAGGATTTAGTAGGTGCGTGACTGTATAAGTGAGTGATTAAATGTGTCTTACTGAATGCATGGGTTAGTGACTAAACTGTGTGAATGTCTGTATTAGTCTGTCTGTTGGTGTGTAAGTGGCTCCATGGGTTGGTAAGTAGCTACATGACTGTCGATATGGGTTATTAATTGGTTGTGTGAGTATCTGTATGGATGCCTGAGTGTCTGTGCGGATGGGTGGGGGGTGTGTGACTCTGAGCATAGATGTATGAGTGGGTGATTCACTGGGTGTATGGGTTCAAGAGTGCATGTGGAAACAGCTGTATGGGTGGGTGAGTGTGTTTATGGGTGTGTTGGTGAGTGAATGGATGTCTCAGTGGCACATGTCCAAGTAAGTACATATGTAAATGGCAGTGTATGTGAGAGTTTGAGTATATAAATGACTATACATGAGAGTCAGTGATTGTGAGAGTGTCTGTATGGATCAGTGTGTACTTGTATCAGTGATTGTATAAGAGATTAAGTATGCGTTAGTATCTGTATGAATAAGTGAGGTGGTGTGTGTATAACTGTATACGTGAGTAAATGGAAGTGTGATTGATTCTTTGCATGACTAGGTGTGTGAGTAACTCGGATGAGTGGCGGTGTGTGAGTGTCTGTGTATGAGTGCATATGATAGTGTTGTATTGATGAGTGACTGCATGTATGAGTGACTGTATGGGTGAATGAGTGGATGTGTGTGTAGACCTAGGAATCAGTGAGTGCGTATGTACTAATTGGTATTGGTGTGTATGGTTTCGAAAATGGTAGTCTGTATTTTAGAGTGGGTGTATCAAAGATTATATTAGGGTGTGAGGAGGTGCATCAGATTTTCACGTGGATGATGTCATCAGTGATGTCATCAGTCATGTCATCAGTGATGTCACTGACCATGTCATGAGTGATGTAATATGTGACATCATCAGCAGTGCATTGCGGGGGCACGAGTTAGTTAGCTGAACTAAGTATAACGGCGGAATTTCTCTGGTTTTCTACGAGTGAAATGTCCAACTAACTATAACGTCCCTGAAACCTATGGTTTTTTCAGTGAATATATATATATACATACATATATGTACATACATATACATATATATATACATACATACATATATATATACATACATACATATATATATATATATACATACATATACACATACATATATACATACATATATATATATATATATACACATACATATATATCTATACATACATATATATATATGTATATATACATATATATATATATATACATACATAAATATATTTATATATATTTTTTTTTATCAAAGATGAATACATTCATGTAGAAAACTAAAGAAGACCACCACCATCTAGCATAGGTTGCCTTACTGAGGATTTTCTTGCTGATTGGTTTCTTTCTCCTTGTAAGATCTCTTAAATCTTACAAGACATCAAAGAGGTCCTTAGAATAATACGTAATATCCCATAGAATTAGAAATCTTTTTGTTACTCTAGATGCCAAATCATCTATACTTCAATTTGTCATTTTGATGGTTTGGTAGCATTAAGGTTCTTCTTGAATGAGCCCATATGTCTATCTCCTTATAGAAGTTTAGGAAAGTGACATGACCTAGAACGCAGAATGTGAAAAGGAAGCATGATACTCTAGATTCGTGCACAGACATCTTAGTCATTATTTGTGACTGGGGAATCTGGTCCTTAAATATATATGTGGCAAACACAAATAATAACAAGTTGAATCTTACATGCCTGTAAACTTGCACGTCTTATGAATTTTTTGATTGCATCTATTTATACTGTCAAGGTATAAAGTATGATGTAAAGAAAGCGATAAAAATCTTTGTTTTGAAAGTGTGGCCATGTCAAAAGGATTCCAGAAGCAAGGATAAATGTAAATATTATAGTTGAGGCTCGTGCTAAATTGGAATGAAATTGAACTTTCTGATAGATGTACCCATGATGAAAGACAAAATATATGCCTCATCAATGATTTCTGTAATCAAACAATAATTATTATAAAGATCCAAAAATAAATAGGATCTTCTCAGCCTGGATGATTATCATAGGGGCAGCATCAAATCTTAGTTAATTACTTTCAGGAGATTGCCTAATCTTAAATCATAAGGGCACAATGATGAGCAGTGTGGTACTCTGTGATTTTGTGCATACAACATGATTAGATATTTTCTACATTTGAGACTGCGAAATACGCAAACGTGTTTGTTACAGAAGCAAGTACTTTGGGAGAAAAATACAACATAACGCTGAAGTGATTACAAAACAAAAAAATATTCTGTAGTTATTCATTACTAACATGTGAAATTATGTGTTTGTATTGAAATTTATGAGTTTGCATCATGACAGTTGAGATTTGAAGAGACGAAATGTTGAATTCAAACTTACACTAAGAAAGCCAGGATAATTATCTATTCAAAAACGAATTCACCCATTGATCTCAACAAGGAGAATGAAATGCATTCATTTATTAATATTGTTTCTCTACCACCCTTTTTCTCTTTGTACTCAGTATCTATCTCTTCCTACATACAACGTGCACATCTACAGCGACCCCTGGTTAGGGCTTAATCAGTTGTTCACCAACTTACATAACCAAGAAGATGATCCCCAACTCTGAGGAGAATTATTATGGGGTTTAATAACGACCTTATTTACGGTAAAAGATCTCTTGTCCAATAACATAATGGTATGTGTGTCTACTGTCAATTGTTAAGTTAATTTTGCATGCTTTTGTGACAATGTGGAGCATAATCTCTGTCCAAACGAAGCATGTACTAATGAATATATGCTCTCTGGTTTCAATGTTTGGTGTCTGACCTCATTTAACTTAAGTAAATTATTTAGGTATAAGTGATGAACTCTGTGAAGTATATATGAGTAGAGTATTGCTCACATGGGCTTGAGACGCCTTTCCTCTACCGCTCATATTGAATATGAGCTATGTTTTCAATGTCAATAAATTATGTCACCCAGTAAAACAACAACTAAATTAATAAACCTGTGGACGAATTCAGGAGAATAGAAGAAATGACGATACAAAATTTAAACAACATAATATTATACGTTTTGGACTACTTGCAAAAGATCACACATTTCACAACTATATTCTTCTACATACATGAGTTAATTTGGTGAAAAGCTATGATTGGCTGACACTTCGATGTTTTATTATGGATTGCACTGAAGAAAAGAAAAACAATGCACTCACACATTACTAAACTTGAGGCTAGGGTGTCTCTGTGAAACGTTGGGTTCCTAAATATGTTCTGAAGACAATACATGTGCTCCCTTTAATCCTTTGATTCCTGATCGTGTTTCTATTATAATGAAGAGATATGATGAATGAAAGTTAGAGCTGTATCGATAGATTTAGGGTCTGGATGGCGTTCTGGTATAGTTACCACTTTTATAGCAATACCTGGACTTTAAAACTTATATTGTGAAATAATGGCACACCTTTTAGCACCCTTTTTATACACAGACAAACATATGTATACACACCCATTTTTATTTTTTACAGTATTTTTCATTAGTTGCACTCTTAAATAACTAAGCAGTATTGCACAGAGCTGCAGGCAGTAAGGTCTCTCTGTCGAGTCCAGTCTAATTAAATAGCACCAAAGCCTTTTGGTAAAAGGGAGGGCCCATAAAGAGGGAGCAGGTAATTAAAAGCCATTATTACCCTACAGTTAATAATAATGAGCCTGCAGACAGCCGACTGCATCCTTCAACTAACATTTCCCCTGTAAAAAGGAAGAAGCAAATGCACAGCTGTACAAGAGCGGGTACTGTTGTTTGCAACCATCTTGCATGTCCATTAAACAAAAAACAACTTCTTCCAGTTTAATACTACTTTGATCCACCATCAAACGTTAAGTCAAGTTTCATCTTGCGTACGGCTATGACTCTCCAGTCACACACAAACAACAGAGGGCCTGATTAAAATTCTGGTTGTCCAAGGACCGCCAGACTCATGGTGGCGGGGCGGTGACGGTCCAGCGACCGCCGCACCGGCGTTCAGACTGCCCTATTACGAGTTGAGCGGTCGGACCGCCCTGGGACCGCTGTTCCCTGGAGGTGGCATGGTGGTCAGAGGCCACAATATGCTTGACGGGACCGCCTTGGTCCCGCCAAGCATATTACAAGTTTCCTCTCCTCCAGGGTTTACATGGCGGTTCCTCCTACATGTAAACCTTGGAGGCGAGGAAACAAAGGGGGGCCTCACAGTGCCCCCTGTGCCTCCTCCACATGTGTATGCACACAGGGGGGGCATAACATGTGCCCCCCTGTGTGCATGCACAAATGTTCCTGCACGGAATCGACTTTTGAGTCCATGCAGTGCAGGAACCATGTGAGGAGTTTCCATTGCGGTGTCTGTTTCAAAGGCACTGTGGCTTTTAAAAGAGGCACTGCCCTGGGAATACCATGCAGCCCTCCTGCCAGAGTACAAATAACTTGTAATCTGGTGCGAGGCCGGCGGCGAGTCTCTGCGGTTTGGGGGCACAGCTGTGGAGTACGACCAGCCCCACACCTCCGAAACTCGTAATCGGCCACAAAGAAACACAATTAAATGTGAGCATCTCTGTCAAGAAAAAACAAAAGGGATCTTGGGAGAAAGAGAGAGTATGCCAAGGGGGAGCAAAAATTGACTTATTAGCCTGCCATGGAGACTAGAGTTTGAAAGTCGCCAAACTCTCCTTTAGTAGACATTTAACAATAGTTGTTGATCTGAACGTCACACTCAGGGTGCTACTTCTCAACTTAGCAGTACTTATTTTATTAATCACCAGCACATGAAAAGTTGAGGATACCACCAGATTTTACATTTTGGCCTGGAAATTACCCACATATGTTCATAGTTGGAATATTAAGCCACTCAGTCAATAATCTCACGTGCTACAAGAGCAACAGAGGTACTGATGTGAGAGGATCCATGCTTGTGCCTAACTCATCAGATATATGTGGTATGCAATTGCTGTATGTAGTCATTCTCATTATGAATGTTCACCTTGACCTATGCTGCATTGCATCTAATACGTATAGAGAAGGCATGTAATCTTTCAGCAAAGTCTCCATTTACCGCTCTACGGATATGGTATTCAGTATTACAATGCAAAAAAGTCACTTGCCCTTTCAGAGAGCTTTAGATGGAGGAGTTAACATATCTCTGTTATTTTCTTTCTCGACTTGTGATCTGTAGCAGAGTGTACAGTGGAAGATGTGCAACAGCATTCAGCTGCGCTCCCAGGCCTCTGAACTCTCACACCTAACTTGAGACTGGAGTTACACGCTGTTGAACTGAACTGCTTGATTGTTGCATTACGCATTGCAGTATTTTGGCATTACGAACTGCTGGATTGTTGCATAACGAACTGAATTATTTTTACATTGCAAAGTACCTGATTCTTGCTTTACGAACTGCATAGCATTGCATTAGGATTGCATTGGATCACCTAGATTTGCTCATTAATACTGCCAGACCCTACAAGGGCTGGCCGGCCTAATAACCGGCTAGGAGGAATATTACAAATACGCATATGTTGGATTTTTATCGTGTGGTCTCATCGTATATCTTTTTATATAAACATATACTTGTTTTTCTATGAAACTCGTGTGGAGTCCTTTTGTGGTGTCATCATTAGGTCACTGAGTGCGTGGTTGCAAATACTTTACACATTAGCCTTGAAGATAAGCCTGGCTGCTCGTGCCAAGCTACCAAGGGGGTGAGCAGGGGCTATCTGAGAAGGTGTCCTTCCTTTCCTTGACGTGGAAGCGGGTGGGGATTTCAACCCCCCGGTTCTAACACACGCACTAGCTGAAACAAAACTGAGAAACGGCGTTCAAGGATTGTAATCCAGACCAGCGAATACAGACGATATCACACACAGACACTCATACTGAAACACGCACACATGCAGACATAGAGGCATGCACAGACACACATACATATGAGCATCCACTCAGACATATTGCTTATGTGTGTCTTTCTATCGCTGCAATATTGCCACAAGAATACTATAAGGGGGCGCATGTGTCTTGAGGCTTCTGCCTCAAACATTATTATGGCTATTTTTAATGTTATTATTTTTCAGATGGTTGCTGGCACATACTGAAATCCCATTTCCGGAAAGGCACATACGGCTGGGGAAGAGTTGGTCATAACGCTCTAATATTAACATGTTTTATATACAGTGCTTCCTACCACAGTTTGTGTTATCTTAATACTATAAATAACAAATGTTACTATTGGAAAGGAAATTTTACTTAATATACTTACACTGGAATGATGAAAGACTGAATTTGCCTTGACAGGAGTTGAACCTGTGACCTACAGATTCAGGGGCCGATTCCGATGTCGGCCGGTAGGGCTCCGAATCGGATTCGACTTGACCGGATCCGATTCGGAGCCCTATTTCCCGACCGATTCGTACGTGCGTCCGAGCGAGCGAGTACGATGCGAGCGCACGCGAAATCGCCGACCGACTCGTTCGCGCGTCCCAACCGCACCGACCGACTCGCACGGACACGACTCGCACCGCGCAATGGAGACGTTCCCCGGCCGGGCAAGTACGATGCGCACCGCGAGCAGTCCGACCGACACGCGCCGTCCGGCTCCAAGGAGCAGTCGGAGCCGTACTTCGGGGGTCCGTGTCGGACCCCCCTGTACGCGTAGTTGTGCAAGTCGCACACAGGGGGCATGTACGGCACGAGTCGCTTCGCCGCGTACCCGCTGTAGGGGGCGCCCTTGTTCGCCTCGCACCCATTGAGGCAATGGGAGTCCGACCGACTCGAGTACGATAGCATACGGACGCATCGTACTCGTTCGGTCGGGCTGCTAGGGTCCGATTCGGTCGGAAATCGCTCCGGGTCCGGCTCGGTCGGAGAGATTTCCGGCCCGAATCGGAATCGACCCCTCAGTCGGGCCTATAGGGTAGTCTGGTATTGTCAGGAGGGCCAGTGTGTGAGCCGATTTTTGGGCTGTTTTCTGGTCTGGTGGGTCGGTTCATGCAGTCACCCATACCTTGTAAAACACTTATACAGCGTTACATTACAAGTTTAAAACTGCCTCTATTTGTAGAATGTGAACCGCTTTTTAGGTCTCGCCTGTCACAAGTCATGCACGCTCACTTGCAAGAGATATTGTATACAGCAAGGTGCTTACACCCCACTCATTGCCTACCTTTCACTGGCTTCATTGTCACTCCTATGTGCTACCATTCTAATTGGCCAGTGCGTGCCGACTTCATTTCCTCTTCTTTTGGCTGCAGCATGGCCAAAGTACTGAGTGCTTCAGCTTGATTGTTGTCCTTTTGCTGCCCGCAATGTGTTTGAGGTATTTTTATTTGTTCTTCTTCTCCAGTCGTCCTTGTTTGTGCTGCTTTTTTCCCATCCCACCTCCTGTTGTCTGTGTTACTTATCCCTCCTCCTTCATTGTCCTCGTTGCTTCTTCCCGCTCCACCCTCCCGTTGTCCATGTTACCCACTGGCCATCAGAAAACAAAGCGTCATCTCACTTTATTTTTGTCCTGTTGCCCTTTACCTCCCACCCTCTCTCTCGTTATCATTGTTGCCCGTTCCTTATTGCCTGTGCTAACCACCCCCACCCGCCATAAGAAAAAAGGGTCTATGAAGCAGCCAGTGCTGCCTGAGTCTTACCGCTTTAAAAAATATAACTTTTAGACATGCTGGACAGCAGCGGCGCTGTTTTATAACATGAATAAAAGCCATTGGCAAAGTAATAGCTCTTACTTAGGTGAGACATATTGGCTTTGCGAATGCTTGTTAACGAAAGGCGTATTGGAGGAAAAAATATAAAACTGAGAAGATCCAAGAATAGATTCCAGATCCTCGACTACCAGTGAATACTGGTGAAAAAATGCAATAAACATATTTTTAGACGTGCAAGGGTGGTGGGAATGTTCTCCTTGATGTACTGGGGACTTTCTTAGATCAGTATATTTCCCAGCTGTCAAGAGAGTCAAAGGAATTTGGGATTTGATATTTTGAACCAGTGTTCTGTCTCAAAGTGAATACAGTCGTCAACGAATATGAACATACTATTACCTTTATAGTACAAACAGTATGTCACCATCGCTGTTGGAAATAGTTTGGGCAGAACTAGCACTTCCTGTAAATATGGTGCACCTCTAAAATTAAGTTTATAGTAAAGCAAAAGCAAATCATAAAATCTGGCAATCATTCCACTACCCATTTCTCTTTTCATTTTATTCACAAACATGTTTGACTAAATAAAATGCATATCGATTTTAGAATGATTTAGGGAATATTCTAAATTACAATAATTAATATAGGCACAATTGGTTTTAACCAAAGGTTTTCACCAAATCAATTTCTGCTTAATGTACACCCAGCAAAGATAAAAAACGTTCAAAATTATTTTGTACATTAAAGAATACAGATATATAAATATAGATGGAATTCAACATTTACAGTAGATGAAAGACACAGCATAGTTAGATTCAATATGTGACTATTACAGAAAATCTAAGTGTGTGTTAAAATATTTTTGTTCCTAAAAGTCCATCCTTTTGCTCCTGGTTGGCACGGCAGGATGACCCAGGGAACACTTGCTGGACCTTGGGCTTCAGTGGGAACTGGACAGCTTTAGATACTTGGGGATAAGAGTAGCTGGGAAGCCCAAAGAGCAATATAAGTACAATGTGGGAAGGGTGATTGACTGGCTGCGTTAGTCAATACGCCTTTGGACATCGTTGCCCCTGTCCACAATGGGCAGGGTGGCCATTGCGAAGATGATCTTTCTGCCTAGGTGCTTGTACGCAGTCCAAAATTCACGGAGCCTGCTGCCTCAAGAGACGTTTCAGATATTCAACAGCCTACTGATCACACTGATGTGGGTGGGACAGAAAAGTCGAGTGGTTTTGGATACACTTAAGTGAGATCAGGAGGACGGGGGGCTGGGACGTCCTGACATTGTATTGTTATGCAGCATACCTACAACATACGGCAAAATGGGCCACCGAGAAAGGCAACTAGGAAAAGAGGCTACTAAAGGGAGCATGCACAAACACACCTTTGATGGCACTTTTGATGAGTGGATCCAGAGTTGTGGGAGAATCACCATAGCTGGTGCGACATCCCACCCATATATTGGAATGGGTGGTGGTAAGGGTCTTGCTGTGGCCCCACTTCCCCAGGGACCTGGAAGTATGGATCTTAAAGCCATTCCGTGATATCAGTAATAGCATGTCCATTATACAATGGCAGACAGGGGGATGCGAACTACTGAGTGACTTATATCCCGGGGAGCACGTCATTTTTCGGACGGCCAGAGAGACATTCTTGTGGGGGAGGGACAATACCTACAATATGAAAAATTGTCCAGGACCGCTACGCCAGGGCCATCTGGAAGGGGTTCACCAGCACTTATTCCCCGGCAGAGACATTACAGATGACGTTCAACATAGGAGAGGGTGGACATCTGATATCACTGCTGTATAGAGCCCTAAAGGCTGACAGGCCTTGGAAGGATCTGGCGACCAGAGCCACCCGGTGCACTGACCTCGGAGAAGAGCTCACTGATACGGTCTGGGGAACAAAGTGCATGTTGGTCGGGGAATGTCTAGCAATGCTAGATTTAAGTTAATACACTTTAATAATGCTCATCGCACTTACCTCACCCCCATTAAATTAAGCAGAATATACGTTGGTCACCCTGCCAAAGATGTGGACAGGGGGGCTTGGGTTTCCTTCATCTGGCCTGGAGTTGTCCCACTGTACTGACATATTGGTGGGCGGTTGTGCTTCACCTCCAGGGAGTGACTGGAGGTGTCCCTGAACTTACGCTGTGGCACTGTATGTTTGGAATCCTCAAAAAGTCGAAATAAGGGAAGATGCACCTCAAATTCCTAAACTCGCGGTGTTGTTAGCAAAAAGGCGAACAGCCATGGGACAGCTGGGAATGAGGGCCCTGGGAGTCACACTCCGGGCAAAGGACATGATGGAATGGGTAGTAGCTGAAGAGATTCACAAAAGGATGTCACATGGAGAAGATAAGGTAGTGGAGGACCTGGAAACATGGGCAGAATTACTCACTGCCTTCATGGAACGGATAGAGAGAAAACGTATCATCACCTACGCAACAGAGGGATTGGAGTGATTAAAAGTGCTCTCATGACGGGAAGTTTGTAACAGAGACGGAGCACCACCTACGGGCATACTCAAAGGAAAACCCACGAATAATGAAAAGAATACGTATGGTAGAAGGTTAACAAACTGCTGCGTGGGATGCGCACGTCAATCTTTGGGCGGGGAAAACCACCACTAAACCAGTCTGTATATTATCAGGAAGGGAGGGGGCCTCTTTAACACAGTCATGCTTGTTATAGGTAACGGTTTGCATTACTCTTTGAGGAATGGACATGTGCAATGAAAACCAATAAAGAAATACGTTAAAAAATATAATTTTTTCTGTTCCTGAAAGGCATTGCTCTCCTTAACTACTATAAATATTTGACTTCTTCATGCTGAACTGGAACGATCAATGTAGAAATCACTTCTGAAGCCTGTAATAACAAGAAGAAATCAAAAACGAATATTAGATTTTGAGAAATATTTTAAACAGATTATTTTTAATAATGGAGTGCATATAGTTCAGTTTCTCTACTTTAAAAATTGATACCCAAATAATAATCTTTGGGGAATAAAATTATGACAGGAACAATCATGACAATATTCAACGTGCATTTCTCCTCTTTGCTACAATTCTCAACCCTCAGAACAGAGCAAACATTGCTATAAAAGGCTTCCTACCGAAGCTAAAGCACAGGGCCCTTGATTCTACATACATTGTATATACTTACCTTTGACTAATCTAAAGATCACTATCGTATAGTCTTGACAAAAGGTAAAACAGAAATACCATGCACAACTGTAGGACGTCTGCAGTTATAAGTGCCACACAGGGGAGTAGAATTTGCCCCCAAGGGACTGCCAGTGGGGTGGCGAGGGAAATATGAAGCACATGAATGTAGCCCCTACAGATCTGTATCCTTTTGTAAACTTGCAAACGGTTGCATTTTGTACACTACATCTATATGCACTCAAAACATACACCGAGTTGACACTGGGGTAAATGCCTCGCGCACTGTGGGAAAGTGCACGAAACTCTCCGTTTGAAAGGGTGTATTGAGTAAGGTTTTAAATGCAGAAAGGGAATCCAGAGAAATATTTCAAATCTAACTATCTACTTAAACCCATAACTGTAGATTGACCTCTCTGTCTAGATCCCACACGCAGCTAAACATTACTGGCATCGAACCGCAGTATCAATTGGGAAAAATTTCAGCTAATGGAAGTCGATAATTAGATTCAAAGAGGTGTTGATCGTAAAAAGAAAGTATTACAAAAAAAAAGCATTATGAATGGACATTGATGATACCATGAACCCAAGAGTCTTACTGAACAATAGGTCTTAGTACGCTACCTTTGGAAAACAACCATACATTTCTTATTGGAAAAGGATTTCTTAAGCGTATGTGTGAAATTGGTGACTTGCGAAAAAATAAGAAATGAGTACAAGTCCAGAGGTTCGCAAGGAACAACAATTTCAAGAGAGTAAGTATATGAAATTGGACCACTTGGAAAAGAAGACAGCGGATAAAAAAAACTTGGAGCATGAAAGGAAGAAAAAGGGGAGTCAGTCAAGAAGGCTGTCGGGTTTTCTTAATTACAAACACAACCAAGCAGACATCTAGCCCAGAGGGACCACTCCCTTACTAAGACTGACAGCACTGACAAACAGGTTTGAGAGAATGAGGAATGTTTATAAAGTAAGGTTATGTTTGGAGAATGTGCAGTGGAAATGACATCTAGTGAGATGAAAACTATTTTACTTGCAAGTCAGATATAACAAGCAAAAGCTATATTCATTCTATCTTAGAAGGGGCTATTTGCACACCATGCAATGCATGCAGATAGTAATATCAGCAAACCACTGCTTGGAAATATGAGTATTGTGCAACAAGAGAAACACCGATAAAGAGTATTTGATCACATTATCTTTAAACTGTTGAAGTGGATATTACACATAAAATGCATCTATTGGAAAAATATAACCTGAAAAAAGAGTGCAATTAAGTAAGAGTTCTAACTAAATGAAAGTGGCTGGGGCGAGCCGGTGTATTAAAAAGGGCATCACGGTTATTGCTGGTGGAAAAGTCAGCTCTGTCTGCTGCGTGCCTGACTGCAGAGTTGGGCATTAATCAGTATTAAGCGCAGATTATTCAGTATTTCCTGAAAGAACTGATGAGTGGGATGGGGAGGTGGTTTCGGTGCTGGCCTAGTGTGGGCACAGTGTGCATGTGTAACAGTAGCTTGAGCGTGTGATGGTACAAGGTGGTACAGTTTGCAAAGAGGAAATGCTCGTAGTTTTGGACTTTGTCTCCATAATCAAATATCTATTTAACCCATTTAAATAAAAGCAGGTCAGAATTGGTGAATATTAATAGATGCCAGTTTGCTCTAAAGTGCTCTACTTAAAAGATTTACCATTTCTTAAATTTAGATGATCATTATGCCACTATGGTACAAGAATATAGAAGAATACGTTATATTTTCCCAGATACATTCTTAAACCATCAATTGATTCTTTATGTAGACTTCCACCTCTGATCATATGATGCTGCGACCTTCTTTCTACTATCATTTTACCTACTTTAAGAGAAATGCACGATGATATGCGCAATACACTGAAAGCCAAAGCCTCAGATGCAGCTACTTATCTGAAATTTCATTTGCATTCATCATTCAAATGTCATGTCAGAAAAATCAAGTGAAATGTGTATCTATTTGAGAGAAACGTAAATGTCGGCATTTCATTAAGTTGATGAACATACAAAATTAACTGGGTGGTGTTGACATATTGAAAGATGTGACTAAAAGTTACATTCGGAGGTTATATATTTTTTTCATTTATCAAATTCTAACTTGGTTTGTGCAAGCAGTTGGTGTACATACATTGAAAATAATTTCTGCAGGTCCACAGGACTATTCATTTTTAGGTCGAGCCAGCGTGCAAGCGCTGCTCTGGGGATGATCTGTTGTAGTTCAGTACGAAAGAGAAGACCCGCCCATATTTTTAATTTGGCTTGTGTCTTTGTCCTTCGTAAATGCTGGCTTCTGATTCGTTTGTAGGCTTGGTAGTCCCTCCTTAGTACAGCCTTGTCTTCATTTGTAGCCTCCCATGGCTACTGGCCCCTTTACTTCGGTTGTTACACCCTACCTGTTATTTAGTCTTGTAAGCACTATTTTCTTGATTGAGTTTCTCTTCCTGCCACGGCACGACATGGTCTGCTTAGATTCAGCACGCCATGTGCGATTTCACTTTCTAAGCAGCTGGGACAATCACAGCCGCTTGTTTTTAATGCCATAGGTCTCGCATTTAAATACAAGACCTATGGCATTGCAAATATTTTTTTTCAAGGAGTTAAAACCATTCTAAACGACTACAGACGCCCACTTGTTTCGGTGGATCAGTGCAATGATAAAATGTGGAGGTGCTTATTGTTCGAGGACAGGCTCTTAGAAGTGCTACAAGGAATTAAGGGTCCAAGAGACGTTAAAATGCAGAGAGGTCGACTGGCGCATTGGTGATTTTGTGCAACTGAAACCATTGTGTGTAGCGGTTACTGCACTGCGCTGGCTGCAGCTTCATGGTGCTGTGTAACATTACCCGGCTCTTGCCAAATTAAACATGATTAAGCATTGCTGAGCGGATTATGGGAAAGCGGACCCTTAACCTGGAGGTGGCCTGCATATTATTGCCCCCACCTCCATGCTCGGGCCTCTTGAAGCTAGAACCATCTCCAGGCTTCAGGAGCCCCGCAGAGAGCTCCTTCTGGGACATTTGCAAGTGAAGCCTCCCCGGGACGCCGGACCTGGGCGAGTCCCCGAGGGCATGTGTTGAGCCCTGATGGCCAGTGACAGGGGGCGGGAATGTGTGGCTTCTGTGTGACTCCCCTGCTGGGGGAAGGGCGCTCGGCCTCATTCATTTTCAGGAATGTGAGGCTGATTCCTGAACATGATTAACTCGCAGCTGTCCTGAGTGGGGGCATCCTGCCTAGGAGAGCTTTGTGGGCTTAGAGCTTGTCCCATTGAAATGCACACACCTTGTTCCCTCCCCTCCCCTCTACAATCTCCTCTTAATCTCAGAACACAAAGGGATGTTTAGAAACAAGAACCGTTGCGTAGTAGGGGGTAGACCCCACCCCAAGCGCTTAGGGGCCCTTTGCTGTACCCAGAAACTCCTGGACCTGGTGTTGTCGACACTTCCTGCTCCCGTGGACAGTAACATTCTCAGGGCGGAGCTCTGAAGGGGGTAGGATCCTCTCCCTGTCCAGGGACCCCTCTCAAAGCCCAGTGCTGCGGACAGCCCCAAACCATCGCACCCAGAGGATCAAACACAGTTCAGAATATGCCCTCTGAGTGCCCTGTGGCCTCTGGTACAGCAGACCTGATGCCGGACACTGGCAAACATGCCAATGCTGAAACGCATCATACACACTTTCTCTTGCCCTCCAGGAGATCATTAGGCATTGGCGATTTTTGGTAGTGGGTAGCCTGGGGCCTTCCCATCCTGCTCAGACCCCTCCTCCTCCCTCACAAGGAGGGCCACCGGGTCGAGGGCTGCAGAATGCTATAGTCCAGGACTCTAGCCAGGGCCGACTCTGCTTGTAGTGTCTTGAGTCTTGCAGGGCGCCCCAACACCCTCAGTTGCCTGTGGCCACCAGACTTTAGTCCTGGTGCCCCACCTCCCGGCCCGGTTATGTTAATTAATGTTAATTACATTAGCGCGCAACTCACCCCGAAGGGTATCTAGGTGCTGCAAGTATTTAGCAATCACAACCCGGGACTTCCAGTCCAGCTGAGCCACGCCCTGTGAAAGCAGCGCTCCACCAATGTGGCCCCAGAGCTCAGCACATGCACATGTGAAAGCTTCAGCCTCCTGCCCACAGCAGTGCACCATAGCTCCTGAATCAGGACCGGACCAAGGCCATCAAAGGGACAGAACCAGAAAGAGTCAGTGCATTAATCAGTCAAGCCAACTCTCTCAGCAGCACAGACAGCCACCTACAGCCAGTCTACAGCGCTACTGCCTGCAGCTTCAGTGACCCTCTTCCCAACAACCTGGCCAAAGACGCTCTCTGGACCACCCTGGCACCGCCGGAGGGCACGTCATGGTGGCACAGGTGACAGTGTCTAGCAGAGCACTGAAGTATGTCTGTTAGAGAGTCGGAGCGAGGTCAATTATGACTTAATGGGCAAACTATTCAGTAGTGTTCAGGTGCACGTATGAGGGATCTATGGGTCTTGGAAGCAGGGTCGGATTGGGAGGTCGGGCATTGGGCCATGGGCCAGTAGATGAGGGCCAGCTGTTAGGCGGTGTGTTTGTACCCTCAGTGCCTCGTCTGTAAACCCACCTGCCAGGAACACCTCATACAAACCTGAGATGGTGTATTTAATTTTTTTTAAATTTTTTTTGGTCAATTCTTTTTATTGTCATTTCATTATTATGCAAGGTACATACATCATGAGAGATCATTGGCAGATATACAGTACAGTTTCAACCTGTCGTGCAGTGTAGCCATAGAAGGGTGTGTATTCCACCCAGCCTGCTCGGCCCACCCTCAAGCACAGAACGACAATGGACCGTCCTGGTTGAGTACCCCTTGTGAGCCCTTCGCCTCCTCCGAACTGATCATGTGCTTGGGCCTGTCCATCCTCTAGAGATGCCTGCAACGGCACTATGTATGAGGAGGTGTGGGGGCGAGGTGGAGTAAAGCAGTTCTGTTGCACCGGTGCCCTGGTCCGCTAAGGTTAATTGGACATGCCGGGCGGACATCAGTGCCATTTTGCATTACCCTGGCCTCTCGGGATTCAAGCAGCCCATGGGGGTGTAAAGGCTGAGGCCAGAGAATGATGTGGGATGGCTCAGTTAAAAACAGTAAAGGTCCTTACCAACTCCTATATTCATCCCCTTAACGTTGGAAGTAAAAACAGCTTTTCAACAGTATGTACGAGAACTCTAAAAATAATACGTCAGCCATGCGGTCCTAGATGTCTTTTAATTAATTAATTTTGTCACGCAGCACGAGTCTTGTGCAGTGCATCCTGCAAGCTGAGTTGCTTCTAAGGGTTCGGGGGAGGTCAGATGGTGGAAGGGGTTCTTGACGGGGCACAGTTGAGCGCTCCAAAGTTGAGTGTGAAAGCAGTGTGAGTTTTGAATTTAGAAATGCACCGCATACATACTCTATGACATGGGCTATGTCTACTGCCTTGGGGTGCAACACACAGTTCCATCGAGGTCAGGTTGCATCGTCCATTTATGGGGTGGATGCAGTAAGTGCAGGTCTGCATTTGGGAAAAGTGCATTAGGCCAAGACCTAGCCCTTAGAGAGAGTTCAGCAAACACACCTCAGCTCCGCAGAATGTCCCAGAAGAAGGGTTCTGTCAGTCTGGAGGATGCAGGATGCACACTCGTCAGTCACTGAGGACAATGCGAGAAGCACAGTCATGTCAGGAGTGAAGTCTGAGGAAAGAAACAGGTCTACCTGGTGACAGTGGGTGTAGAGGGAGCATGACGGTGGAGAAACATGGAATTTACCATAAATGTTTCCGAAACTTAGCCCACTGATACATATCGAGCAAGGTTTCATGATAGGTCACGGTCCACAAACATGGGATGCTTTTTTAGGGTGTCCAGGGCTATTTTTGTTCCCAATCTAACCCTGCTTGGAAGCCCGCTGGAAACCGAGTCCAAGGGAGTGGGTGGGGCCAGCAGAGTGACTGTCACTGCAGGAGGCCCTAAGCCTGCCCCCTAGGCCAGGAATTTGTCAGGACACCATGTACCTGGCCCTCCGCCCTACCACTGCAGGGCGACTGGAAGGCTTATAGAGGTCTTTCTGGCGCACAACGCCTCCAACAGGGCACGAGGATGACGTTTCTAGAGGGGGTTCATGTGAGAGTAGCGCTGCCTTTTCACTTTCACTTTCAAAAGCTCAGATCAGCTGATGTCCAAGAGTTCGCAGAGACTTTCCGTTTCCTTCCAGTGGGGTGCAGCACTCACAGGGGGGCAGGGGTGTGGGGGGATGAGGGAGGTGGCAATTGTGGGACCAACACCCAGCAGGCAGGTGCAATGCACACATACCTCTGCACAACAGCCCCCACGGCAAAGACAGCAGGTATGTCCGCAGCAGCACGAATCACCTTACCTTGACTATAAAAGCGGTGTTGTGTAGAAAATGAACTGCCAAGTTTTCCTTTTCGAAATCGTTGCATCTTAAAGTTCTGTTAGACTGTTTTCAGTGTGTCAGTTGAATTGTTCTTTTTTTTTGATTGGCACCAGTGACACAGAGAACGTGTATCTGACAGCATCTCCTTAGCTTGTTGTCACTCTTGGCGCGTGTTTAAGAGTTAGGGGAGGGGAGCTGTACATGTGTTTCTGATCACGGCTGCACTATTTTGTTACTGTATTGTTTACATTCTGTTTTACTGTCCATAGTATTTGTACTTGTGTATCTCTGCACATGTTTGTGTTACCGTATACACACTTAATGCTCCTCATTTACTGTAGAGTGTTGTTCTGCACACACCCTTGTGTTTGTGTACACGCACATTGTCTGCAGCAAGCACAAATACATGCTTTCTTGCATACATTGCAAAACACTTGTACAGAGTTTCTATACAAGTTCGAAACTGCCCCAATTTGAAAACATGGGCCATTTTTTAGGTATTTAATTCACTAACGGGGTCCATTCTTATTTTGGTGCGCGGGGCTATTCTCTGTCCCAGTCCGACCCTGGTGCACACACTTGTGTTTCACCTTGCATAGTAGTCTTTCTGTAAGCATGTGGTTTTTTAGTACATTTTCACATATTTTATACTGAGCATTTTATTCCTAAGCATACATGAGTGCCTGTCATTGGATATTTACCAATGTATACAGCAGTGAGTGTACAGTGATGTGATTGGTCTACTCTACACATCCTGTCATGGTTGACGCTAACTTTCAACCCAGTGTTGGGGAAATTTGAAAATTGACAGTCCAAAGGCACATCTTACAGTTGAAATATAAACATTTTATTTATTTCTAGTTTGGCAATTTGTTTTACAAAGGGGGCATTTCTCTAACTAAGTGGTGCGCAGGCCTCTTTAAGTAATAACATCTGTGATCCTCTTAAATATAATCTTATATTTAATTGTAAGGACCCCAGAGGCTTCCCTCAGGCGTAAACTACCTCTCTCTGAAGTTCATATCCAGTGGCCTTATAGCTTACGTTTCAGCTGACAAGAAATAGCTGTGAATGTGAAAGTAAAACTAAACTGCAAATACATTAGAAGTCATACAGGTGCTTAGTAAAGAATAAAACACACAATAGGTGCAGGTGAAAAGCTAACAAATCCTGACGCAGAGGGAGCATCACATACAGAACTCCTCCCAGGTGACGCAGAAGCTTTTTCAAAGAAAGGAAAAAAGGGACTTTTTGAGCTTTTTCACCTAGTGCTGGCTGCGCTTTGATAAGTCAATAAACAGTCCTGAGAAGTCAAGCCAGCAGGGAACCTCCTGCTTTTCCAGTAAATCAGACCACCCCAGCGCCTGGATACCCTTACGGGTGACAAGCAGCGCTCTACAAATCCACCTTACATTACATTAGATTACACCTAAGGGTAAACCGGAACTCACCCAGCAGGCAGGTACTGGTAACTATGGGTCCTTCTACAACAGGTGTCTCCAGCCCTTTCTGTTATAAGAGCTACTTATGTTCAATGAATATCATCCTGAGCTACTGTTCTTACTATTTGCTATTACTACTGTAATAGTGAGCATAGCAGACAAGATCACATTAGCGACCACCCCCATGCAAGGTTACCAGCAGTGATCACCTCAGTGCCACAGAGTTGCCACCAGTAATGTAAAAAACAGGCGTTATCAATTTGGAATACCTCTACATGGGTAATGCATACGAGCCATGGCTGTAATACCCCTGGTACCAAGGTAATAATATGAGTCATAAGTCTCTCAGATACTGTCATTTGACACTCAAATGTCAACTTTAAATATTTTTTGCAAAGTATAATTTTTCTCTTCTAGAATTGTAAGCAGGGCTGCACACAGGAGAGATACTCACAGGTAGCATCAGAGCTGCCAGTAGCTCATGAGCCACTCATTGGAGAAGACTGCTCCACAAGAATATCAGTGGAGACAGAAAATGCAGGTATGTCCTCACCTATTTAAGTTAATGTTTGTGTGTATGTATTTTTAATATTTATAGATCGCACAGGGGTGGGGGCAACTTACAAATGTTCACGTGTACCGCAGAACTCCCGGCGGAAGTCCACAAGAGTTAGGGGTATTTTTATTTCCTGCACCGGGAGGCACCTGCATTATTTTTTGCTGCTTGTTTTCTTTGAAAACCAGTTTGAATTGTGCTGTGGCGAAACAGAGATGCTGCAACATTCGGTTTTATATAGGGGCAGCTCAGTGAGTGGTGAGTCCGCGGGCCCTGCAGGCGAAGGGTGTCACCTTCAGCAGCTCCACGCTCTGTAGAGTCCCCAGCAGGTCTTGGAGGAAGGACATCTGGCAGATTAGCCCACAATTCACGATCTGATCTCTCAATGAACCTTCAGGCATGTAATTATGCCTACACACTGCCTACTTCTCCAACTTGTGCATCGTAGGCGCTCGTAGGCGTGTGTACAATCAAACTCACGCAATGTTACAAATGGGACCCCCGAAAAACAACATAGGTGTTAAACGGCACTTAGCATTTAATCGTTTAGTAACTGGGTGGTTGTAAAAGAGGTTCTTTTTCTCTGCAAGGTTAGTTCAATTTAGAGAGTTATTGGAGTCTTTTTAATACACCCCATGCCATACCCTCCTTGGTGATACTCCTTCACAACAAGCATGGTTTTAGTTCGAAGTGCTCTGCAGTTTCAGTTCAAGAACTTATGTGCTCTCTACCGACTGACAATCTAGGACTCCAAATTGACATCAGCAGGTGCACTGACCTCCTGAGTTGTGGAACGTGCATTTCTGTTAAATGATATTCATATAATGGTGTTTAATAATGCGATAGCTAATGCTGTAATGGTGTGTTACTAATGCAAAAAGGTGTCATACTTCCAATCTCTGAACTTTAGATCGTCCAGGGATATAGACTGTAGATGTTCAACTCATTGTGTAATTTTCCTACATCAGATAAAGGGGAATATTTACAAGGGCTTAACACCACAGGAAGTCACTTTTTGTGACACCTCAGTGGCATTAAGTCCTTCGCCTTATTTACAAGCCGCCACCTTTTGAATAAGGCCCCCTTTCATTCTACACTTACCGTGAAAGGGACAGGCAATGGGTGTTGCAGTGGGCGTTCTGCCGCAACACCCATTGATTTTGACACTGCCCCCTATTTACAAGGGTAGCGTAGATATTGTATTGTATTGTAATTGCATTTGTATAGCGCTTACTACCCCTGACGAGGTGTCGAAGCGCTTTTTCGGCGAGTAGCACGCTACTCCGGGACCCATAGAGGATTAGTGTTGAATTAGTATAGTGAAACATGCAAGTAAATTTTAAGTGGTGGATATGTTAGTCAGTTATTTGGATTCGGAAGGATAGCAGAAGGATAGAAGAGGAAAGAAGGTTTAGTATTTATATAGCGCTTCTAACCCCTGATGGGGTGTTGAATCGCTTTTTGGCGAGTAGCACGCTACTCCGGAAACCCATAAAGGATTAGTGGTGAATTAGTATGGTGAAATATGAAAGTAATTTGAGTGGTGGATATTAGTCAGTTATTTGGAGTGAGAAGGATAGTGGAGGGCTAGACGGGAAAGAAAGGTTTGCATTCATATAGCGCCTGTTACCCCTGATGGGGTGTGGAAGCGCTTTGTTGGCAAGTAGCACGCTACTCTGGAACCCATAAAGGATTAGTGGTGAATTAGTATAGTGGAATATGGAATTAGAGAAGTGAACATGCTAGTCTGATATTTTGATTGAAAAGGATAGTGGAGGGATAGAAGAGTGAAGGATTTCTTTTTTTTAGGTTATAGCAGTAGGAGGAGGCTTTTGGATGAGTAAAAAGGTTTTTTGGAGGGGAAAGAGTCAGAGGGAAGAGTTTAGAAAGGTTTGTTTTGGGGGATCGGTACAGTAAAGGAGGTGTCAGAAGATACAAGGAGGGGTAGAGTAGGAGAGAGTCAAGAAAGGGTTATTTTGGGGAACATAGTAGTGGTATGGCGTTTGGGATACATGAGAGAGTGGGTGTAGAGGATATAATGATAGATGTATAGGGTGAGATAGGGTAGTGAATTGGAAAGGGTAGTAGAAAGAAGTTTGAGATGAGTCAGAAAGTTGGGCTAGAAGATATATTGAGGGAAGTATAGGCTGAGAAATAGGGTAGTGCATTAGAAATGCTAAATTAGAAGAAAGTGATAAATATATAGATCCATAAGTACATTGAAAGTATATAGATGCATAAAGGAGGTAAGTATATGCAGATTAAAGATATTGATAGAGGTAGCGGATGAGAAATAGGGTAGTGCATTGGATATGCTTTTTCAGGAGAAAAGTAACAGACACACAGATCCAAGTACATGGA
Organism: Calotriton arnoldi; assembly: GCA_963921515.1. Classification (NCBI taxonomy): domain Eukaryota; kingdom Metazoa; phylum Chordata; class Amphibia; order Caudata; family Salamandridae; genus Calotriton; species Calotriton arnoldi. Next base: position 1,652,087 of record CAWUFW010003346.1, on the reverse strand, counting down.
GGTACATAGATGCCCAATGGGAAGCAAGTACATGTAGACCAAAGAACATTTTTTTTTTTTCTTTTGTTTTTATAACAACATAATTATTGTACATGTTTATACAAAGCAATACACAAAGATAGGTACATATCTATAGTGAAAATCAATGCTTATGTACAGTGGGACAAATACATATGGTGTTATTAATGGATGGTAAAAAGGGCAGCATTCCTGGCCCTTGTCCTCTCTGCCCTTAACAGGCTCAAACAGGCAACTGCCCTTGTCCTCTCCGCCCTTGTCCTCTCCGCCCTTGTCCTCTCCGCCCGGGCTGAGACGCCCTAACCCTGGCCTTTTATAGCCCTAGTAATCAGGTGACCCCGTCAGCCAATGGGAACCCTAGCCCTAACACTATCCAATCACAACACTAGCCCTAAAAATCTAGAACGAATAGGAGACCAGGACCTTACAGCCAATCTTAGCCCTAGTCCAAGCACCCAATCAGTTAAAAAAAACCCTGATCTCTACATCCAATAGAGGCCCTAGCCCTACCAGTAGTCCCAAGCCAAGTCCTAGCAACCAATGGGACAGGAAGGCCTACTCCCTACTTCCAATAGAAAGCCTAACCCTACTCTTAGTCCCACGCCTAGTCCAGCTACAAATCACACCAAAAGCTCTAATTGCTACTTCCAATTAAAGGCCTAACCCTAGCCCTAGTTCCACCCTAGTCCCAACAACCAATAACACAGGAAGCCCTAGTCCCTACTTCCAATAGAAATCATAACCCTAGCCCTAGTCCCAACCCTACATTGATTGAATCACAGACCCAGAAACCAATAAGAACACTCAAATACCCAACCAATGAGGACACTAACCCAATCCAATTGAAACATCAGATACAACCACCAATCAGTGTATACATGTACCAACCACTAGCAGACTATATAAGGTCCCAGCAACCTCAGACAAGGTTTGCTGGCCAGGAGTTGGAAGCTGCTTCTCCTGTTCAGAATCCCCTAGGAGACAGACAGGCTCAATCCACACTTTGGACTTCTGAAGGTAAAGGCCTCACAAACTTGAAATCTAACACTACTGTTTGAATAAAACTTTACTCCCTCTCCTGGCCAAAAACGAAGTGCACAGTCCCTATTAAACACAGTTTAAGCAGCTCACAGAAGCACCCTCTGATGTAGAATATCCCTGTTGCTGGGGGAGGCAGGGGGCTGGTTTCACTGGCTTGTTAACACAAAATGGTGGCTGGGGGTGCACTGTTTAACATACAGGTCTTAGCACAGAGCAAAGGAGAAATTTGGAGGGAAAACTGAATAGTCACCAGGAATGAGAGGGAAAACCACAGAATTTGGACTGCAAACCCCACAATTCAACACGTTAAATGGAAGCAATCATGGGCAGGAAAACCACAAGTTTAAAACACAAAACATGTGATAAAATATGCAATCACAGGCAGGTTAAAACTACAATTTTAAACTGTAACAACCACAGGCAAAGACAGTAATCACAGAAAGGGAAAATCGTTTCTTTAAACACTTTGGGGGGGGGGGCGGAAGAGACAGCACTAGTCTGCCTCCTTACCACTTCCTGGACTCTGCTCACTGCAATCTGGGGCACAGGTAGGCTGCAACTCACAAGATGGAGGGGAATGATTTGGGGTGCACCCAGCAAAGCCTTAAGGGGCCTGGGCAGGTGTGAGGGGAGGGCTCAGAGTTGCCTGGTAGCTGAATAGCCAATCCCCAGTCCTAGGCCTGCTGGCCTGGGGGTGGGGGCTGGGGAGCTGCTTCTCCTGTTCAGAATCTCCTAGGAGACAGACAGGCTCAATCCACACTTTGAACTTCTGAAGGTAAAGGCCTCACAAACTTTTTTAAACACTTTGGGGGGGGGGGGGGGAGACAGCACTAGTCTGCCTCCTTACCACTTCCTGGACTCTGCTCACTGCAATCTGGGGCACAGGTAGGCTGCAACTCACAAGATGGAGGAGAATATGTGGCAGCGCCAAAATTAAGACCAGGGAAAACCTGGTCTTAACATGGCGAAATGAGGAGAAATGTTTAATTTCCTTGTTTTTGCTGTTTCTATGTGTGCTGCATTGTGCAGCGCACACAGAAACAGCAAATCGCCATGAATGTTTGTTTATGTGCGGAAGGTGTCCCTTCCTGCACATAAACAATCATTTAAAAAAAATGCCGATTTCCAACTTCTATGTGTGCTGCACAATGCAGCACACATAGGAGGTACAAATCACCATTTGTAATTGTTTATGTGCATGAAGGGACTCCTTGCCGCACAACAAAAAATAAATAAAAGGCATTGTCATTTACAATGCCAATAGCTCAAACTCGTCTAAATGCGAGACCTATTGCATTGCAGATGCTTCTTATAGATGTAGCGGGCACAGAGTTTGACAGAGCCTATGTTGTTCAATGCTACTATGTTCTTGAGAACACTCTCTACGTTCATGAAGATCTGGTAGGAGGGTAACGCAGACATGGCAAACCCTGCTTTCAGGTTGTTACAACCATAGGATCACTCTGTCATCACTGCCAGCATACACAACCTTTCTCCCACTAGTACCGGAAGTAAGCCTTCAAGTACTGTCAGCTGGTCTCCCTTCAGGAGCCCAATCACCTGGGGCCGCAGTAAGGAATGTGGTGTAATCCATGAGAGTGATGTAGGGTCAACAGAATGTCGATGTACTAGGCAGTAAAGAGTTTGGAAAAATGATCATATTAACATGCCAACGTTGGCAATCTCCATTAAACACTTGGCATATGCGCATTTCATCTCATGACCACTGATACAGAGATCCATTTGGACTATCTTTATATTAATTCTAACTGCATCTAGGAATGTTATAACCCAGTCAACACATAACTCTGTCTGTGTCATTACACTGTTAACATGCCTACAATCTACATGGTTCCATCACCATTATGCACAAGTGCCGCCTCGTAATAGTCTTCTCTCAACCCATCTCCTACAACTTAGACTAAATTCCCATATGCAGTGGTATGCATGATACAAGTCCTGCCGCAGTCATATTCTAATGTAAAGCCTGATTTGTGGAGGCACTTGAACATACCTTTCAGAATGCCATAAATGTACTCTACCTTGTTTTTTGTCCACCTGCCAGCACTGTTGTCCCTGTGCTACTTTGCAGAGCTCACATTCAGATAAGGTGTAAGGATCCACTTAGGAATCCCATAGGCACTGTCACTTATGAGTGGTACATGGTACTGATGTTGTGCTAACATTTCCACCAATGTATTCTTGTAGCAACCCCTCCCCATGCTCGCCATTGTGTACTGGATGGTAAATGGCACTGTGCCTGAACATGTAGGTAACATATGTGCTGCCTAAATACTTATGCCTTTGATGATGTAACTTAAATCACAAAGGATCTGCACATTAAATTTGTGTTGTCCCTTTCTGCTCTTGTCTGTGTGCTGTGTGGCTGATGGTGAGTATATCGCACTGTGTGAAGTCTATTGCTCCAGTTACATTGAGCAGTGTTTCCGTCACACCTTGCAAGGCATTTGGACAGTCAGGGAAGCAGGTGTATCTTTAATGTGAACCAGTGAAATTGCACTCCCTGGGACACCACCTGCCACTGTCACAAAAGCTTGATATGTTCATGAGGCAAGCAGATGCAGTCAAGTACTCACACGTGGCAGTACATGTGCCATCTGTGTCTTATTCTGAGTATTGGATGTGGCTCCTGAGTGAGATCTAGTAACGCCGTCTACATAAATCTATACCTTGTAAGGATGTCCTCCTTACACTGGTATATTCAAGAGACTCTTTGCCTATAAAAGCTCACCCTATCTCTTCTATGCAGCTCACAAGCACCAACAACTTGCAATTAGGTAGAAATCACCAATTTACGACATTTCAAATACATTGTGCCCCCCGCCCACTCTTCTATAGTTTGCTCTTTTTTAGCACCTGGGTAGGGCTAGTGCAATGTTTGCATTATTCGCAAATTTTTTCTTTTTCTTTTTAGAATATCAATAGCCTTGTGACTCCTACTGTGTTTACATTTTCCCTAACGGCCTTGCAACACAAACAGTCACTAGTATTGAACGTCAATTTTTTTGTGGTGCCTTTCTGCATTGTAAATTTGCTTTCCTGAATGACTGAAAATTTGCTATCCCTGTGCGCATGAGGTCCAACATGGCAACCTAAAATAATTCTGATCATCATCTCGACTCAGTGAACTGTTTTACACAGACATTCTGGTAATTACAGGAGGGGTCGTAGGGAGAACGCAAGTGTAAAAAGAGATTTTCTGTAGGCACTCACACAAACGACACTCCAGTATTAATTAATTTAAGGAGTTTTGTAAAGCTCTGACATCTAAACCGGTCTTTCTAATGCTATGCAGTAGTAAGCAGTATCTTAAGGGACATGTGGGCTCGAGGTTGAGTCAATTGTACTGCTTTTTTAAGCAAGGCTTGCCCCACAACTGAGTTGTTCAACATCATACACAAGTCCAGATTACAGAGCTGCATATTGCACTTAAGGGAATGGTTACCATAAAGACAGCCATTTATACTTGAGCCCTAGATGAGTGGGACAGCTCCAGAGCCGGAAGCAGGAAGCGAGGAGCGAGACGAGACGTGCGAGATTGCAGAGCCGTGGAGCCCCGGGGTCGCAGGGGACCACCGGAGGTTTTTGAGATCTGCTGACAGAGGGCTCACTCCTGCTCCAGTTTACTCCTGCTTACTCCTGCTCGGAGTTTCGCGTGTGTTTGCGGGAGTCTGCTGGTGCCGCAGAATGAGAGGGGCAAGCATCGGTCTGTGGTTCGCGGGAGCACCGAAAAAGGAATATGGGCCTACGGAGTAAAACCTCCACAATTACCTCCACAGTCCCACCCACAGCCGTCTGTCGTTTCTTGGCAGCTGAGACTGCTCATCGGTGCGCAAAAGGTTGACTGTGCACAGAAGGTTGTTGGACACACCGGACACACCAGCATGCTCCAGGAGGACTGGAGGTGATTAAAGCATACCTTGGGAGAGACCCAGGGGAGTTCCAGGAGAGACACGGCGGCCAACGCCAACCGAAAATCACCGGTGGGTGCTGGGGGCGCCGGCTGCTGCAGCAGTTGTGTGGGGAGGAGTGAGTAAGGCGGGCCGTAGTCGGCCGCATAAGTGTGCCACTGGCAGCCTGCGGACGCGGCTCGTGTAGGTACGGGTGCGGCTTGCGGGTGTGTTGGGAGAGCACAGCTCACTGAGTCCATCACCACTGATTCCCCCAGCGTCCCTCAGCGTTTTTCAAAGCGTTCTTCAAAGCAAGCTTCAATGTGCTTAGGCCGCCGTGTGGGTTTTCTCGGACATGACGTAAGTGGATTGTGTCCTGTGCCCATTACCATCAAATTCATCTGGGCAACTAATCTGACAACCTACAAACTACCAAGCCTGACTGCAGTAAGCTACGGGCGCCTGTAAGAGGAACATAGTATTGTGTGACAAAGGGGATCGGAGAAAACACCTAGAGGCGAGACCTCGGCCCTAAATAGAGCCTTCGGTATTGGTACTGTCCTCTCTGTATCCTGTATCCTGTGCCATCCCTGTGCTATTCTTGGAGTATCTAGGCACTCATCATGAGGTCAGGTCGCACAAAGGGGCAAGTCCAACTTTAGTTCTAAGCTCAACTACAAAAAAGGCGTAAAGCGGCAAGGAAAACTCACACCCGCTCCCAAAATGATACCTCGCAGGCAAAAGATCTAGACCTTGTGGACTCACCGGCCGTATATGGGCCTTTATCAAGCCTGGAGGGTGTATTGAGTGCCGTGGGGGACAGTTACAAGCAAACCTCCACTGGGGGGGCGGTGTGGCCCATTTCTCCTAGGCAAGTATAAAGGACTTTTTTAAACAGAAAGATGGTGTCCAAAGTGAAGGTAATTGTGAAGCCGAATTGCCTCTATCTACGACTGCAATGAAAAATGTGTGTTTATCTATAGTTCAGGCAATTTGTGACGACGCAATATCTCACAGGGACGAGCTGAGAGGTAGTGGAAAACAGTCGGCAGGTTTTATGCCTTTATCAAATCCACCTGCGGCAACAAATTCCCCTCATGAAGGAGTAGTAAAAGCTCAAGTCCATAATGGCCCTAAATTCGGGCAGGTAAATGTGCAGTCTACCCAAACGAAGATGCTGCCTAGAATGAATTGTATACGCCAGGCGGAAGAGATACTTTGGGACATATCCAAGTGTAATAAGCTCTCAAATGACAGTGATGCTTCTGTTATCTGTCTGGGTGAACTGCAAGTAAATCAAGCGCATCAAAGCTTTTTGACATCTCGGTCACCTAAGACTGGGGCCAAGAGGAAATGTGAGAGTCTAGGATTGTCTATATTAGAGTTATCCAACAACAAGAGCATTCTGAGTCCATTTGGTTCAGGGATATGTGGTGGGGTACAGGTATTGGATGCTCACCCAATTCTAGTCCCCTTAAAAAGCAAAACCATAAATAGTCAACTTGGTGTACAGAACATTGTTCAAGTAGATAACTCGCTGAACTCTGCAGATCTCTCGTTCCTAGATAAATATGACGTTTCACCTATACCTGATGAGCGTTCTGCTATTTATATGTGCAGATAATAAGGGTGTGTGGCAAAATTTGTTAAATACAATGAATGCTATAACAACTGCACTTGATTTCCATTCAAATAAACTTAAAATAAAGGTAAAACTTCTAAACACTTTAGCAGCCTACGTGTCCGGCATTGATACACAACTACAAAATCTGACAAACTTGGTGGTTAAGGCTCAGACGGAGGTTAACGATCAATTAATAAATGCACATGTTCACATATTTTAGATAAGGTGTCCGATCTCCCTACAATTGTTGGATCACTTGTGGATGAAGTTAAAAAAACAGTTAGTCATAACAACTTGGGAGTCAGCGTAAAAAGTTGAATATGAAGCAGCAACATCCCCAGGTAGTTGTGAGTTATGATAATACTAGGGCGCCAGAGGATTCTGGTCGGTTACCAGAGGTCTGTCTGGGCTTAGTCACACGAACTGACGAAGGTCATGCTCCTCAGGGAATTAAGAAAAACAAGTCAAATGAGATTGTTAATTCCCCATGTTCAAGTGATAGTTTTGTGATTGTCCCCCACTATCTAAGAGGGCAAGAAAAAGGCTGCGGAAAGCTCGGTATTAGGCCAAAAAGTCAGTTGTTCCAGTAGTTACAGGAGTAAAACCCAGGGACTGTTATCCTATTTTCAATCAAGTTAATCAAGCCAATAAGAAATGCCCAGTTCAGGACCGTGCCCAAGATGGTACGGAACCTCCTCTGATTTATTGAAGCATCAAAGTTGTGAGGCTCAAGCATCTGCAAATGGTAGAAAAGAGGAAGTTTTTACTACCACTGGTATAATGAAGCCTGATATAGTAGGCATTGGTACTGGTGAAGGGATTAGGCATGATAGTAAGCCCCAGGGGTCTTTGCCCCCTTTCCCAAGATCAGGTAGTTCACCTTCCGAACAGGCCAAGTGCAGCCGAATCGATAAAGCCCATTGTCACCCAGAGTCTAACACCGTTTAAAGTATTTTCAAATATCACTTTAGCTAAAGATAGCAAACCAGGCCCATTATGTGCTCTACGTTGTAGGCAGGATAATAGTACCAACAATCGGGGAAAAAAGTGATAGTCTTAACCGGAGCTTAATACTGAAAATAATATCAACCATTCCTGAATTATTATTTATTAAAACCGCTGATTTGGTGTCGGTACAGTTTAAACAAATACAACCAAACACTTTGCGTGAGTCCGCTATTACAACTTGGACCTCTAAGAAATTGTGACTAAAATATTAGACTCAAGTCTGTACTTTAGGGAATGTGGTATTACGGTTGAGAACTGGACTCCCTTAGATTATCCCCCGATTCTAGAGGAATTGGCCCCTAAGGTGGAAAAGGAAAGAATAATGGCTGAGAGTAGTAAGCCAAATCCAGTACTTAGAGGTGTAACAGGTCCATCAGTTAATCGGTCTTGCAGTACAGGCTTGCTGATTACCAACTCGCAAACAGGGAGTCGAATCTGTGAGTGGCTACCAAAAAATAATGTGCATATGGAGGATTGGTCCTGGCTTCCAGCTACTCTTGCGAATGTGCATCGAGGAGATGGTAAATGAAAGTTTTTTGCCATGGATGCTAAAGTTGTGCAATTACGACTATGGGGCCGATTCCGATCTCGGCCGGTGGGCTCCGAATCGGATTCGGCTTAACCGGATCCGATTCGGAGCCCTATTTCCCGACCGATTCGTACGCGCGTCCGGGCGTGCTAGTACGATGCGAAATCGCCGACCGACTCGTCCGGGCGTCCCGACCGCTCTGACCGACTCGTTTCCGGGTCTAACCGCACCGACCGACTCGCTCGGACTCGACACGCACCGCGCAATGGAGACGTTCCCCGGCCGGGTGAGTACGATGCGTGCCGCGAGCAGTCCGACCTGGCGCGCACTCCGGCTCCAAAGAGCAGTCGGAGCCGTACTTTGGGGGTCCGTGTCGGACTCCCCTGTATGCGTAGCCGCGCGAGTCGCACCCCCCGTACCTGTGCGTGTATGGCGCGAGTCGCTTCGCCGCGTACACGCTGTAGGGGGCGCCCTTGTCCGCCTCGCACCCATTGAGTCAATGGGAGCCCGCGTACGCGTTGTACGACAGGCTCCCATTGACTTCAATGGGAGTCCGACCGAATCGAGTCCGATGGCATACGTGGCATACTCCGGGTCCGGCTCGGTCGGAGAGATTTCCGGCCCTATGTTCTTGGAATGTACATTGGCTGATCCATCTCCTGTCTGACACTGATACAATATCATTTTTAAATTCTTTTTCAATTTTATTACTTCAAGAAACATGGAGAGAACAATCGATCCCTTTGCTTGGGTTTAATGAGTATAGTCTCAGGGCAGTGCGAACTAACAAATTAGGCCGTGCAAAGTGTGGGCTCTCGTGCTATATTGCAGCCAACCTAAATTTAGTAGTGGAAGTGGTAGATTTTGATTTGGACTGGTTGCAATGCCTTGTGTTACATAATATTGAATTTAGTCTAATTGTACTTAATGTATATTTAAGTGCCAGGAAATGCAAATCTACACAGCTGCATGTCGTGCGAGATATTTTAAGTACATTAATAATACAGCACCCTGAAGCCGGCCTTATAGTCTCTGGTGATTTTAATTTGCATCTGATTCCGTTTCATTCAGTAAATGGCAAGACTAACGGAATTGCAAAAGAATGTTGTGATATTATGTTCCAGGCGGGGTTTAGTTTGTTAAAAGAAAAATCTAGGCTTATTCCTTCGTTTAAAAATTCAAAACAAGGATCAATTATTGACTATACGTTTATTTCAGTTAACTTAAGTATAAAACTGTCTGAATATTCGGTTATCCCTCGGCTCGAAAGTGATCACAATCCTCAGGTAGTATTATTTAATTCTTTAGTTAAGAGCAACTCTAGACCTAATGAACTTCCCAACATGGCCCACTCCTCATATAATTTGAAGAGGTTAGTTTGGCATATGAATAAAGAAGAGGAAATAATACAAGCTGCTAAAACATTAATAAAGGAATGTGATCAGTGCGAGCAGGGGGATGTCAATATGATTAACAAATGGAACTTTATAACAACATCCCTGGTGGGGAAATTTGCAGTCCAACAGCATAGGAAACCAAATAATCTATTAAGATTTTCGAACACTTGGTGCACATCTAAGGGGCCCATTACGATGGCGGGCGGAAGCACAACCGCCGTGCTGGCGGATGCAAAAACCACCAGTTACCGCCGGCACGCAGCAGTCCACACGCCCGCCCAATTATGATGCGAAAAGTAGGCCAAACACCGCCGGCAAGCCAGCAACACCGTCCGCCATCAAAGTGCGCCCGTTCACGTAGCGGCGCAGCACAACTGACACACACCGTCCGACGAAACACGTCCCGCCCGGCGCATAAATTACGATGCCGCAAACAAACGGCTCCCACGGCTAAGAGACACCGCACGTGAAAGAGAGGCGGGAACACGGACGCAGAGCACGGACAACGAAGAAGCGGCTCCCCGAGCATGAATCCAGCACTGCAGGCCCTCCCCATGCTTCTGCTGATGCACCACCAAGGACGCAACGTACCGCGGAGACGCAGGTAGGCACACACACAACAAGTGCACGCAAACAGCGCACACAGTGCAAGGGCGGAAAAAGCGGACAACCCCCACCAGCGCGTGTACACAACACATCCACCATCGCATCCACATATGACACACAGGCCAAATCGTAACATCGCAGAACACATGTGTACACACCACCTGGGACTAGGAACCAACCACCCCGTCACGGCCCCAAAGCGCCGATGACGCCGCCACACATGCGCACAACGCAGAGGCCAACCGCAGCGCCATGCATGCGTCGCACACAGACACAGGGACACAACCAAGCAGCACACACATCAGCCCCACCCCGAACGCACATGACACGTGACAGGCCGGCCACAGACATGTCCCCAACGCCCAATTCACGGACAACACCCAACGCCACACAACCGACGCACACATGTCAGTGAAGACACGCAACAGCAGGACACACCCCAGTGTAACAAACATGGCGTAGCACACAGCGGCGGCAACACCAACTAGGAGAAGCAGGGCTCCTTCGGGAAGAGGAACGCCAGTACCACACAGAAACACCCATACCACCCTGCACATATGAACAAGACATATAAAACGGAACACCAAAGAGCCCGGGGACCGACAACAGGTGGCCTAAGAATAACATTCACACACAAGGCCCAACGCAGAGCGGAAAGGCAGCCTGCCGCCCACACAAGGGAGAGCAGACAGCACTGAATGACCTTCCATTCCAACTCCGAAACCACAGCCCTACGACAGAAGCCGGTGAATACAGCCATTGTCCAAGAATAGACCAACACAGGCATGCCGAGGAGACCGACCACAGGGCAGATAGCGCATATCACAGAAGCACACAACGGACGGGGAAGAAAGAAGAAAACACTCCCCATGTCGGCCACATGCAAGTTAATTGGAAGGAGTCACACAGCACTGACCTTGAACTGTCTGAGAAGCATGTGGGAAGAGGGCCCGTGTCCTCCAAACAAGCCAACAGAACACAAGTCCTGTCTCCCCACGACTACACAGAGCTCACAGCAACCCCGGAGCGTGCACATTGCAGACTGCACACACAGCCGGAGCACGCCACCTCAACGAACCGCTGCGAAATGGCAACCGCAACACACCTACCCAACTACGCCGAACAGCTCAAGCTGTACAAAACCAACCTGTGCCATACATTGGGATGCGATCTCCTGTCCCTGCTGAACGTAAGTTACCGACTGACTTACCGCATCACATTGTTCAGCTGCGTCATGCCCGTCTTCTACTGTCGGAGGTGTCCCTACCAGCATCCCGTCGAGATATGCCTCTCCAACCCGGCATGTCTGAAGGCGGACCTGCTACCACTACTCCTCCCTCTGGACGCACACGACAGGGCCTGCTCTGCCTATGGGGGCATGGCGTATGTGGCCAACATCGCACCCGCACTGAAATGGGACCACTGTGCCTCCACACGACGGATCATCGATAACAGCTACATCGAATGTCACCCAGCATGCCCCATCATGGTCCTCCAAGGGACAACCTACGAACAACACCTTGACAGCCACCATCCGCTTCATTGGCTGGCAAACATGTACACCACCAATGACATAGAAGCCCTGCTGGACGGCATCGCATACCTGACAACCTGTAAATACGTCGGACCACAACGCAGGTTCCCCGAGTGACCTATGATGTCCAACCCCGCACCCATGCTTAGCTTCCGCACGGACTGGCCAGTCACCACCACAACAGCCATACCAAACGACCGGCAACAGTAACCACACCATCAACGACATCGCCATGACATCGGATATGACCGGGACATGCACACTGTTCCCCATCACATCCAGGAACACCGCATGCATCGTGGGAGGCAGTGGCATGGGGTCTGTGTATCGCACCCACATGGACGGAACTGCACGAACAACCAGGACACGACATGGATCCAGCGCACATGGACACACACACCGCTCAGTGGACATGAATAGGTCGCCTGGAGTCTGTGGGTGCTGCACCCCTCCCACCCCGGGAATCCCATACCAGGACCTTTGCATGGACGACAAGTGCATACAACAACAACACGACCCCAGTGACTGTGACATGTCCAGTAACCACCACAGTGCAACAACAAGTGGCACGCCGCTGCATGCACGCAAGCACATGCCCTGATGTCATCTCACATGCACTTGTGCATGAGGAACAACCGCAGCAAACCTGTCACATGGAACTGAGATGGACTGTGCCCATGATGCCAAGCGGTCTGGTAGGCTACATGTATACCGTCTGTGTCAAAGTCCGCAGCTCCGCAGCTATACGTAAATGTACATTAGCACAGCCTTGGCCAAGCAGATGTCACTCTGAAGCCCACATCCCACATGCAACAGCCAATCACATGTAACCCCACACCCTATCCCATTTGCAATCATGCTCAGTATATCCTCAACATGTATTCCGCTGCCAGTAGTGTCCACTATACTGCATCACAGAGGACAGAAGACTCAATATAATGTTTGAAACCAAAACTGTCTCCGCTGACTCATTTCACAAGTACGAATGAGAGAGGATGAGAGTATGTGAAGTACACGGCAGTCGTGACATGACCATGTAGTCCACTGGTATTGGTTGTCAACGCAAATGAGTAGCACTACTGTGGAAGACACACATGTGTCGTGTGAAGTCGTATGGACGCAGTGCTCAGGTGGGTGGGTGCGACGGGTAGATGCGCACATGCCAAGTTGGAGCACGCCGTGTTGGGAGGGGTCATGAACAGTACACCACCGCTTCCCTGGGCATTGTGAGAGGACACCTGTCGGGGGGAGTGAACACGTGTGTGCATAGCAGCCGGGCACACGTACAAAGCGGTACCAGGCGCACCTCAGCCCACCCTCTGTGGACAAGCTGGATCCTGTTGTGCGCCCGCCATGCCCCTGACAAGGCACACACAGCCCCAGTCGACCAGGTGTAACCCCAACATAGTCAATCCGCACAGGCGATACAGGGCACGGGATGGCAGTGGAGCATGGTGTGTGAGAGGTCTCCTCGCGCTCCTCCTGGTCATATCACGCAGGCAATAGAACCTCAACGTCTAGCATGGCACAAGTCACATGGAAGTGTATGGGGGACGCACCACAGCACGAGCAGCACTGACGTCACGGGAGGTGGCTCGCACCATCCCATCCATTGCCCATCATACCAACCACGCCACATGCCATTGCGACTAAGTGCAAGCGCGTGCGCCACCACCCCCGAGCCCTCCCCAGAGAGGCCAAAGAGTGAATGTGTGGGCCATCAGCCACAGACGGACGCGGCCTGGCCGCAAGGGCAGCCACAGCCACTGGGTGTCGCAGGTGGCGGATCCGGAAGGCGAAGACTGTGATGCATAGTCCATGCAGGCCGGGTCTCCATTTGGGGCACCACGCAGGTGGACGGCGTCCCGCAACACATCATACCCTGAGACAGCCCACTCGTGCAACTGGACCCACACATACACTCCTTGCCCTCTCTGGTGCGAGCTTGGGGCTGCCTGTGCAAGCGCTAGCCTCGCAGGTGAGCATGCATATTGGGGGAGCGAGGGGAGGACATGAGGGCTGGGGCGAAGATGACTGTATCACTGTCAGTTAGTACAAGGGATGACCCAGATGTGGAAAGGAAGAGACGTGTCCCGTGTGTACTGCAACTAGTCGCCAATCCAACTACCCCCCATGTCCGGAATGTAAGCCCGCACCTAGGCCCGCCCATCCGCCACATCGAACATACCACCAGCACGACAACCTTCCCATTCGAAACACTGACTGGGGGTGGCGACCAGTGTACAATCATGTGTAGCCTACCCACGCGTACATGTGGGCCCTCCATGATCCATGTCACCTGCGGCAAAGTCATGACATGCGCAATGAGGGAAGTGAGGAGAGCTGTCCGCCCCACGCGCAGAAGGTGCATCAGCTCCACAGACCCAGCAGCGAGTCCAGCAGGGGTCACATGTGCAGGGGCAGCTGTGCCTGGTGTGAAGGCACATGCATATAGACAGCACATCGACCAATGTGTAGTCTGCCCACATCTACAGTCCATCATCATGCGGACATAGGAATTGAACACAGGGCAACACATCTTCAGTTGGTGCACCCACCATGACCAACAATGCGCAATCATCGACGTACCCGCCCTGTGCATGGCCCCCCACCCAACGGAGGCACATCCAGTGCCACCATCCCACACACACAAGCCTTCCACGGAACATGCTGTGTCCAATGCTCAGTACAGAGTCAGCGCCCATCTGGTGGATCCTGAACAGGAGACACATGCACACACATGCCAGCTCCCACTGTGTACGTCTGCCACCTGGCACGTGCAATGTAACCTCTCACCTGTGACGTGTGACTGCAAGCACACAGCCGTCTTGGCATGGGGCTGTCAATGTGGACACCTGTCAATGTTTCGGGAGGTGTGATCCGTACAGTGCTGTACATAGGGTGCAGTGCTGACACCTACTACTGTCTCATATCCCCTCGTGCCACAGGTCCCACTTGTTTTGGCCGCTCAGCCTGTGCCCACATCGTCGTCGTCGTGTGCCATACTCATCCAGCCGCGGAAGCAGTTCCATGCTCAGCAGACATTCATGTTGCCGTGGCGTTGCCGCTTGACGGATATGCAGTCAGTCCCCATCAGCACGCCCCGCAAGTCATTGGGGCCTAGATCCCCATGTGCATGCACATGGCAGTGGTTTGTATCACTAGCCATTGCCATTGTTGGGAGACCTGTGTAAGTGTATTGTGGCCGTGCCGTCCCAGCTTGACAGCTGGGCTGTGGCTCCTGTGCTTACTCAGTCATGTCAGTGATGTGTATGCGAAATTGCCATGTGTCGTGTTGCTTTGACATGTGTCCTCTGCCATTGTCCCTAGGCGGAGACCGAACATTGACCGCCCATACCAATTGCTGGCGGACATGGACGATACAGAGGTTATTAGGAAGTTTCGGCTGGACAGGCCAACCCTGCATCGACTGTGTGCCATGTTAGAACCCCATCTCCGTCCCCGCAGGGTGTATCCGACTGCTGTCACCCCCACGGCTAAGGTGATGGCCGCCATGCATTTCTTCGCCACTGGGTCATTCCAGCACACAGTGGGCATTGGAGGAGGGATGTCCCAGCCCATGTTCAGCAAGGTGCTGAGGGATGTACTGGCAGCCATGATGCTGTACCGGAACAGGTACATCCGCTTCCCCAGGGCTCGTGAATTGGCGGCAGTGAAGGGTGCATTCTATGCCCTTGGCAGAATCCCACACGTCGTTGGAGCCATTGACTGCACACATGTCGGCCTTGTTCCACCACAGGCCACTGAGCACCTGTACCGCAACAGGAAGCACACGCACTCCCTGAATGTGCAAGTGGTGTGCCTTGCGGACATGGTGATCACCCACGTGTGTGCAAAGTTCCCAGGCTCGGCCCATGACGCACACATAATGCGCAACAGCATCTTGCCACGACTGATGTCCAATATGCAACAGGATCGTGCCTGTATTGTCGGTGAGTATGTGGAGTGGTGTAGCGTGCTGGCTGTGCGATGCTGTCCCCTGTCCAGTTGGATTAGCAACGGTTCTCTGTGTCCCTCACACCCAGGTGACTCTGCGTATCCGAATGGGGCATGGCTGCTCAGTCCATTGAGGAATCCTCGCACCCCAGCAGACGATCGCTACAATGAGGCACATGGGAGGACCAGACGTGTGGTCGAGCGTACCTTTGGCCTCCTCAAGTCCAGGTTCAGGTGCCTGGACCGCACCGGGGTGCGCTGGCGTACTCCCCACAGAAGGTGTGCAAGATAGTGGTGGCGTGCTGCATGCTGCACAATCTGGCCATTCGGAAGCAGATCCCCCTCATCGTGGATGACGGAGATCAACCAGGGCCCCAGCCCGCAGACCAGGACAGCTCGAGTGAGGAGGACAGCGGAGAGGAGGAAGCTGGTAATGTGCGGCAGCAGCTCATCGCCCGCTACTTCACTTGACGGTGAGTGTCCATGTACGACGGCTGATGTGGCTGTATCTGTGCAGGTGTGTGTGTGCTGTGTCAGGGTGGCCGCTTGTTCACTGCGTGCTGTGTGTCAACGCTCCATGGCCAGGGTAGTATGCCACTGTTGGTGGCTGTGGCATTGTGCCCTATTGCTCTGTGCGATGTGTGTACATTGCTTGTAGTTGTTGACATGTAGTGTGTGATGGGTGTGTGACACACTCATTGAAGGTGCTCCTGTTCTGTCTCCCACCCCTAGGTCCCTACAGGCCCTCCGGATTCAAATGCCATGCCACGCATCAGGTGCCTTTCCGCCCAAGGTGGCCGTTGTATTCCGTACAAATAAGACACAGGGCACAAACAGCAGTTAGTGAAAAAGGTGCATTTATTACAAACTGTGACATGTGATTGTGTGTAAGGTGATGACAAAAGTGGTGCGTGCAGTGACAATGAGCTGTCGGTCATGGCTGCGTGATGATCAGGGTGTACCCACTGGTTCTATGTCCATAGTCCAACACACACATGCCATCCAGATGGCTGTGTGGAGTGGGATCGTAGTCCAAGTCAATGCAGTGGCTGGTCAAGGAAGGCTGGCGGAAGGCTGGCTGGCTGCCTCACTTGCGACTGGAGCGTGCGAAGTCCTCCCGGGAGATCTGTTTCCTCTTCGGACGGCCCCTTCCACGTTTGCGAGGGGGTGCCTGCTTGCGACATGCTGGTGGTTGAGGTGTGATCACTGGCTGTGGACGCAGGGGAACTGGACACTGCTGCTCCACCCTGCGCCCCGGCAGGTGGTGGCGGAGGGGAGCTGCTGTCCCTGGCTGTGACCTCACCGCCACCACCAGCTGTCCCATGAGGTCCACGATTTGGCCCATACGGGCGTCCATGGACCTCAACACCCCCAGCACCTCACGCGTGTCTGAGGCAGACCGGACCCATTGTCCTTGGGCCTCTTCATAGGCCCCAAGGACTCTGGCCATGTGAGGCAGGGCATGGCTCCCAGGGGAGGCTGGCGTTTCCCTGACCCTGCTCCTCCTACCAGTCCTGCTGCCACCGGCCTGCCCACTAGCCACATTGCTCACCACGGTCCTCGCTGTGGCTCCCAGGGTGGATCCAGTCGTCCGGGCCACCACCTGCGCTGGGGCTGGTGCCAGCGGAGACGTGGCGGTGGTGGCGGCGGTGGTGGTCGGTGCGGCGATGGTGGCGGTTGCGGCAGTGGTAGTGGCCACAATGACCGTGGGTGTGGCCGCAACGACAGTGGCAGCAGGGGGCTGTGAATGTTCAGCAGCCCTGGATGATGGGTTGGTGGGTAGGAGGGGTCCTGGGGAGCGGCTGGGCCCTGCCACACCAGATGGGCCTGCTTCGTTGTCCGTGTCCGAGGAGGAGGACAGATCCTCCAGATCCGTGTGTCCTCGTTGGGGGCTTGTAGGCTGGCTGTGCTGGCTGCTGGCTCCATCCCCAGCATCCAGCAGTTCGTCACCTGTGGAGAGAATGAGATTAGTTATTGTGTTGCACCTGGCGAAGTATGTATTTGTCGTCTGACATTGACAGTTCGTGCAATCTCGTACATGGGTTTCCCGGAGGCGTGTGTGTGGCTGTAGCATCTGTAGTTGTGTGTGCTTGGCAATGGGACTGTGTGCTGTGCACATGTGGCATGGGACGGATTGGCCATGCCGATGGGTGTGTTGCTGTGCCCCTACTTATTGTGACTCTGGTGTATGCGGGCTCCTGGCCCATCCTGGGTCTGGTTTGTACTTTGCTTTTGGGGTTCAAATGGAACGCTTAGGAACGCATATGGCAACATGGGGGCCATGCCCCAGATTGGCATTTGGGAGGGAATATGCTTTTGGGGTTCAAATGGAACGCTTAGGAACGCATATGGCAACATGGGGGCCATGCCCCAGATTCGCATTTGGGAGGGAATATGCTTTTGGGGTTCAAATGGAACGCTTAGGAACGCATATGGCAACATGGGGGCCATGCCCCGGATTCGCATTTGGGAGGGAATATGCTTTTGGGGTTCAAATGGAACGCTTAGGAACGCATATGGCAACATGGGGGCCATGCCCCAGATTCGCATTTGGGAGGGAATATGCTTTTGGGGTACATGCTGTGAGCCATGGGTGCCGAACGTGACATGTGTTGTGGCAGCATGACAGTGCATGGTTTGAGGTGTGTGCATGCTTGACATGGCCTGCATATTTGCTGTCTGTTGTGATTACTGGACATGGCATTGGACGCATCGTTATGAGTGAGTGATGGTTGTGTGCCAGCCAACGTATTGCAGTTGTCCCATCTCCTTGGTGTGCGTGCTGCCCTGTGCCATGTGCATCACTGCAGTGCTCGGGGGGTGTGGCCCATGTTGTGTGTTGTTGCTCACAGTGTGTCGTGCACTTCATTGACTTCTGGCACATGGTTGGTCATGGGCATGTATCTTAGCGTGACTGCTGTATGTGTGGCAGCTGTGCGGATGACATGCCTTTCATGAGACTGGGGCTGACGGATGGGATGGATGGTATGTTGTTTGTGCATGGTGTGTCTGTGTGTTTGATGGGTTCAGTGGTGTTCGTGTGCATTTATGTTGTTCCGCTCTGTTGCATCTAGTGTTGTTTGTCTTACATAGGCGTAGTTGTGGGGTGTGTGGTTGACAGGCAGTTGGGGCTACATGGACAGGACTTCAATGGTGTTTCGGTTGTGTGTGATGAGTTGCACAGTGGCTGCCGTGTGGTACTATATTCAGTGTGGCCTGTGCATGCAGACGTGGCTCCTTGGGTGTTGCTATGTCTGTGATGGGTCATGTGGGGTGTGAGTCTGTTGTTCATGTCCGTGTGCACATTGTTCACTTGTTCGTGACGGTGGGCGGTGCTGCGTGTTCGTCTGCTACGTGACATGTCCCATGTGTTGGTCGTGTTCCGGTCCTCATGCCTCCAGTAATCCAGCCCTGTCCAGTTTCCCACCTGCAGGTTGTTCGTGCGTGCACTGTACTGGATGCCACATGGCTCTAAGCGGGGGTGCTCCATGTTGCAGGTCTGTGGGGGTGGGGGGTGTTGTGGGTCGTGGGGGTGGCTGGACACCCACTGACACCGATTGCTGTGGACCGTGATGTCTGCCTTTCGGCTGTCGTTGTGCACTGCGGTGGCTGACACGTGGCTGTGGGGTGTGGGGGATGCTCCTCCTTGCTGTGCTGTGGGACTAGGGGCCTGGTGTGTGTTGTACTTGGGCTGTCCACCGTCCCACCCACTGCACTTTGTGTTCCTGCCACTTACCTGTTACTTGTCGGTTTGTGCAGCTGTGGCGGACACATGGGTGTGGTGGGTGCTCGTTGTGGCGCTTCTGGCATATTTGGGGACCTGTTGGTGGTTACGTGGCTGGCTGAATGTACACATGTCCCCACGCATCTTACAGTTGTTCTGTTTGGGCTGTGTGTGGTGGTGTCTGTTGCATGTGTGTGTCGTGTATTGTGTGCTGGACATGGGGGTGTTTGTCCCTGGGAGCTGTGGCATGGTGGTAGTGCATGTGAGTACATAGCGGTGTGCTGGTATACATTAGTTTGTACTTACCAGCCTCCACTCCCCTGCTAATCCGGCGAGGATCTCGGGATGTATGATGACTCGCACCTTCTCCTCCCACGCTTTGAAGGTCTTGAAGAGCGCGGGATTCCCTCCGCCAGTGACGGCAGCCAGCTCTCTGTTTTTGCCCTCCTTCTTCTTGACCAGGCTCTTGACGTCATTCCACCGTTTGTTAATTTCGACTCTGTTCCTGGGCAGGGTCCCGACTGCATTGACCTGGTCTACGATCCGGTTCCACATTCTGTTTCTGGTGGCTAGTGGTGTGTGTTGGACCATGTTCCCATAGATTTGTGGGTGCACCTTGATGATCTCGTCGACCATGACCGTCAGCTCCATGGGCGTGAACTTGGGCATTCTTTGTGGTGCCATGGTGTTTGTGGTGCTGGTGCGGTGTGTGTTGTGTAATGTGCAGGGGGTTTGTGGTGCCGGTGTTTGGTGGTGGTGGTGGTTGTGATGTGTGCGTTTCTGTGGTGTGCTGCTGTCCTTGCTGTGTCACTGTGTCCTCTCCTCTCCTCTCCTCTCTGGTTTGCAATGTAGCAAGGGGTTGTGGTCTGTGGGAGTGCTGCTTTTGTACTCACCTATGTGGGTGTGTCCTCATGGTCTGTTGTTTTCAGGTGTGTTGTGTCTGGGGTTCTGGCCTTTGTATTTTTTGTTTGTCCGGGGGTGTTTTCGGGATATGTACTGTGCTTGTGTATTTGTGCGTGCCTTGCTGTGTGGACTTGTTGGCCATGTTGTGTGCTATTGGTTTTGTGTGCGGATGGTTTCTGTGCAGGTACGTGGGCGCCATGGCTTCTGCCGTGTCGATTCTCATCGGCGTTGTTTGCGCTGGCGGGCGGTATATTTGTGGTTTTTCCGCGCTCATGTCGGTGCGATCGTAATTTCACGTGCGGTGTGTCGGCCGTGTGGGCGGGCGGTTTTGTGTTGTCGTGCGTGTTTCCGTCCGTGGCGGGCGGTTTGTCTCCGACTCGGACGTTGGCGGAAGGTATTTTGTGTGCTTTTTCCGCCGATGGCGGTATTCGGTTTGTGTAATCGTAATGGCGTGGTCGGTGTTCAGGCGGTGTGTGCGGGCGGATTTTTGCCGCTTCCATGCCTGGCGGTGTTATTTACGCCGGGTATCGTAATGTGCCCCTAAGTTACTTAAGTTAAAAAATCTCGTAATAGAGCGGTTCGGGCGCCTATGCTCACAGATTCCATCAAACCTACACTGTGTATAAAGAAAATAAGAAGGAACTTAGAAAAGTCTATAAACAAGAAGTTTGGAAGGCTAGATTTGATTATCAAACAGGGCTTTGGAATAGCTTATTATCTGCCTCCAAACAAAACAATGCAAAAGGATTTTGGGCAATAATTAACAAACTTGAAAGGGGAGGCAACAGGGCATTCTGTGTAACTATATCGGAAACTGGTTGGGTAACTTTTATTACTAATTTGTATGGCACGGTGGACCAAGCTGTAAATCAACCAGATATGTGCTTTGATTATGCGAATAATAGTACATCAACTATTGATATGATGAGTGGCATGTGCCAGGGGATGAGTTCCTCCGGTAAGCTTAGTGATTCCGGTTTTTATTTGAGTATTAATTTAGAAAGTATAAGTTGTATCAAATATTAACTTTGCTGCGTGGGCTTCGTTCTAATGGCGCTCCCGGACCTAATGGGCTGCCTAATGCCTTGTTCCGTGCTAATGCTGATATGTGGGCTGGAACTCTACACAAATTGTTCAATGAACTATTGACATTGGAAATTGTGCCAGCATCATGGCAAGGTAGCATAGTGCAGCCTATTTATAAAAGTGGCCCGGTTGACAATCCCGCTAACTACCGTTTAATTACATTAACTGATGTTGATGCTAAAGGTTTTTGCTTCAAGTCTGTTGAAGGAACTGGAAAAATGGGCTACGCAGGAACACATCATTCCGCTTAACCAAACTGGCTTTTGAAAGGGCCAATCTACCACTACCACCCTGTTGGCACTTGCTCTACTTGCGGAGCGGGCTGTCAAAAAAACAAAATTTATTTATTGCCTTTATAGATTTAAAGGCAGCTTCTGATTCAGTGCCTCGTAATATGTTGTGGAAAAAATTGCTTGGCTGGGGTATTCCAGGGAAACTGTTATACAAACCGTATACAAAGGCTATTATCCTTTTGTATACTGATACCTGGGTCCAAGTCAGGCTGGGTGATGGTAGTTCTTTATCAAGGAAAATAAGAACATATAATGGCCTAAAGCAAGGTTGTGTTCTTGCCCCTTGCCTTTTTAACTTATTTTTATCAGACCTTCTTCAACAACTAGGCTCTGTTAATGCCCATGTCCAAAGGTTGGGAGAGGTGCAAATCAGCTACCTCCAATAGGCTGATGATACTATCCTTTTGAGCCAAACTCCTATTGGTCTACAAAGACTCATAAATGCTTTTGATGACTATATACAAACAAATGGCCTTGAATTGAATGTTAAAAAACTAAAATCATGTAAATTGGACCTGCAAAACAGAAGTTTAACACATGGAGGGCCAGAGCAGGGCCAATTGAAGTTGTCAAAACATATAGATATTTAGGGTGGTGTTCGATAACAGAGTATCTTTTAAATATCATTTTTAAGACCTAAGACAAAAACTGTGGTTTTAATTCATGCTTTTAAATGTTTGAAAAAATAATTGAATTGTCAATCTTTTAACCATATTCTTAAAGTTATGAAAGCCAAGTTGCAGCCATCCCTTCTATATGGTTCACCCATTACAAGAAGGAAAGATGCGGAGCTCTTAGATTTACTGGTAATTAAGGCTTTTAAATCAACTTTTGGGATCTCCAGATCAGTAACCCAGTCAGGAATAAGATTAGAGTTTGGTCTTCAACTACAGTGTTTGGTGTCAGAAGGAGCTTTTTTGAAATGTATGTACTCTATGTTTTCTTCTGCTCCTGCTTCCCTAGGGAACAATTGCTGGCTTGAAATAAATAAGTCTACTTATGCTGCTAAATGGAGAACACATATCTCGACTTGCCTAAGGGATATTGGTCTGCAAACAGCACCCCAAGAATTGAAAATGCTCAATTATAAGTTCATTCAAAAAAACAAATTAAAGCTGAATCCCTCAAGTTGGATAAAAACGCACAAATAGGGAAAAACATGCATGGTATGTGATCAACTCATACCAGTTTCTACGCATTCAGCCATGTCTGACTGCTCATTTCTCTGCAAAAATAAAAAATATTTTTTTAAATCTACGAATGGGAATAAATCTAACAAAAGAGGGCCCGCAGCCTTTGATTCAGCAGGGGCCGGATACCAACTGTAGATTATGCGGATGGCCACAAGAATCATTACTTCATATAGTATGCGTGTGTCCCGGATCACTGACAAAATATCGAAGGCCAAAAAATCGACCTACAAAAATATCGGAGCAAGAAAATCGACGTCAAGAATATCGATATGCTATCTACAACATGGTAAGTACAAAAATAGCGGAAAAAAAATATCAATGTCAAAAATATCGTTATTAAAAATATCGGGTTTTTTGTAAAAAAAAAATGTCAAATAAACTAAATAATACTTATAAATAAAATAAACAGTTAAAAATATTTTATAATGTTTAAAATTAATAAGTAATATATATAATTTAATAAAACATTAATTAAACATATACATCTAATATATAATATATATACTTACTTAATAATCAGTTTTAATAATTATTTGAATAAATTATTAAAAATATTATAAATTACAAATACATCTATACACAAAACAATAACATAAATAAAAATTTAATAATTATGTATAACAAATTAAAACAATTAAATTTACTTTTAATATTTTTAAAATTAATTATATACTACATTAACTAAAATAATACAAAAATATTAAATAGCGGAGGAAATAAAACTACTATTACAACTCCAAAAAAAACAACAGTAAAAAAATATTGGATAGCATAGAACTTAAAATTACTATTCCCACTCCAGAGAGTGCAACAGTAGAGAAAGTGTTGGATAGCGTAGGGGTAAAAATTACTATTCCCACTCCAGAGAGTGCAACAGTAGAGAAAGTGTTGGATAGCGTAGGGGTAAAAATTACTATTCCCACTCCAGGGAGTGCAATAGTAGGGAAAGCGTTGGATAGCGGGAGGGTAAAAATTACTATTCCCACTCCAGAGTGCAAC
Source organism: Calotriton arnoldi (assembly GCA_963921515.1). Taxonomy (NCBI): domain Eukaryota; kingdom Metazoa; phylum Chordata; class Amphibia; order Caudata; family Salamandridae; genus Calotriton; species Calotriton arnoldi. The sequence continues at coordinate 1,628,264 of CAWUFW010003346.1, read as the reverse complement.
AGTAGGGAAAGTGTTGGATAGCGTAGGGGTAAAAATTACTATTCCAACTCCAGAGAGTGCAACAGTAGGGAAAGTGTTGGATAGCGTAGGGGTAAAAATTACTATTCCAACTCCAGAGAGTGCAACAGTAGGGAAAGTGTTGGATAGCGTACGGGTAAAAATTACTATTCCCACTCCAGTGAGTGCAACAGTAGGGAAAGTCTTGGATAGCGGGGGGTAAAAATTACTATTCCAACTCCAGAGCGTGCAACAGTAGGGAAAGTGTTGGATAGCGTAGGGGTAAAAATTACTATTCCAACTCCAGAGAGTGCAACAGTAGGGAAAGTGTTGGATAGCGTAGAAGTTAAAAATAACATACTTATAAATAAAATAATTTTTTTAAATAATTAATGAATTAATGATTAAATAACTCTAAACTATTTACAAATACCAATAAATAATTATTAAAAACATAATTACCAATGAAACATTTATTAACAATAATTTAATAATAAATACCAATAAATAATAATGAATTTATATTAATTACCAAATAATAAATATTGAACAATAAAATATTTTTAATAACAAAAACATATTAATTATTAAAACGTAATTACCAATTAACAAATATTGAACAATTAAATGCTTCTTTATACCAATAATAATAATTACTAAACATTAATTACCAATTAATAATTACTTATTAATATATTAATTAAATTTACCAATAAATAATATTTAATAATATTTAATTACCAATGAATGATAAAACAACAATAAATTAATTTTCATAACAAAAAAATTATAATTTACAAAAATTGCCAATTAATAATTAATGTCCAGTAAATTAATTATCAATACCCAACAATAAATTTAATAATTACTTAATTAGATTTCAATTACTTCCAACACTATTCCCGTATAAACGCACAACACACTCCAATAATAAAATAATACACTTAACATAATGATCAATTAATCAATTAATAAAAATTAATAACCAATTAATACAAATTAATTACCAATTATTAATTAATTAACAATAATATAATTATCAATACCAATTAATTAAAATAAATTATGACTTAATTACAATTAAATTACTTCCCACCCTATTCCCCTATAAACCCACAACCCGCTACAGAACTTAAACGCAAAAAATAATTAAAATTAATCTATAATTCCTAAAAATTAATAATTAATTTAGTATAATTAAATTACTTCCCACCCTATTCCCTTATAAACCCACTACCCGCTACAGTACTAAAAAACAAAAATAACTTATAAAAACATTATTAACATAAAAATTGTATACATATATTTTTAGACAAGTAGAACACTTAACAAAAACACATATAACACATACATATTAAATACATAACAAAATACATAATAATATAAATATCGATATTAGTAACATCGATATTAGTAACATTGATATATTTGATATCTATATTACTAACTTCGATATTACTTACATCGATATAAAAAATTCGATATTACTTACCTTAGGGTCGATATTCTGTCCATCGATATTCTTAACATCGATATTCTGTCCCTTCGATATTGTCACCTCGATATTAGTGTAGGTCGATATTTATTTTTCGATATTTTGACTGCCCACCGTGTGTCCCAATTTGATTAACATTCGGTGTTTTTTTTTAAACCCCTATTTTTGAAGATCGGGGTTAGATCGGGTTGCCAGGCACTTATTAGGTCTTTATCTGGCGAGTCGATCCCGTTGTTATGTCAATTGATAATTTTTTTAAATGCAGCCGAAAAATGTTTGGTACAGTCAGTTTGAGATGTATTAGATCCATGTCAGTTGTACTCAAGAGACTTTTGCACAGTTTAATATTTTGTAGAGCCTAGTGTCCATGTTACTAGGGAAATAATTACGAATGTAATAATTGAAGTTTCTCTGCTATTGTAATTATTGATGCACTTTATAATTGTTTTGTACAAATGGAATCACTAAATTATTGCACGTCGGCACTTTAACATGCAATATGTTCAATATCATGTTATAGTAATTATTGATGCATTTTATAATAGGATGGATTACTATTTATTGCATGATTTAGCCCATGTTTGATAGATTTTATAACTTCCTTTTTGAGATGTATAATGTATGGTGAACTGGATTGGTTTTATGATATAACTATGAATGTATTGGTGAATTGTTAATAATATTGTTGGTACAGTCTTTTTATACATTGCGTGATTGTGAAGACGTCTTGTTTGCAATGATTTTTATTAATCAAGCAATAAAGATTTTATTATAATTTTTTTTTTTAAATTTAAAAAAGAGTGTGACTCTTGGTCTTAAGGATAGTTGTTTACTTCCTACGAAGGAACAAGTTTGCATATACTACATGATCCATCTTGCTATAGTTCTCAGAGAGATCAAGTATTATATGACAGTAGGTGACAAAAAGCTGTTTAGGCTTTTCAGTTGCAAGTATAAATTAGCATCCTTCACACATCTAAAGTGTAAAGAAAGGTTCCCTGTCGCACTCATTGGTGGATCACTGAATAATTAATGCAACTGATTGAATTGGATGACATGTGAAGATGACTTAACCTTTGAAATGAAGGAAGGAAGACTCATCATTATGAAATTGAACGAAAGGATCTTGACTTGTAAGTGCTTACATACAGCTTACTCTTCTTAAAAAGGTGATGGGGATTAAGAGGGCTGCCTTCAGAGCGATACCCTTAATGCTATCCTGTGGAAGAATTAGAATGCTATTCAAATTCGTCTGCAAAGGAGGTAAGTTCAAATCCCAGTTTGAAATACTTCCTTGCTGACAATAGTGCATTACCCTAAACAATGATACAATAATCCAATGTGACTGCTCTGCATTTCTTGTCACCTCTTGACAGGCACAATGAATTGTATGAGGAGAGCTGAGAATCAACAACATGATAGGTTTCATTAGTTGCATGATCTGCATATTCTTGAAAATGTTGGAAGATTGGACCAGTACAGTCATGAAATACTATGACATTGCCTAATGGAGATGCCTACCAAAATCTGCTTCCTTTTGTGAGATCCAATGACATCACCAAGGTGTGTCCGTCTGCCTTGGATGTTTGAGTTGATCCTCTAGAGCAAATCTCCTTCAGGAGGATCTCCCCCATGTTCAGCAGGAGAAACTGAATGCCTAAAACATTCTTCTTTATGGCCCTCCGTTTTCAGATGCTGCGCCCTTGCTGTCTCCTCGCTCGGCCTTATTTGGTGACTCTTTGAGGGACTGTGAATTCATGGCCTTATCTGTAAATGTATTTGTGACTCTTGCTATGTCCCCCAGTGGTGGGTGAGTAGGCTGATGGCATTGGGGTGAGAGTGGCATACATTAGGTATGTTGACTGCGCTATTTGCAGACTACCTTGCAGGGGGCAGCCTATTGTCATCTTGAAAAGTTCAAATAGGTATGGGTTCCGCAGCCCAGGGTGGCAGGTGCTCAAGCAAAGGGGACAGTAGGCTGATCCCTTTCATAAACCTTTGGTTTAATATTAAAGAATGCAACCAGAAGACTTGTCCCACAGCGAGGTGAAAAAGAGTGCTCTGTTAGATACATCCTAGACCTGGGCTTAGGAAAGAAGCTACCCTTGTGTGCCTATCCCAGATATGGCACCTGACCCAGCACTGACTCATCGCAGCCCCAGACATGAAAGGAAGGTCCCTCTTGGTCCTCAACTAGTATCAAAAGCAAAAAGCCTCGACCTGGAAGCAGGCTTGAAGGCGTGGGCAGGGTTCAAACCTCAAGGACAGGCCTTTTAAGGACCCAAAGAGGAACCACAGAGGGATGGTAGTGGCATTTAAGACAGTCTGAACTCTTCTTCAGTGATACAGCTCTAAGAGCACTGCAAAACAACTGTTTGGAACAAATTGAAATAGAGAGCATCTCTGTATTTGCATCAAAGGGTACAGATGTAAAAGAGCATTAGAGCGCCGGGGTGGCTCCATATAAAGTGCAGTGGAGTCACATTTGGGGAGGTAGCGGTGTCGAGTTGCAGTTGTGGCAGCACCTACTGGTGCAGGAGAGCCATTCCAACTTTTTCAGATCCATTCTGGTTCCTAGGGAGATTCATGAGTTAAGGAATTTGCAGGTAGAATTATGCGTCAAAAGAGTTGGCCTTAAGTTGCCATAGAAGTGTAGGTGTGAGGTCACATTAGTCTATGTTCTCAGATGTTGAAAGGTCCAATTCACCGGTATGTGACGCTTGTTGCTATGGTTTTGAAGAGTATTATCTCAGTACTTACTCATTAAAGCTCAATTGTCCAAAGCACCTGCCGTCTTAGTTGCATCAACATGAACAATTTATATCCACAACCTGGGGGAAAAAATGGTTTGCTTGCAGATAGTCAGAGAGCTCTATAATGCTCTGTTTCGGATGTGGAAGATCAGAGGTCGTTCTTTAAGGAACTGTGAGTGTGAAACTGAAACCGAACAGCTGTTTGCTGGGAGTTCTGCTTGAAACTTTGTATGTAAGTGGGTGCCCCAAAACAGGATAAATCCAGTTGCAATTAGTAGATGGGAATTTTATCTGTATAGGAGAGACCACATCCTAAAAGGTCCTGAATCTAAAGCCTATCATATATCCAGAATTGGTGACAAAAAAGGTACTTAAATGAATACCTATTCAATAGGTATAAAATCTGATCATTCCGTTTATCCATACTAAGCAGTTTTGCTAAGAAGTAAATCTGCACTAGTTGACATTGTAATATAATTTTTTTTTTTTTTTAAGTAAAGCAATGTTGCAAAAAAGGAGAACTTATCCATCGCCTGCAAACATGGAAGGGGGAGCTCCTAAGAAAAGTGGTATAGAACCCTCACCTGTAACTTTTGTTTTAGTTTCTAAGGGCCCAAGCAGGAATTTCACACGCATGGAACTTGACAGCAAGTTGATTCTGTGATGCCATCTTCACTCAGGTCAATCTAGTAAGATAGACCTAGTGAATCCTCTCAGAGACAGGCACAACTCGATGAAGGACGACAAAATTTACAAGTATGACATCAAATTAGTTATTATATATGGTAGGCATGTTCACTGGTATGGAGCTCTTCCTTGGTACATAAGAAAGTGAAGCAATATGCCTTGAGGTGACATATTGAAATCATACATAAAGTCTTCTTGAAAGTCAATATGGTATTATGTTAAATAGGGTAAGTATTATGTATCTAAAAGAGAGAGGAGTCCATTTGCTTCATTGTAGGTAGTAAAATTATCAACAACATTCCATTTACTTTGAACACATTACTGGTGCATAAAGTTCATTAGGATATTAGGCTATTAAAACTCAGACCAGACACGTGAACTATATTTGTGGATGGCACAAACAATTACCAAAACACACCCAGTCCCTGGACCGGAAGTAAATAGGCCTGCCCAGCCTGTGTGTCTACTCCTTATATCTTCCACTCATGTTTAGTGCTGTAGCTAGCTATAAATGCACTATAGACGAACATGCGTCACATCCACTATAACATCTATTATTAGTTTCACGGAATGTGGAAATAAACTGCAAAAACAACTAAAAATAAATCAAATTGAAATTATCCTTACCTTGAATATCTTATCCGAGTAATGCCACAAACATCACTAGGCCCATAAATTGTGTAAACAGCAACAAGGGAGTGAGGTATGACCAGACTGGCCAGAAAGCAACATTATAGCTGTAAGAGATTAAAATATAGATTACCTGAACATATTATACATGTAGATGATCTAAACCAAGATAGTACTACTGAAATATTGCAATGTGGTAACTAACATGTTGAACAACGACAGGTGTGATATCACATTAGTTCAGCCAAAATGTTCAAAAAACGGATACCTTTTGTAGGAGAGAAGGATCTGCTTCACATGGGTACCCCCACTTTTTGCTGATGCTTCACTGTTTTTCGACTTTAGTCTGGCTGGGGCTCTGCTAATCAGAACCCCAGCCTAGCTGCTTCCTCTCTAAAATGGTTTCCATGTGCCTTAGGCTCATCTCTGATTGGAATCTGAGTGCCCTTATAAGTCCCTAGTATATGGTATACTATGTACCCAGGGCACAGGTACCTCAGAGGCCTACCAGGGGCTGCAGCATGTATTGTGCCACCCCTGGAAGGCCATCCAAAATGACACCACAGGTCTGCTACTGCAGCCTGGGTAAGGTGGTGCATGCACCCCTTACTGTGATATAGGCTACCTATATCACTACATACATACACACATATAAACCTATAAGTCACTCCTATGGCAGGCCTTATCAATCCTGAAGGCAGAGTGCTTGGTTCCTATGTGAGAGGGTGCCCCTGCATGAGCAGAGCCCCTCTGCAGCGTTCGAAGACCCTTCTCTGATGCTGTTTGTAGTGCAGCCTGACCATATACTGTTAAGCGCATTATAACCTCGCGTTAAATGCTAACTTTGGGATGGCTGCACGGAAACATGTCGTGTTTGGTGTCAAACATCTTGGAATACTACCCCCCCGCCAGTTCTGGCGGCTGGGGTAGCATTCCACCCTTCTAGAGGGAGAGACATGTACACACCGGCCTGCCCGGTAACTTCTTTCCAAGCCCTGGCATCACAAAATGGATGCCGCTGCCACAGACACGAGTCTGGCCTCCTGCTGCTGACCGAAACTCCGGCAGGGGAGGCCTGGACAATAGGTTTCCTGTCCCAGGGAGGTGTAACCACCTCCCCAGACAGGATAGTGTGTATTGGGGCTGGGCGGGAGCACTCTCTGGTGCTTTGAAGTCCTGCACTGGGGGCACATTTGGTGTCCCTGTGCATACCCCAGTTCAAACCGGCTGAGGGGCTTCCAGCCCCTGCTCTGGCGCGAAACTGGACAAACCCCTCTGCCCTGACCCTCCCATAGGTGGGTCCCCAGAGTAGGTCCAACCCCCTAACTTGGTATAAGTATGGGACCCCAGTCCTTAGGACTTTAGATTTACCTGGACGAAACTCTGACACAGAATCCTGGACCTTCGACGCTCTACTTTAAGACTAGAGGACTGAAGAATCTCCCTTGGGGTCAAGGAATGACTCCCCTGCTTGGCAGGCACCAAAGAAGCAATTGTCCGGTCTGCATCGCTGAAGCTCCCGCCGGACGCCGAAGTCTTTGCATCACCAGAGGTGGATTTCCAGACTTCCCTGAGGCTGCCCTGAGTCCCCAGCAAAGCTGAGGCCCGTAGCTGTCGTGGGTAACGTGGAACCGTGACCCCGGGACACCGATCGCATTTGCAAGTGCATCCTCTTCTGGGTCTCCCACGAAGTTGTGCTTTGGGCTCCGAGTAGCCCCAGCCTCCAGCACCGACTGCACCGAAGATCACTGGCCTCCACTCCACGAGTGTCCTGTGAGCCAGCTCCAAGTGCGTCCACTCGAGGCTCCTTCGCGGTCGCTAGTCCGTTGGCTAGTAGGCCCTCCCGAAGGCCAATCTTCTTCTGCTTGGGCTCCCTGGTTGCTCCAGGCGTGCCCTGACTTACCCTCGCTGGGTGAGTCCCACAGACCTTGCTGGTCTGCACCATCGTCCTTCTTCCATTTCCACGAGACTTGCCGTTGCCAAGGCTTGTTGGGTCCAATCCGGTCGCCGACACCCCTGCAATCGACAGACGTCGTGGGACAGCTCGAATCCAGCTCCTTGTCGTCGTCGACGCCTCCTGGACCTCGTGGCTGAAGAGTCAAGACGACCGTCAACCTACCTGAAGCACTCGACATCGGTGGGCATCTGCTCATCGCCTTCCTAGTCACTGGCTAGTGACCCAGACTCTGTCCCCTCTGCTTTCAGGTTCTTCAAATCTTCAATCCACCTTTGGATCCACCCGAACACTTTCGACTTGGCCGCCAGCAGCACTTTGCAGCAGATCACCATTGAAAACGACGACGAAACCCGAACCCGACCCCGAAAGACACCTATGCACCCGGCTCCCCTGGGTGAGGTAACTCGAGTACTCCGGTGCTCCCGTGGGTATTGACACTAGAACAGCCTAGTTCTAAAAGGGTTTGCTCCAAGTCCTCCTCAAAGTGTCCCTTTTCTTTAAACTTCCAACCGCGGCTTTCCCCATAGAAGTCAACGGCGATTCGCGGCTGTGTTCTCACACTGCACGCGTCCCCCGTGGGTCCCCTGTGTCACTACCTTGGGTGGTTCCTTGTGGTCCAAGCACTTCTACAGGCTCTAGGCCCTGTGTCTAGCTCAGTCGTGGTTCTTATACCACTTTATTGGTATATGGTTTGGTACGCCCCTAGGGCTCAAACGTGTATTTGTGCTATTACTGTAGATAACTAACTTATAACTTATGTACTTCGAACTCTAGCCTCATAAAGAGACTAGAGGGGTGTGTTTAGCAATAAATACATATATTTTGAATATATACCTGGTGTGGTCCTCTTTCATTTGGTCACTCAAGAGATTATAGACTGGTAAAACAAGCTGCTTTACATTCCTTCAAGACTTAGCCTGAAGGCTGCTCTCCATAGCTACCACTAGGATAGCTTTCAATAAAGGTTGTCTTTAACCTATCTCCAATAAGGGGTTGTTTGGACTGGTGCAAGGTGCCCACTATAATTAGTGGACAGCATATGCCAGGCCAACTTCTCACACCGTTCAATAGCAATGGCTTTAAAGTATAAAAGACAGTTTTGGAAGTTGGAATTCTGCAACCCAACACTTAAACTTTTGACTATGTACATTTTCATTTTATTAACTTTTTTCCATTCTAAAAACCTGCAAGCAAGATGCATTATTTGCTCTTGTTCCGTCTCAGAAAAAAGACAGCATAATATAAAAGATTGTGGTGTATTTATGTAAATTGATAACCTCCGAGTATTACAAAACAGCCTTCTTCCGCTATCATGTCATTATCTTCGATCATTCATTAAGGCTTCCTCTGTTTCGTGGGTGAAGAGGATAAACAGTAGATGAATCTACAAGAGCATGCAGTGGAAAAGTTATGAATTCAGGAAGAAGTTATCCATTTATGTTCGGGAAAAAGTCCATCTTCTCATTAAATCCCCTTGATACCATACCTTAGTCTTTTTTAATTGCTGTAAATAATGGTTGCTGCTACTAATTAATTTAAAGGTACTCCAGCAAGAGAAGAGGTTGGGTTTGCCATGTCTGGGGATGGAAACTTGTAAGCTCCAGGTTGCACTTTTATACCAACATTGAATGCTTACCTCGCAATGCTCTCACAGAAAATATACCAAACAAAACATAGTGATAAATAAGACGCACCAGTCAATTAATCACAATCCCATTATTAAACTGCATTGACTCTTGTTCATGAGCATGCACAAGGTTCACAGGTTTGTCTAAATAAATGCAACAACCAGACCCAACACACATTTCATGCCCTACGTCCACCCATCGCCATCTGAAAACACGCACTGCCAATGCCAACAAGTTTCAGGTTTTCAAACAAGCATTGTCAAAGCCAATGTCTGGCATGTAACTGAAATGCAGCACTTTCCTGATGAAGTCTACAGCATATGAGGGCTTTAATAAATGTTACTCCATTAAGCACAAAACTGTTTTAGAGCAGTCGGCAGTAACTCAAGCAATTACTAGAGGTGCTACTTGAGGCCACCACTGTCCACACAATCTTAGGACACCAGAACATTATGAACAGATGCCCACTCATACCTCCTTCTGTTGAAAGTGGAAAGAAACAATGGAAAAAATGTATAGTTCTCAGTGGCCGCTGCCTCTCGGTCCTCTTCGCCAGCTTCGTCCAGGACTCCAGGGCAGGAAGCACCCTGCTCCCCATGGCCAATCACAACGCTGCAGTGCGGCGTTGTGATTGGTCTGAGCGCCGTGGTTCGGTGCTCAGCCAGGGAATGGGAGCCTGGGCATGTTCTCCAACCAGGCTGTAATGCAGCCTGGGCAGAGAGCATGCAAAGTGCGCATGATGGTTTGGCCGGCCCGAGACGGCCGGCCAAAGCGTCATGTGCACTTGGAGTGGGCAAACCACTCCTCCCTGCCCTGCTCTGTGAGCAGAGCAGCCCACACCGCCCCTACCCAGCTCAGCATAGACGGAAAAATAAAATGATACCACCAATGAGTTATCATTTTATTTTTTCCTTTTTGATCTGCAAAGTGGGTGGGGCGACGCTCCTCCGCCTTAGCGGAGGAGCCACCCCTGACAGTTCTTTTTTTTATGACCACACCAGAATCTGCTACTTCAATTAAATCTGCATATTCACTTTTGCAAGCATAATGATTTTTGCTTGTCTTCCTAAATAAATATGCCAATGCTGGATAAAATGGTGATATTCATTATCAAAGCTCTGAGTGCAACTCCTGTATTTGATGGAAAAAGTGACCTTAATATTGATAAGTTATAATAGTCACTGTATGTAGTAACTACCTCTATTCCAGCTCTAGAATATCTCTAACAGTTTTTTAGAAGGGATTTGTACAAGCCATACATAGGCCACGCAACCAACATTGTGTAGGAGCAGAAATCAAGAGAAAGCAGGGAGCTAACCACTGGGTGTTGTCGGATGATGGAGAACATGAAGAAAAAACAATTGATGACAGATGGGGCAGAAAAAGTAGGAATGGAAAGTAAGTGAGGAGACAGGCAGGGAAAATGACAGGGAAATAAAAATGAGAAGCGATTGAGGCAGGGATGACAGGGAGCAGTGGGATCATGTGAGGACGCTGAGCAAGAGGGCAAACCACAACTAGCAGCAGAGGTGACAAGGAGGTAAGCAAGAGAGACAAGGATGAAAAGGTTCAGTGAGAAAAGAGAGCAAGTAAGAAAGGGAGTGAGGGCGGTGGTTGGGTGGTGATGGGGAGTGAAGACGTGAGTGAGGAAGATAACATTTGTATGACTACTTGAAGCTCATCACCACAGCCTAATGGGAACAGTAATGGGACAATGCAATGGGACAATGTGACCTTTGACTATATACTATGAGCTTGATGGACAGCACATTTAAACAGTAGCAAACTGTGAAATACTCACGAAAGCCAGTGGCTAAAGGGAATGAACCAAAGCTCACTCTCTCTCTCTATATATATATATATCTTCATATTGCCTTAAAGGATTCAGGGCAGGACATCTCACAGACAATGTCTTCATACTGTATTTTCTTAAATTATTCATGACATGACGTCTCACATACAGCTAAAGCTCCCTGTAGTGAAACCTAACAAGGCAAACTAGATATTCCAGTAAAAACATTTCTAAATGGTGTCCAGGATTGAGAGTTTAGTAAAAGATGCAACATGCCAGGATGCCAGGGCAGTCTTTAGGGTTGAGGTCTCGAACAAGCCCACAGTATCCCACAGTATCCAGCATAGTCCACTCAGAACTGCGCAACTGGTTCTTCCACAAAGGATGCCGCTCTTCTGCCTTTAGTGTCTCTTAGGCAGTGAAAAGAAAGCCAGCCAGTTGATATGTGTACAGCACTCTCAGTCCCTGGGTGCAAGTAGAGAATTGTAGCCTTTCAGGCTTCTTTTCCGAAACAGCGAACTCATGATTCTTCGTTCAGGTGTGTTATTCACAGTATAGCAATCTTCCAATGAGTTGGGGGGGGGGGCCTTAGATCGTGTATGGGCTTATAGTTTTCCCTTGAGCATTACGACTGTTCTTTCCTGTCAATGGTCTGAACACCATATTACTAACTTTTTCTATACCAGAGGGAAAGACGTCATTTAATAGAATTTGAGTTTTCTGCAAGGAATGGGGCAAAGTCAATATGTCGGCTATGGTTTCTGCTATCAAAGAAATTAGCTATCCAGAGTTTGGCAATTTCCAAGTGGCTAATAAAGATGGTTGTAAATCACACCCCTGTAATTTTTAAATGGGTGTCTAAACACTTTGAACCAGCTCAATTGGCCTCCCATGACTTCGCTCTGGCAAAAACCACCACCTAGAACGAGTGTGGCGGAGATCCTTTGATCAATCTGATGAAGCAGAGTTCAGGAAAGAACTTGCGGTCTATAAAAAAAACATATTTCTACTAGATAAGCTCGTTATTTCAACAGACTCAATGCACTGTCCAACACTCAGAAGGGTTTTTTCTAATTATTAATGAGTTGTCGGGTATGTCTAAAATCACTCCTGGCATATTTCCCTCTCAATCTGCCATAAGGTAAACATACATGTTGTAGACAATATTTCCAACATTAGACTGGATATTGCCAAGGGATTGTTCCTGCTGCTTACTTGGGCTGTCAAACCAGTCAAAATAAACTGCCACCTTGAGCCCAGATGTCTAGAGTTGATGTATTGTCACGTATTGCTATGATTAAATTGGCCTCACCCTTGGAACCTTGTCCACCAAACAGCACCGACCGCAATGGAAAAAAGGCAGGTTTTGCTTTTTCCCGCACTACGTGGTCTGCCACATGGTGCAGGGAAATGTAGGGGGGGCACCATAGGTGCCCCTCAAGTGCAAAAACCAACTGCCCCTGCAAAGGGGGGCCCACAATGGGCCCCCAAAGGCCATCCCCACCAGCCTTTCCATGGGGGGTGAACCGCCATGGAAAGGCTGGTGGGGAGCCAGCATTGTGATCTGACTGGCGGTGCCTGCTAGGCTCAGTTCAAGTCAATTTGTATCATCTTTAAAACTATTTACGGAACTGGCCCTAACTTCAACTCTAGCAGACAAAACATGTATATTTCTGGTCATACTCTGCATTCCTCTTCGGACAACCTTTGGTGATCCCTAAAATCCATACAACAGAAGATGAGGCCACTTCTTTTCTTTCTGCGCTACACGGCTATGGAATTTTCTCCCATTCAGGCTTCAAGCTGAACCAAATGCAGCTTATTTTTAGGTGAACCCTTTAAATATGGCTTTTCTAGGAAGCAATTTACGGGTAGCTCATGCAGTCTGGGGAATTCTCAACTTGCCATTTCAGTATCGAGAAACCATTCAGTCTTCGCACGCTCTATAACTGGGTTAACAAAACATAATCCCTGTAGAAATGAGGAACCACCCTCTCTTCCTGATCTGAGAACAGATTCTTATTCTGCTGAGGGCAGAGATAATGTATGATGGCCCTCTTTGGATAAAAGGTTACTGTCACTTGGGCTACCTCTTGAGTTCTAAATATGAAAAGGAAGGTTGTTGCTTCAATTCTTTGTGATGCCAGCTGTGCTACCACTCCCAAAATGGTTCAGCTCCACTAAGTAGTCAGTGTTTGCACTACAACAGTTTTCCAGGCTTTAGAAACGATTGAATTGACTTCTGACAGCCCAAAACTTCACACCTAGTTGGAAAGCTATAACAGCCACTGGTGGAAGGTCAGGTGAGCAGAACTGATTTAGTTCTGCTTGGGTTCCAGGCTGCATAAAGTATACATTGTAATTTTCTACTACAGACTTCACCAATGAACTAGATTCATTACAGGTGATGTTATAAAGATAGACTTACATTCACAATTAATCCTCCTCATTGGAAAATACAACTTTACGCAATTCCAAACTGTTCAATATGGTGATGTACTTTCTCCAACATTTAGCACTTTTATACATTAAGCACCCAGCATGGTGGTCCTAAGGGAACATTTAACAGTGACTTAGTCAATACATAAAAATAGGTTTTCTACTTGACAGAGGACTTATTCTGTATGCTATAGCACTGAATTAAAACAGCAGCTAGCCAGGACTCAGAAGTGTTCCCTGGAGTCACACACAGCAGTCATGTGTGTGATTCAGGTCTCAACTTACCATCGCCTTAATAAAAAGTTAAAAAAGCAGTTGACTGCAGTCAAGGTTTCCTTATGGCAAAAGCATGTGTGCAATCACACTGAATTTAAGTGCCTTAGAGCACAGACTCCTGATGCAGGACAATGTCATACCCACAGAAATGAAGCACAGCCAGGTAAACGGACCTGGTTAGTCTCTCTGCACACTGTACCTTATATTCTTGATGAAAAGTCTCTGTGTCGTACTGCATCGTCTCCGATAAAACACACAGTTAGGCAGGGAGGAGTACACTCTGATGCCAATCAAGGGTCCAGGCCCTAGGGAGGCACGTCATGGGGGTCAGGAACTCACTCCTGCAGAGGCTAGCAAGGCTCAGGCCGGTCCAGTTGCAGGCCTAAGCAAGACCAGTGCAGCTGGTCAGCTGGGACGGCCCAGCTGACCGTCTGCACTGCAGGGAGGCCTCTGGATCTTGTTGTTTCCCTTTGTATCAGACAGGAGGCCAGACAACTTATTCTTGGAGTCACTCAGGTTAGCTTGGGATGAAGGGAGCAGCTTCGGTCTTCCTTCTCAGAGAGCAAGGCAGTCCTCAAGCAGCAGGGCAGTCCTCTGGTAGCAACAGGGCAGTTATCTGGTAGCAGGGAAGCCATTCTGCTGTAATGTCCACAGGTCCAGGAGAGTACTGAAGAGTTGTTCGCGGGGTCCAATATGTATACCTGGTGCCAGCCTTTGTGTGTGGTGGAACACCCTGTCCTACCAACATGACATTGGGTTCTGGAAAGTTCTTCCTTTTCCCGTCAAGGCTCCAAGAAGTCAGAGGTGACAAAAGGCTAGTGTCAGGTTCCTCTGTGTGTGCTGGAGGCAAGCCCATTGAAGTGTAAGTGGACAGGGAACAGCTCAGTCCCCAGCCATCCAGTCCACACCTAATCCCCTTTGTGTCACTGTCTGGGAGGGATATACAAACCCCAAAAACAGAGCCATTTACAGTCATGTGAACCAGGACGCTAGCAGAAGGCACAAATGGTTAGGAGAAGAAAATGCCAACTATCTAAAAGTAGAAATAACATTAATGAGGATGCACTCCTTCCCTTATTCTTTGACTAAATGCTGAAAACTTTATTAAAATAAAGTTTTCAGCATTTAGTCAAAGAATAAGGGAAGGAGTGCATCCTCATTAATATTATTTCTGCTTTGCATGTTTTCGCCTCCACGAGTTTTTGCACCCCATTGATGAAAGAAAAATTCTAAAAAAAGGAATCAGTGAATGTAAAGATGTTTATCACTGCGGAGACAGTTATATTATGGAGTGGAGTCCACGGAAATATCACCGAACTTTTAAATGAACAGTATCAGTTAAACTACTTGGCAGCTTTGTCTGGATTTAATTATTTTTCATTAACATGGGTTTTCATAAAACATGCGTTTTGTTGAATAGTTATGGATTTTCAACAGGACTTACATGGATTTCACGATAGTAATTGAAATTATATTTTATTTTCTTAGTTAACATTTGTATTATTTTTTGGGACATTTGTGGGTTGTGTGGGAAGGGGGAGTACAAGTGAGGGGGATTTAGGTGTTTTCATTACACGGGGAGTGCATTGTGGGTGTTCGAGTTTTTCGTCATTGGAACAAGCACAGTCATTGGTGCAAAAGGTCACGGGGGAGAGCGCACTAACAGGTGTTACGACTATTTAAAGATCACGAGGGAGAGTGTAGCTGTGATTACGGGCTGACCGGCAGGGAGAGAGAGATGTGTTTCTGTGATAATGAAGAACAGCACAAGGAGGTTAGGCTGCTTGCAGCGGTGTTTTTAAGGTAATATACTGTTAAGGAGCATTGCAAGGGATATAGGGCAGGTGGGGAAGGGTGGTAATACATTGGGAAAGTGGGAGGATTACACGTTCTTGCAAATTGGGAGACAGCACGAGTTGTTTAAGTTCTTTTATGGTGCAACAGTTTGTTTTAGAGCACAAAGTTTTGGGGTGCCAGGGGTTTAGCAGAGAGATGATGAGGATGGTGCATTTGGGTTATATTGCACGAACTACGTTGAGAAGGGTTGGTAATTTTTTCAGGGGGTGTCATGGGGAATTTAGCATTGTTTAATACATTGGGTTTATATCTAGTGGTTTGCTGAGGTGTTCCTTTATTTGTTCTAGAGGCCCCTGACGAAGAGCCACACAGGCTCGAAATGCATTGGGTGAACAGATGTGTCTACTTCTTTATTTGATTGCACTTTGCGTGCCGTTGTACGAAGCCTGGACGGGCATACAGCTGACATGGAAAAATTTGAATAAAGAATATAAAGTGCAACCACGCTGTCTCCGTAGTGGTGAAAAGGATAAGAGTGAATGGAACAAGGATCTGAATAATCAATTGGTACAGAGTGTTCACATTGGAGTACTTGGATGAATTGCTACATTGGAGGGATTATCTCCCATATCGCAGTGCGACAGTTTGGTGCATGAAGAAAGTGCCTTTTGGACTATTTAACTATCTAAAAGTGGCATTTTCAGAATTGTGACTTAAAATCCAACTTTACCATTAAAGAGGATTTTAAATTACAATGCATTTGAGTGTAAACAGCATACCTCTATGTGCTCCCAATCCACAGCTTTCCCTTATTAAATGTAAGGGAGAGGATGTAGCTGTGAGAAGTTGGCCTGGCATATGCTGTCCACTAATTATAGTGGGCACCTTGCACCAGTCCAAACAACCCCTTATTGGAGATAGGTTAAAGACAACCTTTATTGAAAGCTATCCTAGTGGTAGCTATGGAGAGCAGCCTTCAGGCTAAGTCTTGAAGGAATGTAAAGCAGCTTGTTTTACCAGTCTATAATCTCTTGAGTGATCAAATGAACGACCACCACACCAGGTATATATTCAAAATATATGTATTTATTACTAAACACACCCCTCTAGTCTCTTTATGAGGCTAGAGTTCGAAGTACATAAGTTATAAGTTATTTAAACACAGTAATAGCACAAATACACGTTTGGGCCCTAGGGGCGTACCAAACCATATACCAATAAAGTGGTATAAGAACCACGACTGAGCTAGACACTAGGCCTAGAGCCTCTAGAAGTGCTTGGACCACAAGGAACCACCCAAGGTAGTGACACAGGGGACCCACGGGGGACGCGTGCAGTGTAGTAACACAGCCGCGAATCGCCGTTAGCTTCTATGGAGAAAGTCGCGGTTTGGAATTTAAAGAAAAGGGACACTTAAAGAAGGACTTGGAGCAAACCCTTTGAGAACTAGGTCGTTTCTAGAGTCTCTACCCACGGGAGCACCGGAGTACTCTTATTACCTCACCCAGGGAAGCCGGGTGCATAGGTGCCTTTCGGGGTCGGGTTTCGTCGTCGATTTGAATGGCGATCTGCTGCAAAGTGCTGCTGGCGACCAAGTGAAAAGTGTCCGGGTGGATCCAAAGGTGGATCGGAGATCTGAAGAACCTGAAAGCAGAGGGGACAGAGTCTGGGTCACTAGCCAGTGACCAGGAAGGCGATGAGCAGATGCCCACCGATGTCGAGTGCTTCAGGTAGGTTGACGGTCGTCTTGACTCTTCAGCCACGAGGTCCAGGAGGCGTTGTCGGCGACCAGGAGCAGGATTCGGGCTGGTACACGATGTCTGTCGAGTGCTGAGGTGTCGGCGACCGGATTGGACCCAACAAGCCTTGGCAACGGCAAGTCTCGATGAAGATGAAGATTGACGATTGTGCAGACCAGCAAGGTCTGAGGAACTCACCCAGCAAGGGTAAGTGAGGGCAAGCCTGGAGCAACCAGGGAGCCCAAGTAGAAAAGATTGGCCTTCGTGAAGGGCTACTAGCCAACGGGCTAGCGACCGCGAAGGAGCCTCGAGACGGTGCACGTGGAGCTGGCTCACAGGACACTCGTGGAGTGGAGGCCAGTGATCTTCGGTGCAGTTGGTGCTGGAGGCTGGGGCTACTCGGAGCCCAAAGCACGACTTCGTGGGAGACCCAGAAGAGGATGCACTTGCAAATGCGTGCGGTGTCCAGGGGTCACGGTTCCACGTTACCCACGACAGCTACGGGCCTCAGCTTTGCTGGGGACTCAGGGCAGCCTCGGGGAAGTCTGGAAATCCACCTCTGGTGATGCAAAGACTTCGGCGTCCGACGGGAGCTTCAGCGATGCAGACCGGACAATTGTTTCTTTGGTGCCTGCCAAGCAGGGGAGTCACTCCTTGACCCCAAGGGAGATTCTTCAGTCCTCTAATCTTGTAGTAGAGCGTCGAAGGTCCAGGATTCTGTGTCAGAGTTTCGTCCAGGGATAATCTAAAGTCCTAAGGACTGGGTTCCTATACTTATACTAAGTTTAGGGGTTGGACTTACTCTGTGGCCCCACCTATGGGTGGGTCAGGGCAGAGGGGTGGCTACACCCTTTCCCTTTGTCCAGTTCGCGCCAAAGCAGGGGCTGCAAGCCCCTGATCCGGTTTGAACTGGGGTATGCACAGGGACACCAAATGTGCCCCCAGTGCAGGACTTCAAAGCACCCGAGAGTGCTCCCGCCCAGCCCCAATACACACTATCCTGTCTGGGGAGGTGGTCACACCTCCCTGGGACAGGAAACCTATTGTCCAGGCCTCCCCTGCCGGAGTTTCGGTCAGCAGCAGGAGGCCAGACTTGTGTCTGTGGCAGCAGCATCCATTTTGTGATGCCAGGGCTTTAGAAAGAAGTTACCGGGCAAGCCAGGGTTAACATGTCTCTCCCTCTAGAAGGGTGGAATGCTACCCCCGCCGCCAGAATTGGCGGGGGGTAGTATTCCAAGATGTTTGACACCAAACACGACATGTTTCGGTGCAGCCATCCCAAAGTTAGCATTTAACGCGAGGTTATAATGCGCTTAAGAGTATATGGTCAGGCTGCACTACAAACAGCATCAGAGAAGGGTCTCCGAACGCTGCAGAGGGGCCCTGCTCATGCAGGGGCACCCTCTCACATCGGAACCACGCACTCTGCCTTCAGGATTGATAAGGCCTGCCATAGGAGTGACTTATAGGTTTATATGTGTGTATGTATATAGTGATATAGGTAGCCTATATCACAGTAAGAGGTGCATGCACCACCTTACCCAGGCTGCAGTAGCAGACCTGTGGTGTCAGTTTGGATGGCCTTCCAGGGGTGGCACAATACATGCTGCAGCCCCTGGTAGGCCTCTGAGGTACCTATGCCCTGGGTACATAGTATACCATATACTAGGGACTTATAAGGGCACTCCAGGTTCCAATCAGAGATGTGCCTAAGGCACATGGAAACCATTTTAGAGAGGAAGCAGCTAGGCTGGGGTTCTGATTAGCAGGGCCCCAGCCAGACTAAGGTCGAAAAACAGTGAAGCATCAGCAAAAGTGGGGGTACCCATGTGAAGCAGATCCTACTCTCCTACACAACCCCCCAAACGTGGGGACATTAAACTAACCTTGCCCAGTTAAGTCTTCATGTTCTAAGTGGAAGTACCTAGAGAGTCCATCTGCATTGGCATGGTTACTCCCAGGTCTATGTTCCACTGTGAAGTCCATCCCCTGTAGGGAAATGGACCACCTAAGCAGTTTGGGGTTTTCACCCTTCATTTGTTTTAGCCATAAGAGGGGCTTATGGTCTGTTTGAACAAGGAAGTGAGTACCAAACAAGTATGGCCTCAACTTCTTCAGAGCCCAGACCACAGCAAAGGCCTCCCTCTCAATGGCTGACCAACGTTTCTCTCTAGGGGTCAGCCTTCTGCTAATGAAAGCTACTGGCTGATCCTGACCTTCTTCATTCAATTGTGACAGTACAGCCCCTACCCCCAATTCAGATGCATCAGTTTGAACAATGAACTTCTTGGAGTAATCAGGACTCTGTAGAATGGGAGCAGTGCACATGGCCTGCTTCAGGTCATCAAATGCCTTTTGACAGCTAACTGTCCACTGAACCTTTTGGGCATTTTCTTGGAAGTTAAGTCATTCAGGGGTGTCACTATTGATCCATACCCCTTGACAAATCTCCTATAGTACCCAGTCAGGCCTAAGAAGGCTCTCACCTGAGTCTGGGTAGTTGGAGCAGTCCAGTCCATGATGGTCTGGATCTTGCTCTGCAAGGGTTGAACCTGGCCTCCACCCACAAGGTGGCCCAGGTACACAACCTGACTCTGCCCTATCTGGCACTTGGTGGCCTTGATAGTCAGGCCTGCTTTCTGCAGGGCCTGTAAAACATTTCTGAGGTGGACCAGGTGATCCTCCCAGGTGGAGCTAAAGACAGCAATATCATCTAGATATGCTGCACTATAGGCTTCCAGACCTGTAAGGACTGTATTCACCAACCTCTGAAAAGTGGCAGGTGCATTCTTCAGACCAAAGGGCATCACCACATATTGATAATGCCCACTAGGGGTTGAGAATGCTGTTTTTGGCTTTGCATCATCAGCTAGTCTGATCTGCCAGTAGCCAGCTGTCAAGTCAAATGTGCTTAGATACTTGGCTGAGGCCAAAGTGTCTATTAGCTCATCTGCCCTTGGTATTGGATGGGCATCAGTCCTAGTGACTGCATTGAGACCCCTGTAGTCCACACAAAACCTCATCTCTCTTTTTCCACCACTGGTGTGAGGTTTTGGCACAAGGACCACTGGACTAGCCCAAGGGCTATCTGAGGGTTCAATAACTCCCAAATCCAACATTTTCTGGACTTCTGTCCTGATACAGTCCCTGACATGGTCAGGTTGCCTATAAATCTTATTTTTAATAGGCAGACTGTCCCCAGTGTCCACTTCATGAGTGCACCAGGTGGTCTGACTTGGAGTCAGTGAGAACATGTGTCTGAACTGATTGAGCACCTGTCTACAATCAGTTTGCTGCTGGGTAGTGAGGCTGCCTGCCAAGGCTACACCATCCACTGACCCATCATCAGGGTTCTGTGAGAGCAGGTCAGGGAGTGGGTCACTCTCTTCCTCCTGTCCCTCATCAGTAGCCATGAGCAAGCCCATGTCTGCCCTGTCCACATATGGTTTTAACCTGTTGACATGGAGAACCCTGTGGGGACTCCTGGGTGTTCCTAGGTCTACTAAGTAGGTAACCTCACCCTTCTGCTCAACAATGGTGTGGGGTCCACTCCATTTGTCTTGGAGAGCTGCTGGGGCCACTGGCTCCAACACCCACACCTTCTGTCCTGGCTGATAAACAGTCAGCACAGCCTTTGGTCATGCCAGGCCTTTTGAAGTTCCTGGCTAGCCTCAAGGTTTTTAGTTGCCTTTGTCATATACTCAGCCATCCGGGAGCGGAGACCAAGTACGTAGTCCACTATGTCTTGCTTTGGGGGCTTGAGAGGTAACTCCCATCCTTCCTTCACCAAGCACAGTGGACCCCTGACAGGGTGACCAAACAAAAGTTCAAAAGGGCTGTAGCCAACCCCCTTTGAGGCACCTCCCTGTATGCAAATAAAAGGCAGGGCAAGAGTATGTCCCATCTTCGCCTAAGCTTTTCTGGGAGCCCTTTAATCATGCCCTTCAAGGTTTTGTTGAATCTCTCAACTAAACCATTGCATTGTGGGTGATAGGGTGTGGTGAACTTGTAAGTCACTCC
Organism: Calotriton arnoldi; assembly: GCA_963921515.1. Classification (NCBI taxonomy): domain Eukaryota; kingdom Metazoa; phylum Chordata; class Amphibia; order Caudata; family Salamandridae; genus Calotriton; species Calotriton arnoldi. Next base: position 1,607,054 of record CAWUFW010003346.1, on the reverse strand, counting down.
ACACTCCTTCCACATTGCTTTTAAGTATCCAGACATAAAGTTAGCACCCCTGTCTGATACAACCTCCTTAGGAAAGCCCACTCTTGAGAAAATTCCCAGGAGGGCCCTTGCCACCACAGGTGCTGTAGTGGTCCTAAGGGGAATAGCCTCTGGGTACCTGGTGGCATGATCCACTACCACCAGGATAAACCTGTGCCCAGATGCTGTTTGGGGATCCATGGGACCAACAATGTCAATCCCCACCCTTTCAAAGGGAACCCCCACCACAGGTAGTGGTATCAGGGGGCCTTTGTAGTGCCACCTGCCTTGCCACTGGCCTGGCAGGTTACACAGGAGCGACAAAACTCCTTGGTGTCTTCAGACATGTGGGGCCAGTGAAAGTGAGGGACAATTCTGTCCCAAGTCTTGTTCTGGCCCAGGTGACCTGCTAAGGGAATATCATGGGCTAGGGTCAATAGGAAGCCCCTGAACTTCAGAGGTATAACCAACCTCCTGGTAGCACCAGGCTTGGGGTCTCTACTCTCTGAGTACAGGAGTCCATCATCCCAATACACTGTATGGGGACCACTAGCTTTCCCAGCAGCCTCAGCAGCAGCTTGCTGTCTGAGGGGTTCAAGAGAGGGGCAGCTCTGCTGCTCCTGGCTCAGATCTGCCCTGGAAGGTCCCCCTGTCCCCAAGAACTCAACCTGGTCAGGTTCAAGCTCCTCTGGGACAGTTCCTTCCTCAGGACTGAGATCATCCCCCTCAAGGGACTGATCTTCCTTCTGAGCCAAGGGGAAGGCACTGCCTTTACCCTACTACTCCTCCTCTTGGAAGGCACTTGGTCCATTATTCCAGAATCCAAGGCCTGTTCAGTGCTAGACATTTTGGCTTGTGACCTGGTCACAGCAAACACATCTGCAGGGATCCCCAGCATTTCTGCATGGGTCTTGAGCTCCACTTCTGCCCAAGCTGAAGTTTCTAAGTCATTGCCAAGCAAGCATTCAACTGGTAGGTCTGCACTTACCACAACCTTCTTAAGGCCAGTTACCCCTCCCCAGGAGAAGTTAACAACTGCCAGAGTATGGTCTGTTCTGACATTGCTAGCATTGGTCACTTGGTACATCTCACCAAGTATAACTTGCCCAGGATTCACAAGGTCTTGTGTCACCATGGTGACACTTGCCCCTGTGTCCCTAAATGCCAAAGCCTCTCGTCCATTGATTAAAGGCTGTTGTCTGTACTTGCCCAGATTACTGGGACTCATAGAGGAGGTCATATCCATGCCTCCATCACAGACTAGGACAGCCTGAGTGAGTTCTCTGACTAGGTCAGAGCCCATCTCAGTACCCAGGGTCAACCCTACTAAACCCTTGGTTGTAGTACTCCCACCACCAACTGTAACTGCACTAGGGGAGCAGGTGCCTTAGGGGCATTGGTGAGGGCTGGAGTCGAGTCTTTGGACTTGGTGCAATCACTGGTCCAGTGGGTCTTTTGCTTACAGACCTTGCACCATGGTTTTCTTTGGCCTTTCCCTTTGGTAGACTGTGAATCCCCACCTGAAGAAGATTTTTGGGGGCCTTGTGAAGACTTTTGATCTTTACCCTTCTCCCCACCCTTATCAGAGTTCTTAGAATCTTGCTTCTTAGGGTCACCACCTTGGTTCTGTACCTTCTGCCTCACCCTGGTTCTGACCCACTTGTCTGCCTTCTTTCCCAATTCTTGGGGAGAGGTCAGATCAGAGTCCACCAGGTACTGATGCAACAGCTGATTTTGACAGTTATTAAGAATTTGCTCCCTCATTATCAGATTGTACAATCCTGTGAAGTCACACACCTTACTGCCCATCAACCAGCCTTCCAGAGCCTTAGCAGAACAATCCACATAGTCTACCCAGTCTTGAGTCTGTGCTTTCTGGGCATCTCTGAACTTTAACCTGTATTGTTCAGTTGTTAGGCCAAACCCATCAATAAGAGCACTCTTCAAGACCTTGTAATTATCAGCAACCTCTTCTCTTACAGTGAGGAGCTTGTCTCTACCTTTGTCTGCAAAGGAGAGCCACAAGATTGCTGCCCACTGCCCTTGAGGGACCTTCTGTACTTTACAGGCCCTCTCTAGAGCAGTTATCCATTTGTGGATGTCATCCCCACTCTGGTAGGGAGGGACAATCTTGCTCAGGTTTCTATGGTCATAAGACCTTTCCCTATCTCTAGGGATATTGCTGCCACCATGGGACTCTAGTCCCAACTGTTTTCTCTCTTTGTAGAGATCTAGGGACTCCCTGTCTAGAGCCAATTGCTGCTTTCTGAGTTCAAGCTGGGCTTGCTCATACTGAATCAGCCTCTTTCTCCTCTCATGAGAGGATTCCCTCCTATGAGAGGAGACAGAGGTCCCTATTGAGGTGTCAGAGTGGTTAGACTCCTGAGAAGGAGATCTAGACCTTCTAGGCACACTCATAATCCTTCCTGGGGGACAAAGTGGAGGTCATTCTGATCCTCCTCTTCCTCTTCCACAGGAGGGATTGGGTTTTCCAGGTCAGGGTCATTGTCACCCTCCTGGTCAGTTCCAGAGGGGGGTTGGGGGTGTTGCTACCCCTGGCCCCATCCTCATCTTCTGCCCCACCCTCTGCACCTGCCCCTTCAGTCCCTAAGGGCCTGTTGAGGTCATCAGCCATTAACATCTCTCTCAGATGTTGGGTGGTGGGACTTTGGCCTGTCTTCAGTTTCCTCACATTGCATATTGCTCTCAATTCCAAGAATGGGAGTGTATCATACTTGGAGGGAAGAAGAACAGTGGCTTCTGGCAAAGACTCTCTGGGTCCTGGCTTTGAAGACATCACTAGTGAGGTGTGGTGTATGCACTACCTACTCTAGTGTGGCCTACTAAACTCTCTTGAGTTGTAGAAAGGGTGTGCTATCCCTTAACACACAACTCTAAGTTCAGTAGAACTTACTGTATACTAAGCTTAATTTATATGTACCTTAGGTACCTTTAGTGGTTTTCAGTTGATCAATTCAATTGAGATTATCTGGTAAAACAATAGCAAGCTGGAATCCCACACGCTGCACACCAATGTGAGAAGTTGGCCTGGCATATGCTGTCCACTAATTATAGTGGGCACCTTGCACCAGTCCAAACAACCCCTTATTGGAGATAGGTTAAAGACAACCTTTATTGAAAGCTATCCTAGTGGTAGCTATGGAGAGCAGCCTTCAGGCTAAGTCTTGAAGGAATGTAAAGCAGCTTGTTTTACCAGTCTATAATCTCTTGAGTGATCAAATGAACGAGCACCACACCAGGTATATTTTCAAAATATATGTATTTATTACTAAACACACCCCTCTAGTCTCTTTATGAGGCTAGAGTTCAAGTACATAAGTTATAAGTTATTTAAACACAGTAATAGCACAAATACACGTTTGGGCCCTAGGGGCGTACCAAACCATATACCAATAAAGTGGTATAAGAACAACGACTGAGCTAGACACTAGGCCTAGAGCCTCTAGAAGTGCTTGGACCACAAGGAACCACCCAAGGTAGTGACACAGGGGACCCACCGGGGACGCGTGCAGTGTAGTAACACAGCCGCGAATCGCCGTTAGCTTCTATGGAGAAAGTCGCGGTTTGGAATTTAAAGAAAAGGGACACTTAAAGAAGGACTTGGAGCAAACCCTTTGAGAACTAGGTCGTTCTAGAGTCTCTACCCACGGGAGCACCGGAGTACTCTTGTTACCTCACCCAGGGAAGCCGGGTGCATAGGTGCCTTTCGGGGTCGGGTTTCGTCGTCGATTTGAATGGCGATCTGCTGCAAAGTGCTGCTGGCGACCAAGTGAAAAGTGTCCGGGTGGATCCAAAGGTGGATCGGAGATCTGAAGAACCTGAAAGCAGAGGGGACAGAGTCTGGGTCACTAGCCAGTGACCAGGAAGGCGATGAGCAGATGCCCACCGATGTCGAGTGCTTCAGGTAGGTTGACGGTCGTCTTGACTCTTCAGCCACGAGGTCCAGGAGGCGTTGTCGGCGACCAGGAGCAGGATTCGGGCTGGTACACGATGTTTGTCGAGTGCTGAGGTGTCGGCGACCGGATTGGACCCAACAAGCCTTGGCAACGGCAAGTCTCGATGAAGATGAAGATTGACGATTGTGCAGACCAGCATGGTCTGAGGAACTCACCCAGCAAGGGTAAGTGAGGGCAAGCCTGGAGAAACCAGGGAGCCCAAGTAGAAAAAGATTGGCCTTCGTGAAGGGCTACTAGCCAACGGGCTAGCGACCACGAAGGAGCCTCGAGACGGTGCACGTGGAGCTGGCTCACAGGACACTCGTGGAGTGGAGGCCAGTGATCTTGGTGCTGGAGGCTGGGGCTACTCGGAGCCCAAAGCACAACTTCGTGGGAGACCCAGAAGAGGATGCACTTGCAAATGCGTGCGGTGTCCAGGAGTCACGGTTCCACGTTACCGACGACAGCTACGGGCCTCAGCTTTGCTGGGGACTCAGGGCAGCCTCGGGGAAGTCTGGAAATCCACCTCTGGTGATGCAAAGACTTCGGCGTCCGACGGGAGCTTCAGCGATGCAGACCGGACAATTGCTTCTTTGATGCCTGCCAAGCAGGGGAGTCACTCCTTGACCCCAAGGGAGATTCTTCAGTCCTCTAATCTTGTAGTAGAGCGTCGAAGGTCCAGGATTCTGTGTCAGAGTTTCGTCCAGGGATAATCTAAAGTCCTAAGGACTGGGTTCCTATACTTATACTAAGTTTAGGGGTTGGACTTACTCTGTGGCCCCACCTATGGGTGGGTCAGGGCAGAGGGGTGGCTACACCCCTTTCCCTTTGTCCAGTTTGCGCCAAAGCATGGGCTGCAAGCCCCTGATCCGGTTTGAACTGGGGTATGCACAGGGACACCAAATGTGCCCCCAGTGCAGGACTTCAAAGCACCCGAGAGTGCTCCCGCCCAGCCCCAATACACACTATCCTGTCTGGGGAGGTGGTCACACCTCCCTGGGACAGGAAACTTATTGTCCAGGCCTCCCCTGCCGGAGTTTCGGTCAGCAGCAGGAGGCCAGACTTGTGTCTGTGGCAGCAGCATCCATTTTGTGATGCCAGGGCTTTAGAAAGAAGTTACCGGGCAAGCCAGGGTTAACATGTCTCTCCCTCTAGAAGGGTGGAATGCTACCCCCGCCGCCAGAATTGGCGGGGGGTAGTATTCCAAGATGTTTGACACCAAACACGACATGTTTCGGTGCAGCCATCCCAAAGTTAGCATTTAACGCGAGGTTATAATGCGCTTAAGAGTATATGGTCAGGCTGCACTACAAACAGCATCAGAGAAGGGTCTCCGAACGCTGCAGAGGGGCCCTGCTCATGCAGGGGCACCCTCTCACATCGGAACCACGCACTCTGCCTTCAGGATTGATAAGGCCTGCCATAGGAGTGACTTATAGGTTTATATGTGTGTATGTATATAGTGATATAGGTAGCCTATATCACAGTAAGGGGTGCATGCACCACCTTACCCAGGCTGCAGTACCAGACCTGTGGTGTCAGTTTGGATGGCCTTCCAGGGGTGGCACAATACATGCTGCAGCCCCTGGTAGGCCTCTGAGGTACCTATGCCCTGGGTACATAGTATACCATATACTAGGGACTTATAAGGGCACTCCAGGTTCCAATCAGAGATGTGCCTAAGGCACATGGAAACCATTTTAGAGAGGAAGCAGCTAGGCTGGGGTTCTGATTAGCAGGGCCCCAGCCAGACTAAGGTCGAAAAACAGTGAAGCATCAGCAAAAAGTGGGGGTACCCATGTGAAGCAGATCCTACTCTCCTACAGTAGCCTTATGTCTAAAGCGGTCGACCTCGAAGCTGGGGAACCAGGTTCGAGTCTCGGCAAGGACGCTCAACATCCTGTGATTGGGCAAATCACTTAATCTCCCCGTGCCTAACAAAAATGAATGTGTTTATCTGTAACGAAACTGGTGCTCATGTAAAGCGCTCTGATACCTGATATCTTCGGGTCTAGTTCGTGCTATATAAAACTCTAAAAATAAAAAAAAAGTTTTTAAAAAAAAGTAACCCAGCGTTAGTGAATGGGAGAAGTAGGCCTTACAACAGTGAAAAACGACTTTAGGTGTTTTTTACTGCCAGGAAATGTATACCCACATGTCTTACAGCCTACCTCAACAGACGACTCAGCTTCTACACCCCCACCCGCCAGCTCCGCTCGACCAGCCTCGCCCTCGCCACAGTCCCCCGCATCCGGAAAACGACCGCCGGTGGCAGATCCTTCTCCCACCTCGCCGCCAAGACCTGGAACACCCTCCCCACCAACCTCCGACAGACCCAAGACCTACTGGCCTTCAGAAGACTCCTCAAGACCTGGCTCTTCGATCAGTAGCAGCACCACCCCCCTCTTCCCCCAGCGCCTTGAGACCCTCACGGGTATGTAGTGCGCTTTATAAGTGACATGATTGATTGATTGATTGATTGAATTACAATGCACCCTGCCCTATGAGCCTTTAGGGACGATCTTGGTGGCTTGCATGCACTGAAAAGGAAGGTTTAGGTTTGTCAAAAGGTTTATTTTGCCGGGATGTATTGGCAGTTTAAAACTGTATTACAGGCTGCAATGTCAAGCCTGAGACATGTTTCACAGTGCTACTTTACTGTGTGGCACAATGAATGCTGCAGGCCCACTAGTAGCAGTTAATGTACATGTAGTACCATATACTAAATATCTACGAGTAAGTTAAATGTGCCAATCTGGTGTAGGCCAATTTCACCATGTTTTAGAGAGCACAAACACTTTGTCATTGGTTAGCAATGGCAAAGTGCACAGAGTCCTAAAGCCAACAAAAACAAATTCAGCAAAGCAGGAGTGGTGAAGGAAAAAAGTTTGGAGGGAACCCTGCAGAGAAGGGCAGGTCCACCACGCGGACAGAGCTTATAGCTCACTCCCGCGACGAGTGGGAGTTATCGATATGAGAAAGACTGTTTTAAGAGACTATTTTAGAGTCATTAGGTGCAATGGACACCTGTGCATCGGCTAAAATGGGGTACACATAAGGAAGACGAGCACCAAATTAAGGTCTCACTGTGGCATCACAAAATGCCTGGGTGGAAACATATGAACCACACCTTTATGAAATCGCACCGCAAAACATCATTTAAACAAGGACTGTTAAATAAGGTTGGTCTGGTAACCGCAAAAAGGCCGATAGGGCCAACAAATAACCTTTAACAGTGCCCACCCAGATCCTTCCTCGGCTAAAGACAGCACAAAAAGCAAAACATCTGACAACTTTCCTTGAATTTGGGTGTTTACACCAGGCCACAAACTTAATGCAAAGTCTTAAGTTTAGGACGCCTGGCTTCTAGAATGACATCCACTACTTCAGGAGAGAGATCGAAAGTAGTCAGTTGTTACAGCACAATCTCCATGCATGGAGGTGAAGGTTGAAAAGGCCAGGGCACAGGAACCTGTCCTGCTGCTGCGACAGAAGGTTCTCCCGAAGCGACAGGCTAGTTGAAGGACAGATACTCATGCCCAGAAGTGCCGAAGCACCAGGACGGTGTCTACTGCCCTGCCCATGCAGTAAGCAATGTTCAGCTCAGAGTGGATGACATACCTCACTGCGTCTTAAAAATTCTGTATGATTTCAGCAAGATTGGCATGATATTCATCAGTCACCAAGATCTTGCTAACCCTATCCCACAACTCATCGGAGTACTGCCATAGGAGGAAGCTGTCGTTCAAGAAAGAAGGATGAGACTGGTAAAGGAAAACATCTTTTTCCCAAATGCCTTTATATGCTTTGATTCGCTATCGAGGGCAATGGAGGGAAACAGTTAGGGTTCAGTCTACTTGTGGACGCCAGGACCACCAGACATTCAGGAGTATCAAATCAATGTTTATTGTTATAAGTTAATAAAAACCGTCACAATATTTTACAATTACTACAAAATAAATGTGTTTGCTTTAAGATACATCGCTTTTGTAAATGTTCCCTACACATTTTACTATAATTAATATAGATTAATAAAACATGTTTAAAAATAAATTATTTTTAAAATAATCAGTTTTCTAAAATGCACTAGTTAATATTGCAGGAATAGAGGATAGTATAGTGTTCTTCTTTGCAGCATATTGTTGTGACATTTCCTTCGATTCTTAACCATTCATAGTCATCTCGATTATTTGTAAAGTGGCATGTGCATCGGTATAAAATTAAATACTGGTTTTATTTATAAAAGTATCAGAGGATCCGACTGTCTAAGTCCCATACTTATGTTGATGTTATATATTAATGTCTTTTGTTTACAGTCCCTTATACTGATGGAAGCTCCTTAGAATTCTGTTTGATTGCTTTATCATGTGATTGTAAAAACTTCAAAAGTTTGCAATTTAACTGGGGGTCTGTGGAGTCGAGGCTCTTCATGATAGCTGTTCTGCATGTACATTCAGAAGTAGGGTATTGCATGAGGAAAGCTGGGTCTCCTAGGGCAGGTCTGTGTCTTCTAACCACTTGCCCATCTGCCGGCAGGCAAGTACAAGGTTTTGCCCAAGTGCCCATTAGTATGTTTGTTAGGGCTTCTTTAAATGGAAGAAGCGGTTCCTTGGAATATTGTAGGACTTCCATGAGAACATTGGTCTTAACCACAGTGGAAGGCAGTTGGGGTCCAACACATCGTCAACACGCTGGATAACCCCCGTAAAATAGCTGATTGTCCTGTGGAAGGATTGGGGGGGGGGGGGGTGGGAGGGCTCAACCCAGTGTGAAAGGAGGTGGCCAGCTCACTAGCCTCCTGTAGGTCCATATGAGGATTGTCATCAGCATATTAAAGGAATACATCATCCCTGCCATTGTCGTCACCCTGACTATGTTCAGAGTATGAATAAATGAGGTTCTGAAGGACACCTGGGCAATAGTAGCATTCTAGCAGAGTCAGAATGAATGAATTTGACACCTGGGCATATTCACAAGGTGAAAAGTCTGCCATTAGAAGTATCCATCAGAAATTAATGATTTTTTATAATGAACCCCAGATCATAAAGAAAAGTGCTTCTATTTTGTCACAGTGAAAACACTGCTTCCAATTTGCTATTTAGGAGTTAGCAGTCAAAGACAGGAGTTGCATTTCTGTCCGCCTGTTGCCTCAGATGAGTTGCAACCATTGGTATGTCTTTTGGAAACATAATGACGATGTAAGCTGCAAGGAAGGATCCGGGACTTACAGATGCTCCCCTGCCACAACAAAGAAAGTTACCTTTAGTAAATTGAGAGTCCTGGAAAATGGGATTATGAGTTATGTACATTGATCATGACAAGCTGTCCGGATGTTAAAACTGTATTCAGAACTTGGGGCTGAATGTAATAATGAAAGGTACTGTCTGGTAACAGAGGCTCCATGACTGGTCATTTTTTGGTATAAGAAAATATCTTGGGCAGAACCTCCATATGGCGTGCTTGGATACTTGTGAAATAATGAGAATTTTAACTTCACTGTTGCTCTAATCCAATTTGACAGCAGAAATGTGGAAGTCAAAATACAGTCAACACGTTATAAGCCAAAGAAGTTAATACAGCCATCATCTCAAGCCAGCTGAAAGTCAGAGTCTGAAAATAAAAATCAACAGAAACCATGCAGCTCAAGAACTAGCAGATGTGATATAAATGGGAACCCAAGAACCAACATGAAGACGCCGGCTGACAGGAAAAAGAGGTTGAACTCAAAAGGCACTTAAATATGGAGATTGTACCACTGTGCAAATATGTGCATTAGATCTTTTTGCGCAGAGCCAAAAAACAGAGTTATAAAAAAAACAGGAATCCCTGCATCACTAATGTAGCTAACGATGCCCCTTTAGTTTGTATAAAGGGACTGGAAATAAGGCGTATTTATGACAGATTAAAAAGGTTTTACTGCTACCAGCAAACATTTAGTAATTGTGTTGTCAAAGTCAGAGATGTTTCAGTGGGGTAATAAGCTCCGTTTGTACAGACACATATAGCTATATTTGAAGTATACTGAAATTTTATAATGTCAAGAGTATACTATTAATAGATTAACTTAATACTTTTTACATTGTATTTTCATCACTGATATGCGGGGGGGTTGTGAAGGAGTAGACAAAAAGCAAGAGCAGTAACAGGAAGACAGTGAAGGAAGAGACCGACAGATAAGGGGCGTGGCAAGGGCTAAGACAGAAGGGACTTGACGGTAGTGGAGGTAAGCAGTTTTAAAATGTATTGAAGAAAGAAAAAGAGAGTACCAAAAGAAAAACGATTGGAAATTAGAAAATGTGGAGTGGTGCAAGTGTTCACAATATTTAAAAGAACAGCAGAACACAGGCAAGAGTAAAACACATTTAGGCAGATACAAATATTTCAACAACCATCAAAGTAACAAAAAGCCAATTAATTTGACACTGTCCTGACAAATTTACAAAGGGAACCAGTGGCAAAAACAATAGCGAGGGCGATGAATACTAGATTTATCTACTCGGATTATGAGAGAATCCTGCATAAATCATGGGCAGTCAAGTACATTATTGAACGTAATGCAGTTATTATAATGAATGCTGTTGAAACCACATAACGTCAGCACAGACTTGAGTCACATATAATTTGCACTATGACAAGCTTTCACATAAGCTAACAGATTTTCTTCCATCAATCCCCAGGAAGACTTGCTGTACAAGTACAAAATAAGGATTCATATGTGAAAACCTAGCTCCAAATAACAATCAAGAGTGACGTGGCTATGTTTCAGGTTTGCATTCTCTAAATAAAAGACTATACATTGCTTTTGCTACATGCAGTAGTTTACAATATGTCTATTCTATCATAGCCTACAATTAAACCTGGAAATATATTCTGTGCAACCACAATATGTTATATAAATATAAATGCAAGAAAATATGAGATCACTGTTGGCAGAGGTATAGGTTTCAAAATCTCTGATATCTTGTGCTATGCAACCCCCCAGCATGCCAATCTAATGCATTTACATCAACAGACTTGATTCATCATCAGCTGAACTACTTCAGTGATCTACTCCAGCGAAAGACAGTCTGGTACTGTAAAACTTCAATGACACACAACAACTTCACTTGAACAAGCATTGGCATTGCCAATAGGTCTCGCCTTTGGGGCCTTGTAAGTGTTTAGCCAGAGCTATTGGCTTTGCCAATGTCTTTATGCTATGTTGTAGAGCATTGTGGCTGCTGTACACCATGTTGCTTAAAAGGATGAGCTGAGACATTAAGAATAAAATGGATATCAGTGATAGAGTAAGCAGTGGTGCCAACAAGAAGAGCAGAACAATAGTCTTGATGGTGAGAATCAAATATCAGAATATGCTTACACAGGCATAGCATGTGAGGTTAAGTCTGGGTCTAAAGACAGGGTAGAAATATGAGAAGGCAAGGAAGGTAAAAGAGAATCATAGCTAAAAGCTATGGACAGTAGTAGGAAAATTAAGTGGATTGGGTAGATAATATAAGGGGAAGATCAGAAATATTGGTTAAGGCAGTGGGAACACATCTGTGGTTAAGTTTCAAAGAATGAATGGGATGTCACTCTGGGATTGATAGAAGAGAGTGAGTTGAAAGAGTGTACTATAGGGAACACTTAGAGCAATTTGCCTTCTACTGAACCAATAGATGTGTAGTTTTTTTTACCTCCTTGTGACCTTTGAATAACAGAGTAGTGGCCAATCTATGCTCCTTTATCATTCCACATCAATCAGTAGAATTTGACTTAGTGAGACAATCGTGTTTCAGCTCTTTATAAGGGCTGGCTTGACAGTGCAGCTTTCACCAGACATTATGTGATCAACCTAAAAAATGCTTTAAGAACCACTACCAGGAGAGAGGCTTTGGCTCTGCCCACTTGTTGGTATCTAGAAGTACATATTTTGATTAGGCAGACGTGTGTTTCCACACAAAAAAGTGCTTGCCATCCATGCAGGTGTGATCAATTTGATTATTTATCCAGCTGCATGACCTTAAACTTTCAGTGGCACACACATGACATTGTAATGATATTAAAGGGTCTTAGATAACTAAATGATTTGAAGAGCTTTTTAACTGGCAGCAGCACAGATGGAAGGATGGCAGCCATTAACTTTAGAGTTCAGAGTCTAATTTTGTGTTTGAGAGCCCATGGCTACACTAATCTACGTGGAATTTTAGGTCTGGCTTGACAGTGCAACTATTCTTTGACCTTATGTGAGCAACAACAAAAAGTTTTTATAGTCCTACTGGGAGAGGAGTTTAGGCTCCGCCCACATATTGCTTCCCCTGAGTATAGGATTTGATTGGGATGAAATTGCATGCTACCACTAAAAAGACTACTTGTATTGCACTTTTTGGCTTGTGGCAAAGTTTATACTCGATAGAGCAGGACTGAGTTGGTTATGGTGGTAAGCCAATGATCATGGCTATAGAGGCCTGATCTGTTTTTTTTTTATATATAATGATAAAGGCGCTAGGCCTGATGTATTTATTGTGAAAAGCATTTGCTACGTGGATTGTTATTACCCTATATTAAAGAATGCAGATAGGTATTTTGTTACATGGAATTTCACAGATTACCGTATAAGGCAACTTGGTGTTGATCACCCAGTGTCACAAATTGTGCACATAGAAGGTTTGATCTGTGAAAATCCTTTTAGGCCATCTTAGGGGAGATAATATTTTGCTTAGCCAACTATAATTTTGTACACCTTTCTAATTTTATGACTTTGTGTCTTATGGTTGCCGTATAAAAAAGCTTACTCTCTCTTCTTAGCGGTCTGCCAAGATATTGTAATTTAAAAAAATAATTACATAATACATATATATATACATATATATATACTTTTTGTTTTTGCACTATGGTGTGCTGAATAAACACTTTTCTTAAAGAAAATTACCTGTTGAGTGCACTCTTTATGGTGCTGTGAAATTCTCGCCGTGTGAAGGTGTGAAGATCGTTGAAATATATATATCCCTATAGCTACATAGAGGGACTTTGGGTCAGCCCTGTTCTGCCACTGATCTGAGTGTCATTCACACTCTGCTCCTATCCATAATTGAGAATGCATGGAGTAATAGCGGTTCAGTCCGCATTAGTCATTGACTCTGTTGCCTAATCAATGATGGCATTTATGCTCATATGTGTACATTGTCTTGAAAAGGAGTGTGCTTCAGTGTCAAGGCTGGGTGGCCAGTTGTTTAGATGCAATTTTGTTATTTTATAGCCAAATCGAATGTACCATGGAACCTTTGTTGATTGGAGTTCAGATATAACTACTCTAGGTTCTTGTCCATCGCTGTCATTTCTGGACTGGTGATACCCATTTATTTGAGCCGCATGGTTGCCCAGCCGCAGCTGCCTACCATGCCGACCCGCTACCTACCTAGCTTCATTCTCTGATGTTTCAATCTGATCCAAGTGAAGTTTTCTCAGAGGAAATAGTTCAGTGGCTCTTTGCAGTACATGACCTGAGATGGCAGAAGTGCTGAACTGAAATAATTTAGAGGCGGAAGAAGACTATTTCTCCTTAGGTGTGAAAATAAACAATCGCACAAGATGGATAGCGTTTCTGGTTCCAATTCAGACTGCAGTGTGCTTTAAAAACAAACAATGACAAATTTAATAGTAAGCATGACGGAAAGTTTCAATTCTATTAAGGACGCGGAGGCGAGGATTATGCTGTAACTTTCTTTATTCCTTACAGCCAGCAGTGTTCAACTTAACATTTTAAACAAAAACTAGCACTCCCATGGTGCTCTACACAGTTCATGAACAGTCCACCAATCAGCCGCCTCGTCTATCCTCTAGGGCGTGTGCTTCCTGTGGCAACTCCTCTTTCTTGACTGCGGACAGTAAATCCACCAACTGTTTCACTCATTCTTAGAGCCGTCTGAACCTGCAACAGATCAACAAGAGCCCATGACTCTGATCTCCAAAAGAGCAAAAGTCAATTCAACATTGCCAGCGACTCAGGAAGACAACCAAGAAAAACAACTTAAATCTTAACAATCAAACATAGGAGCTAAAAGAAGCATACTTAGACCTTTACGGTAGGCTTCACCCTCGAAGGGGCATGATCTATGACAACTCCGGGTGGGAAACGGGTGATCTCAAGAGCCCTGGGTGGGAATAATCCTCGCCTCCGCGTCCTTAATAGAATTGAAACTTTCCGTCATGCTTACTAGGAAATTTTTAATTCTATGTCAGGACCGGAGGCGAGGATTATGCTCGTTCAAAGCTTATCCACCACTAGCGACGCCATGTCTACCACTGGTTTGAAGTAGAACCTCTTGAACATTGAGTCCGATGACCAGTCAGCCGCATTCAAAATGTCCTCTAACCTGGCTCCCAGGGAGAACGCTTTTGATGCCATGGCTCCTCTTACTCAGTGGGCGCCGAATTGTGAGACATTAATGCCTGCTTCCTGCATAACCCATCGGATCCAGCGTGCTATAGTCGGTGGTGTAACCGCTTTGAAGGGCTTCCGTAAGGAGATTAACAGCTGACGCTCCCCCGGAGGGCGGGTTTCTTCCGTGATCATTTCATACTCCTTAAGGCAACGAACCACACACAATTTGGGGGAGTGATCGAAAGCTGGGTAAGAAATCACTCTGGAGTCTGATTTTGTCCTGCAGGCAATGTGGAATGAAACTACGTGTGGGGTGTAAACACGTCCCGAAATGTCCAGAGCCCTAACGTCCGATACTCTGCGGCAGGAAATGAGACACAAGAGCATTGCTAATTTCGCGGAAAGCTCTTTACGGGACAGGTATCTGTTAGACTGCCAAGATTGGAACAGGCGGAGTACCTTATTAACATCCCAAAGAGATGAATACCTAGGCTACGGTGGGAGTGTTAGGCGTATACCTCTCAGCAACTTACATACCAACGGGTGTTCTCCAACCGGGCGACCCTGGATCGGAACATGGCCCGCCGAGATTGCTGACCTGAAGGAGTTGATTGTGCGATACGCCAACCCTTGAGATGCTAAAGATGCCAGGAAGTTCAGGATTGCTA
Organism: Calotriton arnoldi; assembly: GCA_963921515.1. Lineage (NCBI taxonomy): Eukaryota > Metazoa > Chordata > Amphibia > Caudata > Salamandridae > Calotriton > Calotriton arnoldi. Next base: position 1,592,049 of record CAWUFW010003346.1, on the reverse strand, counting down.
CCATTTCGCACCCCATGGGATCCTGGTCATTTCAACACACCAACTGACCCATCGAGACCAGGCTGATCTGTAACGCTTGTGCGTGCTGTCTGCCCACGCTGCTCCCAGCAGCTGTTGAGCTTCTGTAGAAAGACCTTGGACTCTCCAGCGATGCCTGAAATCCGCCATGCCACCAACGGCATTCTCCCTTGCTGGAGGAGGGGATGGGGTTGGCCTAGGGGATCCTTCAAAAGAAGAGGATCTCGGGGTAGAAGGATTGGAGAATCCCAGGAAAGTTCCAGAAGAACTGGAAACCATACTTCAGACCTCCAATACGGCGTGATCAGCACCACTCTCGCTTGCTGCCTGCAAATATGCATTGTGAGCCGCATTATCATCGCGAACGGGGGAAAGGCATAACCCGTTTCCCCGGTCCAATTCTGGAGAAAGGCATCCGTCGCGGCAGCAAAAGGGTCCGGCCTCCAGCTGTAGAATTTCGGGAGCTGGTTATCCAGTCTGGACGCGAAGAGGTCCACTGAGAAAGGGCCCCACATGTGGTGTAATTTCTGGAAGACTTGTGGCTGGAGCTGCCATAAACTCATGTCGGTCCAACTCCGGGAACACCAGTCTGCCACCACATTGGAAACTCCCGGGAGGTACTCTGCCTTCACCGAGATATTATGTGAGAGACAGAAGGTCCAAAGATCCTTGGCCAGATCCGCAAGTGCCTTGGACTTCGTGCCCCCTAGGTGGTTGATGTAACGCACCGCCGAGACATTGTCCATCTTCAACAGGACGCTGCAGGACACCTTGTCTTTGGTCAGGCACTGAATGGCGAAGGTGCCCGCCATGAACTCCAAGCAATTGATATGGAGTTGGCCTTCTGCGACAGACCACTTTCCTCCTGTAAAGGAGTCCCCGCAGCGAGCTCCCCAGCCCGACATGCTGGCGTACGACTCTATTATTAAGTCTGGATCGCAACCGAAAATGGCTCTGCCGTTCCAGGCCTCCATATGGTCGAGCCACCACCTCATCTCCATGCGCACTTCCTCTGTGAGGGGAACCTGGTCCGCATATCGAAGGCCCTTGCGAAGATGAGAGGCCTCGGGCGTTGAAGCGCTCGGTAGTGGAGCGGGCCCGGAAAAATCGCCTGAATGGACGAGGCTAAAAGACCTACCAAGCGAGCTATCTGTCTCAGCGAAGTGGAGGAGCGGACTAACGTCCTTCTGAGTTCCCTGCGAATCTTGGTAATCTTCTTTGGGGGAAGGCTCAGTGTTCGAGTCACCGAATCGATCGTGAAGCCCAGGAAGGTCACTTGCCTGGAGGACCTTAGCAGAGACTTTTTGTCGTTGATGACAAAGCCTAGATTCTGTAGAAGGTCGACTGATTCCTGTAATTGGGACACAAGACGTCGAGGGCATTGGTCCAGGAGCAAGATGTCGTCTAAATAGACGATAAGGCGCAGACCTCGCGCCCTCAGGGTTTCTACCACCGGTTTGAGGACCTTCGTGAAACACCATGGGGCCGAGGAAAGTCCGAATGGGAGAGTTGCGAACTCGTAGACCTGGTCCCGCCAGAGGAACTGCAAGAACCGTCTGTGCGGGGGGAAAATGGGTACTGATAAGTACGCATCCTTCAGGTCCAGGCGGACCATCCATTCGTTGGGTTGTAGCAGGTCTCGTAAGAGATGGATTCCCTCCATCTTGAAGTGGCGGTACACTATCCACTGATTGAAGTCCTTGAGGTTTATGACCGGACGCTGCCCTCCGTCCGTCTTGTCGACTAAGAAGATGTTGCTTAGAAACCCCTTTGGGTGCAAGGTGGCGGGTACTATAGCTCCTTTTCGCAGAAGATCTCGCACCTCCTTGTCGATAAGAGCGGTTTTGTCTTGCGCGAAAAGCAGGGGTTTGGGGCGAATGTCCTGTATGGGGGTACCGTAGAATTCTATTTGGAAACCCCGGACAGTTTGAAGGACCCAGGCGTCCGTTGTAATGGTTCTCCAATTGCGCTCGAAAAACGCTAACCTGCCTCCCACCCTGAGGTGTTGAAAAAAGGAAAGGCTCCACCTGTTGTGGCCAATGGTTGGCCTCTGGCTGCTCCCCTGCCTCCTCGGCCTCTAAATCCTCGACGGGACTGGAAGAACTCCTGTCTGCCGGTTTCCGTGGTTTTCTTGCCACCTCTCTGAGGGCCTTGGGTATAGAAACGGCCGACCGAGCGCCCTCTGCCACGACCGGCGCTGACAAAAACCCTAGGGTGAAAAATCTTCTTGATAGACGTTTGGGCTTTGTCGAGGGATGTGAAGGTGGAGACAAATTTTGTTAATTCCTTGATAAAGGGGTCCCCGAAAAAAATACCCTGTGCCACGGTGCCCGCCTCCGAAGAGGCTAGGTCGCCGAGCTTAGGGTCCACCTTGAGGAGGAACGAGCGCCGCCTTTCGGTAGAAAGGCCGCAGTTAGCATCCCCTAAGAATACGATTGCTCGTTGTGCCCAGTTGAATATTCTCTCTGGTGATAAAGGGGCGCCCGCTAACTTGGCCTCCTCCGCTAACTCAAGGATCTTTGTAAGTGGTCCTGTTATGTCCAGGAGTTTGTCCTGGCAGGACTTCCAGGACCTGTCTATACCCTTTTTGGGGTCCCTGACATATTTCTGAAGGAATGTCGCCATTTTTGGATCGACCTCCGGTGTCATTGCCACCTTCCCTGGAAGGGCAGGGCGGGGGCACTCTGCCCGCAGACAGGCTCTAACCTCCTTCTCTAAGGGCTTCCTCAACCGTCCGGCCACGAACGCCGTCACTTTCGGGGATGGTGTCCACTCCGAGGAGCATGGATGGACCAAGTCCTCTGGGACCAGCATGTCTGAAGTTTCCTCTGTGTCCTTAGGGGCTTCAGAGGGCGAGATGCAGGGGCGCCACGGTGTAGAGGGACCTGCCTCGTCTGGGGACTCTCCCAAGGAATCTTCCTCCTCATCCTGATCCCCCACTGCTGCCTCCAGGAAATCTGGGGTATGGTCATGCTCTATGGGAGCTGGGCGAGCTAAAAAGGCCTTCTTAAGCTGTTCAAATGCGCCAACATCCGCAGCCGGGACACTTTTGCGCTTCTCTGCGCGTTGGGGCCGTTCTGCCTGGAAAGCATATGCGTATTTCATAATGCGGCGTTCGAAGGGTCCCTTCGCAGCTTCCACCGCCTGATGTATTGATGCATCCACCGCGTCGCAAAATTCGTCGTCCAAGGAGATGACCTGCAGTGATTCTTCTTCTGCATAGTCCATCTCCATGGTGAGGAAGGATATATATAAGGCAACGGTGGTTGAGACTCAAATCTGTGACCCCTGATGGCAGCTAAGCACTCAAGTGCTGGCAGGCCATAGCCTGAGAGAAAGGCAGATGTATATGGAAGTGTGAAACACTTATGTTTTGGGCCGCAGGGCGGCTGGCAGGAAGAACTCCTGACTGGGGGCGACTCACCCTTGCATATAATGGGTGTCAAAACTCGTCTGGACCCGCCCCACACCACAGCTAGCTAGCGCCTACAGACAATGCAGAGGAGCACGATAGGCAACAAACGCCTCACGGCGATAACCGACCCGCGATTAGCAGGTGTCCCGCTGTGGCAACCAAACAAGTACAGACCCGTAAACACGGGCGTAAGGGTTCCCAGACTCGCAGGTGTCTCTCTTGCGTCGGTCAGAAAAGGCACGGGTTCCGCTACTGAACTCGCTGATCCCTCCACCTAGAGCAGCGAGGATCAGCGAGTTCAGTCAAGCGCCCCCCACCAGACCGACGCGCACTGCGCCGCAACCTGCATCAAAGGGGGACCGCGAGCGGAGCTTGGGCTTACTCCCGCAGTCCCGATTGACAACGAAAGAGGTTAATTACCTCAGAAGGGAAACAAAGGACGCGGCGCCGCAGCGCTGGGAATCTGAGGAGAAAATTCCGTCAGCATGAAAACGACGGAAAACCGTCGCAACAGTAAACCCTTACCCCGCTAGGGGAATCGTAAGGAAAAGCGTTAGTCAGCACAATAAAACAAGCAATTTAGACCTAATAAAAGGCATTTTACAAATTAGCATGGAAGAAAAGGAAAAAGCGACTTAACTGCTGGCTAGCAGGAAAGAAAGAGGAGGTGCCACAGGAAGCACACGCCCTAGAGGATAGACGAGGCGGCTGATTGGTGGACTGTTCATGAACTGTGTAGAGCACCATGGGAGTGCTAGTTTTTGTTTAAAATGTTAAGCTGAACACTGCTGGCTGTAAGGAATAAAGAAAGTTACAGCATAATCCTCGCCTCTGGTCCTGACATAGAATTGATTGATACTGAAAGTATTACAATTAATGTAAAAAATCTTGTATTTTTTTGCCTTAATGTATGAAATTGAATGCCTTTAACCATATATATTGAAAGGAAAAGCTGGGCACAGTTTTACATTAATCAATATCTTTATGGCGCACCTTGTAAGACGTGTTTTATGAAACCAAACACGTTGCCAAAGTTCAAAGGCTGTTTTAGTTTATGGATTTGCAGTTTGTGAGCCGAGGGATGGCTCGCATAGCGCTACAATCTCCTCCCCTTCCATTAAACGTGAATCTGATGAATTATTACTGGAGTAACAGCTGTAGTCAGTGCTCATGTCACAGGGACAGGGCCTGTCTTCACATCAGATCACTTCTATTTCTGACGAGCAGCCTCCGTGGCCTTTCCGCACCCTGTGCTGGACTTTACATCTCAAGTAGCGGCTCAACCCGAGGGGACTTTGAGGGGAAATCAACACTAGTGAAACTGGAGGAATCACAAAACAATGTGAAACATGGTAAGCGCTGCGAGGCTGTGCTGCAGTGAAACCAAAGCAGTTTAGTGTAAATAAAGGAAAGCAATTGATTTGTTAGGGGTTTAAAAACTAGAGGACGCTTGCAGTGGGGCAATAGAGCAGAGGAGAGCGGTTTGTTGGGCAATTAATGACAGGCATCACTATTACTTTCAGATAAACAGATCTTTATTTTCTTTGCTAACAGAACAAGTTTCAACGTGACAATGTCAACGCACTGGATACTCATCTAAATATAAGTGATTTATTTGAGAATATAGCCCTGCAAATGGCAGAATACTAGCCTGGGAACGTGACGTGCTCAGAGCCCCTATATTCTGAGCGAAGAGGAATTCAAAGGCTTTAGGGGAGATAGGGAGGGGTGGTCTGTAAAGGAAAACAAGCAGGGACGCGACTGCGCTGATCAAAGATGGACCGTGTATCAACTGGGAAGCAAACGGGAAAGCACGGACAGCGGAAGGCTGTGATGGAAAGGAAGTTAGACGTAAGTGTTATGGAAAGGAAAATTAAACTCAACATGACAGAGTTCGCCTGAGTGATTTCATGCTCTTAGCATTTCAGTGTACAGGAATTAAGGCAAAATGTCCGTGCAACTGAATGGAGCGGCTATTTTTTGTATGTCTTTACTTTTGTACCATTTGGGGCAGGGCACGCTTTAGCTTTAAACATGTTAAGCTAAAGCGTGGCGTGCCGAAAATACTATAAAAGTAAGTAAATAGAAAAGAAAGGCGGCAGGCGCCTGCATTTCTTTTCTATTTATTTACTTTTGTAGCATTTTTACTGCACGCCACGTTTATCAGCTGTCTGTTAAATAAAATCGCGGGTTGCTTTTCAGATTCTCTGCTTTCAATATGCAAAGCTGCCCCGCTGTTCCCTGCACACCTCTCATGCCTGCTGTCCATGGCGCGGGACCAAGTAAAACAAGGGGGAGTGGCACGGGCATGCAGCCACATGGGAGGGAGGAAAGCTCCACTAAAAATGCGAGCAGTTACGGGCGGCGAGCTGAACACAGGCAAACACTAACACGAGCAGGAAAGGAGAAAAATAAAAGTCCCCAAACTACAAAGAAACAACTAAAGCGTGTGGGAGGAACAGAAAGACAAACAGGAGGGACAAAGAGAAGGATTGACCACTAGTAAGAGAGGATCTTTAAAGGACACTGAAACAAACAAATGGCCAGCAGGGGGATGGCTTTAACCCCACAAGAGAAGTTCGAATAGGTCTCGAATGCTCAACCTAAAAACTGGGTATGGGTTTATACGGTAGAAAGTAACGTTCTAAGAAAAAAGGCTGCACTGTCTTCATTAACTGGCTTATGCATACATTTCAGAAATGCAATTATAATGGAGGGCGAAATGTTTAGTTTTGATGTCAGGCTTAATGTTTTTGACTATCCAGCTTTAAAAGAGACTAATAAGAGATGTGTAGATTTAGATAAACGCCAACATAACTAAAACAGCAAAAAGAGTATACAGCCCAGATCCTCAAGTTTGTCACATTTACCCCTACTGCCTTTCTCTTGTTTTTTTATTTTCTTTGTCTTTTCGGATAGGATTCATTATATAGCTTACAGGCAAGCATTTTTTTTACTCTCACAGTGTGAGCCTCTTTGGAGACTGGGATTATGTTAGTCAGTCAAGTCGGGTATCCTGATACAAACTATACTACATTAGGGTTAAAAGTCCATGATACAGTGGTCATGTGACATCCTGCTTCTTTATTTTCATATTTTGACTGACTCTAAGTATTCATGTGCAGAAGACTCATGTCACGAGCCTGTTACAAGACTTTGGGCCTGGTTACGATGTAGGCGGTCTTACCGACGTCCCACTGGGACGGAGTACTCTGCCGAGCTGCAGGCCTTCCCGCACGCCTTATTAAGATTTCGAGGTGAGACCCACGAAAATGCGATTTTTTAACTCCTTTACTACCTTTCCGTTGACTCGCGCATGGCAGTGTCCCCGCAAGGAAAAGCTCGGTGGAAAGGCAGATCGCAATCTGCATGGCGCAAAAGCTTGGTGTGATGCCCTCCATGACCGCCTCTGGCTTTCCTTCCATCGACGCGTGAGAAGGAGTATCGGCAGAGGGACTGCGGCGGTCTTGTAGCAGAGTTCCCACTAAGTTTCCAATCAGGTGGTCAGACCACCAAGTAAGCAGGTGGGAGGACCCCCAAAAAAACGATGGTAGGAGCCATCCCACCTACGTCGTAATCAGGTCCTTTGTCAGTTGCTCACCAAGACAGGGCTAGAATTAACTGGGTGATATGGGTACACCAAAACTAGGTGTACCCCATTTAAAATGACAAAACCACAACAAACTAATAGTTGATGGCTGTTCATCATCTATGGTGGATTACAGGCTTATTTTATAAACCAGAATGGAGACAGCCCATGGCCTCACTCAAAATAAATCCAGGTCGTCTGGGAGATCCGGTCCCCATGCTCTCCCTGTTTGTATTCTGTGCATATGGGTAGTGCTTAGATGTAGGACAGGTTGGGTGCACTTAGAGCGGGATTCCTCTGTATGTAGCCTTAAGGTTGTAGCGTAGCTTGTCCTAGGTGCCCCAGGAGCTCTACTGCCTCATCTCGGATGTGACATGATTTGGCTGTTGTGTTATTGCCTGTGCTACGTCTTCATGGTAATATCTGCAGTCCCAGTTTGTTCCGACGTGGTCTTGCCCAGGGGGCTATACCCCTGTTGTTACTCGTGCAATTATGTGAGGTTTTTTTTGTGCAGTACTTAAAACGCAATAAATAAATGTTGCAACAAATAAAAGGTTGTAGCATTATCCACAGGTTCTAGAGGTAAGGAGATCTTGGAGCCCCAGCATCCACTTCTTTGAGAGTTGAGTGAATGCTGCTTTTAAATTACTGGAAATACTGGACATGATTCTGTAACATCGAGCTAAGAAGAACATTATACAGGAGACTACTTATAGAGACTCTTTCAAGGTTATAGTACTTCTACTATGAACCCATTGTGACTGAGCAATGAATTATGGTAATAGCCTGAACTTTGTTTGTGGTAAGTGAGTATTTTGGGTTGGGTCCTGAAACAATCTGGTCCCGATGAATCTCTGAAAGAGTAAGGGTAGAAACATGCTGAAATCTAGAAAGTGTTATGCTGGTGATCCATTAATAAAGTTGAATAGGGCGTCATCACCTGACACTAATTTGTAAGAGTGAAGAGATCATAGCTCATTAGAATAGGACCTAGTGTGCACCAACATAGAATAGTGCTGAAGTGGCAATACCACTTGGCATTTATTAGGCAGGGACAGAGGCAGGAGTCCTCCCTGTAAGCCCTCTAAAAACTACATGTTCTTTGTGGGATTGCATCAAAGTGAAAACTGATGATGAGAAACTGGGTAGAGGTCAAAACTGAAGACTCAACTCATTTGGTGCTACTCCCATTAGGTGATCACTTTTTTTACACACATTTTTTTTAAATGCAATTTATTGGAACTTCTCCATTAGAAACAGGCATTGCCAAAAACCAAAAGATCTCACCTACGCGAGAGCTATTGGCTTTGCCAATGTGTTTTAGCCAAGTTGTACAGCAGCGCAGCTGCAATGACAGGGGGAGATAGCAACGGGTCAAGCAACAATGTCGGAGAGGGGTGGGGCAAGCAACAAAGACGGGGCAACAATGGAGGAGGGCGAGGGGGACAGGGGAACGAAGGGAGATAGACTACAAACACTTGCACTCTTATAAAGTACTGCCAGAGAAAAAGGGGAAAAAAGTACCTCCGAAAACGTTTGAGGACGGAACGACAATGCAATGGACAAGGAAGCAGGACTTGAGCCATGCTCCAGGGGGAGGGATAAACACCTGAAAGGAAGTGAAGCTGGCAAGTGCTGACCAAAGAGAAGCAAGGAAAATAGAGTGATGAAGATCAATGAATCAATGGTAAGCGTTGAGTGGGCTCTAAGCCCACTGTTAAGAAACAAAATGTTTTGTAAGTGACAGAGCATGCGCTGTCTCAGGTGAGACCTCACAATGACCAGTTAACGTTAGGGATATAAGACATTTTCGTAAACCCCTCTGAGACTTACTGTGTGGTGGGAGTTCCTTAATGTCTAGTGTACTTCAGAGATACACTGCAACACCTTGTTTGGGGATAAGTATATGACTGATAACTTGATAGGTAGACCCTTTTCCTCAAATTCTTAATATTGGTGGTAGCCATACCTGCCATCTCTTTTATTCCTGCTGACTCTCCCACACTGCTTTTTTTCTTTCTTCCCTCTCTACAGAAATCGTTGTAAATTCAAGTGCAAGTGCCTGGTTTGAAATCACATCCTTTTAAATGAAAAGGGAACATTATTTTGTGTTCAAGTCCCGGGCACCACATCAGTTCCAGCAGGTCAGCCGTGGCCTGAGAGGTGCAACACCTGAATGAAGAATGTGGCCAAAGGCATGTACAAAAACTGCATGCACAGGAAAAAAGAAATTGGTGCATTGAAGTGCTTAAATTAATTTGAACCACTGCTAATTAGTATTTCTGCAATCCATACTATTGTTTACTTCGGTTAAACCATCACATAAGCAGACAAACCATATAAAAGTCAGCCCAGGCCCTCCACCAATACCAACTCAAACTAGCAAGCCACATCCCCTCTAAACAGAACATAACCAACCCTAGATTTATTTGAACTTTTTTTGCCTAATCAGTGACGTGCAGCTTGGGCGTAGATATATAACCCAAACAGTCAGGCCAAATAGAGCCACTCCAGCCCATCCAACAGTACTAAATATCCTGTGAGGGAATGTAGAAATGGCTCAGGCAACGATCTTTATGTACACTTCTCACTCATTCTACACAGTCATGTAATAAATGATGGCAAGCAGGGTCTCAAGTAACAAATAAATCCCAAAGTATCCCAAAAGTTTAGGAGTTGGCTTTTTGAGATGCTGTGTTTTTTACCCAGGTTTTGTTCCTTTTGTTTCAGCTGTGTGCCTTTTGCTTTGCTAAGTGGGATCTGGATGTAGAATGCTGAATGGGGAGCTCTTACACCAGCCCTCAGCCCACTCAAACTAGCTGTGAACATTCTTTAAATGTGTATAGCTGGTTAGAGTGGGATGGAATCATTTCCAGAAATCCTCACCCCTCCCAAACCAGCTGCATAGGCCCTTCACTTGTGCTTAGTAGACACAGTGCATATAGCCTAGATTACAGTTTGGCCCTGCAACCAGTCCCACATCATGCCGCAGCCCATGCAGGTAAGAGCAGTGGGGCCGAGTGGGGGGGAATTTCGACAGACGACAAGGGAAAATTAATTATTTATTTAATTTTCCCTCGTGGTCCTCTGTCGATCGGCCCCGCGGCTGCCCACATCCAAACACAACCAACTTTGGGTGTGCAAGTGACGTCTGTGTTCGCGCTTGGCTAAACATGCAAACTAACTGTGAAATTGTGTGCAGATTAATCAAATGGTGGCAAAGGTATTAGCAAACTAAAACTTTTGTGCCCTCACCTTTCATTTGCCTCTCTCGAGAAACTTTGAGTAAACCTGGCATTCTAAGGAAAAGGTAAACATGCTAAATTGCTTTCCAAATATCATCCACATTCAAAAAACAGAGATAAATATTGAATCTAATCAAAAACGGATTTTTCTATTGGAACTGAAACTTAACTTTAACATGTGCAGATTTAAAATGGAGGTCTGAATTTGAGAATATATTTTTTTCTCATAACCATGCCTCTGGTACAGCACTTATTTTCCTCTCTATACACCAATAATTTATCTAGTTAAGTGTGGACTTGGCCACACAGCAACAGAGAGGTTTACGTACGCCTTAACAGTTTTGCATTTTATATATACATTAGCTGCAAAATACAAAATGCCTGGAGTACATTTAAAACACAACATGGAAGTAAAATTACAGATATATAGTGAAGAGATAGACCAATTAAGGATTGGCCATATAAAATAGGCATAAATAAAGCTAGGACATATCAGAAGGTAGGTTAAAAGAAAAAGAATAGAAGAGTAAACTTCTAAAGAAGTAGGGAATCTTGTGAGAAAAGATAAGAAAGGGAAAAGAACTTAAACACCTAAAGACTACAGGGAGGATTGCATCAGTTGGAATGTGCAGTTTGTATAGAGAGGTTTTGAGGTTCTTCCTAAAGGACAAGAGGTTTAGTCTAATAGGCCACATCCATATTTCTCAATTTAAGCGTGAAAGTCATACACAAGTGGTATGATTGTGTATGCTCACATCTAGTGAGTACATTTTCTATTGAAATTGCTTTGTGAAGTAAAAACAGCAGCAACAAATGCTGGAAGGTTTATCTGGAGTCCTGGCTGGGAATACTTGCAAAGGTTTGTTTTAAAATTGGACCTCGGGACATTGTTTAGGACCTTTGCACTGGCGCACAAGCAGGGCTAATCACTGTATATATTACTTTCATATAGACCAGGACTTTCGCAACCCACCAAAAATTAGATCACGGCCCATTAGTGTCTCTCAACCCACAGTTTGAGAAATGTTGGCCTAAGGTCCTGGCAAGAAAGGCCTTGAATTGTAGACTTGCTATTTTTTGTTTTAGGAATTGCAAGTAGTAGGATATGATTGGGGAAAGTCATATTGTGGACAATATCAATAATTTGGGTCAGTCCGTTGCTTATCATTGTTCAGCTTTCTTGTCAAATTCATTTGTTTGCTACTAGTTATTGGCTTTACCACCTCAGCATGTGTTTGTACTTCCCTTGGAGCAAAGCTTCTTTAACATTCTTTTGATGGTATACCTTGTATCTTTTAACGGCTTACATTCAGGGAACTATTTTTTCTTTTGCATATAGCACTCCATGTGCATGCATGTATTTTTCTTGCGCTGTTTCCCTATCCTTAATGAGCTGCTTCCCCTTTCTGAACCCTTTGTCACTAAGTTTTTTTTTTTTTTTAATACTCCCCTCTGTAGCCCTTCCTGCTTATCACTGCTGCTTATCTGAAGTATTTTCTTTTCATCTCCCTGCGGGAAGCTGGCTTTCTATATAGTGTACCAAAATGAGGTGTACTGTGTAGAGAGCCCAGGTATCCCTTATTAGAGTACAGGGGCTTGCTCTAGCAATCCTAAGGTGCTCTATTTGTGGTAGTGAGGTCAAGCAACCTTAGGCTTATCAGAGGGGATTGTTAGGCACTTGTTGCACACACAGAGTCAATAAATGTGACACAGACTCAATAAGGAAATCCGACAACCATTTAGAAAAATATATTTTTATATTAATTTAGACACCTAGATCTACGAGATTAGGTAAGTACTTTTCGAGTTAGCGATTTTCAGAAACACAGAAAATACACCTGTCAGATTTGAGGCATGAGTCTCGAACAGGTAATGTTATCCTATGGGAGAAACATACACTGCACACAATCAAGTTATAGGGCTGTTCTTCTGGACTTAAGTAAAGTAGGGGCCAAGGTCCTTAGAACCACCAGCAGTTGTGCTGGTCCCAAGTGAAGCCTCGAACGCTACCGCAGTAGTCTATGGAGGAAAACCTGTAACAGAAAAAGGATACAAGTGGAGACTTGTGGCTCAGTTCCTAAAGGTCCCAGGAGCAAGGATGCACCGTTGTTAGGCTTGAACTCGAGCTGTGGGGCTCGGGTGCAGAAGTGTTTTGTCCGACAGGTTGCTTGCTTTGGTGGCTATCACTGGTTAGGTCGACCTGGAGATGGGGACAGAACAGGACAGCAGGGCCACTCTCGGTGCTGGTCTCGGTGATGCCGACGCCCCTAGTCGGTAGGTTTGTCTTGGCGGTGTTGGTGTCCAGGCTGGACATTGAACAAGACTTGGCTGCTGCAAGGTTTGCGGTACCCTGGGTATTTGAGCTGGGCAGCTCTTTGGGGGCCTTAGTGTCTCCAAATTTGGTGGGGAGAAGGATCTAACCTCCTTAAAAACGGTGATATCCTCCTGAGCGGCTGGCGCATCGGTGGACCCAGTGGTCAGCAGATCGGCGAACCCGACGTTGCAGTCGGTGCCTGCAGGTTGCAGGGAAGTGGTTCCTCAAGAGAGATGCTGGCGTGTTGGCCAAGTGCTGGCAGCCCTCCGAGGCATTTAGAGGATGCACAGCTGCATGATGAGTGAGGTCTCTGCAACTGTCAAGACAGGAGCAGGCAGATTGGGTTTGGTGCCATGTCCACAGCTAGTCCACAATTCTTGCGTTCTTCGGCTCTTATTTTTCGTTCTTCTTCTTTAGTCAGGTGACTCTCAGTTCTTGGTGTCAGGAGTCCATCTAAATACTGAATTTAGGGGCGTTAAGGGGAGTGAAGGGTAATAGCCAATGGGCTACTTACCCTGGGTGTCACTGCACCCCCTATATTACTACTTCCTGTGGGGAGTGGGCATAACCTTGTCCCAGAATTCCTAATTCCGCCAAAAACAGAGAGCGTGAGCTCTCACCTGCAGGGGGTACGAAAAATGTCTGTGGTGGCAGACTGGATGAGACCAGTCAGCCAGCACACTAGATAGTGGTAGGTTTTTCAGGATGCACCTCTACGGTGCCCTCTTGGTGCACGTCATATTAAATCTTGTACTGGCAACAGTACAGAATTATTAAGCTAAGGTGTTTGATACCAAACATCATAGGTTTCAGTAAAGCCATCATGCAGCTGGAGAACTCGTAATGACCAGTGCCCAGTACATATACTTAAGATGGCTTCCCTGTTCACTTGTACCATCTAGTAATTGAACTCGTCAGCAAAGGGGCATATCTGCCTGAGCAGATATGCCCTTGCAAGTAATATAATGCACCCTGCCTTAGGGCAATAAGGCCTGCTGTAGGAGTGCCCTGCATATATTACATGCAGTGACTTTGACATCGCACACTGTGAGTGTGCTATGTCGTTTTCACTCATGGGTTGCACGATGACACGCAGTCTGTAATGGCAGGCTGCATGCAGTCTGTATGGGAGTCCCTTAGGGTGGCATAATACATGCTGCAGCCTTTAGGTACCCCTCTTTGGTGTCCATGCCCTAGATACCAAGAGTACCACTTACTATGGACTTACAGGGGTGCCAAAGTGTGTGCCAATTGTGTGACAAGTACACCATTTTACCTTGGCTGACGGAAAGAGCAATGGCACTTGGGCCTGGTTAGCAGGGACCCAGAGCACATCAGTCAAAAAACATCAGTACCAGTGGCAAAAAGAGGGGGTGAATGGTTTACGCGCATGAGGCAAGTCATAGCTATGAAACCTCTCTCTCATAAAATCACTTGCACAGAGGGGAAGTTGACTTGCACCTGGCAGCCCCTCCTATAGTACTTCTCTCATCTGGAACCATTCTGTTTCACACCTCCTAGACGTAAAGTACTCCAGCTATTCGACTGAGCTCTCATATCTAGCCTGAGTACTTGACCACCTCCCCTTCCCTCGCCCCACTTCAAGGCCTTTCTGGGACATCTGAATGAGATAGATGGTTACTTTCAACATAGAACGACACATCTTTCTTATAGTGCACGCCGCATTCTACTTACTTCTGTTATGTTGCCTGTTGTCTTTCTGACTAAGCTGCACTGCTATTCCCTGGATTATTCCGCATCCTTCGGTGGCCTTACCACCACAAGCAATTTGTGAAATTGATATACCTATAACTGATGGTCTTTGTCAGCACAATGTAATGGAATACTGCTGCCTTGCTGCGCTCAAGGTATAACAGCTTTTTTAATGTCTTTGTATCACAAAACTCTCAATAAAGAAATATTTAGTATAACGAAAGTGGGGGTGACTATGACAAACAAAAAAGGGAACTTTTCCTATACTCGCCACCCTAACATCCCTTTAATGATCTCCCAACATTTACTCCCTATCCCTTCTTTTAAATTTCATTATTTCTAACTTCTTAGGAGGGCCTGGCAGCTGTAATTTGCAACTGGGTCACTCCTCGTGAAAATGTGTTTTTACACTCACTTTATGTATTTTTTAAATATACTGCCCAAAGACAGGCATCCACCATCTTGGAATGTTAAATTAAAATATAATTATGCCCTCGCCATCTGCATTAGGTATTGGTAAAGCCAGTGAGTCTGCACTGGCACGCGTAAATTAATAGAGTAGTGTCTGGAGATAGTATGGACAGATGCCCACGTAGCTGCTTGGTGGATGTCGAAAGCTAGGACAACCCAAGGTAAGGATGTAGTTGCTGCTGTTGCTCTGGTGGAGTTAACACTTAGGTCCTCAGTAGATTTTTACAAATGCATAACACAGTTTCATGTGAAGGACAATTTATGCCGATAATTTTGGAACTGGACCATCTTTCATTTCTTTGCACCAGCGAATACATCAAACAACTCATCCTCTATTTTTATAAACCCAATGCCACTCATAACACGCCAGCCATCTCCCCGCTTATGCTACAAAATAGATTTTCCTCCCTTTCGGGCATAGACACTC
Organism: Calotriton arnoldi; assembly: GCA_963921515.1. NCBI lineage: Eukaryota > Metazoa > Chordata > Amphibia > Caudata > Salamandridae > Calotriton > Calotriton arnoldi. The sequence goes on along the minus strand of CAWUFW010003346.1, from coordinate 1,576,857 downwards.
TAGACTGATTGGCCCCGTCATCAGTGCCTATTGAATTGGCCCCCACCATAGTACCACCTGCCCCACTGTTAAGAGATGCCTCTGGGCAGCCTGACCAACTCTTGCAGATACGAAGTTGGAATATTGCTGGCCTAGCCTCTAAAGTAAACAACGAAGACTGGGCAAGGCTGGTAAATAAATTTGATATTCTATTGCTCCAGGAGACCTGGGCTACAAGTGAGATACATTGTGAGGGCTTTCAATGTTTTAATGTGTGTGCACTGGCTCCTAAATACGGGCGTCCGTCTGGCGGCCTTTCTATTTGGGTCAAAATATCGTCAGGTGGTTCTGTTAAGACTATCCCTACAAACAGCCCTAATTACCAAGCCTTGATATACACACGTGGGGCCTCAATTTGTTTTATTAACTTTTATAATAATGACTTTTTAAGTGTACCTAATAAGATTGTTGAAAAACTTTTTAAATTTGTTTCTAATATACACATTGTAGCGGGAAATCAAAATTTAGCTGGAATTTGCCTGGGGTGTGATTTTAATGTTAAGATCTCCAGGGCACATAATTTGGATACTGGTCACATACAATATGAAAATTTGAGCAAAAGAGGAACTGAATTAATGGATTATCTGTTAATGTACAATTTATCAAATGCGATGGATATTGCACCCATAAACTATGGTGATAATCAGACAGTGCCAACATATAGAGGCCGAGGGTGTGCCTCAATAATTGATTACGTCTTTATATCTGCCCCACTTGAAGACATTTTAGTCGGTGCAGAGGTTATACCCATCACGTTTGGGGATCACAACCCAACTTCGGTACTGTTTAGGGTTGCTCCTAGACACATTTTCAAGGGAGAACCCGGGGCCTGTAATATATCGCCCTCAACTGATAATTTAAGAATCATCTGGAAAGGAATTGATAATAGTACTCTGTTTAAGAACATGATAATATCCTATCGATCAGTTGTCGATGTATGTCTGTCATCCATTGACCCAAACTTTGAGGTGGTTGCAGCCTTTACTCAGTTATGTGCAGGCATCAAACAGATGATTTCTAAACCTGCATTTAATAATAACCACCATCCCAAGTGGTTCAATAGTGTTTGCTCTCGGGCTGATAGAGATCTTCGTGCTGCCTTGTCGGCAACACCTAGGGACGTAATTTTAATCAGATCACTAAGGAACCAATATAATAAAGTGGTTAAGCAAAGGAAAGAGGAGATTTTGAGAGATCAATGGGATAATTTGGCTAGCGCTGCAAGATTTAATAATACAAATGGCTTTTGGGCGGTGGTAAAAAAATATGAGAAATACTGGTCAGCACTTAAGCCCTATAAGCTGTAATATAACCAGTGATGCCTGGGTCTCTCATTTTTCTAAAATATATTCTGCATCATCGCTGGATGAGGCCCATATAGATCTTCACGTTGCATCACGAGTCCAGATATCAATCTCAGAAGTGGTAGATGCAATCGATCAGAGCTTAGGCAACAAGGCCCCCGGCCCCGATGGGTACCCCATCGACCTCATCAAACACAAACCAGATTTCTGGGCCCCGATTTTACTTAATGTTTTTAACAATTTAATAAACTCCCAAATTCCTAGCACATGGTCGTCCAGCACCATAGTACCGATTTTTAAAAAGGGGGACAGGGCTAACCCTAGTTGTTACAGACCAATTTCTTTGATCGATAACACTTTAAAGATACTTCGGAGGGTGCTATTTAATAAAATTAGGAGTTGGGCTGAGGATACGCGTATTTTAAATAAATGTCAGTTAGGTTTTAGAAGCAAATTAGGTACCGTAGAGCAATGTCTCAATTTAAATTTGATTGTTGACAAATATACGATAGCTCGGCAGTCTCCCATTTACCTAGCGTTCATGGATCTCACCTCAGCCTTCGATTATGTGAATAGATCACGTCTATGGTCATGTCTCCTAAATTATGGGTTAGACGAGGCCTTAGTACACTTTCTGGCCTTCTTTCACAAGGATTTGGGGGCAAGGGTGAGGATTAGTAGGGATGGGGCCGTATCAGAGAATATTACCATCGGCCGAGGGGTCAGGCAGGGATGTGTGCTGGCCCCTCTGCTTTTTATTTTATATATTAATTTGACTAAGGATGTCCCGGTGATTAATGGCAGCAAAATACCTGCTCTATTATATGCGGATGATGCGGTCCTAATGGGCCGCACACCCAATGCACTACGTATTTTAGTCGGGGGCTTTATTAATTTTATGTCTAAACTGGACTTGTGTACAAATTTAAAAAAATCTTTTTTAATGAATTGTGGTCCAAATAAACATCGGGTTAATGTAATTAGCTCCGGTTTTGAAAAACTGTTTTGCATGCGCACTTTTCCATACCTGGGGCTGGTATTTGCCGACAATGGTTCCTGGACTGCCCATTTGACACACAGCCGGAACAAACTCCTAAGGGCCTCCAACTCAATTTTATGCCTCCCCCAACCCAGAAGAACTGAGGTAGTGCTATCCCTACTGAAGATATACAGAACTCAGTGCAGACCGCTCCGCAACTTATGGAGCTGAAGTGTGGGGCTACACGAATTGTAATAATATTCAGATAGAGGAAAATAGATTTTGTCGGAGAGTTTTGGGGGTCCCGGTTAGCTCCTCTTCTTTTGTTTGTCACCGGGAGCTAAAACTGTCTTATATTGAAGATTATATCAGGGCTCGTCCAACTATTTTTTGGATAAAAGTATGGCAAAACCCGGCAGCCACCCTTACTAGAGAAATCATAGCTGATTGTCTTAGATGTGACAAGGGCAGTAGCATACCTTGGTTGGCAGCTGTTAAGGGCAGCTTGTCCGCTGTAAATCTGCCACACATTTTTTCAAATCCAAGTGATATGTCAGGCATTAATAAAAAGATTATGCAGGAGACCCTGTATGGGCATTATGCCAGTTTGAGACTTAGGCAAGAAACTTCGAAAAGCTCAGTAGCCCGTTACATGGTGATGTCGGACGCTGAGGGTCCACCGACAATATTGCCAGCCGGCTACCTCTTAATGGCGACCAATCGTTGGGAAAGAAGTCTGCTCTTTCGCCTTAGGGCTGGTACTTTAAAATATTTATTATGCTTTCCTCTGGGGCATAACAGTAACCTTGAGCAAACTTCTTGTCCCTGTGGTAAGCGCGGCAATCAATCTATGCTACATTTTTTATTCTTTTGTAATTTTTATAATTTATACAGCAAACAGTTGCTGATCCCGTTTTTTAAGACAGCAGCTATCAGTAATTATAAGGCGGCATATAGAGAAATTGTTGAGCTTAAAGATGAAAATTTAATTTTCCGCGTCAGCACCTTCTTGTGTCTGGCTGTTCGCTCACGTGCCTCCATGAGTTCTGTATAATTGGCCTTGATTGCCCATTTTTAACTTCTCATTTACATGTAGGTCGCATAATTTTATTGTGTGTATTTCATTGCTACATAATTTTTGATAAACCGTTCGCATTTTGTAATATTATGCTGCTAGATTTAATGAATTTGTTCCATTTTACATTATTATGCTGCTATATTTAATGAACTTTTTATTTTCATTGTAATATGTGTCATTATTTTAGTTTGATGTTATTTATCAAATTAGTGAATATTGGTTGCCTTGTATCAATTGATTCCAGGAACAATTATACCATTGCCCCAAACAAATTATAAGTGTAAGACAAATCCCTTGAGCACTGTGTACGTAGATGTTTTGTGTATTTACTGTTTTTAGCCTTGTGTTGGCTGTTTCAAATTTTATTCATGTATGTATTGTCTGTCTGTTTTTAAAAAAATTGCTGGTATTTTATTTTTACTTTGTTCTTTTATGGATATTTTCTTATCCGAATAAAGATGAATTGAATTGAATTGAATCATCCTCTATCCAGTACTCCTTAGTCCTATCTATTTAAAAAATAAGGGTCCATTTCGGGTCCAACTGGGATAGCTTCTCCTACTCCTCAAAGGCATGTGGTAAAGGTTAGAGCACAGTGAGCATGATGGAAATGCCCCTCAAGGAAGGGTGGCACCACTTTTGGAAGAAAGGATGCGCAAGTCTAAATACCAGCTTTTCAAGAAAGAAGGTGATGTATAGAGGCTGGACTGACAATGTCTGCAGCTCAGTGATGCAAGCTGCAAAAGTGACTGCAATGAGAAACACAATTTACCTAATCAGGAATCTCAAGGTATAACTATTTAGAAGCTTAAGAGGGGTGTCCAGCAAAAAAAGTGAGCACTAAATTCATATCCCACTGCAGCATAATGAAAGGGGAAGTGAGATGGTTGAAGATGGGGCATGGGCTGTTTGATGGAAAGTGTCAGAATATACAGTAACAAAATTGCTCTCCGAAGGTGCTCTGAGACTAACTGAGGCAAGCCCACTTTCAACAGCCAGTCATCGAGCTACAGGAATACAAGAATGCCCAACTTGTGAAGATGTGCCAACTTTCAACAGCCAGTCATCGAGCTACAGGAATAAAAGAATGCCCAACTTGTGAAGATGTGCCAATAATACAGACATGATCCTCATAAACTGAAAGGGCAGAATACAGAATTAGAACAGGTCTGACTTCACTAAAATCTGTGGACCTGCAAAATTGACACATGAAAGTACGCATCCTTCAGGTTTAGGGACACCAGACAGACTTCATAATTGATGGTTAGCAGAACCTGAAGGAACGTCACCATTATGAAATTCTACTTCTTGAGGAACAATGTCTAGGCTCTGAGATCCAGAATTGGCTCAGGCCCTAGTTTCTCTTGGGGATCAGGAAGTACCCGAGAACTGCACACACACAGTTCCATAATGGATGAACCTTAATTCTCACTGTCTCAACACAGACAAGACTAATTTTTTTGCGTGGTCTACTGCCTGGAAGTCTGGAGGACTTAGGCTCTGCAACTGTTCATGTCAAATCTGCCCACAATCTAGGTATTACTTTTGATTCCCTGCTTCATTCCTTACATCAAAAATACACACTTCCACCAGCTGCCACACACTTCAGGTATCAAAAAGATCTTCCTACTTTCACACTTTCGTAAGACCTTTGTCTAAGCATTTGTATTATATCATCCTGACTATTTTCTATTTATTGGGCTTCCAGCATATTCACTGCTACATCTTCTATGTGCTCACAATGCTGCAGCCTGCCTTACCTTGGGTTTGAAAAGATGATCCCATATCTCAAACTATCTGAAGCTGTAACATTGGCTTCCTATGGAAACATGCTCATGTTCAAGGCCCTATGCCTCTGTCATAAAACTCGTAACCCCACTTCTTCTAATGACATGAATTTCCCTTTCAAACCATATGTCCCAATTCAAACGCCTTGCTCCACCTTGGTTAACTTGCTGGCAGTCCCCAGGTTTCATAATGCTCTTCTTGGTGGTGTGCGTTCTCTGTGCACACCAGTAAAGTGTGGAACCCTCCTCCTGTCAATCTGCATTCCACTAAGTGCTTAACTACATACACTTTCTAAACTACTTATGGCTCAACATTTTACCCTTAAACATCTTCTCTATTAAGTGCTTCCTTTCAGGGGCAGAACACTCTTTTCCAGAGTCATTCCGCACCTTGAAATAATCGTCATCGTCATCATCATCATCATCATCAACCCAGGACTCTCTTCGTCTTGGATGCAATTCAAAATGTTTACTTGCCCAAGAACATTATCACCTCTGGGGTAGTGGTAAGATTCGAAGAAGTCTGAGCAAAAGCTGGAGGAATGTTGGGGGGTAGGGGAAAGCAGCTTACAAGAGGAAGGCATAACTATGTCAAACAATTTAAAGGCCCCATCGGTCCATCATAATTAGAGTACAAAAGTGGAAGATAGTGCTGGGAACAGTTCCTCTCACCCCCAAAATGGCTGCTGAAAGACAAACTAAAATGGCTTGATGCAGCAGCATTAGCAAAAGCAAGGTGAGTATGGCAGTTGCTATTGGTGACTCTTCTCATACTGTCCTTGCCGCTAGAGTCAAGGAAAGGCTGACCAGGCTGTGAGGCTACCTCACTAGGTAAACATGTGCCCCTCAAATAACTAAGAAGACATACCCGAGTTTTCTTCCCATTCAGCTTGAAACAGCGGACATACACAAAGCTGCTTTTTTCATGCATTCATGAAACAATTGCTTGTACATAGAATCATTACTACAGATAGATACAGTAAGCTGAATATCATAAACACTGGAGTAAATTTCTATTCCAAATGGTGGACAAGGTCAGCAAGGGGGGCATTTAGATATTGAACAGGGTGAGGAGCCCTGGAGTGCCTCTTGTAGGAGTGGAGTCAGATCAGAGTGATACAGAGTAAGAGACACGACTGACATCTGTCTGACGGGAAGGATGCAAACCACTTGAGAGTAGAGTGCCATTTGCTAAGATCTGACATACGCTTAAGGAGCATCAGGTGTCACACTGTGTCAGAGGCTGCCGAGAGGTCCATGGGGATCACGACAGCAGAGTCCCCTCAGTTCTGGATGGTTCTGATGTTGTAGGAAACAGCCACGAGGACAGTTTTTGTAGTGTATGAGGGCCAGAATCTTGATTGGGATGAATTGAGAAGTGCATTAGATTCCAGACAGTCTGACAGCTGGGAGCTGAACAATCTCAATGATTTGTACTAGAAATGCAATTAGGGAACCGTTTCAATAGCTGGCGGCTGATATTGGAGTCAAGGGATGTTTATTGAAGATGCCAAGCACTGTAATGCTCTGTATGGAAAGATTGATTAATTTAGTCAAGTTGCAGGCAAAACAGGAGTGACAATTTTGAAGATACAGGGAAGGCAGGAGTCCAGCATGGAGCCAGATTTGATAGAAGTGACCAGTGCGTTGATATCTGCTATGGGGAGAGATACAAATTCAGGGAAGGACGAACCAGAATCTGAGTAGAGTTTGGATTCAACATCTAAGGGCATATCTACTGACCATGGAGTATCAAAAGCCGAGTAGATTGAGGTGATCTTTTGTTAAAAGAATATGGCAACATTCTTACACAGTTCAAGAGATGAAGAAATGGCGTAATTAGTGGCTCTGGGCTCTAGGAAAGACTGGACTACTTAGACTATCTCTTTGGTTGAGATAGTGGTGGCCTCGATCTTGGTGGTTAGATAGGCTGCAAGGGCGTGCAGATGGCATATTGATAAGATTTGATAGTGGCTTTGTAAGTAGACTTAGTATTGTACATGTAAGTGGATTTCGGCTTCCATTTCAGCACTTTGCATTGCCTCTTTTCAAAGAGTGGAGGTTTTAATTGTAACAGGAGGTATACGGTCTTATTCTATGAGAACGGTGGGATTTAATCCAACACCTGTAACCACAGTGTGGGCAAAACAACAGGTGGTGTCCAGGCCAGATCTTAAAATATACTTAGCAATGTTTTGGCCATTTTGTACTGTCTGGCAAAGCAAATCCACAAGTCCTCAGGGAAAGCAGGCAAAAATTTCAATTGCCACATTCTGGATGGCTTGGGGATAGCAACCCTATAGATAAATCCTGTTCAAGGATCAGAGCACAAGGCGAAGTTGAGCAACGCTTGAACCAGGACGCCATAAGGGACTCGGTCAGGGATTCACTGAATGGAAATAGGAGCCCCTACTATTTTGGACAGAAGGCTGGCTTTTGTCTCTACTGTAGGTAGATGAAAATCTAGCGCCTCCACAGTTCTGTGTATCACTGATACAGAAGAAGCACTCTTTCATAGTGGCCTCTAATGGCAAATTCAATTCCAACTCTGGTGAAGTGTCCAAGTCACTGGCGTCTTGTAGATCATTATGAATGCCAACATCTGCAGAAGGGGAGGGAAGCAAATAGTCTGCCTCCTCCTTATCTTCATAATAGGAAGCATGCGAAAGGCCTTGAACAACATCAGTGCCAGAGTGGAAGAGGGTCTCCATCCTCCTAAAATACTGCCTCCAAGGCAAAGGAAAAAGATTGAGGTTAAGCCTCATTTATGGTGTGGCAAGACATGGCGCAAGCCTTAGCCGAAGCTAGCTCAGGGCCCTCAATTGAAGTCACAGCGGAATCCAGTACCAGCGCCAACAATGGAACAGCTGACAGGGCCTGTGGCAGGTGAGTCAAAGTACGTCTAGGGCCAGAGGCAGAGATGGATGAGTTGCCATGGGGTGAGTTGAAGTTAGGTGGTTTTGAATTTTTGTGTTTTCTTTTCAATTTGTCTATGACTTTCGTATTGGACTTACCCGAGACTGAAGAACAAGAGCAATAGTGACCTCACAACTTAGAGAATGACCAACCCCATTTCTTGTATTTGGTTATAGAGAGTTTGGCTTCCTACTCTATCACGGTCTTCGGGTGCATCACAGAACATCTGTCACTGAGGCACCAAAGACAAATGTTGAGAGGGTCCATGATAGATGTCTTCTTGCAACACATGGCATGGTTTAAATGCTTTAGTCTTGAGGAGTTACATCCCTGCACACTATCAAAAGGTTTTGGAGTAAACTTTAGAAAAGTTGAAAAATCAAAGTAGCAGAGCTCTGGATCTTCATCTCAGCACTGTCAAATGAAACTGACTTCAGCATGCAGGGGTAGTGTCAAAATGACACTCCATGCCATCATGTCTGAAAGTGGTGCGGCGTCACAATAAATGCCCGTTGCTCCACCTGCCTGCGAACAGGAGCTGTTGAAAGAGCTTTCAGATCCACTCTGGCACTTGGGAAAATGTACAAGGTGAGGAATCACAAAGTGAGGAATATGCGGTTATATGGTCTGTGGCTAAACTGACAGGATCCATCAAAGTTGCAACTGCTGCCTCCTCAGACACCACATCATGTGCCGTCTGGCGTGAAGCACCAACAAGATGCCAGCGTCTATAAGGCCTAGCATGCACAATACCTGCAGGACCAGGATCTGAGCTTGAGTAAGAAACATCAGAATCATCACCCAAATAGCCACAATCCGGTGAGGGGGATGGAATGCCTTCATTAGAGTTTTGTCGAGCACTGCCACAATAAAAGTGAGCATTTGTGCAGGAGTGAGATAGAACTTTTGAAGGTTGACGGTAAAGCCCATCTCATTGTGAAGAATCATCTGCTGGAGATGTTCCTGGATCAGTGTCATGACCTTAACCAGCCAGTCATTCAAGTATGGAAAAACACAGGCTCCTGACTTCTGCAGCAAAAATGACACAACCATCAGTACATTTGTAAAGAAGCATAGGCTTAAATAGAATTTGTGGGTGGGGAGGACTGAAAAATGAAAACAGATGTTCTAGTGATCCAGGAGTATACAACCATTCTCCGGAGTTCAAGGTCAAGACTAGATCAGAAAACTCTGAAACAGTACACCTGCACGTGGCGTCGTGCGGCCCTGCACCACGGTCCTCCCACTCTGCAAGAGACGCCTGGGTGGTGCATTTAAGCACCACCCAGGAGCACTGACATCAGTCGCCCTCTTAGGCTGTCAGCATCCTCAGATAAGGAGCCCATCGACAGAATGGCATGCACATTTTTATAGTGGTACCTTTGTAGATGGAAAAAGTGTCCAGTTCACAGAGCGGTGAGACAGGAAGGACATTGAGGAATCTGCGGTTAGATGGGAGTATCTGCCAGAAAGATCATTATGGAAGGTAAGCAACTTGTTCTTCTGATGGATAATTCTAACCGCAGATTCCTCACATTATGAATAGACACCACAGCAGTACTTCCCGAGGTGGTGGGACCGTGAATTGGCTCAGATCAAAAAGTCCTGCAGGATCGAGTGGAAAATATGCCTCTCTCGACGGATCTTACAGTCGAGGCAGTAGTGCTTCATGAATGTGTGTACCCATGTCTACATAACAGCCTGACAAATGTCCTGGACAGGGACTCTGCATGCCAATGCAGTGGTAGCAGCTTTGGCTCTGGTAGAATAAACCTGTAAGTCTTCCTGGTCTTGATCACTTGCAAATATGTAGCAGATCTTAAAGCAGTCCATCGAAAGATGGTCTGTTTTGGCCCTGTCTTGCTTTTGGAAATTTGACCTTTCTGCAAGGCCACCCCAGATTTGTTTTGCTTTTTGCTGAACGCTGTTTTTACTGGCTATAGAACTCTGTGCACCTTCTGCCTGCTATGCTAACTAGTGGTAAAGTGCTTTAGCTCCTTCTTTCAAAATGGTAAAATTTGAATGCACCTCATTGGCTTATTTAATTTGCCTATAAGTCCTTAGTATATTGTAACAAGTGCACCCAGGGCCTGTAAATTAGTGCTACCAGTGGACTACAGCACCGATTGTGCCATTCACTGTAGTGACACGGTAAAGCATGCCTCTAGCCCTACGACTGTAGCCTGGCTGTGCAGTTTTAAAACTACAAACAACTTTTCAAAATACCCCCTTATGACATGCCTAAATGTTCCTTTTATATATTAATCAGTCACCCCAATGCAAGTCTTATTGTCCATAAGCAGGGTGTATGTTATTTAAAAGTAGGACATGTAAAGGTTTAATGTTAAACATGTCCTCAAAGTGAAAAGGGCCTAAAAGCTATTTTCACTACAGCAGGGTTGCCTGTTCTATAGGAAAGCATTTGGGATACAATATTAAGTTTAATAAATGTTATCCTAAGCTATGAAAGAGCTATAAATGTAATTTTTGTACTTTCTGAAATATTTTTTCCAAGAATAATTCACTGATGAAGTCGGATATGTAATAAATATTTTGGTATGGGGACTTTACGAAAGTTACCTTTGCCCTGCCTGAAGTACTTGAAAGTTAAATCTGCATTTTGCTCTCCCACTTCTTCCAGACAGTAATTTGCATTCCAACAGGCGTGAATGAGATTTTACCTTGCTCCCAGAAGCTCAAAAAAAAGGCTCACCTCAATGTGCAGAGATGACTCATCTGAATCTGACAGAATATGCAGGGTGGGGCTGTGAGGATCATTTTTTTACATTAAAGTGTTAAATCCTGCTTGAATGTCACATTCTGCTTGACATGTCTGCTGGGATTTTTCATATAACACTTGGGGTGCACCTCAAACAGGCCTCCCTTGTCACAGGCAAATGTTAGCTGACACCTGGGCAGGGCTGTTCTTTTGTTCCCACGAACCAGACAGGCCCCAATCACAGTGGGCTTCTTTTTGACATAACAGTGTCAAAGCCTTTTTGACAAGCCAGCTTGGTTTACATATATAATTTGGGGTGCACATCAAAGAAGTAAGACAGTGTGCTAAAACAATTCATGTGGTTGCTGAAAATACAGCTTTGTTCTATCAGACTTCTAGCTCTGTCTCTCTCTGTTGTGGGAACAGGGACTGCCCCAAACAGAATTTAAGTATTAGAAGTGGGCTGACACTAGGATTACCGTAGCACACTCCCCCCACACACGCCCAGGCCTCAGAGACGATTTTAGCATGGCCAAAGACTTCAGCCATCTTCACAATGCCTAAAGGGGGTAGGGTTAGCTCCGGAACCTTTACTCCATTAGTTAAAGTGTCCCCAGGGTTCACTCCCCACCCACTAGCTCATGCCAGGCATAACTAAATGTGACGTAGCCAGGCACTCAAGGATTCAGTCTGCAGCCTGAGAAGAGCCACAGAGGACTGGGCCTGCTCTCTTTTGTATCGAGGACAAAGAAGTGGGCTCCAAGGGTTCACTTCCTGTACACGATACACTGATTCAACAAGCTACAAGAGGCCTTTCCTGCAGCTGAACTGAACTATCCCTGACACCCAGTAAGTCTCTAAGTGCTTCCTCTGAGGTCCTGCGAGGGGCTTTAGAATTGTAAGTGTACTCCTATGGTGGATTGGGACCTAAAACACGAAAGTCAGAGGGCAAAATCTTTGACCAGGGCAAACCCTGGTAGTGTATCTGAGCTGTGCTCAGCGGCAAACTGTGCCTGGGTCCTGCTCTATCGCAACCACAGACTACAATGGTCATTTTGTGCTTCCTGGTGCTACTACCATTTAAAAATTAAAAAATTCATATCTCGGGTTTCCCTTATTGGATTTTTGTCATTTTTGTGCCATTTTCATTTATAAATATTACTCTAGTTTTCAAATTTGCTTTGGGATTAGTATTATTTTGCATTTCAAGTGTGTTATTGTTCTAGTACTGCCTCTAAGGTTGTCCTGTCTGCTCTGTGTCATTTTACCACGGGACTGAGCTGGGGTTACCTTAATGGTTCACACTGACAACAATTGTGATTATTAACTGAAGTGGGTACCTAACCTCAACTACTAATACCCCAATTTCTTGCACTTGCCCTTCTTTGTTACGGAAAACCCTACAAAGAGCTGATCGTCCACCCGATGTTCTTTGGTACGATCAATGTAAAAGCGTAGTGCCCTCTTAGGGTCCAAATGATAACGTTTCTGTTCCTCCTTCGGGCGATGAGGTGGAGCAAAAAATGCTGAAGAGTGACAGAGTCCCCAATATGAAAAGGAGTGACCACTTTCGTTAGAAAGGAAGCTCAGGTCCTCAACACCAACTTATCCAGAAAGAATGTTGGATAATGTGGATTGACAGAAACAGCCCGCAGTTCGCTCACACTCCTAGTCGATATAATGGCGATGACAAATACTGTCTTCAACTTCAGAAGTCTCAATGGACACCAGCGCAGCAGCTCAAAGGAGATGCACATCAAAAAGGTGAGGACCATTTTCATCTCCCACTGAGTTATCACAAAAGGTTTTGGCTAAAATAAATATAGCAAACCTTAAAAATACCCATCACAACAGGCGAAGGCTGATCCGGCAACTGCAAAAAATAAGCCAAAAGATCCTATCAATAACACTTAACAGTGTCCAGAGCAAGTCCCTGCTAGGCCAGGGACAAAATAAATGTTTAGTCAAATTTGTCTGTAATGGGTCGATTTGTCGGATGCACACCAATCCACAAATTTGGCCCAATGACTGGCGTACTGATTTTGAGTAAGGCTGCCTTGTTGCCAAGATGACATCAATAACCACAGGAGGAAGATTAAAGGAGATCAACTGTCTCCACTCAGTCTCCAAGCATGGAGATGTAAACCATGCAGGCCTGGGTGCAGTACCCTGCCCTGCTGCTGCGACAGAAGATTTTCCTAAAGTGGCAGCTTAATCAGAGAACGCATGCTTAGTGGTTATGGGTACCACATTTTCCCAGCCCAATCTGATGCCACTAAGATGGGTCTGATCATTCCCGATCTTCTCTAGAACTTTAGGCAGGAGAGGCAGTGTTGGACAGGCATACAGGAGTCCTGAACTCCACTCCAGATGGAAGGCATCTGAGAGAGAGTGGCCTTGGAAAGTCCAACTCACAAAAGTACTGACATTGCACGTTCGCTGCAGTGACAAAAGGATCGAACCAGGGTTCTCCCTATTTCTGGAAAAAACTGAGTCACCTCAGGATGCAACTGCCATTCATGATCCGCAAAGTGTTCGCAGCGGAGTTTGTCCGCCCTGGAGTTTGAAGATCCCACCAGGTGGTTTACTACCAGAGAAATCCCTTGGCGGTCCAGCCACTTTTAAAGGCACAGAGTCTCCTGACACAGGGCCCAAGACCCCACCCTGCCCTTCTTGTTGCAGTGCCACATGGCAGTGGTGTTGTCTGTGAGCACCTGCACCAGCCTTCCTCTGGTAGTGGGCAGGCTGGTGGGGAGCCCTGACGGCAGGCATTCAAAGCTAGACAAATCGCCCTCAACTCCAGAAAATTAAAGTGGAGACAAATTTTTGCCAGAGACCATAGGCCTTTGATCTCCACCTCTCCCAGATGGCCGCCTCAACTCTGTAGTTATGCAGCTGTGACAAATTGTCAGCTCTGCATGGGTAAGGAGAGGGGTCTGCCACTGACCCAAACACGCTGTCAGGAGCCACCACTGCAGGTCTTTTGCAGTCTCCTCTGAAATCTGTATACCTCTAAAGATTCCCCTGATGCTGGGCCCGCTGGGATTTGAGGTCCCACTGCAGAATTCATGAATTTAATCAAGACATAGCTATAAAATGTAAGCTTTTGAAGTTTGCCTGTCTCGTTTTGTAACAAAAATATCTTAAAAACTGGAGCTTAAGTGGGAAACACCTTTGTCCAGCTTTCACTTTAACGATTCTGGACGGATCTGCAGGTAACTTATGAAAGGCTCTAAGCAGGATCCAAATTTCGTCCACATTCAACAGGTAGTGCAAAAATAATTAGAAAAGCAATAAATGTTTTTTTCAGAGGAATGTGTGTCTTAATAATAACCACAGAGTCGCTATAGTAGACTCGTCAATATGGACACGTATAAAAATACAAGAAAAAATACACACACATTGAAAAGAAACAGCCTTATAATAAAAACATTTGCAGTTGATTAATGTACTTAATTCACTTACCAAATAGACGCTACTAAGAAAGTAGTAATTGCAACGGGCACTAATGCTGGGTACTTGGCATCATAGTCAGCGATTCCACAGTGCCACTCTAAGTAAATGATGCAATAAACGGCAACGGACAAACTTGCAACCAAAAATAAACTGCCGACGAGAAGTGATGCACTGCAAAGAAAGAAAGAAAGAAAGAAAAGTGTATAAAACATGCATCTCTTAAGGATTGCGTCATTATTGCAGAGCAAAGTTTTGCTGCAAAGAATAACTCAATAACTAAATGTTATTATGATATAAATATCTCTGCTTTCAGATAATGATTCTCAGCATATTTTTGTTTTTTGTTTTTATATATCAGTCTTTAGTCCCTGCAGTCTCTGTGAAGTAAAAGTCTTTCCTCAAACGTCATCAAAGTTTCATTTATTAACCAGTTAGGGCGAAATAGCTTTGTGCAAGCAGAGGAGTCACACGTCACTCTAAGTAGGAAATCTATGCTGGAAGCAACAACTGACCGAGAGATGCAGAGCAACAAGCATTTACATAATAATCCCAAAATCGCATCCAACCATAGTGACTGCAGAACATGTTAACAGACTGCCAAAAGGTTGATTTCAGTGTTTCAGCAGAAGACGTTAGCTTATTCGCTGCTCAATGTAATCCGTAACACCATCCTCCTTGAGATGCTAAGTTTAGAGATACCTTCTCCTATTTTACAGGCCCAAAAGATACAAAGAGAAAATAGTTTTTTCCTGAAAATCTAAGCTCTATCTCGTTAACAAGTCATGTTACAGCTTTTATCACGTCCATAGTGTACAAGGTATTAGATCCTTTTTTAGGTCTCGCCTGAGCCAGCGCATGCGCTGCTCTGCGAGACATTTAGTAAGGGGGTTTTCAAAGTGCTACCAGAGGCTTTTCCTGGCCTCAAGCTTGCGTTCACGCGAGCGTGCACGCGCGCAGCCGCCATCTGTCTTTCCTCCGTCACGGGTCATTAAGTGCATCGCGATCACTTTCGCGGCCGCGGGGCCGTGCCAATGCTTGCTTTACATTTTTGCCCCCTTTGTGCTGTACATGTTGTTTCCCCCCACTTCCTCCATTGCTCTCTCACCCCTGCCTGTTCTTGTTTTGTCCCCACACGAGTTCCTCCTTTGCTCTGTCACTCCTCTCCCAATTTTTCATTGCTTTTCGTTCCCTACTAGTTTCTCCATCTCTCTGGCACCACTCCTCTTCCATTGCATTCTGTCCCCCTTCCCCCCAACTTCTCAACATTACACCCTTGCCAGTCCCCACCTGTTTAGGATTGAGCCTGTGAGTGCATGCGCTAGCGCCTCTCTTGTGAGACACTGTTTTATACTGAAAAAGGCTCGGAGCCCTCCAATGCTTAGTTTGTGTGCTACTGCGTCACCCTTCATTCCAGCGTCCCAAATTGGCTAATTCAGCCGAAACGTCACTTCCGGTTCTTGTGTCTGGAATTCCAACCAAGCACAGATTGATTAAACTTAATCAGTGCTCGTCCGCTGCTCCCGACGCTCGTTCGTAAGGATTTATTTCAACAGAACTGCGGCGCGATGGAAACTTGAAAGTTCCAGCCAGTATTTCTAACGCAGAATACTTTATATGCCTTCAGCCGAGTAATTAGGCTTTCAACACACTTTCAGTGCTGTTTTCTCTCGCCCGGTCATTAGGAGCCACGTGGGCCCTAGCATAACTCCAGCCTCTCATCAGGGGCAGCTTATGATCCCCTCACCCACCCTCACACCACAGTCCTGATGAAGACCCCGGCATAAGGATTTCAATAGCCTACAGATATATTGGGGTCGAAAAGTCGACAATTTTTAATCAAGCCAGTTTTAACATCAGAGATTTAGTACTGTGTTAACTATTACCATGGCGATACAAGTTTTTTTGTGTATATTGTGATTAATAGGCTCAATCAAGGAGCCACGTTTTTTGAGTAATATATTGTTTTGATGCAAACTACACTCTTGAAGTCACTACCCTTACCTCACCTGAATCACTCTCACTTCACCTTCCCCTCTTTCCCTTTTCCCACCTAGGGATATCATTGTATATAATATG
The DNA here is from genome assembly GCA_963921515.1 of Calotriton arnoldi. Classification (NCBI taxonomy): domain Eukaryota; kingdom Metazoa; phylum Chordata; class Amphibia; order Caudata; family Salamandridae; genus Calotriton; species Calotriton arnoldi. The sequence continues at coordinate 1,560,503 of CAWUFW010003346.1, read as the reverse complement.
AATTATGTCAATAATAGACTAAGCTCAGTGTGAATTAAACACTAAGAGCAACAAAATACCTTGTGTTTCAGTTTTTTGGTAATCACTTTGTAATTTTGGACTTTGAATTGTATGGTCGTTTTCTGGGACCACTGTTCTTATGTACTGCCCGACGCAATTGAGGCACCATTTCTTCCCCGCTCCTGCTGCTTCCTATTTAGCTTTTTTGTCTTGTTTTATTTTGTCCCGGGGATATTACATTCAATTTGTTTTTTGTTTTTTTTGGTTCAGCGCTGCCCAGACATCATCCCTGGCCTGCTTCTCTCTCGATAGCTCGCATAATGCCAAAGGCAGCTATTCAACCTTTCATTCTTTCGAGGTTGGTAAGCTAATTTTCACTGATGTGTTTACTAGTTACATCTGTGAGTGACAGCACTTAGAAACGGCAGAAGGTTGGCGTATCGTGCTGTGGGGACGATGGTTAATATTGTTACTGAATGACATGCACTTCATGAATCTATTATGCCTAACAATTCAGAAGGGCCAATAAGTTAAACTCTCGCCTCTGACAGATATTATGATTTGCTTGCAAGGACTAGGATTCATGCTGGGCCGCCTCAGCCTTTCATACTTCCAACATCGGTAACTTGGTTACCATTGAATTTGGTAATATGTAACACGTCTAACTTATAGGCTTAGAAAAAGCAGAAGGGTGGTGTAAGGCGTTGTATTAAACAATGTATTATATAAAACAATGTTAGTGCTTCGCTACCCGATTTACCATCTGTCTAATTAGAATTATGTCTTACAAGCATGTGCAGAAGGGAACACGTCTGATCCCCCTATTGCAGCAACGCCGAGACTCCTTGAGCACTGAATGTCTGTGCTGAGGCGTATCTGCAAATGCAGTAGCAAGAAAAAAGACTTATGCCATGTTAATTTATTGGCGCTTTAATAACAGTTGTCACTGAAATAGCCTCATCTCCAATGCCGTTCTTTTGCTCGGAATTTGAATGCCTGTTTTAACAAGCATTGGCATAGCCAATAGGTCTCGCCTTTGGGACCTTATAAGTGTTTACCCATGCAACAGTTAATGTTGTTGCACCAAGGATATTGTGCTGCATAACTAAATACTTATAAGGTCCCAAAGGCGAGACCTATTGGCTATGCCAATGCTTGTTAAGGATAGGCAACCAGCAAAACAATGGACATTTTAACATAAACATCAGAAACATGTATTTGAAAGGCTAGAGAACATGCTTATCAATCATAAAAAAACGCTAAACACACACTATCTGTCACAGCACGAACCTCTTCTATCGTCTTAGAAATAAAAGCAACGAACAAACCAGCTACCCAAAATAGAAAACTGAATGTCACACTTATGTGCAGTCACAAAAGATTCTCCAGCGAGCATTAGATACAAAATATTTATGTTCCTCAAACCGTGGATTCATATACTTTGCACTTTGTATGTTCGACCCTAGTAGAACGTTCTACATCTAGTGGTAACAACAAATATAGATGTTGACAGAACCTGTCTTGAGAGGCTGTGTGTGTGAGTGACTGTGTAGGTAAATAAATGGGTGTGTGAGTAGCTGTATGGATGAGTGTGTAGCTATGCAAGTGGCTGTATGGGTGAGTGACTGGTTGTATGAGTGGCTGTATGGGTGAGTGAATGGTTGTGTGAGTGGCCGTACGAGTGAGTCAGTAGGTGTGCGAGTGCCTTTATGGAGGAGTGAGTGAGTGTGTGAGTACTGGTATGGGTCTGTAAATGGGTATGTAAGTGGTTAGGTGGGTGTGTGAGTGGGCGTGCAAGAGGTTACATGGGGGTGCGAGTGGTTCTGTGGATGATGTCATCAGTGATGCCATTTGAGATGCCATGAGTGACATATTAGGTGAGGTCATAAGCAGGGCATTGCGGGGGCGTAAGTTATAGTTAGCACAGGTAACTATTACTGCTGGATTTCACTGGCTTTGTCTGAGTAAAATATTTGCCTAATTATAACGTCCCTGTAATCTTTGTTTTTTCAGTGAATTTCTAAGGTTTTTTAAATTCTATTTCCTAACTATAACGTCCCTGTAACCTTTGGGTTTTTTAAGTGAATTTCTATGTTTTTTTTTAACTAGTAGTCTTGTTTGCAGATTGGTGGAGAAAGGGGCGGAGCCTCCAACCAGCTCTCAGGAATCCTACTGTATGGGACTTACTGGAGGTAACAGAAGGGGTTCTTGGCCTCCAAGGCGCATCAGCATCCAAGAGGACTTCATCTCCCAACCAGTAGTGCGCCAGGAGACGAGTTTGCAGAGTGGTGGTGAAATGGGGCAGGGCCTCTGGCAACTTGCCAGTCCGGATTAAAAAAAATCTTTTTTTTTTTTTATTTACTAGGGGAGGGGGTCCGAGTGGCCCCCCTCCCAGGGCCGATTTCGGCCATGGGGACCCCATCCTCAGGGCCAGGCCATTTTTGAATGGGAGGTGGCCGCGCAGCCCCCTCCCAGGCTGATTTCGGCCTCAGGGACCCCACCACCAGGGCCCGGCCTCTATTGTGGATGCCCTGGTCCCACCCAGGGCATTCACTAAAATCTGTTTTGGGACCTGCAGGCTCTCTGCCTCCTGTGGGAGCCGGCATTGCTTTCACATAGAGGGAGCTGCTGAACATGCAGCTCCCTCTCTCTGAAAGCAATTTTGCTCCGCTTCTAGCAAGCAAGAACATTTTTTATGCTCTTGCTTGCTAGAAGCAGAGCGCTTGCTATGGCTTCGCTGGAAAGGTAAAGCTCCCGCCAGGCAGCGGCAGACAGCTATGCCCAGGGGGTGGGCACTCGGGGACATAACAGGAGCCGGGCCTGGGGGGATGGGAGGAGGCGGTCCTCAGGGCCATCTATGGCTCCATGAGGGAGGTGCATGGCCCCCCTACTTTATTTGATTTTGCCCAGGAAAGGTGGTGGTCCCCAAGGCTGCAGGGGGGGGTCCTTGCCACCCGCATTTGCATTTTTTGAGGTAAAGCCTCCTGCTGGGAGGTGGCGGTCCCTGGGGCTGGGGGGGTCATTTAAAAACTAAATAATCCCTGGGGAGGTGATGTTCTGCTGGGAGCAGGGGAGGCCATACAGGATTCCGCTGCATTCATTTAGAAAGGAGCCAGGAAATAACAGAGCCCCGGGGAGGTGGTGATCCACGGAGCATTATTAAGCCCCAAGAGGGGGAGGGGGCGTGCGCCCAACCCTCCCTTATTAAAAAAAATGCCCCAGGACCTGGCCCACCCAGGGGCCGATAATTAACAAAGTCGGGAGCCCATGCTTTGTTTTCTTTTTCATTACACAAAATGCTTTTTTGGCCCTGTGGGGTCCCTGTGGGACTCCTCCAAGAGGCCTAGGGGGTCAAGGTGTTCCTACTCTGCCCCCTTTTCTTTTTTTAAAATGTTTTTTCTGGGACTTTAAATATATAAAATTAAAATACATTAGATAATACAAATTTTCTCTTTCATACATCCCTGCCACAGATGTCTTCAAGAAGATTTTTTTGTGCACATAAATACATAAATGTGCAAGACTTCCAACTCAACATGTTTTATTTTTACAAATTCATCATAGTCAATTGTGATCAAAGGTTATCCATAAAGGTCTAGTGTCTTCAATTTATCGAATGTGCTGAGAAAAACAAAAGACTCCCTATTAAAACATGACATATCCCAAGTGGGAAACTCTGTAGATCTTGAAGAAGACTCAATTCATCAACATCACACTTGTATACACCAAAATCAATTAATTTCAAGCCCCCCGTGGGCACCTGCTCGATATCATATTCAAGATTAAGCATTCTTCTTCCTACTTCTCATATTAATAACCAAATTTTCTTGTTCTTCGAAGCCCAAACACAGTATTCTAAAAGATCACCTTCGTTATTATGCACACTTGATCATCTAAGAAGTCTATATTAACAAAAAGTGCCCAAACTGATTTAAATCAACTAAATTTCAGGGCTCAACATGTGACAATCTACTCATGGCTAATGTAACAGAACAGAGGATGTCAGCATCAAAAGTCTTACAAATGAACACGTAATTCTTCATCCGAATTCAAAACATTCAGCATTTTACTGTTTAGAACAATTATATAATGAGATTCTAATCTCCTTAACTTTAGTTCCCTGTTGCCTCCTCTGACATTCTTTGGGACAGAGTCTATAACAAAATAGACCAGATCGGCTGCATTGCCCCCTTGTGTCTCATGAATATGGCAGGCAACTGGGTAGCTCCTGGCCTCATTGGCTATAGCTCTTAGGTGTTGTAATACTCTAACATGTATCATATGGATTGTACTCCCTACATAGATTTTCGGACAGGAACACTGAAGCAAATAAACCACAAACTCACTTCTGCAGTTATATGCACTGCGTATGATCAATGGGGTGTTGAGTAAGGGTGACTTGAATTCCTTAGTGTTCTGGCCATATTTACAGGCTTTACACCTGTGGCACCGTTGGAACACCGGAGTTCCCCTCAACCATGATTCTTGTTTGTTCAATTCCAGACTGCTGACTACCAGTTCATGACGCTTAGATTTCGACCGTCTGAAAGTCAGAAGGGGGTTCCTAGGGGCAATTTGGCCAATTACCGGATCGCTCTTGATGAGATCCCAGTGTGTCGATAGGATTCCCTTAGCTTCTAATGAGAAACTGAATATCCTTTGATCATTCTCAATTGACCTTTACCAGCGGACTTATGGCTCCCTTTATTGAACGGTAGTGTATCTCTCTGTTTTGAATTGGCTTTCTTCCTAGCTGTATCCAGAACTTCCTGATTGTATCCTCTGGCTAGGAACCTGCCATAGAGTTCTGCCTGTATTCCTCTAGTGTAGTCACACTGCTACAATTGCATCTCATGCAGAGATTCTCCGCATAGGGGATACTGTTCTTCAATTTTGTAGGATGAAAACTGCCCGCGAGGAGAATAGAGTTACCTGCCGTAGGCTTTCTGAATGTTTTTGTATGAATTTGATGGTCTTTACGAATATGACTAGATCTAGAAAGTGTACCTCTGTTATGCTTATATTCGTACTGAAAGAGATTCAGATTTTTGATGTTAAGTTTGCATGCAAATGAACTTTGCTGTTTCCGGTGTGCCCTCCCATAGTATAAACAGGTCATCTACAAAACCCTTCCAAAGTACTACGTTTGCGGACCATTCCTGGGCGAAGTCGACCGTGAGTACCTGCTCCTCCGACCAGCCCATATGCAGATTGGCGTAACTGGGGGTGAAGCAGGTGACAAGCCGTCCCTCTCACCAAACAGAAAAAAATTATTCTGTAGACACCATTGTGTCATTTGGTGAAGCATCTGTGTATGCTGGTGTAGGTGTATAGGTCTAGTGTCTAGAAAATGCTTCAATGCTTTTATGCTATCTTGGTATGAAATAATGGTATACAGCGCAGCGACATCCATGGTCATAAAGACATAAGAGTCGTCCCCGCAATGTCATATATTCTTCATAAGAAGACGCCTGTATCCATTAAAAAAAGAGGGTTGATTATGGACATGTTCTTGAAGGAAATGGTCAATATATTGTGATGTGGTCTCAAATAGCCCTCCTATGGCTGATATTATTGGACTACCTGGTGGGTTTTGTGCATTTTTATGCACTTTGAGGATAAGGTATAGTTTAGAAATTACAAGATGTTCCATTCTCAGAAATTGGTATTCCTCCAGTGATATCAATCCCATCCCTCTCCTTCTTGATAGCTCGCCATGGAATTTGTCTATGATTTCTTTTATATTGGTTTGGGTGACATTGCAGTAACGTTCCTTACACTGAGTTGTCTCCTGGCCTCACTTTAATACATATTGAGGGGCCATAAAACAATATTGCCCCTTTGACGGATAGGCGTGCTACCACATCTTTCCTGTCTTTCACCTTGTTGATCACATGATGATACCCGTGTGTCTGGTTCGAATTTTCACACCCGAATTTTTGACTCGATTCTAAAGTCAAACTTTTAAGATCTGAAATGACCAACTCTGAAAAAATATCCAAAGAGTCCCTAGGCATCACTGGCAAAAAAACAGATTTGGGTTTAAAAGATGTGGATACACTGCCTTAAATTTCCACCCCTAGTGTGTCTGCTACTTCCACAGTAAAACTTGCTGTACACTCGCCTTCTATGCCTCTCTCTAGTTGATTTAATTCTTGGAATAGATCCATGTCTGCCATCACTAAATTATTCATTGATGGACTTTCTTGGTTTCCTCTGGATGATTCACTTGATTTAGTGGCAAAATATTTTTGTAGCTTTAATCGCCTCATGAATCTGAAAAAAATTAATTCGGGTCTGTCCATAATTAAAATTGGTTGGTGCACAATAGGTAAGTCCCAAAGACAATATTGTTTCCTCTTCCCTTGCTAATTCAATGTCCGTGAGGTTTATTACAGTCTGGGAGTTCTCCATATCCATTATTGCTTCTGGCGTGTCTGTCTTGTTTTCACCACTTGACTGGATGCCCCTGCGTCGTTTTTTTCTGGTGCTTTGCTCACTAGGGACCTCTAGGAGCAGTTTGCGGTACTGCACCGAGACATGCAGTGCTGGTGCCTTGCTCACTAGGGACCTTTAGGAGCGGCCTGTGGTACTGCACCGAGACATGCAGTGCTGCTGCCTTGCTCACTAGGGACCTCTAGGAGCAGTTTGCGGTACTGCACCAAGACATACAATGCTGGTGCCTTGCTCACTAGGGACCTCTAGGAACAGCTTGCGGTACTGCATTGAGACATACAATGCTGGTTCATGGCACACTACGCAAGCATTTGCAATGCACTAGGTCTCGCATTGCTGAAAGTATGAGCTATTGGCCTTGCATTATTATTTGCAACGCCAATACCTCAAACTATCAGTAATGCGAGACCTACTGCATTGCAAATGCTTGTTTATTTTCTTTGAGGATGTGGTCTTAGATGCAATGTCCGGTACAACCTTAAAAAATGTAGTTCCTCAACTACTGTTGGAATGTCTCTACTAGAGCCACCTCCCCCTGAGGTGCCCTCTTCTGGATCGGTTTTTACCTCTGAGCTGAATTCGGAACTGGTTTCCGTATTTCGTACCAGAGATGTTTTCGTCGCTTTCTCTGACAATTGTGGTCTTTGCAGGTTATCAAATCTGTGAGAAAAGGTGTATATCTGGCCCCTCTGATAATCGATTTTATCCCTACAGAAACTTTGTTGTTTTCCGATCCTTGATAACTTATTCATACTTTTGTAATCTACTTGTCATTTCCTTCTCATGTTTTGATACTTCCTCTTTGTCTGGGTGCTGGTTTAATTCCTCCTGGAGTATTTCTATTTTCTCCAAGAGTTTGTCCCGATCACTCTCAGCATACTTAATTAAAATTCCCATCATTTTCTTAGAGGATTCTGAGCTATTCTCTGCCCAATCTCGCAGCATGCTAGGATCAGGATTTTCATATGTAGGGGCTATTAAAATACGCAGTCCTCCTGGGATACACCCTACTTCTAAGTACTTTTGTAGTGATTTACTCTCTATATATATATTACCTACTGGTGGTCGCCAGTAGGTAGTTATAGTTAGGACCAAGTTTCCATAGGAAAAGCATTTTTTGACTTGCCTATAACTTTGGTGTCGTTTGACCAATCTTCATGTAATTTTCCCCCCAAAAAAGTGTCAAGGTAGATTCTGGTTGTCATGGAAAGTTTGAGGGTGATCCGTGCAGTGGGGACCAAGAATTTGGGGTGTGAAATACGGGTGCATTTGTAATGTTAATTCCCATAGGGACCTTTAGACAAAGCTACAGCCCGAACCCCTGAACGGACTTACACCAAATTTGTCAGGGAGGTAGATGTTGTTTTTCAAGGAAGTGCCTTTTGCCTATTTGGTGTAAATCCATTCAGTAGTTTTTGCGAAATTTAAGCCAAAAACTATAGTGATCTCTCTGGCCCCGGATATTTTGCAGCAGTTTCGCGAATAATCCCGAATGCACGCGCCAGCGGGAATGCTATGATTGATTGGACAGAACCTGAACAGAAAGTTGTGGCCGCCATTTTATTGATCAGGAATGGTTCCCGGTGACCCCATGTTTGAGAAATGGGGGCGTTAGTGACACAAGTTATGTGTCCAAAATAGATTTTTTTAATCACACACGATATTCACGACGACGCCATGACAGCCAGTGCAGCTCCCCGTGTACCATCGTCGGGACATCGCAACTACCGAAAAGTAATCGTGAAGATTGGTGGGAATATAAAAAAAATATATCAGTGAATCATTAATATGCGTTGTTATAGAGATATTGAGATTCTGATAATGTTTTTGTAGAGTTATTTACACAGTGAGCTATCTACTGTGATGGTTAGAATTAATTATAGAGCTATAATTTTTAGGTCGAGCCTATAAAGGCAGCGCGCATGCGCTGCTCGCTCTGCGAGGCATGCAGTAATGGAGTATGGAGTGGAAGCTCTGCCCACTATCCCGCCCATCTTTTTCATTGGCTTGTGTCTTTGTCCTTTCTAAATGCTGCCTTCCGATTGGTTTATAGGCTGTTAGTCCCTCCTTATGACGGCCATGTCGTCATTTGTATCCTTCCATGGCTACTGGCCCCCTTACTTCGAGTGTTGCATGGTATGTGTTATTTAAATTGTGAGCACTATTTTCTTCCCATGCTTTCCCGCCCCCCCCACCCGCCCGCACTCCCGTTGTTCGTGCCTTCTCGCCCTCCTGCCCCCCGCCTGCCCGCACTCCCGTTTGCAATGCAATAGGACTCGCGTAAATGCGAGTCCTATTGCATTGTAAATGATTGTTTTAGACCAGGTTCGTCACATGGGATTTTCTTATTAGTGTTGTTTCCCCAGAAAGACGTTCCTGGTTATCACACAGATCTGTTACTAAAGCCAAAAATACTATCACCACGAAACGACCGACATTAATTTGTGAAACGCCTAACTCAGACCTGAAGGGGCTCTTTTTAATTGAATTACCTATGAGAACGCTCCTTTTAACTGTTCAACGTTGACTAGGTCAATCTGAAGTAGTTGAGCGAAGTTGAATAGCTGAACTTTAACCAAGCTTCTCTTAGAAGCTGAAAAGTCGTTTTCCATTTTGCCATAGGGAGAGCCCAATGCAAGTACCGTAGGGAAATGTCAACTTTATGCATTTAAAATGTAAAGAACGCAATTCAATAAACAGACCACAGCTTGCTCCAATGATCTCTGTCATTCTGCCAGGAGGCCTTGGGACAATAACTGGCTTGAGACTTCACTTAATCGCATTCTCCCCAAGGTAGCGATTTCAGAAAAGGATGGAGGGAAAAATAATCCTTGGTACTCACAAAAACTAAGGGAGCAGAAACAGCTATGTAAGAAACTGGAAAGAAGTTGGAGAAAGGATTTCTCTATTTCTAGGAAAGATATATATAGAGAAGCTATTAGAACTTATAAAACTGAAGTAAAAAACGCCCAAGCCCTCTACTTTCAGGAAAAAATCATAGGAGCGGCAAACTCACCGCGAGAAATTTTCAAAATTACTAAAGCTCTCCTTACACCTCCTGCCCCTCCTATTGCCTTGGACAAAGCCCAACTGCGTTGCGACCAAATAGCGGACTTTTTTTCGGAGAAAATTCAAACTATATATAAATCGTTCCCTTTAATTGCAGACCAACATTTCTCTCCATCAGAAAATGTAGCCATTCCGGAAGGCCAAACCTTGTTGGAGGACTTCCCGCCGTTAGATCTTCCTACCTTGTTAGAGCTGTTATGTGATCTAAAATCGGGCTCGCCTTTAGATCCCGCCCCGCCCTCTGTTCTCCATCAGATTTGTGAGGTCGTCGCACCAGTGATCCTTGAGGTGATCAATATCTCGCTCAAATCGAGCATAGTACCGGCTTCATGGAAACATGCTAGGGTCAAAGCACTTCTGAAGAAGCCCAATCTGGATCCTGAAGACTGGGCTAACTACCGTCCTATCTCTCTATTACCCGGATTAAGTAAACTTGCAGAGAAATATATTAACTCTATTTTATCCACTTTTTTAGAAAACAACAATTGTTTACACCCCACTCAAACGGGCTTTAGACCACGACAGGGCACGGAAACTGCCCTGATCGCCGTGGTGGAAGAAACTAGGAAGATTCTTGATGCCGGAGGCTGTGCTGCTCTGATCTTACTAGATCTCAGCGCAGCCTTCGACACGGTTAATCATCAGTTGATGATTCAAAGACTTAGGGAAGTGGGAGTGGCCGGATCAGCTTTAAAATGGCTACAATCCTTCCTCCAAAATAGAGTTTTTTCAGTCTTTGAAGAAGATGCCGCCTCTAAACTAATACCCCTTACATGTGGGGTCCCCAGGGCTCTTCCCTTAGCCCTACCATGTTTAACATATATTTGCGGTCATTAGCAGATACTGTACACCCCTTTGGTGTACAGATTGTTACATATGCTGATGACACTCAGTTAATTGTATCTTTGACTCATCAGTCCCAACAAGGCCACAATCTAGCTGCCTGTCTTGAGAAGGTCTTTTATTGGATGAACAATTCTTTTTAAAGCTCAATGGAGCAAAGACAGAACTTATGCTGCTGGGGAAGTCTGCCCCTCTAGACATTGATTCCTTTTGGCCAAGATGTTTAGGCCCTCCTCCTGTTCCTAAGCAGCAAATTAAAAGCCTAGGTGTTTGGTTGGATTCAAATTTAAACTTCAACGAACAATCACGTAAAGTAGCGGCGTGTTGTTACGGCCTTTTAAGAATGGTCCGGAAGATCCTTCCTTTACTACCTTTTATGGCCAGACGACTGCTAGTCCAAGCTCTTATTCTTTCACGGCTGGACTATGCGAATGCTATCTATCTGGGAGCCCCGCTATCTACTACCAAAAGACTTCAAACAGTGCAGAACTGTGCAGCACGCATGCTGGTGAATATCCCGAGACGTATCTCGGCTAAACCTGCTCTCACCTCTCTGCACTGGCTTCCGGTCTGTCAAAGAATTCAATTTAAGGCAATGTGTATCGTGCATAAAGCACTTTATGACAGCGGTCCTTGTTTGATTCATTCATGGATTCAATCTTATTGCCCAAACAGACCCCTTAGATCGGCGAATAAAGGCCTTATTGTAGTTCCCAAGATCAAACGTGTCCGGAGTGGAGGTCGTCTGTTTACTTACAATGCAGCTAGACTTTGGAATAATCTTCCTCTCCACCTTCGTTCTGAGCCTAATCACTTTAAGTTTAGGAAACTTCTGAAAACCTCTCTTTTTCTTTGAGTGTCTTATAGCATCACTGTTGTCACAGCGCTGGGATGCCTATGGGTAACCACGCGCTTTTATAAATGCTACTTCATTCATTCATTCATTCATAGCCGGGCTAGAGGCACCACTAAATATTTAGACAGATGGGGGATTCCGTTGTTGCTGTTGCTGGGAAGAGGCCATGATGATACGCTGTCCATACCAAAAAAAACAAAACAGCAGCATACCAATCGGAAGCGACATCTGCTCCATGCGTTGGAGCCAAGCGGTTAAGAAGCTTTCTGTTCGGGCTGAGCATCGTGCACAGCGTAGGGACATCTGCACCTGTAGTGTCGAAGCCACTCTTGCCCTCCCCCACAAAATGCGACGAGTCTCAGAGCCTGATAAACAGCTACACTAAAATACATCATTTCAAGAGTGCCCACACTTCTAAGGGGAGAGGGTGGTAATTATTCCGCGCGGCACACCGTCTTGGCTTGATGCCATTTTTTTGTCATGTAAATGGCTCCAGTCACGAGGACAATGCAGCGCGTTCCTTTGAGGGACAATATTCTGTGGACGTTGTGTGGCTGCATGCGCCCCAGGGAGGCATTAAGTGCGATCAGTGCAGCTGGACGCTTTCCATCAAAGTTCCAATGCAGAAAGGGTACAGAAAAAGAGAAAATGGGCCTACGTAATGAGGGGTGACTACAGGCTTGGCAACGTTCAGCACCTTGAAGGATTCTGTGACTTGTAGTGTCCCTATTCCGATCATCAGGATGGCATTCCAAGTCGAAGCATGTGTAGAAGGCTCAATAATCAGGCATGTATAGCATTGAGTTTAGGAGCTCGCCACACCACTTCCTTCAAACTTCATCCCTCCTTCCTCGCCCCCCCGCCTTCAATTTCCACAGTTGGGCACTCCCTCCTCTGTCCTGATTATTTTCGATTCACTCCTAAGCCCTCATGCCTGATCAATAAAGTGTGAGGGAGGAAGTGGAAGACATGATGACTGAAAGTCGAGGAATGAGAGATACGCAATGAATGCTGAGTCAGGATTCAGAGTTGAAGCGCAAACAAAGAAGAGCAAGGGATAAAGTACAAGCAATGAGGGATGATGAGACAGGAAAAGAGGAGTGAAGGATAAGGAGGGAGGATTGCTGTACATTTTGGGACTTCAACTTGAGGTCGAGTCTAACAGACATAGCATACTGCCTGGTTACAAAAGACCTACTACAAGCAATGAGGGATGATGAGACAGGAGGAAAGAGGAGTGTAGGATAAGGAGGGAGGATTGCTGTACAATTTGGGACTTCATTTTGAGGTCGAGTCTAACAGACAGAGCATACTGCCTGGTTACAAAAGACCTACTGTGGCCTTATCAATAATTTACAGGGGCTCCCAATTGCTTACTAATGGTTGGCTTTGTCACTCATTGTTTTCTTCTTATTCGATTGCTTGCCTGCCTTGTCCCAGCTCGTCCATCTTGTGTTTGTCCTGCCCCTGGAGCATAACCTCATCATCGCTCTGATTGGCTGGCTTCTATGCTGCCACTTCTCACTTTTATGGAACATTTTTTTTTTTAACTTAAGCACTCGAGAGTGCATGTGTTTTCCAGTTCTCTCCCCTGTGTTCATCCTGCAAATGCCCCACAACGCTGGGTTTCTCTCTTGTATACTACCCCCCCAGCCTCGTCCTAGCGCTGCATGTTGTTAACTGTTTCTTGTTGAAAATGTCCCCTACAAATAAACTTATTGACTCACCAATGTCAAATATCTCTCAACTTTGCCTGTGTGAAAAAACCTCCAGAACACATTTGAGCAGCATGCAATCGAAAAGGACACATGACACTTTCTTAATGTGCTGAATGACAAATTATAGACTGCATTTCAATGCTCCATTCTAAACCATCTGCACTCATGTCTGTGATAGGGGTGGGCGGAATTTGCGTAGTCGCGCTACGCAAAGCTCCGCGAAACGGTAAAAAATCTCCGCGAGCACGCAAAAGTTCCGCGAACATGCGGAATTGCTTGTTCCGCCCGTTCGCGATGCTTTTTCCTGTTCGCAAACGCTGTTTGCGTGCTCGGGGAGAAATATCTCGCGAACACGCATTTTGAAAGCGCGAACAAGCAAAAAATTCCGCGAAGCCGCGGAATTTTTGGTAATTCCGCGTTCTCCGCGGAACGCGAAATTATCCAAATTCCGCGAGCGGAACGGAATTTACCGCCCAGGCCTAGTCTGCGACTCCTCTCTTTATAAATCTAGGCGAAATTCTGTCTTTTCAGCACTTTCTCTAAATGTTGCAATTTCCCTTCCTCTCTTGCAGCAAACAACTGGTTTGATGTATAAGCAGCTGATAAACATGGAGGTTTCCCCGTCTCTTTCCCTCATAACCAGCTGACAAAAAAGCTATCAATCACTGCAGTTAATATGCAATGAAATTGGCCTTCAGTGGAACTCTTCAAACAACCTTTAGTCTGTTGTTTGTGGCCCGAATGCGCCCACATGTTTTTTTTCTTACTATTTGTTCACAAGTACCCCATATGACGCTTTCACTTTAATGTCGGCCACGCCGCTTTCTTTAGACGCGGCTTGTCTAAAGAAAGGTGCGCGGCCGCTATTAAAGTGAAACCGCAGTATGGGGCACTTTTACAAAAAAAGCATTTGTTTGTCAACTTGACAAACAGATGCTTTTTTTTGTAAAAGCGCCCCATACCGCGGTTTCACTTTAATAGCAGCCTCACACCTTTCTTTAGACGAGCCGGGTCTAAAGAAAAGGGCGCAGCCGCAATTAACGTAATAGAGCGGCATTAGGTGCTTTTCCAAAAATAGCATTTGCAATGCAATAGGTCTCACATTTGCAAGAGTTTAAGCTATTGGCATTGTCATTTATAATGCCAATAGCTCAAACTCTCGTAAATTCGAGACCTATTGCATTGCAAATGCTTGTTTTACAAGCATTAAAGCAGACTTCTCCAACTAGTAGCTAGTGAGCTACTGGTAGCTCACCAGCTATCTGTAAGTAGCGCTCCTGCGTGCAGCCTACCCTAATAAACTAAAAGCGTTTGCTTTGTTGAATTAATATATGTATATCAAAATTGAAAAGTGTGCATTTGGGACTCAAATGTGTGCATTTCCAGAACTCATAAGCTGATGACAGGAGAAAGATAGTTATTTCCAAAACGTATTTAAAGCTGACAATTGAGTGATACATCATGTGGTGATGGGGAAAATTATTACTAATATCATTGCCTTGACACTTGGGGCATTGCAGCGATGGCTGGTATGAATTACCCATGTAACAGCCTGACAAACTGGCAAAGCATTTTTACATTATGGCCTTCTGATGCACTGAGGTGATCACTGCAGGGAATGTTGCATAGGGTGACCATTGTCTGATGTTGCCACTACTACAACACTAATGCTGGTAGCTCGGGATGATTTTCATTAAATAAAAATACTAATAGCTCTTATCATAGTAACGGTTGGAGACTCCTGCATTAAAGGAATAGAACAAGGCACGACGATTCTTTGTTTAACCCTCCCAAGCATAAACTTTAAAGTAATAAAATGCATTTTGCTTCTCTGTGTGTCAGTACCTTCTCTCTCTCAACCTGCCTGGTGGGATTTTGTACATGTTCAATTTCTAAGAATCCAATACCAGTAATGTCATCATTATGGTCCAAATGTTCTTGCTCAGCAAGGATGCACGTAAAATCTTTATTCTCAATCACCCTGAAATTTTCTTATTCTCAGTTCACTTGTGTAATAGTGCTGCCTGCATTTGAAGAACAGATTCTTCAAATGCATATATATGTAGGTAAGACAATAAACCAATGATTTTGTTCGAGTCTTTGTGTCTGCTTAACATCCTCTAATTCCTGGCAAATCACTTAATCTCCCCGTGCCTAAAAAATGAATGTGACATTGTGCAATGAAGCAGTTACTTACAGGTTTATTACCCTGATTAGGAGTCTTCCTTGTCCTAGTCCTAAACAACGAGGCGCCTCGCCTCTCCGACAGCCCATTCTCACTCCTTCTCTAAATACCTAACATTTAAAAAGCAAAAGGTAGAGAAAACGTCTGCTTTCTATGTTTATTACCGGAAGGTTTTATATAGTCCCTCCCTCCAATGCTCCTCCTGTCATTGTTCTTCTGTCTCTCAGACGCTCAGATAAGTTAGGGCTCTACTTTAGTTTTTGCTTCCCAGTATGATTACGTTTCGTCCTTTTTGGAAACCATAATGCATTATTTACTTTCATCCACATCATCAACAGACTTTATTTCGACAATGCATGTCATAAAAGGAATACAGTACACAATACATAATGATAAAAAAAGAATAAATAAAACTGTGTGGTTGACAAACAATCAACATTGCATAAAAGCCTCAGTGTTAAGAGTCATACATAGATTTTATAGCAGTCAATTACAGAATGTATCATAAAATGTCATAAAATCATGAACAAAATTTGAACAATAAAAAAATATATATATATTATTAAAAGCAAATACAAGCCGTGGGGACATAAAGTGCAATGAGAAAAAGGACTGTCATGGAAAATTACCGGGATTAGAGCTGCTGGTAAAAGCCTTCAGGCTCTACCTAAAAGAAAGCTAGGGTTTGCTAGGTTCCCTTAGGGTGGGATTAATAACTTCTTATGGCCCACATCCAACCTAGGAACTTAGCAACCGCACATGCAAAAGGCGGACAATAATCGATTGTTAAGATTCTCAATGCGATAGAACTGCTTCTTGTCCCCAGAGACTGACATAAGGGTTTCAACCATTTTTTGCAAGGACCAGCATAAGCAGGACAGACAATCAGAACATGAGGAATGGTTTCCCTAACAGGGCAAAAGGGACAACGATCATCAGTTTTCGTGTTCCATTTATTAGTGTAAGGAAGTGTTCCAGCCCTGAGGTGGAAGTAAAGTTTCCTATCTAGTAGTACAGATATAATGTCCCAATATGCTTCCAAGGAAGGGTTGGGTTTAAATTCTAAGAACCTCCCAGTCAGGAATAAGCCTTCTACCACTCGATACACTTCCAGAGAAGTGGTTGACCAATAAATCTCTTTCAATTTTTCAGCAGAAGGAAGGGGGTTCCAGAAGGATTGCCCCATAATGCCTTCAGACCCAGATTCGTCTGTGTGTTTTTGACATAACGGAGCCAGGCTTTCCTGTAGGAACAGTCGGAGTCTATGAGATCCCTTAAAGCTGTGGAGTAATGGACCAACTAACTGATAGACCAGAGCAGGGGTGGGCCGTAGCCAGAAGTATATTTTTAGGGAGGCATGGTCCTCAACTGTGATCAAACATTAAAGCTGTGCTATATAGGTGCATTATTTCCCAAATACTGGTTGTACTACTAAATAACGACCCCCAGATTATTGTGGTACAAGACTATCGATGACAGAATGTTGAAAGATTAGTGTATATAGGGAAGTATAGATTTACTATTCCTAGCTCCACATCTACATACCTTGAAGATATATATATCACATAGGTACATATATGTGGAATAAGGTATAGAAAATCTATACTTAAATGTCAATATTTTGGATTTGATATTCTGTCATCAATATTCTGTTGTATCAATATTCTGGATTTGATATTCAGGGTGCACATCGTTCATTGAAATCAATTAGTTCATGATATTCGTATGATCAGACCAAAAAATAAAGCTTTCCACAGCGGAGATAAGGTCTGTGTATGAAGCTTTACAGGTAAATAAAAAAATGCTAGACAAAATGTTGCTTAATCTCTATGTGAATACGATCATTATAATAAAAAAAGATTTCATTCAGTTTAGCTGTGAAAAACAGTACGAATAATCAGAGGATGGATTCCAGATATGTGTAAGACCGTTAAGAACTCTTACAATGGTGCATTACAAATACTACAACAAGTAACAAGTGTATTTATTTAATGTTATTAAGTATGATAATATTACCCTTCTTGCTCCCAATTAAAAGCGCAATGGATCTTCAGAATACATAGGAGTACATGCCAGATTCAGGCAAACATAGAATGTGATGAGTAGCCAAAGACAGATGAGCAGGAATTAGGCAGAGAGGACAGTTAAAACATCGACAGTAAGGGTGCCAGAAACTAAATTGGATTTTGAGGGCAATGTACATGTTAAGTCTAGAAATTAATACTGGCCATCAGCAGGCCTTTGTGAACTTCTGACAGTCATGTAAAATGACCTCTCATCCTCACTGATTAATCTTATATGAGTTCAGAATATTAATCTTAGTTGAGACATTAATGGAAATCTTGGCTTGTTCACTTCAGGTTAGGTTCCTGGAACCTGTCCAAAGCATTATTGAAGTCCAGTTACTCGGCATTTTTACAGTCTGATAAAAACAACAGATAAAGGTTAATATATGTGAATCTGTTTTAGCATCAATAACCAGGGTTCAGCAGTTCAAAGGTTTGAATGTAAATCACAGTTCTGATTTAAGCGGTGTCCTTGTTGAACGGAGGGAATATCAGACTTATCAAAATAGGTCAAATGAGGCACAGTGGTTTGTACTATGTTTTAGCACCTAAAGGCCAACAGCAGGAAATCATGTAGCTGATATATAAATACTCATATTTGCTCAGCCCCCCTCCCCTATTAAAAAAAAAAGACGCCGGAGTCCCCGTCCCTTTTCTTAACCACTCTGCAAAGGGGCCTCCTGGCACACAACTTGTTGGGGGTGAAGTCCCTGTGGCTGAAAGGTCCTTGGGGGCCAACAACCCCTCAGGTTATCTCCAGTAAGTCCCACGCAGCGGGATTTCTGCAAAATCGTCCATTACTCTGCAAACGCGTCTACTGGCGCACTGCTGGTTGGGGGATAAAGTCCCCATGTATGCAGGGGGGTCCTTGGCTGCCAATAACCCCTCCTTTTACCTCCATTAAGTCCCACAGCAGCAGGATTGCTGAGAGCTCATCCAAGGCCTGCCCCTGTCTCCACCACTGTGCAAATGCACCTCCTGGCGCAGTACTGGTTGGGGGATGAAGTTCCTTTGGATGCTGAGGGTCCTTGGGGGCCTAGAACCCCTTCTGTTACCTCCAGGAAGTCCCACACAGCGGGTTTGCTGAGATATCGTTGGAGGCCCCACCCCCGTTCTCGACCACTCTACAAACATTCCAAGTAGTTAAAATACCATAGAAATTCATTTAAAAAACAAAGGTTACAGGGACGTTATAGTTAGGAAATATTTTTCAAAAAACACAGAAATTCATGGAAAAAACCAAAGGCTACAGGGACATTATAGTTAAGAAATAGAATTATAAAAACCATAGTCATTTACTGAAAAAAAAAAAAGGTTACAGGGATGTTATAGTTAGGCTCAGATTTCTAAAATTCAGCAGTTATAGTTACCTGAGCTAACTATAACTTACACCCCCGCAGTGCACTGCTTAAGACCTCACATATCACATCACTCATGGCATGGTCAGTGACATCACGGATGACATCTCAAATGACATCACTGATGACATCATCCACATAACCACTCACACTCCCATTCACACCTCCATACAACCTCTTGTACGCCAACTCATACACCCACACAACCTCTCATATACCCATTAACAGACCTATACAAGTATTCACACAACCACTCACTCCTCCTTAGAGCTACTCGACACCCACTCACTCATACAGCCACTCAATCATTCACTCACCCACACAGCCACTCACATAGCCGCACACTCACCCATACAGCTACTCACACACAGACGTATTCACCTATACAGCCACTCACATACCCACTCACACACCCATACAGCCTTCCAACACAGCTACTCACTCACCCATACAAGCCCTCACAAACTCATTCACACACCCACTTACATACCCATTCACACATCCATACAAGCACTCCCATATCTGCTCACTTACCCATACAGTCATTCACAGACACACACACACCAACTCACTTAACCAAATACTCACTCAAACAGCCAGTCACTCACCCATACAGCCTCTTACACACCCAGTCACTCACTCTTACAGCTACGGACACACCCACTCAGTCACCAACATAGTTACTCACACACCCACTCACTCAGCCCCACAGCTACCCAGATTTCTACTTAAACACCCATACAGCCACTCACGCACCCAGTCATGCACCCTTACAGCCACTCACACACCCACAAAACCACTCACACACCCATATAACCACACAGATACCCATTCACACATCCATACAACCAGACACAACTACTAACACACCTACAGACCTAATCAGAAATCCACTCCCTCACCCATACAGTCACTCGTGCATGCACTCACACACCCTTACAGCCACTCTCAGACACTGATAGTCACACACCCACTCAGATGACACAATTTAGAGATAGTATCACTCATTAGTAGTACAACTAGTTTACTTATCTAACTATTGTAGTAGGCTAGTATATATGTTTAACAACCATAAGCTCTTAAAAGCACTTACACTCGCTTGATGATGTCATCAATTATGTCATCAGTGATGTCATTTGAGATATAATCAGAGATGTCAAGAGTGAAGTAATATGTGAGATCATAAGCAGTGCATTGTGGGTGCATAAGTTATAGTTACCTCAGGTAACTATAACTTCTGAATTTCAATGGTTTTGTCCGAGTGGAATCTGACCCTAACTGGAACATCTCTGTAACCTTTGGGTTTTTGAGGTTTTTTCAGTAAATATAACTCTAAAATAAAATATATATTGCCAGTAGGTAGTTACAGTTAGGAACAAAGTTTCCAGAGGACAAGTGTTTTTTGTTTTGGCAATAACTTTGGCGCAGCTAGACGAATCATCAAGAAACTTTCAAAAATATTACCCTTTTTGGTTCAGCTGCTGTGTTGCAAGTTTCGGGGTGATCCGTCAAGCGGGGGTCGAGAAATAAGGGGAGGTCTCAAAACACGTTTTCCCCATGTTATGTCTATAGGGATTTTTCATTTTTTTAACACTAGAGCCCAAACCGCTGAACGGCATTACACCAGATGTGGCAGAAAGCTAGATGTTGGTCCAGAAAGAGTGCTTTTTTGGTATTTGGTGTAAATCTGTACAGTGGTTTCAGAGATATTTAAGCTTAAAAAATATAGATATCTAGTAGCCCCAAATCCTACTGAAATGCTACTGAAATTTGACTGGCTGGCAACACTTCAACCAGGAAGTGTAGGCAGCCATCTTGGGACTTGGTTGAACCGAGTCCCACAAAAAATTTAAAAAACGCCCTGACCCCCTAGGCCTCTTGGAGGTGGGGGGGGGGGTCCCACTGAGACACCCCAGGGCCCAAAAAAGCATTTAAAAAAAATATTTTTGGCAAGATCCGTGGATCCTGTCAAAAATAAAAAAAATAAAAACAAAGCGCAGGCTCCCATGCTTCATTCATTATCCGCCCCCGGGAGGGCATTTTTTTTAATAATGGAGGGGGTGCACACTGGCTCCCCATCCTGGAGCTGAATATTGCCACGGGGACCACCACCTCTCTGGTGCTTCTTTAATTATATGGGGGGGGCCTCTTGGACCCCCGTAGCCCCGGGGACCGCCACCTCCCCGGGGCTTTATACTAAAAGAATGCAGGGACCTCATGGACACCTCTGCAGCCCCGGGCCTGCCACCTCCCCGGGGCTTTAGTTTGAAATATGGGTGGGGCTTGCGGACCCCCCACATCTTTTTCAATCTGTGCGGGGCCGCGCAGCCTCACACCCCACCTCTCCAGGTGTCCCTCTGTTTTTATTGTTTAGGAAAAGAACGGCCAATAGTCACATGTCCCTTGTGGATGAATGAGAAGTGTGTGGAAGTGGATAGTAGGGTTGGAGATGCTGATGAGTGGTGAGAGAGAGAAAAGATGGAGAAAGGAGTATGATGAATATAAGACAGTCAAGTTGACTGATGAGCGAGTGGGGGATTGGGTGAAGATCAAGTGTCTGAGGAAAGATGGAAACATTCCTAAGTTTAGTCAGCCGCTGAGAGTGGTTAAGATGTTAGGGTGGCTAGAGATCACCCCGTGCAACCTGAACTGGATTTACAGGTTCCAGGTTTCCAGGCTGAACATCAACATTTTTTTTTTTTTAAACAAATTTTATTAAGTTTTGCATAAGTTTCTCGGTACATTTGAATGTTACAGAATTGCCATGTCTCAGGAGTTTCATTTGACAAGTTCACTTCCCCATTTAATACAAAGAAGTGACTGCGATGGATGAGGTCTCCCCCCTCTCCCCTGCAAGCTAAAAGCAATGCACAAGTCAGTATTCATTTGAGGTGCCTCTTATTAGTACCTTTAATCTTGAATCTATTCTATCCCCCCATCTCTGCTCTTTTGTGCCTTATTTCTGCCTATTTTCCCTTTTTTCTTTATCCCTTATTTCCTCCCTTTACCTTTCCCTGCCGCTGCTGCCCCCTCGGCCCCCCCCCCCAGCGCGACCGGCCAAACCAGCTCCCCTCCCCGCTCCCGCCTCCCAGCTGTCCAGCCCTCCTCGACCCCTAATTAATGGCGGCCACTGCGCGGCCGCACAGCGGCCGCGGGCCGCGGGCGCGCCGCTGGCGCGCCGAAGGTGCGTCAAATGCAAGCCCGTCTGCGTCGTCCGCGACCCGACCAGCGCCAGGAACCCTGGACCTCCGCCCCGCCAACGCTACGACCCAGCAGCACTCCACGCACTCAACCCAGGGGTCAGACTCCCCCCTTTCCTCTCGGACCCCACACCTACCACCTGCGGAGTCCCCCAGGGCTCCTCCCTCAGCCCGACACTCTTCAACGTCTACATGGCTCCACTCGCCCCCATCGTCAGAACCTACGGACTCAACATCGTGTCATACGCAGACGACACCCAGCTCATCCTCTCCCTATCCAACGAGCCCAACACCGCCAGACGCAACTTTCGAGAAGGCATGGAAGCCGTCGCCAAATGGATGAAAAACAGCTGCCTACAACTAAACACCAACAAAACAGAAGTACTCATCATGGGCCCAAACCCCGATGCCTGGAGCGACACCTGGTGGCCCCCCGCCCTCGGAATCCCGCCAACCCCCACGGACCACGCACGCAACCTGGGAATCATCCTGGACTCCGAGCTCAAAATGGACCGCCAGATCAACTCTGTCTCGTCTTCCTGCTTCCACACCCTCCGCCTCCTTCGTAAGACCTTCAAATGGATCCCCCTCGAACACCGAAAGACCGTCACTCACGCCCTGGTCACCAGCAGACTTGACTACGGCAACGCACTCTACGCCGGAATAAACAAAAACCTCACCTGCAAGCTACAGAACATCCAGAACGCCGCCGCAAGACTGGTCTTCAACCTGCCAAAACACTGCCACATCTCCCAGCACCTGCGCACACTCCACTGGCTCCCTGTCGAGGCGAGAATCACCTTCAAGATGCTCACCCACGCACACAAGGCCCTCCACGGCACCGGACCAGCATACCTGAACAGCCGACTCAAATTCCACGCACCCCAAAGGACCCTACGATCAGCCCAGCTCTCCTACGCCGTGGTCCCCCGCACCAGAAAGACCAGATCGGGAGGCCGCTCCTTCTCCTTCCTCGCGGCCAAAGCATGGAACGCCCTTCCGCTCCACCTCAGACAGACAACATCGCTCCCCATCTTCGCAAGAAACCTCAAAACCTGGCTTTTCAACAGACCCCCTCCTTGATGGATGGAACCTGCACCCCCCCAGCGCCTTGAGACCCTTACGGGTGAGTAGTCGCGCTTTAACAAACCCCTGATTGATTGATTTATCCCTCAGTGAGGGCGAGGGTGCACTATACCCATTACCTAATTCTGCAACTCTGTATGTTGTTCAGGGGTATATAACCTAGTCTTCTTCTTCGGGGGCTGTAGCTATGGGATCCTCGCCTCCATTGTCGTCTGGCATCTTTAGTAGCACAACTAATGTTTCCCATGCTCTCGCTGCCTCCAATGCTCTCTCACTCCCTGTCCTTTTTGCTAGTTGTAGTCTAATTGTTCCTTCGCACTCTGCCCATTTGACAAATTCCTTCTTCCATCTTGTTCCATTTGGGCCCCTCTTTGCTTTCCAATGCATAGTGATGTCTCTTTTTGCTAATAGTAACCCCAGATCTAAGAACTTGCTCATAACTTTATTTTTGGCCGTATGGGGGAACCAGTGTAATAGGCAAAGTCCCAGAGACGCCTCCACCTCTCTATCAGTGATGTCAGCCAGTAACGTGGTCACCTCCTTCCAGAAGTTACCCAGCTGTGGGCAGTCCCAGAACATATGCCGAAAGTCTGCTCCCTCCTTATTACAGCGTGGGCATGCCGCTGTTTGGGTTTCGAAATATTTATTCATCTTCGCCGGGGTGAGGTATGCCCTATGCAAGACATAGAAGTGCACCAGTTGGAATCTGGCATTTCTGGAGTTCTTCCATGCCCTCTCCACTAACTCTCCCCAAGTCTTCTCTGGAATTGCCTCCCCCAAGTATGCCTCCCACTTTAGTCGTAGTTCAGTCAGGGGCGCTAGTGTTTCCTGTGATATGCGCCTATATAGGCACGTGACCGCTTTAAAGGTGCCTGCCGCCGTCACTATGTATTGACAACCCAGCGACGTCTGCGGCTCAATGAGTCCCCCCTCCAGTGTTTTCGTATGGCTGCAGTGAGTGCAGAATGTAATAGGAAATCCCCTCCAGGTAGATCATATCGTTCTTGTAGATCGTTGAAGGGAATCATGGTGTTGTCTTCGTACAGGTCTCCTATTTTGGACAGTCCCCGCTCCTTCCAGTCCGCCAATCCCCGCCAGGTCCCTCCATGTGGCAGAGCTTCGCACATGAGCAGCGGGATTTCAGGGGCATAGGGATATTTAATCTGTGCCCGTCTCAGGCTGCTATTCCAGCACTGCTGTGCTGTTCTTAGATCCGAAGGGATAGCTTGGGTTCAGATGGGTAGTTTCAGTACAATTTGAGATAATACTCGTAGGGCCGGAGAACCATCTCTTAGCTCTTCCGTCCCCCTAAGTCGGTTCGCCACTCCCTTCGTAAGCCATTGTAACTGTGCCGCCAGGTAGTAAGCCTCAAAATCAGGCACGGCCAGCCCTCCTTCCGACCTTGGCTTCATGAGGACTCCAAGCGCTACTCTCCTTCTGCCGGCTCCCCACAGAAATCCCAAAATCATTGCCTTGAGTTGGGCAAAGAATCTTACCGGAATCCAGATTGGTAAAGTTCCAAAGTAGTACAAAAGTCTCGGGAGGGTCATCATTTTAAGTAAGGCCACTCAGCCAGCTACCGACAGTGGCAAAGAACCCCAGAAGTCAAAATTGCCTTTTGTTCCTCGAATGGCTCTTCCTATATTACCCTCCAATAGGTCCCCTTGAGAGTGGTATATTTGCGTACCTACGTATGTCAAACATCTATTTTCCCATCTCACTCCTTCAATTTCTTGTGGGCCAGCTCTATTTTCCATTGTCGGGAATAGGCAAGATTTCGCCCAATTTACCTTGAGCCCCGCTACTCTGCCTAGGTCTTGGAGCAGTTCTCTTGCACCACACAGCGCCTGCCCCGGGTTCGCCAAGAACATTAGTAAGTCATCCACATAAAGCGCAATGTGATGAGTCTGCCCATATACATTGAGGCCCTGATAATGTTGTCCCGTTCTGGCCCTAGCTGCAAGCGGCTTCATGGCCAGGGCGAACAAGAGGGGGGAGAGCGGGCATCCCTGTCTTGTCCCCCGGCCTATACTACAGGTGTTAGATATTAACCCACCTGCAAGAGCACCTTACGAGTTCCCACCATCTCTGATATACAGCGCCCCCTGATGACTGACTTAAAAGCATCCCATTCCACTAAGGAAGTCGTTGCTGTATTAACATTGTCTTGGAAGTATTGTTCGACATCAGTGCCCACTGCTTCGTGGAAAACATGGTCATCTAAGGTGTCAGGTCGTAAGCGTCATGTGGGTATTTTAGGCCTTGTGGAAGACCACTGCATCCTAATCAGTACTGGGTTATGATTCAATATTGTTCTAGTGAGATATTCACTACTCTGTACCCCTTCGTTTACATCAGGTGAGCACAATATGGCATCCAGCCGGACATGTAGGTCGTGCAGTGCAGAGAAGGAGTAATCCCTAAGCCCTGGGTGCTGCGCTCTCCATGAGTCCACTAAGCCCCACCTCTGCTGCCAATCCCGCCTCGTTTCCGCTATTTTATGTATGGGTGCATCAGGAAGCGGAGGATGAGAGCGATCCAGGTCAACATCTGATATACAATTGAAATTGCCCCCTAACACTACTGCTCCCGTTAAGATGTGAGCCAACTTCCCAGAGAGCTGAGACAAAAGTGCAGGTTGCTCCGTGTTAGGAGAATAAATACTCCCCAACACTATATCTCTGCCATCTAGCCTCCCCGTTAATACAACATATCTTCCTTCCGGATCTGTAATTTGGTTTGTGCACTGAAATGGTACACCCGCCCTCACCCAGATCAGCACCCCCCTGGCGAATGCCGAGTAATTGGTATAAAAAACTTGGCCTCTCCATCGACGCTGCAGCGCTGCACCTTCGTTTGCCATTATGTGGGTCTCTTGAAGCAGTGCAATTTGAACTCCCCTTCGGACTAAATAGGCATGTATTTTATGTTGCCGCAGCATTGAATGCACTCCATACCGTCATAAGCTTCAGATAAGCCCAACAATCATGATCCCTTTAGACAATATCGTCTGCCATCTGGGGCGTGAACTCCGGTAACTCGCTAGGTGCTGGTGAACTTTCTGATCTTTCCCCATCCAATCCATTGTTACTCGAGGTGGGGCTGGGCACATTCTGGCTATGTTTCGCAACTGCCTGTAGCACCTTTCGACTTTCTCGACTAAGTTCTCTGGGAGATGGGGCTCTGGACCCAGGTTTTTTGTTGTGCAGACTCTGTTGGGTTAAATCCGGTGAGGAGCTGCGATGCTCCCGGGGTCGTCGCGTGTCCAGCCATTCCCATGCTTCCTGTGGCGTAGCAAAACATCTGGCCCCCGCTGGGTAAGCTACTCGAAGTCACGCTGGGAATAGCATTGCGTATGGTAGTTGAAGTTGTCGAAGTTTCTTTTTAACAGCCAGGAAAGACGCTCTGCTACGCTGAACTTCTCTGGTGAAGTCTGGAAAGATCATTACTGCATTATTATCTATCTGTAGGCCTTGTTTTTGGCGGGCTTGCTGTAGGATGTGATCTCTGTCCCTAAAATGCAGAAGGCGTGCCACGATCGGTCTTGGAGGAGCTCCAGGTCTGGGTGGTCTTGCCGGTACTCTATGCGCTCTTTCCAGCGCGTAGAAGGGTGATAGTCCCTCTGGGGCCACTTCTTTTCGGAGCCAATCCTACAGAAAGCTCACCATGTCCGTGCACTCTGTACTCTCCGGGACTCCAATTACACGTATATTATTTCTGCGGGATATGCCCTCACTATCTTCGGCCCGCACTTCCAGCACTTTAACTTTAGCTTCCAGTTCCGTAAGTGACTACTGTAGCTTGGTCACTGCCTCCGGGAGGCCACCCAGCACTTTCTCGGTAGTTACAACTCGGTCTTTTAGTTTTCGATGATCATCTTTTAATAGGCTTAAGTCTGTACCTATCGCGTCGATTTTCGCCTCCAACACCTCTCTGGAGGCTGTGATCGCCTGAATGATATCCGCCAGCGTGGGTTTCAGGGAAGCTGAGTCTTTTCCCACTTCTATCACTTCCTCGTCATCATCAGTCTGGTTGCCAGGGGCCTCCATGTTGCGGACAGTATACCCCCTTTTCTTCTGGGTCCTCCCCATCGTCTTAGCCGGTTCCTTGTTGTCCCCTCTTCGTTACCAGGTAGGCCGCGCAGGAGAGAGGCAGTTCCGTTTGTCTGCCGCTGTGTATCGCGCCTAGTGTACTGCAATAGTCATATAGTCCAGTGTTGTGCAGTGTGGCAGGGCACCCCCAGATCACGGCGCAGGCCTCACCAGAGTGGTCTCAACAAGCAGTCCGGGAGCCCACTTACAGCCTTTTTATCCACGCTAAACTCCACCGTAAGCTTTTATGGCAAGGTCCGCTGTGTGTGCCCAATGTTACTCCTACTGGTGTTCCACACATTATGTGATGAGTCCGAGGGAGCTCCACAATCAACGCCCCCAACACTCTACGTCTTGGCAGCACTCCGCTTTGTTATGAGGGCTTCCCACTCTATTGGCACGTCTGTGCCTTGTGCAGCACTGTCTTCAGGGTACGGGTGCACTTCGACCTCAGCTACGCGGCAACTAAGCACCACTTGGGCAAACCCTGCGAATCTCCTTCTCCCTCGATCTCCGTGCCCAGTGCAGGATCGTAGGGCCCTCCGTTCGCCCCTCCTCCCGATGGAGCTCTCTCGTGGCCCAACACCAATGAGTACCTGCCGAGCGCCCCGGTGGGCCCCAGTGGTCCGGCGAGACACTCCGCTCCTCACTCTTCAACGCGGATGGTCTCCCCTCGTTGGCCTGACTTGCTTGTCTGCCCTCCTCCACCGCGCGATCGCACTGCTCCCGCCAGACTCACTTCGGGTCCACCGCAGGTGCAATCTGGGACTCGGACACGTCTCTGGCCCTTGTGAGGTCTTAACTACAGGTCCCCCTCACGTTGACATTGTCCTGGTCTTATCTAGTGCTCGGGGCCACGCTCGTTGCTTAAACTCTTTCCCCCCTTACAGCCTGCCACGTCTGTATCCAGTCCACCACAGCGCGGACACCATCTTGGTAGTGTCACTTCTTCCGCGCCGTAACAGATTCGCCTTGGTGATCCCCGGTGTTCAGGCCGCACACTCCAACCTCCACCGTCCGACTTTAGAGCGCTCCCCCCGCTTAGTTGATCTGACCGTCTGCCGCCGCGAGAGCGCACTCCTCTTGCGGTCTCACCTCAGGTGTCCGGGGTGCAGGTCCGTCTCTGGTGCCTGTAAAGGCGCAATTACCGGTCTCCCTCACACTGCCGGTCCTCTGGGCTCATCCAGTGCTCGAGGCATTTCTCATTACTGAGGCCCTTTCCTTCCTCGCAGCCTGCCTCGTCCGTAGTCGCACCGCCCCGGCGCCATCTTGCTGTCGTCTCGTCCGCGCCTCGCAGCAGCGGATTAGCAGATTTTATCACTTTTCTTAGGGGAGCAGACCTCGCCACCTACTGCCCCTTGCTCCTGGGATTCCTCCGTGCTGATATCTGTGCCCGGGGCTCAGGATGTTCGATTATGGGGGATACGGCTGACAGAGCTCCGCAGTCCACGTTCGCTCACATCGGCTCCAGGCCACACCCCCTCGTGGAAGAGTCAACATGTGAGAAAGAGGCCCTCCTATGTACGTGACTAAGGGTCAGATGTACGATGCTTGCATTTTGCGACTAGTAAATTGCATCGCTTTGCGACTCACAATTTGCGAGTCGCAAAATGCAATGTACAACAGTGTCAGAGACACTGTTAACGATTCCCAATAGGGTCGCAAATTGCATACCTCATCAATATTCATGAGGCAAGCGCAATTTGCAACCCCATTGGGAATGGCTAGCACTCCCAGGGATGGTGGCCTGCTGGGGTCAGCAGACCACCATGTCTGGGACTGCTTTTTACATAAAGCAGTTTTTTTTTTTTTAAATGCAGCCCGTTTTCCTTAAACGAAAACGGGATGCATTTAAAAAGAAAAATGAAACTTTTCAGCTTCATTTTTAAGGGCAGGCAGTGGTCCCTTGGACCACTGCTTGCTCTTAAAAATATTTTCGCACCCATTCACAAAGGGGAAGAAGTCCCCTGGGGACCCCTTCTCATTTGCAAATGGTTTACCACCTACTTGAAGTAGGTGGTAAACTGTGAGTGTTATGCGACCGCAAATGCGGACGCAAAACAATGGTACATACTATTTGGACTCGCTATTAGGAAGGGACGCCCTTGGCACGCCCCTTCCTAAAAGCGAGCCGCAAACGCTATTTTGCGAGTCTGTGACTCGCAAAATAACATTGGTACATACCACCACTGTTTTTTGCGGTCGCAAAAGGGTTGAATATCCTTTTGCGACCGCAAAAAACGGTCGTACATCTGGCCCCAAGTCTGATCTTATCTGCTCAAGGTGTATTCTGTACACAACTTGTGTACCATTTTTTTACACATGTAATCTGCCTATGATGTATGTTTCCACCCACTGTTGTAGCTTCACGAAATTTATTCTCTTGAGTATATATTGTATATTGTACAGGGGGAAGTGTGTGGTATTCTAGAGTGTTGCAAGAGTAGCTTAGGATTTAGAATGTAAGAAAACAGTCTTCTTAGAGAGGCTGTGGCTGTTGGAAGCTGTTGGTGGATGTTGTCTTTGTTACCTTCCTACTTATCGAATAAATATAATCTATTCACTGCCGAGCCTTTGGTGTTTCACTGAACTTAGCACTTTCCCCTAAACCACATGGATTTGGCAAACGCAATGGCAAGCATGTTCCGGGATGCCAACCTTAGCATCTGGTCAATGGTATTTTCAAAAAACATTGGGTAGGTGAAATAGCGATAAAGGATTCTTTGCAGGTACCCGTGCACAATGAATTGTGATAAGAAGTGACTAAAGTCTGTTATGGGCAGTGGGTCAATGTGTTATGAGCAATGCATTTTTTTAAATTAAGCTGGTGGCATATTTCTGGGCACTTAATAGTCTGCTGACAGTTTTGGTTGCTAATCGAGCAATGCAGTGTACACATAGCAACACAGTGGTCCAATTTGCTTATGAGAAATGCGAGGACACCTTTTATGTAGTGAGGTAGGGTCATTAAGAAGAGAATTCATTATATTACGCATAAATGGTGGACACCGCTTTTGGTAACCGTGTTGACTTGAAGAATGAAGGTCAACTTAGAGTGAAATGTGGCACTTAGCTTCAGCATTTTCCGAGCAAGCTGGGGGATGGGCATGGTTAGTAGCAGCTGAAACTGAGGCCAGAAAGGGTAGGTTGATCCCACAAGTATATTTTTATCTAAGAAGCATGTAGACAGTACTTGTTGTGAATAGAGTCCCTCACCAAGAAGAGCCCAACATACTGCGTGACTCATTAAAATCATTCATCCGCTTCAGATGTAGCTGAATGTCATTTAGCCTTCTTAGCCCCTACAAAGCATTTTTTGGGGGAGCAGCGTCAGTAATCATCTACCTTTACCACATTTAATAGGATATATACATGCTCTCTCATACTTGGTGTATAAATCACCGGGTGCTTATCAGGTGGATTATACTTTGTAGATCTGGGATAAAATTTAGGGGTCAACAGGGATCACAAATGTAACCCCTATTAGGTCTTTGGCTGAATGCAGGAAGGAACAAATTAGTCCAGGTGCCTTAATATGGCTTGTGGCAAATAAGCATTCCTGCTGCTGATCCAGTGTTTCTACTAAACACATGCTTCCTGATGGTCATATGAATGTATTTGGTGTTTCAGAGAAACAATGGGTGTGGCTTTAAGTCTGTGCAAAGCAAGTCACTGTATTATTCCTTGATCTCTCCTTCAGAAAAGTCTCTGAAACCTATGGCTTTTTAACCAATGTATTTGGAAAAAGTGATTTATTTAGCTTTGTCTATAGTTTCTTTATTGGTAAGAACCTTTGCTTTCCAACACCCCACTTCCATTAACCTTCATTCATTTTCCTCCGAGAAAGATAATTCCTTTCCACTCCACTTCATACATGGTCATCCTGGCAAAAAACAGGTTCCTCACAATCAACCTCCTGCCATAACCTGGAGACTGTTCATATCTGCTATGAGTTAGAGGAAATTAAGCCAGTTTTCTCAATGCCATAAATTAGATGTCTTTATTAAAAGGCTAATAAAATAAAACAGTAAATCAGCTGAGTCCCGAATAATATTTTTGGGAGAGCAGTAGTCTTACAACAGCAGTAGTGAGAAAGGAATAGGTATAAAGCTAGCTTACCTGCCTTCTTGTACGTGTTCTTTGAAAACTTTAAAAAACTCTACATAATAAGTTGCAGCAACTGATACCAAGATCCAGAATACCGAATGAACATTAACTCTGGGAAGTGGCTTTTGTTTTGTCTTTTCTTTTTCAGGAATCTCTAAAAACAAAGTAGAAAGATATCTTCATGTTTATAGTTGTAGCTCTCCTTCTCAGAACAAGACATCACAGCGCTGTATAGAAGAATCATTACATATCAAGAACAAATTAATTTTAGAGCTAGGGCTGGACAACAGCCCTCGAAATATCTTAAATACTAAGGCTGTATTGGGAGTGAAAGGAGTGAGTCCAAACTTCTACAGAAGGGGATTTGTAGGTGAAGAAGGGGTTGTTCTCCAAATAATTTATTTTTAACAAGCATTTACAAAGGCAATAGGTCTCACCTTGGGACTTACTAGCTTACCAATGCCTTTTAGCAATGCCAGATAGCATTGGCAAGATGCTGCACAGCATGGACAAAAGAAAAACAAATGTGCAATGATGTGGCAGCATCATTTTGTAGTGCGCACATCCATCATTACGCATGCATGCTTCTACAAAATGACTGGGGCACCATCTATTTTTCTTTTAATTATTTACTGATCGAAAATCAATTGGTAAATAATAACAAGCATTTGCAAAGCCAATAGGTTTCTCCTTTGAGACCTATTGGCGTTGCCAATTAATTGTAGCCAGGATACACAGCATCTCTGCGCATGCATGCGCACACCTACAAAATGGAACGGGGGCGGGGGGGGGGCAGAAGTAAAACCAGTCAGGGAAGCAACAAGTGGGAAGGTGTGGGGAGCATGGAAGCAACACAGGGAAACACGGGGGCAAGGTAGCAACATGGGAATGGCACACTGAAGCAACACAAGGGCTGGGGGAAGCAGCAACAGGCAAGAGAGAAGGAGAGCATGGTTTGGGGAAGCAATATGAAAGGCACAGGTGTGAGAAGCAATGGAGAGAATCAGATGGATGAGTGCACTATAGAGGGGGGTGGGGAGAAGCAGAACCGTGGCAGAGCAACACAGAGTGCAGGGGGAGAGAAGTACACGGAGACAGCTCGAAAACACACACACTCTCATAGAGTGCTTAACACAAAAGAAAAATAGAAGTTCCTGAAATGCAAGTAGCAGAAACAGCAAAGGCAACCAATCACAAGAGATGTATAGAGGATGTGCTCCATTACAGGAACAAACACAAGATTGAACAGCTATGATACTGATAAGAACAATGGAAATGAGAGTGACAAGGAAAGACAACCAATGGCAAGCAAAGGGCGATCTCCAAGCCCCAGTATGCATAAAAACACTTTGTTTAAGGCAGAGGGGCCAACAGCAATTTGCTGCCTGGTAATCCCAAAACCACAAAATAAATAAAATATAACATACTTAAGAAAAAAAGACCAAAGGGGTAGGGCACAAACGGAGGAGTGGGGGAAGGAACAGGGAGTGGGTAGAGGGAAGGGAAAAGCAGCAAATGAGGGACAGCAAGAAGAGTGCAGAGGATGAGGAAATGTGATGGGGAAGAAGCATATGAGAGAGCTTGCAACATGCAATAACCAGCAACACAGAGAGCGTAGCGGATGTTTGGTGGGAGGGAAAAGCACACGAGGTAGAGAGCTGGAAAACACATGAACTCTCATGGACAGCTCAAGTCGGAAAAAAAAATTACTTTAAAGTGAGCAGTGGAAGGATCCGAGTCAGTGAAGTCAAACATGGTAAAGAGGCTATGCTCCAGAGAAGTGACAAACGCAAGACAGAACAAGATGGGCAAGGAAAGCCACTGAATAAGAAGCAAGTAAATGAGAGTGACAATAATGCCAATAAATGGTAATAAATGGTCAGGCTATAAGTCAACTCAAAATTCTTGGTAAGCCTTCAATACGTCTTTTCCAATAAAACAGTGTGCGCTCTCTGGGAGGAGAGACCTAAAGAGGAGTCCAAACATTTTTTCAAAATCTATTGCCTAAAAATCCATATTTTTAAAGGAGGTTATGAAAAGAAACTCATTAAATATTTCAGCATTGAATATCTGTTGCGCTGGCAGACAACTGTAGACAGATGTACATGATTCAGGTTCCCATAGCGGTATTTTATCTTTATTTTTAGTTGTAGACTTTGCTAGATCAGAAATGTCCTTTGGTGGGCAGAGCGTGGTGCCAAAGTACGCTTTGAAAAGCAAACTTCAGAAACATCAGCCATTCATAAAAATGATAAGCAATAACCTTTTGTGGTTATTAGAAGTATCAATGTATACAATTGTTGTACTCAACCCTCTGAACAGTAAAAATATGGAAGAGTAAAAATAGGGGAGAGAATCACAACACCCTCATCAACTGAAATAGGGAGCATGAGAAACATATTGGTGCGGAGAGAGAGGGAGAGAGATAGAAAAGAACTGTGCCTTGTAAGAAGGTCCCTTTTCGTTAGGAAACACTAAGGAGAATGTGGATCAATGTTAAGAGACAGTAATCAACACTGAAGTACCTAGCTGACAAACTGGAACTGTCTGGCGGTGGCAGATCATCTAGAAGCAACAGCACCTTACTGTTGAAACATCAAAAATTTCTGAAAAAGAAAACCTACGCCCGAGCCTTCTCAGACTGATCCCTTCAATCACTTCATTCAAAAAAGAAGTCAAACTGCTTTAAATGCTTTAAATGAACAAATCTCTACCCTGAACCCACTGACTCATTCACTGGATACTGATATGACACAGTTCTCCAACCAGGGCTTGCACACGCCGTCTGAGTCCTGGTTTATAATTCACTGTCCCACTCCTGATTTGCAAAGGACATTGCCAGCGTTTATGTTTCTTGGTTTTCTATTTTCTACTTATTGAACTATTTGTAAAGCGTTCTGATACCCTTCTAGGGTCAAGTTCGGGCTATATAAAACTTTATAAATAAAATAAAACAAATAAATCAAAAGAGAGTTGAGATTAAGCACTGCATAAGGACTATCACAAACAGGAGGAACAAGGTGAGAACAGCACATTTTGTCTGCCTGCTGGTTCATATCTGCTGTTAATATCTATGAACCTTGCTATGCAGACAATATGTTGAATTGTACTTTTGTCCAACAAAATGAGAACATATTTAAACCTTTTATGGGAATATAACCAAACACAGCACATCATTATCACTGAATACCACAAACATCTCCAAACAATTCACTATCATAGTCACCAACCCCTGGCCTCTATTTGTGCCACACTGCTACGATCTATGTTAGAGAACAGTGCCAAGTGCACACCGTGAAAGATTGCCTCAGTACTCTAGGCTTAGCTTGCGCCAGTCATAAATGTCAATATGATGGGATTAATTAAGTGACCTCATTTCTTTCTGCCAAAATGAATGCAACTGCTATCAGTCCATGTTCTTGCATGTATGTATGCTGTTATACTGCTTTTTTGTGGTTGTTTGTAGGCATGTTTTATAAGTATGTACTTAATTGTTCACTGGAGGTTTTTATCAGAGGTTATATATTTTTGAATTTGTGCATACTGCAGCCCTGGTAAAGCTCGATTGTGAGCAAAATATATTGGCTGATCTTATATGAATAAACGATGAATAAAGAATGTATTCAAATTAATTTGGCTTGAATGGACTTCTAAATTTTAATTGTTGGACTAATTACTTAAAAGAATGTTTAGAGGTGCACCTAATATACGAGTTGCCTCTCTGCTTTGATATAAAATTCAACCAATTGCATCTCCCTAATTTCAGCTGACTATGGCCTAATATTTGTGCTATGTTCCGAAAACCTCTAATCAACACACTATTCACATAGCATTACTGATCTGCAAAATATTTTTGAAAACATTCACAGCTTATTTGTAAAAATACAAATCCTGAGGCAAAATCCATTACATTTCTGGCGCTCTTGCAGTGCAAAAATAGTAGAAGTTCAAGCTAATAGCTCAGCTCACATTAAGATAGACAGATCAAAACTACTGACACTTCCAGACAGATGTGACATGCTAACTTGCAGAACACTGGTGCACCCACTTTGGAGGCACATACCAGCTGGAATGGGGAAACGTGCACATCAGAACATTTTGCAGCCAGACAGAGTGTCCAGTAATTCATATGGATCCAGTAACCAGACAGAGGAGTGCAACATCATATTAAGTAAGGTCAGCCTCAACTGTTAATCATTCACACAGTGCTCTCCCTCTGTATCCTGCTTCATACAGGCCAGAAAAGCCTAGTAGAAGAGTGAAAAATCTGAGAATTCCAAACTTTTAATTTGTTTTCTCTGACGGACTCATCAGCCCAGCGAATGAAATAAGAGTGAGGAAAAGCTCCCACCCTTCACCACTCCCCTAGCCTCTCAACAGCAACTCAGAGGCTGCAGAGAGTCTAGGGGAGGGGCAAGGTGGTCCAACAACTACAGAATGCATTGTACATATGGCTTGAGAGTCTTGTTTACCTCCTGAACATAGCACTTTCCTTTGAAACAAGGGTCACAAAAGGAATGCCATGGGTCACAGTTGCAAACTCTGGCAATCCTTAAATGACACTGGAGAAAAAAGTGAAAGAAGGAATGACTGAATTAACCTCAGCCACTGAAGATCATGCGGAGAAGCATTACAGCGCATCATTTATCCGCCACTGTGCTACTCTAGAAAGAGACTGGCCTTATGCAAGTCAACCTTGTTCTGCTCCAATAGGAACAGTCAAGGCTCAACTAGAAGGTCAATTTCCGTCCAGACACGAATGCAAGCAACCCCATACTGGTTTGAGCCTGTGAGAAAGGGCCCTCTTTCTGCATGGTTGCCCCCACTTTTTGCTGAATTGCTGATGTACTTTGACTGAGAGTGTCCTGGGCCCCTGCTAATCAGGTACCCAGGGCATATGTTCTTTCCCTAAAACTGCATTGAAGCCTAAACCCAATTGGCATCTCTGGCCACAGGTCAGCCCCTGGTAAATGGTACCACAGGTACCCAGGGCACTGTGACCAGAGAAGGCCTCTAAGGGCTACAGCACTTATTGT
Source organism: Calotriton arnoldi (assembly GCA_963921515.1). Classification (NCBI taxonomy): domain Eukaryota; kingdom Metazoa; phylum Chordata; class Amphibia; order Caudata; family Salamandridae; genus Calotriton; species Calotriton arnoldi. The sequence continues at coordinate 1,524,432 of CAWUFW010003346.1, read as the reverse complement.
GCCATCCTTAGAGGTCCTGTACCCTTACACACACACACACACACTGCCTTTGCAGGCTGCGTGTTTTGGTGCAGAACAAAGTGAAGAGTTGACATGGCACACTTCTCTGTGTGTCATGCCTACAACCCACTGCCCTGGCATAGATCAGTCACCCCTCTAGCTGGGTGCACTATACCAGTGGTGAGGGTACAGGTGCATGAGCCCTGTACCCCTACAGTGTCTAAGTCCATTCTTAGACATTGTAAGTGCAGTGCTGCCATTAAGAGTATATGGTGCTGGGAGTTTGTCATTAAGAACTCCACAGCACCATAATGGCTACACTGAAAACTGAGAAGTTTGGTATCAAACTTCTCAGCACATTAAACCCACACTGATGCCAGTGTGGGATTTAATGAAAAATGCACACAGAGGGCATCTCAGAGATGCCCCCTGAAAACTAACCTACCACTAGTGTTCAGGCTCAGTGGCTGCTTTCAGCTGCCACCACCAGACACGTTTCTGGGCCCCTGGGTTTCGAGCCTGCTGCTCTATGGGGCCTGAAACAATGCACACCCTGGGACGAGGTGCCAAGCCTCCTCCCCCAGGATAAGCAGGGTTCACGAAGGGGAAGCTTCAAAGGCTTGCCGCCTTTGTGAGCTTCCCCAGGACACTTGCTGCTCTCAGCAACTGGTCCCCACTGGTTCTGACCCCCACTTTGGGCGGGAGAACCGGCGGGAAAAACAAGTGAGGAAGAGAGGTGTGCCCACCTCTGCTAACTCCACCCTTCAGGTGGGGGAGGCGAGGTGAAGCACAACTCTCAGTCCCGGCCATCTTGAAGATGGGGAGACTCAGCCAACCAGGGACAGGCTCATGCCCCCCACCCACTGGAGGGTGGCATAATAGGGGGTGTACCCACCCCAGGGAAGGGACCCATTGCTCCCTACCTTTTACCTACCTGTAACGCCCCTGAATCTAGTATTTAGGGGCACCCCTGAACCTTGCTTCCTCAGACAAGTAGAAACTACAAGGAGAAGAAGAAGGACCGAACAGCCGTGCAGCAGCTAACAAGAGGAAGACGCCCACTGACTTGGCCCCAGCCCTACCGTCCTGTCTCCCCCCTCGAACCTGCGAATCCCGGTGTGTTCTGCAGCCAGCAACCTCGAAAACCCCAGAGGACCTGCCTGCCTTCAACCCCAAAGACTTTGTCTCCCGTGAACACCGGATTTGTTCATCTGCAACCTCTGGCTCCGGCCGAACACCGCAAATCCGCCCCACTCTGCACCCGCCGTCCACGGCCCGAGCTCGAGTGGGCAAACACCACAAGGAGGTCACCCCGGCGATCCTGACCCGAGATCCGGCGACCCCTGACCTGCCTCAAGCCTCCAGCCGACGCCTGCAGCCTAAATCCGGAAGGTCCCCCCAACCGCGACCAGGAGCTGGTAAGAAGATCCGACCACAAAAGGCACCCCTGCACCCGACGCCCCACGGCCTTGGGTGCCCAAACCGACGGTGCCTAACCAACCCCTAACTTCCCAACTTACCTCTCGAAGTGGTGGTCGCACCCAGAAGACCTTCGTCCCCAAGCCTGCAGTGCCTTTGCAAACCAGAGGTTCCCCATTGAAACCAACAGGGCGCCCGACGTCAAAACAGCACCCTGCACCCGACCGCCCTAGTGCCGCTGAGGGTGCACCTTTGGTGCTACATTGCTTCCCCATTTGCCCTGAGCTAAAGTCCAGGAGCTTTGCTCCCACAACCAAGTGGCCTGCTTGCCAGCAGCCACTAACCGGAGGCTCCCTATCCCCCATTAGATAACATTGGGCCTCAGCACTCTGCACCCGGCCACCCTAGTGCAGCTGAGGGTGTAACTAGAGTGAATCCTTGACCCTGGGGGACCCGAGTCTACCCCCAGAACCTCAACTCCCACTGCCAAATACTTACCTCAAAACCGATAACACTATTTTCCTCCATAGGATAACATTGACTGTTTTTCTTGGAAAAGTTTCAAGTGTGGAGTTTGAAAACATTAAGAAATTCTTTAAAATTGCACTAACTAAGAAAAACGATTTTACTTACCTGTTTGCAGGAAATGTCCCAGAGTAGTATCCAGGTATACTACTCTGAGTAAGAAAAGTAATCTCAAAAGTAACTTACCTGTAATTTTACTGAAAAGCCCATTCAAGTCTATGTACTGTATTTACAAAGTATTGCATTTCTCTGAACCCACACTGTAAGTCAAACCAAAGTGCATATACAATTTCAATTCAAACTGTTTACAAACTGCATTACTACTGTAAAGTATTTACTGCTTACCTGTGCCAGGCTTGCTTGGGTATAGAGAATAAAATAACTAAAAGAATATTTTCATACAAAAACAATTGGTCTGAAGTTTAGTCTTTGAGTGTGTGAATTCATTTGCTGACTCTGTACAACAAATGCTTAACACTGTCCTTTGATACTGCCTTACTGCTCGACCACACTACCACAAATAGAGAGTGAGGTGCTATCTAACTTTACCTCTGCCTACCTTTGGGGATCCACTGGACTCTGTGCACACTATACCTCACTTTGGTATAGTATATACAGAGCCAGCTTCCTACAGAGCCTACTTAGGGCTCATCAGTGAGCTAAAGCTTGAGTCGAGTGGCACAATGAGCACAAGACTCATGTCGTAGCATACTCATCGTATTGAGGATGTTCAAATAACAAAGTGATGACGTAATGCTTGAATTAATCTCAGTCAACGGCGATACCTCAGGCTGCACTCCATTTCATCCAATATCCTTTCTGCATGCGTCTGTATATGTGTTGTCTGATTGCATGTGTGTTTGTGTGTGCCTCTTTGAGTTGTATCTTTATTTATAGGTTTTGCTATGTGTTTTTTGTTTGTGCAGCCAAAAATATTAACAACATACGGTTCTTACAGGAAAGAACACATACATCTAAAATAGGCGGACCTTTAACAACGGAAAAAAATGCCTTTACAGCCAGAAGAAATTAACACATGTGGATCAATATTGAACTCAATATGTGAGACATTCACAAGTTTATCAAAACGGTATAGGCCACTAAATGTCGCTCAGCTCTTGATTCTTATAAAATAACAGTGACACAGCTTTGATAGTCTTCTTTTTTTGCCAAACCATTATCAGGTACAGCATCAAAAATATAATCCAAAAATTAAATCTTTCACTGTGATTCTTTGACACAGAATTGCCTACTGCAAACTACTGATTAACTTCAGTTTTGCACTTTCCATTTTGAATACTGATTCAGGCTTTTTCCAAGATCAATTCACTGCACCATATAAAGAAGCATTGGCAAAGTCAATAGTTCTAGACTGTCAAACCTACTGCTTTTGCTAATGCTTGTTGCTAACCTAGACAGTTTCCACAAATCCAAGGCATCAGTATTGGAATGGTATTGTCTTAGAATAAAATAGAATACATGAAATGATGTACAACACAGATGTGGCTGTATGTGCAAGAGGACCCTGGATGAAGTGTGGCGTGAGAGAAGGGTGAGAAAGGGACAGAAAATTGGCCTTTCAGGGCACTACAAAGAAATGTCTGACATCAGCTGTGGACGAATACCGCACCCCATCAGAACACTATAACACATAAATGCTAGTGGGTGGGACAGATACAAGAAAAGTGAAAAAAAAGGCATTGAATCAGGAACAGGGAGTGAGACTGACAACAAAGTCATGCAATCATGTGCAAGGGGATTGACCAAAAGCCCACACTAAATATATAGAATGTATTGGAAACACTACATCTGGCCAACAGACACCTAAAGTAATCTGTAGTCTAGACCTAAAAAGAAGGTGCTCCAAACTTTTCCACCACAGCTTCTAAAGACAAGAATTTGCAATGCAATTGATCTCGTATTTGAGAGAGTTTGGGCTATTGGCTTTGTAAATGACAATGCCTTTTATTTATGTGTTTCGAAAACCTGCAAGCGGTGCGTAAACACGCACTTTGTACTTATAGTCCTTGCTTATGAGAAGCAAGGCTGGCAGCAAAGAGGCGCAGTTACTTGCAGCCTTACTTTTCGTAAGCAAAGACTATAAGTACAAAGTCTGTGTTTACGCACCGCTTGCAGGTTTTCGAAACGCATAAATAAAGGCATTGTCATTTACAATGCCAATATTGCTCAAACTCTCGCAAATGTGAGACCTGTTGCATTGCAAATGCTTGCTAATATCATAAAGTTACTTCCTATATGCCTTACTGCATTACATTTTTACTAGCATTAAATGCACCCCCGTTTACTAAAGGTGAGACTCCATCACACATTCCAAGCGTTCTTGTGTGAAACAAACAGTGGTGTTCTCTTCAGAAAACGGCAAGAAGCTTTCGATTTATAAACACTAGCAAATTAAGGGTTTCTGTTTTGCCTGTAAAACGATAAAACCAACCATGCTTCTACCACGTGATTAATCATTCACGTTGGTGTTAACTTAAGACGATAAATAAGCTTGTTGCGCACAAAGTGTCAACAGCAAACAGAATGCTAATGAGCCACCAAGGCTTGTGAGCATATTTTATATGTTCAGTATGAACTGCACAGTAAGATGTAACTAGCGCTTTAGCGAACTGCAGTTTCAGAATAAACAGTTTCTTCAAAAAGGAAAAAAAAACCTGAAAGATAAGAATGACTTACCAGGCGAACCGCGCTCAATTACAGTTTTATCCCGCAGCATAAGTTTCCACTTGCTCGGGCACCGGATAAAGAAACAATTTCAACCACACCCCATGCCAAAACAGAGTAGAGGGGATTTGTTTTGCTTTCGGTGCTCCAGTAAACTAAACACTGCAGCTATTCAAGTGTTATGACGCAGTGGGGCACGTTTGCAGACTTTACAGGAATTCCCTTCCGAGGACAGACTGCGTTAATGTATTACGCCAAGCAGCTGGGCTTGGACAAGCCAGCCAGGCCACATGCTTATCTCTACACTGCCTAGCAAATCCATGCGCCATTCACAAAGCAGCAAACGTTACCAACGTGTACATACTTCAGTGACCACCGGTTCGTGCCTAGAGGCTGGCTTCACAGCAGTCATTGGACAACTGAAATAAGGAAATACATGCCCCTTCAAACAGCTTTACTGCTCCTCTCACCCAGGACATGTCTTCCAAAAGTCCCAGAAAATTCCGTCTCATCACGGGCAACGCAAAATGTTCCTGCAATGAGGGCTTGTAGTCCGTTTTAACTGAACTGCCCTCATCTCGTTTCAGCGGTTTCTAAATACTGCCATTTGTGTAACTGCAGGAGAAGGAACATTTCATTTAGTATCACAACATCTTCAGTCTCTGCACTTGATGCAATCAGTGTCAAAATATAAGGGAGATACCCTGATCCTCGGAAAAGGGATGGGTATAGATACGCAAACAATACAAAAGTTTCCTTTTCCCAAATTTAAACACGAAGAAAACTAGTGCTGTAACCAAACTAGCAGACCAGATACAATAAATCCGTGATCTAGACAAAATTTACTAAATTTCCAGGTTGCTAAATTACAAACCTATATGTGAGAAACACAATATTAAAAAAAAATATGTATAAAAGTAAATCATACAATCTGAAAGGGAATGCTATGTAAAAAAAATCCATTTTTTTATTGTTATTAACAAAAATAATTTTCATACAATAGTGTTGGACAATTTACCACAAACAATTAACCAGATCACACTGTTTGTGCATACATTTAAAAACATTCATCAATTTATAGACATTTTAATAAAATACATTGCAAAAAAATAAAGAACTAACTGTCGACGCGGCGTTTCGGTGTTAAGGTGGTTCGTCACCTTCTTCAAGACAATAGTTCAGTTTAAAAAATCTAAATGAACAATATGAAAAACTAAATTAGAAACAAAATTAAAAACAAAGAACATTCCCTTTTACAAGATACCATTTTAGCAACTCAGAAAACATAACCTTGATAAGCCAAATTCACGGTTATTCACAATATCTAGTAATTCTGCTAGTTTTTTTAAAACATTAAATAAACAGCACCATACATCATTGTGCCACACAGGAAACATGTCCCTTATACACAGTTAAAAGTGGACATAATTGCGGCATACCTTTAGTCATAATACTGAAGCCCTTGAATCGTTTTATCAAGGCTTTCAGAGGGGATCAACCTCCCAAATGTCTTATTTATTAATCTCGAGGACACTGTAGTAGATTCTAAAAAAGGAGCATAATAACACTCGAATCAACACCACTAATCATTCCGTGTTATTATATCCAAAATGGATAAACAAAATTCTAGATTTTATAAACCCACCTGTATGGTCTGTATTTCTTAATTGCAAAGACACATACTACTAAATTGTCATTCTCCTTTAATGATAAGTTCACCCTGCGTGTGATAAAGGACTCAAAATAAAAATACATGGGCCAACCTGTGCGGTATCCTGTCACTATATCAAGGCGTACTGTTGGAAACTTAATCAGTGTGGCGGCTGTACTGTAACATAAAAACCTCAGCTCAAGAATTTCATATAAGGGTTTTATAAACAATTGACCTCGATGGAGCTATTTACAATCTCTCACCTTGATTGGAGTTTATGAGAATGCAAAACGCAGTATATGTCGTTTCACAAAGTCCAGGTGGGTATGCTTTTTATCTATGAAAAATAAACCAACTATTATTGTGGAGAACATTTTTGGTTAGTGTTCAGTGTGAAAAATGCAAAGTGAATTTTGAAGTATACCTCATAATGCAAACGTATTAGATTTCCCGCCTTTGTTTTGGAACTCTGCTGTCTCCAAATAGTGAGACGACCGTAAAAGTCTATTGGATTCTAAAGGGAAATGGAAGGATGAGTGTTAATAAATCGTTTACTTACTCCTTTGTACCTCCCCATTTTATATTGGATATTGTAGAGGACCGTACATTCTGCCGCAGGGACTCAGGGATTGCAACTTATTAATTATTAAAATCACTGTTACCCCGGCTGGTTTCAAGTTAACCAATTTTTAATTCTTTAATTTCCCTTAATTTATATCCTATTAAAATATAGAGTACGTCTATAAATTATCTTAAGGCTAAACTCCCATCCTGCATTTAGCGGGTCACTTACCTTTAAAAGCAGAAAAGGATACGACCGTCCGTATCGGTATCCCTCCGTCAAGGTTTGACAAAGGGACTTGTTCTGGGCCTCTTTTTAAGCCCCTATGCCTGCGTCGCTATGTTCTGACGGCATATTATAACTGAATACACCTGTGCTGACACGTCGCAGTTGCCGCAATTCCGACCCTTGTATGGGTTGAAAACGGAACGGCCATCTTATAATGTGAGAACACTTAATATTAACGGGGCTTAGCATATCGGGACCCCGTTTTTTAACACCACATTGACTGATCTCTTTTTATCTATGACCTGGATTGGACCTCCTAATGTTACAAAACCATTTCAAAAATTGCAAAGTTTCGCCCGCAGTATAGCCGCATTTATTATAAAAAACCGTGGCGGCCATCTTATAGAGGGAAAACAATATGTTTTACACGACACCGTGAGTTCGTAACTAATTATATATATGCATGGTATGTCCCCCGAACTTAGTCTTATATTAGTCCTCAAATATTTCAATTATCAGGCCTACCCAATACTGTATGTGTCGAAGGTCCGCTTGTTCGTATTTCTTACATTTTTACAAACAGTAGGGCGACCATCTTTAGTATGTAATTATCGACTTTATTAGTATGGTTCTCTATCGTAAGTTGCATCAACTAAATTCTATTAATCGTCTATTTGCAAATTACAGATCTGAGTTATTTTATATAACTATTTATACCCTCCTTACATTGCTACTGAAAATAACAAATATGGCAGATATTTATCCAGAATACTATAAAGAAACGTTGGAAAGAACCAATACTGAGCTTAAATAATTCTTTCCCATTCTTCCCTACTATTTAGTCCGCATTTATACGTGTTGAATTTGGACATATAGAATTGTTCCCTCTTCTTTCTTTTGGCTGCCAAATCTCCACCTCTTGTACTCATTTGTATTGTCTCAATGATGCACCACTTCAAATCTTCTATTTTATGTTCCATTCCTGTCCAGTGTTCTACTAAGGGTGCATTTTTCCGTTTAGTACGAATCGCGGATTTATGTTCATTTAATCTTAACCTAATTTCCCTAGAGGTTTCCCCAATGTAACCATTACCACAGGGGCACAGGATGAGATAAATGACGTTTTTAGTACGACAATTCACTAGACTTTTCTGAAAATGAGTAATCTTGTTGTACGTCACTGAGGTTCCCTTCATGATGTTGGCACAATTGTTACAGGAACCACAGGGAAAATTTCCTTCAGTATTTGAGCCATCTATTGTTTGCAGTTGTTTCCTATCTGTAGAGGACGGGTATGTATGTACTAAACAATTCCTTATGGTCTTATTTCTTCTGATTGAAAAAAGTAGTTTGGGCAAAGTGGTAGAATTACTGTTATTTAACAAATGCCAATTCCTGTTTATAAGGTTTTTGATGTTATTACTTATACTAGTGAAGTTGGTGACACAAACAATTTGCTGATAATTTTCGCTACTCTTCAGTTTTGGTTCAAATAAACTGTCCCTATTATAGTATTTAGCTCGTTTGTACGCTTTTTTGTCCAACTGCCTGGGGTACCCACTATCTGTGAATTTCCTAGTAAGTGTTTTAGCATGAAATTCAAAATCTTTTATGCTCGTACAATTCAGTCTTATTCTGAGGAATTGGCCAAAGGGAATATTGTTTCTCTGACTAGAAGGGTGATAACTTTCAAAATGCAACATGGTGTTGACATCTGTGGGCTTGGTATAAAGTTCCACTGATAATGGGCCATTATTGTTCTTAATTTTAATGTCTAAAAATTCACACATTTTGTTGCTGTATGATGAGGTAAACTTTAAGTTATCATCACCTAGGTTTAACCACTGTGTAAATGATTCTAAATCTTCATTTGTGCCCTGCCAAATAAAAAAGACATCATCTATGAATCGGGACCAATGACTCACATTTTCATAGAAGGGGCCGAGTTCGTTGAATATGTGTTTTTCCTCAAAGGAGGAAACATAGAGACATGCTAAGCTGGGAGCACATGTGGCTCCCATGCTGGTCCCTTTGATTTGTCTGTGGAAGTTCTCCTTAAATAAGAATATGTTGTTTTTAAGTATGATCTCTACACACTCAACTATAAAGGTTGAGTGGGGTGATAAATCACCCTCTTCATTGCCAAAGAGGCCCTTAACCATACGAATAGTATCATCCTGAGGGATATTCGTATAGAGGGCCTCTATGTCAAGAGTCACCATCCATTGTCTCTCAGCATCAAAGGGTGTATATTCCACCTTGTGGATCATGTCAGTGGTGTCCTTAATATAAGCTCGTTGTTTGGTCACCAATGGCTGTACAAATTTGTCCACATATTTACTAAGTGGTTCGGTCAAGGAGTCTATGCTGGAAACTATTGGTCGCATAGGGGGGTCCTGCATGTTTTTATGCACCTTAGGTAACCCATATATTGCTGGTATCGTTGGGTTCTCATTATACAGGTAATTGTACTCATCCTAACAAATGATCTCATCTTCTTTGGCTAGTTTCAATAGGTTTCCTATTTGTTTACCTAATTCTGTCCATTCCCTCCTATTTGATTTTTTATAATGGAGTTCATTGTTAAGGAGGTTCTCTATTCTTCTCTCATAGTCTAAAGTGTCCATGGTGACAATACTGCCACCCTTGTCACCCAGTTTAATAGTTATCTCCTTGCTCTGTTCTAGACCACGAAGGGCATTGTGCTGTGCTTTCGTCAGGTTATGCTTGGTCCAAATTTTTTTGTCTAAAATTGCTTCTATCCCTTTCTCTATCACTTTCTCAAAGGTTTCTATATCCTTACTGACCATTTCGCTAGAGGGAGTCCAGTTAGATTTAGGTTTGAGACCAGACTTATTTTCAGTTATTATTCTATCTTTACCATCAAAAAATCTATTAAGTCTGATTTTACAGAAAAAGCTCCTCAAATCTCTCTCTAGATTAAATTTGTCAACCAGGGTAGAGATAGCAAAACCTAGGCCCTTCTCTAAAATATTAGTTTCCTCGTTTGTAAGGGTTCTGGTTGATAAGTTGATAATGGGTGCTTTTAGTTCCAGTTTTTCTGGCTCCTCGTTTTCATGTAGGTGCGCTTCTGAACTTGATTCTGGGGATAGAACCCTCTCCCTCTGCCTCGAGTATTCTGGTTGTGATTCGTTTGGCGACGTTCTAAAAAAGAGAAATTTTCTCTTTTAGAACCAGAAGCCATTTCCCTCTCTTTTCCTATCGAATTTTCTTCGACTACGTCATTATCGGAATCTGAGCTGGTGTATGAAGTGTCTGAGAAAGTTACTCCTTTCCTAGGCATATTTCTTTTATTAGGTTGCCAGTTACTTCTAATCGGATACTCTTCTCTTTGTTTTTCGTAATAATCCTTTTGTAGATAAGGGTACACCACTTCAGTTTTGTATTTACCCACATCTTTTCTGAATTTATTACTTTTCTTGTTAACAAGATATTCTTTGTATCCCTTTAGATCTCTCTGTATCTCCTCCAGTTTTCTTTTTGCATCCTCAAGTGATGTATTTTCTTTCAGTTTAGACTCCATGTCATCTATTTCACGTTTTTCTATTATTAGGACTTTGTGTGCTGTTTCAATTAATAGCAACATCCAATCCCGGCTACATCTGTTAGCTATGAATGTCCAATTCTCAATGAATTTTTCGTTCTTTGTAAATAGGCCAGGTTCGTTCTTAACTTGTAATCCTTTGGGTATAATACCCTTTTTACAATATTCTATGAGAAAGTCAGCATGTAGTACGTGTCTTTGCAATTAAGAAATACAGACCGTACAGGTGGGTTTATAAAATCTAGAATTTTGTTTATCCATTTTGGATATAATAACACAGAATGATTAGTGGTGTTGATTCGAGTGTTATTATGCTCCTTTTTTAGAATCAACTACAGTGTCCTCGAGATTAATAAAGAAGACATTTGGGAGGTTGATCCACTCTGCAAGCCTAATAAAACGATTCAGGGGCTTCAGTATTATGACTAAAGGTATGCCGCAATTATGTCCACTTTTAACTGTGTATAAGGGACATGTTTACTGTGTGGCACAATGATGTATGGTGCTGTTTATTTAATGTTCTAAAAAAACTAGCAGAATTACTAGATATTGTGAATAACCGTGAATTGGCTTATCAAGGTTATGTTTTCTGAGTTGCTAAAATGGTATCTTGTAAAAAGGGAATGTTCTTTGTTTTTAATTTTGTTTCTAATTTAGTTTTTCATATTTTTCATTTAGATTTTTTAAACTGAACTATTGTCCTGAAGAAGGTGACGAAACACCTTAACACCGAAACGCCGCGTCGACAGTTTGTTCTTTCTTTTTAACAATGTATTTTATTAAAATGTCTATAAATTGATGAATGTTTTTAAATGTATGCACAAACAGTGTGATCTGGTTAATTGTTTGTGGTAAATTGTCCAACACTATTGTATAAAAATTATTTTTGTTAATAACAAAAAATGGATTTTTTACATAGCATTCCCTTTCAGATTGTATGATTTACTTTGATATATATATATTTTTTTAATATTGTGTTTCTCACATATAGGTTTGTAATTTAGCAACCTGGAAATTTAGTAAATTTTGTCTAGATCACGGATTTATTGTATCTGGTCTGCTAGTTTGGTTACAGCACTAGTTTTCTTCGTGTTTAAATTTGGGAAAAGGGAACTTTTGTATTGTTTGCGTGTTTTGATGCAATGAGTGCCACTATAAGCCCTCTTCACCGCTCCCCTTTGTGCAGTTCTTCAATTTTCAAAATAAAAATAAAAACCCTGTTTCCCTACCCTCATACTTCTTCAAATTCAGCCGCAGTTCTTTCCAGGTTGCCTAGCTCCTGCTTCTTCATGAGATGTGAAAACACAACAGGAGGTTGGGGAAGAGAAATCGAAAGTAAGCTTGACGGCGTCGGTCTCCGGACTGCACCCAATGGTGGGAAAGATCTCTAGGGAGAGCACGGTGTGAAGGAAGAAGCCTGGCACCAGCAGTCTCGTGACAAGAGGGGTGGAATTGAAAGTCGAAGAAGAGGGACACCGTTACATTGTGCACGGCCTCCAGGCAACGTGCCAAAACGCAGAAGAGCAAAGAATAAACAGAAGCATTTCAAATGCAACAGGACTCACATTTACGCGAGTTTAAGCTATTGCATTGCAAATGTTTTTTTGTTTTTTTTAAAGCGGCTCATGCTTCGCTTTCAGGTTAATGGAGGCCGCGCCCTTTTCTTTAGATGAGCCGTGTCTAAAGAAAGGGGCGGGGCAGCCATTAAAGTGAAAGCATGGTATGGGGCACTTTTACAAAAAAAAACATTTGTTTGTCAAGACAAGCAAATGCTTTCTTTTGTAAAAGCGCCCCATGCCGTAGTTTCACTTTAATATCGACCACGGACCTTTCTTTAGACACGGCTCATCTAAAGAAAGGGGCATGGCCTCCATTAACGTGAAAGCGAGGCATGCGTCGCTAGTAAACAAAAAAAATGGTTCGAGCTGAAGCAGTGCACTTCCTGCCTACAGTAAGAGAAACTCAAAAAGAAAATAGTGCTTACAGACTAATTAACACGTACCATGTAACAACCGAAGTAAAAGGGCCAGTAGTCATGGGAGGTTACAAATGAAGACAAGGCGGCACTAAGGCGGGACTAACAAGCCGATTACTGAATCAGAAGTATGCGTTTACGAAGGACAAAGACAGAAGCCAATGACAAATATGGGCGGAGAGTGTGCGGGGCATCTATTCCATGCTCCAGTACAGCAAGTCTTGCAGAGCAGCGCATGCGTGCTGACTCTAGGCTCGACCTAAAAAAATAGTTGCACGTCAGCACTGAGCTGCACATTTCATCTGTAGGCCCTTCAGAAGGAAGAAGATAAGACAATTTCCCAAACTCTTATAATATTCTCCCAGGTTGCTGTCAGTCTCAACCTAGTCCACCTATCGGAGATGGCACAACAATCTGTGAGTTGAGTGTAAAGTACCTGATTTAGAAGAGCTATGAAACAACTTGAGCCAAAAGCAACAGAGTTCTGAGTTTACTTGTGTTTCATCTAAGAAGGGTCATGGCCTATCAGCATGAATGTGATTGACATTTTCGAAACGGGACCAAGGCAGATTTAAATATAGATAACCCCATTTTAAGGCAGACCAGTAATAAACAATGGGATTGAGCAGTACCCTGGGGAACACCCAAAAGAAACTATCTGAAACTGGTCAAATTGAATTTCCACCACGGGGTGGAAGAAGTTAGGTATGGGGGTGGTCTAGATTTCAAAGAGAACAGCAATTCCGAACAGGGTGTCACGAGACGTTTTCCACAAAATAACAATAATGCAGACATCTTTAAAGGAAAACTTTAAAAAGTGAAATCTACATAAAATATCGCCCTCACAATCCATTTTTGCTTATCACGTTAAGCGTGATTATATTTTACACGACCTAAGATCACAAACTCCATTCCATGAGTAATTCTGTTACTATATCACCAGACAATTACCAGAAACTTACAGGCGTTGATTTAAAACTCGAAAATAAAATAAAACATAAGCTAAAATGCAAAAGAATTCCCACTAAAAACAAAGCAGATGCTACTGTGCACTGGGTCTATGCTGCTACATAAATGCCAAAGGGGTGTTCGCATCCTCAATAACATTAATAAGGTAATAGGACTTACTGAAAAACGAGAGCTCATGTTTATTCTATATCTAACAGCTTTGGGGTGACTACTGGCTTATTTTAGAGATCGCTGACGCCACCGTTGATGAGACCTGCTTCAATTCACTAAGGCAGGGAGTCCAACAATGCAGACAGTAGGAGAGATGTCGGTTGTTTGATGTATTCAAATAGTTTAAAACTATTTGGAAAGATATAGTGACAATAATATAAAGAAATCAGATACTGCAGTTTAGGCTGCTGTTGCATTCCAATTGACCCACTTTTGTCACCTTTTATAAATTCTGGTGGTAGCCAAAAAGCATCCTTTTAGTGTGGCATTTTTGGTTCCAGATCGAAAACCCCTCTACAAGGTGGGCACGCACACAGCATGTCCCACAAGTGATTTTTTTTTTGTGCCAATGCTCGATGGTTTACATTATGCACAAGATGCAAGGACCATGTTATCCATGCTAATTAATATAGCTAAATATGATGGCTGCAACAAATGTGCAAGCATCCACAGCAACCATCTTTGAAAGCATTTTATCATCACGAATCCTATTAAAAAATGGCCACCATGGTTGTGAGTGCATCCCCAGCAGCCATATGTATTGGAATATGTAGAAATAGAAAAACAAAAATTGAAAGATGACCGCTGTCCATGCATAGAACCATCTCTTAAAATGGTCAAAAAGCATTTTAGAATGGCCGCCCGACAATAGAGCCACAGGGAGACGAAAAATAGAGCAGTGACTTGGGGGTAAAAGAAGGAACTGTGGGTGCAAGAGGACATTGGGGATGGTGGGAAAACGAAGAGGGATCTATAAGAGTAGAGAGTGTGAGGGACACAATATAGTCTCTCACTGCAATGGAATGTTGGATGTCAACAGTGGAAGGACACATCAACCATTCAGAACACTGTGAGACTGAAATGTTCCTGGGCAGGAAAAACACAAGAAAGGGAAGAATGCCACTGAATCAGGAACAGGGAAGTGAGACAGAAAACAAAGCCATTCAGTCAAGAGCAAGGGTCTGATCCAAAGCTCACTCTATGTATAACTAATGTATTGGAAACAATAGGTCTTGCTAACAGATAGCTAAAGCTGTCAGTAGCCGAGACCTAGAAATAATGGCTTCACTTCCACAAAATATGCTTTAAAAAGTGGAACCATCAACAGTCCTCCGTAACCTATGTACAGATATCAGAACATTTGATTTAAGAGATGTTTCTAAAGTAATCCCCATGTAAGTGGGCACTAACTTGATACAACGCATAACCAGCGACAACCAACTCCAAGTCACACCTAAATAAACATGCACCAATGTATTCAGGACCCATTAGAGCGGCCTCCTTACAACAAACTAATCAAAACTGCCATGGCGATTTAATTTCCCCTGGGTGCTTGAAGACAGACATAGATGCGAATACTTACAAACTCAATTCAGACAAACGTTTTTATAAGCGTTAGAAAATTTAAAACAGATATGTTGGACAGACGGTGGGGCAATTTCAATGTCTTAATGAAAGTGAATTTTTTAAGGTTAAGTAGTGAAGTTGGTAGGAAGGAGATTTCGATAGCCTCAATGTAGAAGCATACATTTCAGGAAGTCACTATCCACTATCATTTTAGCTTTAAAGGTATTTGTAGTATGCATAATTTGGGGGAAATTATGCCTTCTCAGTGAGATTTGAGACCACTTTAGGTTTTTCAAGTGGTAACATGTTTCCTCAACGCTTGAAGAAAAAATAAACATCAAGGTTACTTGTTCCACTTCACACCATAAGCCTCATTTACTGGGGTTTGTGGATACTGGACTTGGAGTCCTTCCTCAATAGTCTTCAGGACTTTTATGGCCTCTAATACCGAAGAGCCATAATTCCTCCGCTCAATCACTAAACGTTTGGGCAAATCACTCACATTTCAGCATCCTTGGGAAGACTAGGTTTAGGGAGAAGTGACTAGTCATATCTTATTTCAATGCATGAACGATTGAGAACGGATAACCTACTATTTTAAAAAAAGCTGGCAAAGGGTTGTCTTTTGTACATAAAAATGAGTGGACTGTTGCAGATCTGACAAGTATTGCTAGAACGTTTGCTGCTGGAAGCAAATGTCTTACTCTCCTGGATAACAAACAAGGCCATAGCAAAGCTATACAGAGTTAGTCAAACCATGACAACAACAAAAGTAAGAACTAGATGGGCAGGGGAGGTATTAGGAGATGAACGGTCTCAAGTCCTAGGTTTTACAAGAGAGGTGGCTATAAGCTCATCATTTAGGTGACTGCAAATAAAGTGCTTACGTATGGCACACTATTTGAGAAACTGGGTGGATATATTGGATGAACTCCAAGGGTAGTTGGGTGGGAAATTAATCTGCATCTCAATCTGGCGTTAGTGATTAATCCTCCTCAGCTTAATAGCAACCCCCTATTTTCATCTGATTGTTGTTCAAACTTGAACCTTAAAAGAGTTACCTCATTATAGTATTTTCCTTTCTTTGAATTCCATTCATTAAATATGGCACCAGCTGCTATTATTCCTGTTATTTGAAGACATGCGGTTATAGCATTATTGCTGCAACAAGGACTCCAGGCCTAGAAAAATCATTAAAATGTTACTAGACCTGCAGGTCTAGTGACTTAAATAATCTATTCAACCTACTTGTAATGCTCTTGACCCATAAAATGGTTTCAAATGATGTGATCGTGGGCAAAGAATTTAATTAATTGAGCTGCCATTTTCTTCATTATCAAATATGAGAGCACCTACAAATGTGCGAGTTCAGCATGTGTGCTGTACAAATAAATTCTTTTGTTTGATTTAATAGACTTAACTTCCTTTCCATATATAATACAAATCTAGCCACATATAGGATACACATGACCCCTGATTTGCCTCTTAGTTCATTAACATCCTTTTCATCAGGGCGGGGGAAGGAATATTTCTCAAATCATATTTAACAACTATCACTTTTAATATATGCATAACTAAAGCATAAAGTGGTAGCACACTGTCATTTGTGATCAGCAGATTTTACATTGAAATGGCCACAAACTTTCCCACTGACTTGCAGCTTTACTGATAAAACTATATAGTGTACAAACAATAATGTTTGGAAATAAAATTTCTACAAATGTGTGTCACTTGCACATCACCAAGA
Organism: Calotriton arnoldi; assembly: GCA_963921515.1. Taxonomy (NCBI): domain Eukaryota; kingdom Metazoa; phylum Chordata; class Amphibia; order Caudata; family Salamandridae; genus Calotriton; species Calotriton arnoldi. Next base: position 1,507,549 of record CAWUFW010003346.1, on the reverse strand, counting down.
AGAGTGTTCTGGTTTGTTTTGCTCCTATTTAACTCTGTTTGCATCACACTTCTTAATTACAGAAAAACTATGCTTTTGTATTTCCTGATATATTTTGAAATATTTGTAATATTAATTTACAGGCTATTTATTTAAATGTTATGTGTTAGAGATAAAAACCTGACATCTTCAGACAGCTCACTTGACAAAAACCTCTAACTCTAGTAAGAGAGAGAAAAATAAATCTCATTTTCCAAGCAGCAATTAGTTAAAAGACAAACTGACATTTGACCTCTTTCCTTGAACAGACAGCAAATGCTCAAGATAATAACAAGTTTTAATAGGATATTTATTGGTCATTCACTTTCTGAATGAACAGTACACCTGTTCCTTTCCAGCCTGAGTTTACTCGCTAGATGGGACTAGCAGGTGCTAAAAATAGTTTGACCTGATAAAAGTTTACTCACAAAATGTGAGAGGGCAAGTAGATTTTTCGAGGCCTGGACTCCCTGTTGGAGGGGGAGATGTTACCTTTGTGGTTTAGGCCCACGAAACAAATAAAACAGAGAGGTATTCTACTCTTGGGTTTACTTTCCTGCAGTCGAGGGTGCTACACAGAGATTTCACACATACACACCAGCTGCCTTACCAGAACAATACACAACTTATGAAGTTTTAGAAATACCATTAACATATCAGGAACCTCAGAATTGGTTCCAAGGCGCCCTCCCACATCCACTAAACAATATAAGACTAGGACCCCACAGCAATGAGAATGTGACCTGGCCAGTCCTAGCCGGCTATACACCATATCGAAATTTAGCACCATTAAATGTTGCAAACCTCTGTACTCTATACACAGGTCTAGTTAGACTATATAGACGTTTAACACAGTTTGTTATGCATACAATAACTACCCCAGTGAGGGATGTTCAAGCAGTGCAGCCACAGCTAGCTGTGCCTGCAATTAGTCGTCACCACTAACGACATTATGGGTAAAGTTCCTGCCAGCCGGGAAGGTATTCTGTTCTGGATTGCACAAAAAATAAACCAACTTGAAGCAGTGTTTCCCTGTACGGAACCCCAAGACAAACATAGAATTCTCACAATGTGCCTACCACTTGGTATGGTTACCCCAGTACAGCATTGTGCCACCTTGGGCACAGTCTTTGCTGCCATTTATACCATAACACATGGTACAGCATCTATTTGTTTAAAGGTATGATTAGACTTAAACACACATTTAGCCAGAGTAGATCACATAGTTTGGGGATCTGCTGCTCATTGCCACAAATAAAAATTTTCGACAAACAGAAATTGCTTATCTCGGTGTCTTATTTTTGGGGTACGAGTTGTCAAATCAAGGCAAAAGCCTTACCCTATTTGGAGAAATGTGCCCTCTTACAACCACAATACACCATCAAAAAGCTACTGTCAGGCTTTCTCAACTTTAGTAGAAGATATATAGCAGACAATGCACAACGGCTTAAACCATTGTACGACTTTATTCGTCCTGATTATTCAGACAAACATTGGACTTCAGACCTTAATGATATCTTCAGAAAAATGCAAACTGACATGCTTGCATCTAGACACTTACACTCGTGCTAACACAACTAACTTCGTGATCCGCATAATTGTGGGATCCACTGGCTACACGTCACCTTTAATGAGGGTGACACTGTGCAAATTGCATATAAATTTCATTTATATTCCAATGCTGAAATGCGTTTTACATCTACAGAATAAAGTGATTGCAGTTCAGATAGCTGTTATAAAGGAAAGACCATTGGCTCAGGGGAAACGCATAATTGTGGTTACTACCATACCAGCGTTAGAGGCTGTCACTAAGACAAGTGTTCCTAATGCAAAAGCCTTACATCTAAGATGGATACAATGGACCACCTCCTTAACAGCTACTGATGTTGACTATGTCTTTGACCCTACCTTGCAAAAGTAAGAGTTCCTCCAATATGGACAATAATACCCTGCACCCAGTGATGTTTTGCTTCTTGAACAGTATGATTACATAATCTATACTGATGGTTCAGCTCAGCCCACAAAAGACACCACGCAACGATATTCCGCTGCATGCGCAGCAGTAAGATGTGTCATGACAAATGGAGAATTCCATCAACAAAAAACATTTATACAATCCTTAGGGGATTGTATGTCTCAACTGGCTGAAATAAAAGCTTTAATTTTAGCACTAGAGAATAATGATCCTGAATTCCCCACACTCATAGGGTACGATTTGTATTACTGTGTCAAGTCTTTCAATAAACATTTATATTATTGGCGCTTCAATGGATTCAGAGATTCTAAAGGAAACATTATTAACCATGGATTGCTTTGGGGAAAAGTGGTACATCTTAAAGAATGTTTGCCACAGGCTCATGTACTTCATACATTGAGTCACCAACTGTTGGACTTGGCCCTTATTGCAGGGTCATCCCTAAACTTTTTTGCCTTTCTCCTAGCCTTTTTTCTGACATGGTGTTGGTGGTTTTAGGACTCTGGGCACTTTAGCACTGCTGTCCAGTGTAAAGTGCGTGTGCTCTCTGTGATAAATATGGTAAGATTGGTCTACACCTGTTTGGCCCATTTAATTTACCTGTCAGTCCCTTGTAAAGTGGTATCTCATATACCCAGGGCTGGTAAATTAAATGCTACTGGTGGGCTTGCAGCGCTGATTGAGCCACCCACCAAAGTAGCCTTTTCAAACCTATCTCAGGCCTCTGCCATTGCAGGGCCTGTGCGCGCAGTGTTACTGCCGCTGTCACGTGGCACCTAAAGTGTGTGCCATGTCTGTGAACCCCCTTTTACTGCATGTCAGTCACCCCTAAGGTAGGCCCTAGCTAGCCCTATGGGCAGGGTGCATTGTAGGAAAAGGTAGGACATGTACCTTAAGTGTGTGACATGTCCTGGTAGTGACAAACAGCCATTTTGGTTTCTCACTACTGTGAGGCTGCCCTCCCATAGGAATGCATTGGGGATTCCCTGATAAGTGTTTCAGTGGTAATTCCTGATATGAGAGGAGGAGCGTGGTCAAGTTTGGTATGGTTGGAATAGTAATAATAAATGCTACGCAATGGTGTGCGCAGATTTATTATAACTATTTTAGAAATGCCACTTTTAGAAGTTGGCATTTCTGTGTGCTTTGTGTCTGCCTGCCTGATGTGGATTGCATGTCTGGCTTTGGAGTGACAGGGGCTGGTGAGGTGTGTGTGGCTCCAGGAGCGGCAGGGTGAGTCAGCGCTAGGCTGAATAGGGCATCTGCATTTGGAGTAGTGGGTGGAGTAGTCCCCTCGCCCTGAATAGGTCTGTGCCTGCCTATGTGAATGCTGGCTCCGCCCCCCTGTGGTGTGTCTGATGACAGAGCCCCAACCTGACAAAGGGGAAGAGGAGCCCTGAAAACAAAGTGCTCCACACTCCCCAGAACCAGTTAGGACTGGTTCCCCCAAGCCCTGTGCCAGGGCAGACAAAGGAATTTGGGATATAAGTACTGGGGCTGTGACCCCATGAAGGTGTGCTTTTTGTGGGTGCTGCTTGGTGCTACTTGAGACCGGCAGGCTGCCGGTCTGCCAGGAGGAACCGCCGCTGGGGATTGACCTGCTGCCCTGCTTGGCAGCTGAGGGGTCTGCTGTCTGCCTTGGAGCCCCAGTGCGCTGGCCTGCCTGTGCCCTCCTTGGAGGGGAGTGCTAATTGCTCCCTGCTGATGTTTGCAGGTGGGAGTCCCTTAGAATATTGCCCAGACTTCCAGGTGGTGATTTAGCAGCAAGCGCGTGGTGAGCGCTTTTCCCTGAGCCCAAGAAAGGGGGGGGCTCCTGCTGACCAGCGCTTCGTGTGCGCACTACCTTCATTGCCCCTGCAAGCCAGTGCCGAGGAGCAGCGTATGGCCGTGCTGTGTGCAGAAGTGGCAGAGGCTCCGCTCCGCATTGTGTGGCAGAAGAGGCAGTAGGAGCAACGGAGACGTCCTCGCTCCGTGAAACCCCAGGACCGGAACCCAGGCGAGGAAGAAACAGAAAACCAGGCGGCGCCTGCCTGACTGTGGGCGGGGCTCCCGTGAGAGAAGAGGGAGCCCCGCGAGTTGTCTAAAGCCCATCGGGCAGCCGAGAAGGTCCACGAGAAGTAAGGAGGGGAGAGCTGCAGTAAGGGAGCGCTCTCCCTCCCTTTGTTTTGGGAAGAAACTACCCGAGTGCGGAGGTAGGCGGAAGACTGTGGGCGTGCCGGCCGGCAGGAAAGATGGAAACTCGCAGACTCGCCAGACCCCGTGGAAAAGGACCGGAGCCTCGCGGGCTCCCTGCGGCTGCACCCTCTACTGATTGGCCCAGCGAAAGTAGAAAGGTCCTGGTGAGTGAGGCTCACACGGCACGCGGATTGGTGCCTGCTCGGGCCAATTTTTCCCCCACAGAGGAGCCCCGGTGAGAGGGGCTCCCAAGGCACCGTGTTGGTGCCCACTTGTTCCACAGCTGTACCGCCACATCGCGGCAGCTGCGACGTTAGGGGGCATTTCTTGGCTAAAGGAAAGCTAAGGGTGGACCGCACCCTAGCCCCCATTGTGTTTCGGGCCCGTGGGGTCCATGGTTCTACTGCTTCCACAGCAAGGGGGCTAGAGGAGGCCCCGTGTGAGGGACACGCGGTGAGGAGAGCCCTGACTTTCGAGGAAGGGCATTGCGGGGCGAGCCCAGGACAGGGCCCCCGTTTAGAGACACCGACGTGGGGGACAGGAACCGCGTGGCAGGTGTGTTATGGTGCCCAGTTGCTGATGGGATACCTAGCACATTATACTGGTCAGGTTTTGCCTTATAGGCTGTCCTAGGTGATGTTAGGACGTGCACCGCTGTTGGTGAGGTTTAGGTATCACATGTTATGCTTAGTACCCTGGTGTGCAGTGTTTATTAGGGTACACTGCTGCTGATTATGTTGTATGCATAATAGGCTATTCTATGCAATGCTATGATTTCATGCCTAATGGGGTTTATACCTAATGTGATGGATGCATAATGTGTTTATGCCTACAGTGATTGCATAATGTGTTTATGCTTAGGATATTTAGGCGTAATGTGATTTATGCGTAATGTTCTGGCCTAATGTGATGAAGATCTAATGTGTTTATGTTGCAGGTGCTAATGCTAAGTACAGTATTTTACCAGTAATCACTGGTTGTGGCTTATATCTACTACTTGTGCTTTCTAAAGGTTCTGACAGTGGCCCGATTGGCCCTGTCATGTATATAATCCCCTGTGAATATTGCCCAGTGCCGGTTGGCACAGTGTATATTGTGTGATTATGATTCTAATGTGTTTTGGATAATACAAAGGCTATTTTTTATATAACCTTGTGTGGAGTTTCTTTTGTGGTGTGCCTAGTATGTTGCTGCTGTGTGAGTGTGTTGCGCAAACGCTTTACACATTGCCTCTGGGATAAGCCTGACTGCTCGTGCCAAGCTATCAAGGGGGTGAGCAGGGGTTATCTTCAGCGTGTAACTCCCTTGCCCTGACTAAAGTAGTGGTTTCTGCCTGGCTTAGGCGCATACCCTAGCCAACCAGAAATCCCATTTCTAACACCAGCGTGTTGGAATACACGTTGTACGGAATTCACTGCCTGATGAAGCTGCCAAATCAGAGGTTCAGACTGCTGATGTTAACTGCAGTTACTCGTTCACACACAAAGGTGGGTGATGACATCATGGTTGCTGCCAATGCTTCACAGAATGGCACTCCATTACCTAAAAATATCCAGCAGAATACTCCTACCTACTGAGTCCCAAAAACATTCTTTTTACTCACATTCCCGGAGTGGGTGATCGGGTGATACCTAACTAGGACTGCAGGTTAGAATTAATCAAAGCTGCTTCCGAGATGAGTGCTCAAATGAAATTTCCAAATGTTCTGCCACTGACAAAGTGAAGTGCAACCAGCAACTTCTGGCTGGATTCTTTAAGTTGGGGATCTAGTTTGAGAGAAGATTACCAAAAGAAATAATTTGGTCCATCATACAGAGCACCAGTGCCAGTCCTTGGCAATCAAGGTACCAGAACTGTGATTTTGCCACCTCTTGCTGGTCGTAGAAACAAACGGTTTGCTTCCATTGATCTGATCAAACCACAACTTGTGGTCAGTCCTACACAGTAGGCCACGAGGGCTCCTTGGTAGTTACCTGCTTCCTCTCGCTACCATATAGGAAATCACTCTACAAGCATTAAATAATACCAATACTGATTCTCCCTGGCTGGGGACTTCAGATGCTGAACGTTTACTACTTCCTGCAACTACAACTGATACAGGATGCCCATCAGATTTGAATTTACAGTTTTTTACTGCTTCTCCTAACAACGAAGTTGTTTATAACCAACTACCTTTGGAGGTGCCTACCAGTTCTCCATTACCACCTGAGGTTCCTGCTTTTGCACAAACTTCATCTGGCTACTATGCCGACATTGATGATTTTTCATCTGATTCCCAACATACTATCCTGCAAGGTGCATTTTTTCTGAATAAAACTGAATTTTCTGATTCCCACAGGGTCCTATATGTGGATTTCCCTTTCACTACTTTCCCATTCATGTTGATTGGATTTGCTACAGTATTTTTCTTGCTTCTAAACTGACATTACCTTCCAGAATGCTCTGCTGTTGAACTGGTGGCTGAGGTACTGAAGCCTCATTTTTCTTCACATAAAGTGCAAAGAGACCTGTCCCTTGTGAACATTTCTGCATTTCCAGTGCCTGATGGAATTGTTTGGGATAAGGTCCCATTTGATGTTTTTTCGGTCCTACAGAAACTTTGCAAATTCCTTACGTGTTTAACCCCTTCGGTGCGTCGGACGGCCGGGGGCTGTCCGACGCACCAGTGCTCTTGTGCATCAGACGGCCCCCGGCCGTCCTCGCACATGGCGCAGGGAATCCCTCTGATGCGGGCGCCAGAGGGATTCCCTTTACCCCCCAACAGCCTCGGGAGCTGGAGAAGAGCTTTCCCAGCTCCCGAGGCGGTCTGCTTTGTTTCCCTGAAATGACGATCAGCGCGCATGTCGCACTGACGTCATTTCAGTGAAACCGAAACTGAAATGAGCCAAGAGGCTCATTTCAGTTTCGCTTTCTACGTGCTCAGGGGGCTATCTCAGCCCCCTGAGCACGTAGAAAGTCAGGAGAGGTATCGTTGGAAAGGGGAGAATCCTGGATTCCCCTGAGTGTCTAGTTTTCAATAATGTATAGGTTTGCTAGGTTTCCCTAGGTGCCGCCAGAGCTAGGGTTTAAAATCTACAGCTAGGCACTTTGCTATAAAAGGGTCAGTTTTCACTGTGAAAATGTGTTGTGTCCACGTTGCGTTTTGGGCCGTTTCCTGTCGCGGGCACTAGGCCTACCCACACAAGTGAGGTACCATTTTTCTCGGAAGACTTTGGGGAATGCGGGGTGGGTGGAATTTTGTGGATCCACGCAGATTCCAGAACTTTCCTTCACAGAAATGTGAGGAAAATGTGGGTTTTTTGACAAAGTTTGAGGTTTGCAAGGGATTTGGGCTACATAACCTGGTGGGAGCCAGACAAGTCACCCCAACCTGTATTCCCCTCGGTGTCTAGTTCTCAAAAATGTATAGGTTTGCTAGGTTTCCCTAGGTGCCGGCAGAACTAGGGTTCAAAATCTACAGCTAGGCACTTTGCAAAAAAAGGGTCAGTGATCACTGTGAAAATGTGGTGTGTCCATGTTGCGTTTTGGGCTGTTTCCTGTCCCGGGCACTAGGCCTACCCACACAAGTGAGGTACCATTTTTCTCGGAAGACTTTGGGGAATGCTGGGTAGGTAGAATTTTGTGGATCCACACAGATTCCAGAACTTTCCACCACAGAAATGTGAGGAAAATGTGTTTTATTTTTTACAAAGTTTGAGGTTTGCAAGGGATTCTGGGTAACAGAACCTGGTGAGAGCCAGACAAGTCACCCCATCCTGTATTCCCCTGGGTGTCTAGTTTTCAAAAATGTATAGGTTTGCTAGGTTTCCCTAGGTGCCGGCAGAGCTAGGGTTAAAAAAACATACAGCTAGGCACTTTGCAAAAAAAGGGTCAGTTTTCACTGTAAAAATGAAGTGTGTCCACGTTGCGCTTTGAGCCGTTTCCTGTCGCGGGCACTAGGCCTACCCACACAAGTGAGGTACCATTTTTATCGGGAGACTTAGGGTAACACAGAATTGTATAGAAACTGTTATTACCTATTGACTCTCGATGCATTTCTGCCTTCCAGATGAAAGACAATGTGTAAAAAGAAGTCACTTTGAAAAATGTCCTATAATTCTCATGCTAGTATGGGTACTCACAATTTCGGAAATGTGCAAATAGCTACTGTTTCTAAACTCTATATTTTGTTCCAATTTCAGAAATACATAGGTGTCTTTCATCCCGATTTTTCACTGGATATATTTTCCCAAATTAATTGCTATATACCCGGTACATAATAAAAAAACATTGCAAGACGCTGCTCAGTTATTGGCTCTGGGTTCGTCGGGTTCTTGGTGAACCTACAAGTCCTATATATCCCCACAACCAGAAAGGTCCAGCGGATGTAATGGTATATTGCTTTCAAACATCTGTTATAATTAGAAGAAGTTACAGGTTAAAATGTTGACACAAATGGCTGTTTTTTTCAACTCATTTGCAATTCTTCCTATTTTCAACTGTTAGTTTCTATAAAGAAACCTTGAAGGATCTACACAAATGACCCCTTCGTGAATTCTGAATTTTGTCTACTTTTCTAAAATGTATAGCTTTCCAGGATCCATTATTGCTTTCATACCAATTTCTACCATTAACTGGAAGAAGGTTGAAAGCACAAAAAATAGCAAAAATAGGCTATGTCCCAGTAAAATGCCAAAACTGTGTAAAAAATGTTGGTTTTCTGACAAAAGTCTGTCAGTCCCTGAAAGCTGGGAAAATGGTGATTTAAGCCCCACAAACCCTTTGTTGATACCATTTGTAGGGGAAAAACCAGATGCTTTCATTTGCAGCACTTTTTTCCCATTTTTTCAACAACAAAAAAAAATTAGCTGTATTTTGGCTAATTTCTGGGTCCCCTCCAGGGGATTCCACAAACCCTGGGTACCTTTAGAATCCCTGTGATGTTGGAAGAAAAGGACGCAAATTTGGCATGGATACCTTATGTGGTCAAAAAGTTACAGGGGCCTAAGCGCGAACTACCACAAATAGCCAAAAAAAGGCTTAGCACGGGGGGGGGGGAAGACCTAGCAGCGAAGGGGTTAAAGAAGCTATGGACAAAGTTATTACCCCTGGCTACATCTCTGATGAATGTTGAAACGTTCAAGAGCATGTTTTCTGAACTTGTCTTATATATTAAATGAAACTGAAAATTTGTATTTAAATTCTGCTAATTATGGTACAATGTTTTGCTCACCACTATTTACATACAGCTAGTACTCCACGTACGGTTTTCAATTACACACAATGGGAACAATGCCCGACACTACCAGTGGGTAGTTGAAAAACATATTTGTAAACTTTTGCATATTTTTCTGGCCACAACCCTATAGACATAGTTTCTTAATAAGTTTACCCCTTCCCCAGCGAAGAAAAATATGCCGACCCAAACAAAATTAAACTAGTCAGATTCATTTATTTCCCAGCTGGCCATACTAGGCTATGAATATTGGAAAGAAAACATTGATTAAAATCAATTTGGGGAACCTGACCACAATGTTGCAGCAAACTACCTACCTAGGTTTGGCTAAAATGAAAGACTTGAACGCACCTCGCTTTCTCTATTACATGTTTTGACAATTGTCAACACTTTGTAACTTTTACAGAAGAACAGCTCAATAATATGATACAGAATGGTACATACAACTCTTCACTCTCAGGTTGAGATGGGTGGTTAGTGTGGCCAGTTGACACTAATGGTTGTAAAGCACGCTTTTTGAACTTCTCCATGGGTTTTAAAGCTAGTAGACCAGACCCCAGTCACATGCAGTCACAACATTCAGGGGTGGTTTCCACCTATAGCGTAGTAAAGGTATGCCAACGATGGTTACAACATTCCACATTATCTGCATTTAAATAACATCTATCTCTCCTTTCTGATGACATGGATTTACAAGATTTCTTGCTGGGTCCTACATCTTCACGTTCTAAAAGATTCATGTACATCACTTACACTGAACTGTGGAAAATTTAGGGGTGTGGCAAAGCCGCCAACCGTAATGGCCGTGTAGGCTTGGAGCTCCGCAGCTACACCTCGGCAACCAGCCGCCCAGGCGGCGTGAGCCGCGACAACGAGACTGGCGATGGTGCGGGTGAGGCAGTGTAGGTGGCCAGCACCGAGAGTGATCCTGGGGGCGGACGCAGTACGTGTCAGCACCGACGAGGTAGGCCCGTGAGAGGAGGGGCCTACCTCCATGCGAGAAGTCGGGGGCTCGATTCGAGGGGAGCCGGCAGGCGCACCGGAAGGGCCGGGAGGAATCGATCGTAGGGCAGGCGTGTCGCAGCTGAACTGGGCTGGACATTGGAGAGGTAAGCGGTGGGGGCACCCAGTTTCCCTAGCCTCAATTCAGAGAGCCCCACAGATGCTTCCCTAAAGGCCCCGCGGTGACAGGGTCCACAAGTGAGCCTGGGGGCCGGTCATCGGGCCGGGAGCTGTGGGGCCATATAGAAGCCCCCCACTGCCGCACAGAGCCTGGCCGGGCACCTGCAGGACCCTGGCTGTTGCCCCCTAGCCTCATCTCCCAAAATTAAATAAGCGGCACAGGCTGTAAAATAAACTATCTCCCACACCGGGATGTATTAACAAGATGGCGCAGATACAGGCCAAGCGCCAGTGAACCTAGGGGCACAGACGGAGAACGGGTTGTGGCGCATCCCTCCTCTGCTAACGCAGTGTTGCTTGCAAAAGTTAAACCACACAGGAGCTCAGTTTGTCACCCAGGCTTGGGGCATGGACAGGAGGGACCCCAAACAAAGACAGCTCACGTTCAAGACGCCAGGCCGCGGCGTGGAGGCTCAGCAAGTCAGCATGGTGGAGGGAGGTGGAACACAAAAGGCTGCGGTGGCCGGGGCAGACGCCATGTTGGTGGAACTCCGGGCGGGCTTTAAAGCCCTGGACACCCGCTTTGATGCCCTAGATAAGAGGCTGGACACCATGGACATCAGGCTTGACCAACAGGAGGGGCGCTTAACGACCGCAGAGGGCAGGATCTCCGACCTGGAGGATGGCGCTGCCCAAACCACAAAAAAGCTTGAACACATGGAGAAATTGCTCAAGTCAATCTCCATTAAGAACGAAGATTTGGAGGCGCGGGGTGGCGCAACAACATATGGGTAGTGGGTATACCCAAGTCCACTAACACCGGGCGACTGGAAGGGTTCATGGAGGCGCTGCTGACTGATCTTTTTGGACGGGAGTCCTTCAACTCTACCTTCGTTGTGGAACGCGCGCATCGTACCCTAGGACCGCGCCCCAACCCAGGCTGCCCTCCACTGCCAATTATAGCCCGCCTGCTCAATTTTAAAGACCGGGACACCGCATTGAGGATGGCACAAGAAAAGGGCTCCCTCGAGTGGCAGGAGTCCTCCATATCCCTGTACACGGACTTTACCGCAATAGTGCAGGATGCCAGACGGAAGTATGCCGGAATGAAGGCGAACCTTCGCAAGCTAGGACTGCGCTATGGGATGTTATACCCCGCCTGTCTGAAGGTGGACGTGGATGGCCGCGCTCGCGTGTCTTTGACTCTCCCCATGATGCCCAGGAATTTTGCCAGGCCTATTCCAAGTCAGGGCGACAGCGTGGAATACCCTCTCTGCAACATTCACAGAACATCCCCGACTCTGGTGCGAGTGTGGACCTCTTTTCGGCCAGTTAAAAAGACCATGACATCGCTAAGGACAGTGGTAGTACTGTGTCCCATTGCATATATCAAGGCCCGTTTCAGTTTTTTCTCACCTCCTTGTCAGTGCTGCGGTGGCTGCTGCCCGAGGTGGACTGTACTTCATCCACACAGGCGCTAATGCGCCAACAGGACCAGGGAAGCAGCATGGCGTTGCTACCCCCCTAGTGCAGATGCACTTACTATGTTTGCCACAGTATTGTAGAATGCTTTTTTCTCTTGTATGCTTGAATTTCTTAGTTGTGGGTTGGGTTTTTCCCCCGAAGTTAGGTGCGGGGGATGGAAGGGGGGCTATGGGGTTTTCAAGCAATCTTTCGCAATGTGGTTCCCTCAAACTTTTCTCTTGCAGTGCAGTAACGGCTATTCAGGTACAGGCAATTCACGTAACCTCGTTCTAGATTATGGTTAATAGGGTACAACCAGAAGCCAACATTGCGATGATGTTCTGGAATGTAAGGGGCCTCAATAATGCACGTAAATGTAAGCAAGTATCCAATTATTTGCAAAGCCACCAGGTGGACATTGCCTTTCTACAGGAGACGCATTTGGCGCCCTCTGCCCTGTCTACCTTGGCCGCCAATTGGGGAGCTGTCAGGAGTCCGCTGGCAACGGTGGACCCGATTGGCCCCCTGACCCGGTTAACGGCCTGATGTTGCCTTCTACGCAGGCCGGTGTAGAGCCCTTTAAGGAAACTCCGTTGGAGGAGTCCCCGGAGGCGTGGCCCGTGACGTCAGCATCCGCCGACCAATCAGAGCGGGGAGAAGTCGGAACAAGAGAGGAGAGACCCGGGACGTATGAGGAAGGAAAATCCCAACCGGCAGGACCTCTGGCGGCGTGGAGGTCGGAGAACACAGACGGTCGGAGAGGAATCGTGAGACAAAACACCGCGGACGACGAAGACGTCAAGCCAGGAGGCCAACGAAATCGCGTTCCGCCCCGCCGCCCTCCAGGAGGAGGGAGGCTTGACAAGGTACGGGCGACAATCCAGGGGTTTTCAGGGCACGGGTAGGGGGGGAGCGGTAATCAAGAGGGAGGTCACGTCAGGAATCCGCACGGTGTTGGTGGTGTATCTTCCCTCACTCCCCGATCCCTTAAACAAGGAAAGACGCAGCATCCCCACTGACCCTGCTCTATGCTTTCTTTTTGGGTGTGTGGACCGGTGACCCGCGGACGAGGGGAGAAGGCGAGACGGACCAGCGTCCATCGTAATCCAGGACCAAGAGGCGACTCCCACAGCGGCCCTACCAAGGGGAGGACCCTGCTGCCCATAAACTCACCTTCAAGCTAATAAATACGCTTTTCACCTCATCCCTGGTCTCCTTGTGGCTCAGTGTACCTCCTGACAGTGAATCCGTGACAGGAGCACATAGATATTTTGCAGGCTACAGTTCTTATGCCAGAGGGATTGCAATATTGATTCATAGGCGGGTGCCCTTTCGTGAGGTGGCGGTGTACAGAGATGTCGGTGGGCGATACTTGCTGGTCAAGGGATGTTTATTAGAGCATTCAGTAATACTTGTCAATGTTTATGCACCAAATGTTGATGATCCCGACTTTTTCAAATCCATTCATGTCCAAATTGAGCATATGGGGGCGGACCAGATCTGCTTGGGTGGGGACCTTAACATACTTCTCGACCCAGCGAGAGACAGCACAGCAACCACCACAGACACCAAGCCTAGAGCTAGGTGCTCGTTGTCAGACATTAGAGAGGCATACGGGTTGGTGGACGCATGGAGATATCACTGTCCTGGCCAAGACGGGTACACCCATTACTCTGCCCCGCACAACACATGGACCCGGTTAGATTATTGGCTCCTCACCGCAGAGGCAGCTTTGTGGGTTAGCACAATTCGTCATCTCCCACGCACATTGTCGGACCACTCCCCCGTCCTGATGCAGCTGAGAATCCCACGTGCAGGGGGTGTTAAAAGACCGTGGAGATTCCCCGACATGGCCTTGAGGGACGCCGTATTTGAGTCGGAACTCCACGATGCGATACTGGAGTATTTTACACTTAACGTTGGCACTGTGAATTCGAAGGCCACACTATGGGAGGCTTTTAAGGCGTACACTAGGGGAGTGTGCATCTCAAAGAGCACTGGAGTACTTAGAGACTTCCGTCGCACACTATCACAATTGGAAGCGCAGTTGGTGGAAATTGATAAGAGTGACGCTGCCCTTTCACACACCCCCAGTTTACAACGCCGTGCATCCCTTATGGCTGAGTTCCATGAGGCGGCAGAGCGGGAGGCACACTATTTGGACAAGTATGCAGTGGCCAGGCGATATGGGGAGGGGGAACGGCTGCGTAGAACCCGTGCCAGATTGACGCAACAAACCCACAAGCCAACATATATAGCCGAATTACACGGGCAGGAGGGCTCGCGGATAACTAGCAACGTAGGCGTCCTCGAGGAGGTCCTCACTTATTATGTTAACTTATACACCTCCAGAGCTGCGGGGGACCCGATGGCATACAGGGATTATTTAGATGAGATCTCCCTGGTCTGGCTAGAAAAAGCACATCAGGAATTCTTGGCCGAACCTTTTACCGAAGACGAGGTAAATCGAAGCCATCGATGCACTGGATGGCTCCAAAGCCCAGGGGCTCGATGGGTTCACTGGCTGCTTCTATAAGTTCAAAGCGATCCTTGCCCCATACCTTATAGATATGTATCAGGAGGCGGTTGAATCGTGAGTGCCTCCCCCCACACTTAGGGAGGCGGTTATAATACTTCTCTCTAAACCCGGGAAAGACCCATTGAAATGCAGCTCATATAGACAGCTTTCACCTTTAAACTTCGACAACAAGATTCTAGCCAAGCTAATGGCAACGCGACTTGCCCTGATTATTGACCAAATGATCTCACCCGCCCAGTCAGGATTCATCCCCCATAAATCGACTGCCCTGAATCTCCGTACCATATTCGCCACACTGCACAGAATATCTCCATCGGTCCCTGCGGCGGCCGTGCTGCTCGATGCGGAAAAGGCTTTTGACTCCCTTGGGTGGCCCTTTTTGTACGTCACACTGGGTCGCCTTGGGGTGCCGGAGCGGTTCCTAGCAGTCATCAAATTATTATTTACACTATGGCGCGAATTCGCCTCAATGGTACGTTAACTGCCGCATTTTCGCTTACACGGGGAACACAGCAGGGGTGCCCACTCTCCCCCCAGTTGTTCGTCCTGGCATTGGATCCACTGGTGCGGCATCTGCAGGAGGGGCACAGCCACCGTAGCCTGCAGTTCAATACTGGTCCTTTACTCCTCACACTGTATTCGGACGATATCATACTTTATGTACGGCACCCAGATGACAACCTTGCACCATTTCTCCATGAAGTTACTAGGTACGGCACCTTGTCGGGCCTTTGCATCAATTGGGAAAAGTCGGAGGTCTTTCCGTTTACTGCGGCGCCCTGTAGTGGGACGGCGGAGTATCCCATGGTGTGGTGCGAAGACTCCGTTAAATACTTCGGTATCCATATACACAGAGATGCGGATCGCATCCTACAACTTAATTACGGCCCGGTGATGGAGAGGCTGGGATGCAACATAGAGCACTGGTTGACACTGCCCCTGACTATGGCGGGACGGATCGCCATTGTTAAAATGGTAGTCCTCCTGCAATTTTTGTATCTATTTCAAAACATCCCCATTCCATTGTATAATAGTTTTGTTTCCACCCTTCGGACACACTTGATTCGGCTGGCATGGGGTGGCAGGCAACCCCGGATTAGCTGGGATACACTAATGTTGAAGTATGAGAGAGGAGGGTTTGGGGTGCCAAACTTCCGTATTTATTACTTGGTAGCACAGGCAAGCTTTGCTCTGCACTGGTATCACGCGGCTGCCAGGGTTCCATACTTTAGGCCGTAGGCCGATCTGGCACTCTTGGCGTCCCTTAACACGCTACTACCTGTTGGGCTCCCGCGGGACCCACAAGATATTCAGACGCTCTCTACAACGAGCTGGGCCTGGCGCCGACTACTCAACATAATGTTATATTTCATATAGGTACCATAATATAGGTCTCGGTAATTTCATTACCTTTCACCTATATTCTTCCCTACATTACACTTGTCACGGTTTACAGGGACTGACCTTTTACCTAGATACGACACTGCATTCAGAACGCAGGTTTTCCCTAGTTCGAAATGTCATACATTATGCATGAGGATTCTTGGAAGCACAGCAAGACTACCATCTCCTGTATAAAATCTATGTATAAAGTTCATGACCGACGTCATTCTTAGGCCGACACAGTAATACAGCAAGGTAGGACCTCTGGGGAGACCTATGGGTATATATACATCACATCTTGCCAAGATAGACAGAGGAGACCGAGACTTCCCGGCAGACACACTGACCAGAGACGCTGAGGTTCCTGCATGCAGACACTCCAGCTCACAGTGGTCTAACATCCCTCGCGGGGTGTCCAGCTCGAGACCAGGACGGGGTTTCATAGTCTCTCACTTCAGGTAATGGGGCTGACTAAATTCTAGAGGGATTCTTGGCTTAACACCTATATACATGCTAGGTACATCTAGTTAGGGAGACATCGTAGGAGTACGCAGCTTTTATAATGTGTTTTATATATTCGTATGTATTCATGATTATTGTAAGATGGTAGAATTATACCATCCATTTACCTTTATAGTACTGCTAATCATTTATATCTTATACTGTCTAATGGTTGTTGCAGCTCATATATTATACACCAGATTAACGACTGTTCAATAAATTCTTATTGAAAACGCCCAGCCTGTTTATTCTGTGTATCTCTCCGAGACAGACTAAGTAAGCACGAGTGACTGAGCGAAAGGTAGTATATTGTTTCCACGGTCCTGAGGGATCAGGGTTATCATGTTCGATGGTTGCCAAGAACTATTCTCTCCTTGGTAAAAGGAGATTCTAGTGGCACTGTGAGCTAGTTGGTACAAGAGGCCTGGTGGGGGTGTCCGGAATCAGTCTGACACCAATCCTACAGTGTATGTTGTCTAAACGTGCAGATCCTGTATATTTTTTATAGCAGCTACACGACAATAACTGGATCCCGCATCCTGTACTCCTCCTCATTACCAGTAGCAGGTAATAGCTGGATCCCCATCCTGCAAGAGACGCTCGTAAAATGGACGCTGGCAAAATTTCATTTGGAAACGTTTGGAGACCTGTTCCCCAGTGGGCATATTTTCTCCCGTACGGAGGATCCCCGTTTTCGAGGCCACAGTTATGGATCATTTCATACTGCAAAGGTTGCAGAGGGCACTGAGCACTAACATTTTTAGCTACCCGCTCAAACCTCCCGAATTCCCCCTTTTGACAGGTATCATCAAAGATAGAAGTGGGATCCACCTTATGTCCAAATTATATAAGGCTGCTGTGTCTTTGCTTCCCAGCCGGTATACCGGGGTGTGGGCGGCCTGGGCCATCCCATCTCCGACTCACTGTGGAGTCGCTGCTGCACACAAATACGCTCAGTTTCCCCCAATCACCGGCACAAGTTGCTGCATTTTAAATTCCTTTGGAGGGCCTACATGACACCAAGCACACTACACCGTATTGACCCATCCCGTCCACACTCCTGCCCTAGATGTCGCTCCCCAGAAGCAGACTTTGCACACATTACTTGGACATGTGATAAGATAACAGGTTATTGGAGGGTAGACTTTGGGGAAATCTCCCGTATGATAGAGACGAAGCTTGCAACCTCGCAATTGCTGGCACTTATGGGGTACACGCATGACCTCCCCAAATCCAAGCGATGGTTTGTCGCCATTGCGCTCCTCATTGCCAAAAAGGAAGTAGCCCTTAACTGGGGCAGTAAATATTCTTCCACATTGAAAACATGGCTAGGCAGCATGGCCTAATGCAACACTAACAGCGACACATATGCATCGTTACAGCCGCCTACTGCTAGGCCCCTTGATATATGGCAGCCATTCCATGCTTATTTACTGACTGCACGGGATACCGGCGGCACTCCGCCCCCACAGCAGCACACCCCTTCAGGTACTGGGATAAACAGCGGAACACTGAGTCCAGTGGGCAGACACCAACGCCATAGCGATTGAACACGTGATCCCCTCCCACTTGTTAATCAGGATTGTCGTAATTAATGATTGCTTTGTAGACCTCTGCCTGTTTATGGACCTGAATTTAACATTTTACCATGGTTAAACACCAAACTGCACTGTATTTCTGTCTAAATGTTTATTGTGAAAATCAATAAAAATAACGAACTGTGGAAAATGTCTCAGCAGGAAGCTGCTGAACGCTTAAGACAAATTTACAGGATTAATTTGAAAAAAGCATTGGCTGTTGTGGATAATGGCGTGACTACATTGTCTACTAGCATTTATTCTTTGAATAATATTGTATCATCTGCATTCGATATAATACAGAATGACATGTCTCTCTTACAGCATGGGCAAAGTCAACTGAGATCGTTTATGCAAGTGGACTTCGAAGGTTTTAAAATCAAACTGTGTGTCTTGGAAATATATGAACGCAACGGAATTGTTTTGCCTTATAATTTAACACACACATACACAAATGCTGATGGCAAAGAAAGAAACCACATATACAATAATAAACATAGAGCATTTAGAGAAATTGCCTTTTACAGTAGCCGAGACATCATCTGATGTGTGGTTAATCCAGGACTTTACTTCATTACAAATATCTACATTTTAGTTTACATCCTGTCTGAAACACTTTCAAGTGGGCAGATATGAACCTTTAGGGGAGAGTTTTGTTCACAAAACCTGGTTTTTGGCCTTCAATTACAGGTGTCTGAGTGGGGAAACTGAAGCCTTCATTAGCAGAAACAAATGTGAAACTTCGCTCAGCCAGTCATTAGTTTGTAAAGAAGCTTCATGGCACATGCAATGCATCCATGATCAATTTGGCGTGCTATCTGAAGGGTGTCCCAGTGTCCTATATTCGGCCAGTGTTCAGATTGCTTTCAAATAGAAATTATTTGATCATGAACGACCAAGGTTGTTGTGGGGTGAAATCGGGAGTGCCATATGTGGTGACGGTTTACAGGGTCATGACTTGATGTGATAACATGTTATTTCCCCCTAAAAACACGATTAGGGAAGTTACCATTTGGCCCTCAATTAAAAATGTTATATTAACTTTGATAGGTTAAGATGACTGAAAGCCTTATTGTTCAATCATCATTTATTTATTTATAAAGTTTTATATAGCACAGATTTGACCCTAGTAGGGTATCAGAGCCTTTTACAATTGGTAGGCAAGAAGAAAACATGACAACCAAGCAACGCAAATGCTGTTAATACCCGTTGCAAATCTGGAGGATGTGAGTTAAACACCTAGACGTCGACGACGAGTGAGAGCCCAGGTGGAGACAATGTGTCAGCAAACTGTCCATATGCTGAGTCTGAAGTTCTAGGGCAGAGTTTTGTTCATCAAAAACAGTTTGATTTCTTTTTTGAATGAAGTGGTTGACGGATTCAGTCTGATTTCAGGGGGAAGGGAGTTCCAAATTCTAGTGGCCATTCTGGAGAAGGCTCGGTTGTAGGTTTTCTTTTTCTGGAATTTCTGAGGTTTTAACAATAAGGTGCTGGCACTCCTAGAGGATCTGCAGCCACGAGACAGCTCCAGTTTGTCAGGTAGGTATTTCGGTGTGTGAAGTGTATTGCTTTATGTGTCAAGCAAGCAATTTTCAGCTGTATCCTTACCTCATATGGGAGCCAGTTTAGTGCCTTCAAATCGGGAGTGATGTGGTTGCATCTCTTGGATCCAGTGATGAGCCTTGCAGCAGAATTAAGGGACGCCCTTAGTGGAGCCAGCTTGGATCTAGGCAGACCACATAAGGTAGCACTTCCATATTCTAACCTGTTGATTACTAGTGCTTGCATAGCTGTTTTGAGGTTGTCTAGGGGGAGGAAGGGTTTTATTTTTCTTAGTATTTTGATTTGGAGGTTGGCTCCTTCGGTGGCTGTGCTGATGTGTTCCTGCATGTTGAGATTCTTATTGAGTGTTATTCCCAGTAATCTTGTGGAATCTATGTGTGGATGGCAATTGAAGGCTGCTAGATGTTTCATCCAATTTTTGATGTCGAGGGATCGTTTTGGTAGGGCGATTACAAGAAATTCGGTTTTGAACGTGTTGAGTTTAACGTGATTTCTGGTCAGCCAGTTTGCGGTTTTTTGTAAAGTTGTGTTGAGTAGACTGATATCTTCAGGGGAGGAAATTTTTAGGTACAGTTGGGTGCCATCCGCACACATGTGGTATTGGACATTGGAGAGTTTCAGAATTTCGGTTAGAGGCTCCATAAAGAGGTTGAAGAAAGTAGGTGATAGGGTGGACCCCAGTGGGACTCCTAAAGTGACCAGAGTGGTATTGGACAGGGTTTGGTTAACCTTGATTCTTTGAGTTCTGTTGTGTAGAAATGAGGAAAATCAGTTTAGAAAGACGCCTGATAACCCCATTCTGCATTCCAATAGGTCAAGTAGGCTGTCATGTTTGACAGTATCGAAGGCTGAGGAGAGGTACAGGAGGATAAGGAGGCAAGATTCATTCTGATCTAGCATTTTAAGCACATCGTCAACTATATGCGTTAAGACTATTTCCGTGCTGTGTCCCTGATGGAAGCCGGATTGATATTGGCCAATAAGGTGGAACTGGTTTATGTGATTGCATAGTAGGGTATCAACGCATTTCTCAGGAGCTTTGCCAGAGTGGAAATGGTGGAGATTGGTCGGAAGTTATTTGGGTTTGAGTGATCTGCTGAGGTTTTTTTTAGAATAATGGTTACTTGTCCTGATTTTAGGCAGTCTGGTATAACCCCTTGAAGCAGTGAAGCATTCACTGTCTTAGTCCAGAGTGGAAGTAAAGACTTTTTAATCTCCTTGAAGAGGTTAAATGGTAGTGGGTCACCGAAGTAGTTTGAAGGTTTAAGTGTGGTTAAGATATTAAGAATAGCATTTTCATCAACGGGTTTGAATGTGTTCCATGATCCGTTGTTTTTGAGTGAGATCTGTAAGGTCCATGGTCTGAGCAATCAGAGGCAGGCGGGGCTATTTGCAGGCATCATCGGGAGGTACTCAATCGCCATCTGGAGATCACTTTTGATGTTTTTTGTCTTTTCAAGGAAGAAGGAGGCAAAGTAATTGCAGTTTGGCTGCAGATTAGACCCAATTGTGCGGGGGTTAGTTTTCTGAATGGATTGTTTGACAATTTCGAAAGGTTTTTTGGGGCGATTTCTGGCCATGGTTAGTTGAGTTCTAAAGAAATTTGCTTTTGAGTTACTTGTGCGTTTGTTGTAGGTGCTCTTCAGTGATCTCAGGTGCTTAAGGTGTTCTAGGGAAGGTGAGGATCTCCACACTTGTTCGGTTAGTCTCAGATTGTGTCTTTCTTTGTTTAGGCACTTGTTGTACCATGGTTTGGAGTCTTTAGTGGAGAGTCACTTTAGTTGTAAGGGCGCACTTGTGTCAAGAATGGTCGTCATGGAGTTGTTGTAGTGGTTTGTAAGGTCATGAACATCTGACTTGAACGCCGGAGGAGGCAAGATGCTATTGCTGAGGGAACTCAGATCATTGGGGTGTATGTCCCTAGTATTCCTTTTCCAGGGCCCGGGTTTTTTAAGTTGTAGTTTATGTGACCTCACTGATTCATTGACGAGGAAGGTGATGCGGTGATGGTTGGTCCAGTCGCATGAGACGATAGATTCAAGTTGAATGGCGTTTGCGCTAGCAATGACTAGATCCAAGGTAGCACCCAGGTTGTAAATAGGGCTGTCGCAGATTTGGTTCAGGTTGAGGTCTGCTAGGAAGGGTTGAAGGCTGTTAACTCTTAGGTCATTTGGGTCGTTCCAGTGTAGGATTCGAATCACCGAGGAAGATCTGGGAGCAGTGATGCCCTACTTTGGTAGTGAAGGTTTCCATAATTTTGTCGATGAATGACAAGTTGTCACCTGGTGGGTGGTATATCAGGTACAGTTTGCATAGTGTCCTGTTGTTACTTGTAATGTTTAGACATAGGTATTCACAAGAGGATAGCTTGGTGGTTAGAGACTGATTCACCTCAAGGTTACTGTGGTATATGCAGGCAATGCCTCCAGCCGGTTTGACTGGCCGGTCTGATCTTATAATGTCATAGCTAGGTGGGACTAGTAAGTCAAGGATTGGAGTAGAGGAGTCATTTAGCCATTTTTCTGTTAGGAATAATAGGTCGAGCTCCTAAGCAAGGATGAGGTCAGCAATATCTGCTGCATGTTTCATAGCCGATCTGCAATTGAGAAGCATGCATTTCAGGTGAAGTTTGGTGTCAGCTGAGGGCATCTGTGTGATGGAGCCTAGCATAAGTTTAGACTTATTTATGTCTCTAGCGTTATGCTTAGGCCTGGGCGGTAAACTCCGCTCCGTTCGCGGAGTTTTCTGCACTCCGCAGAGCTCGCAGAGTGCAGAAAACTCTGCTCCATGTAGTGCAGCAGAATTTTGTCCCCGCTTGTGAACGGTAAGATGGCGAGCGCGAGCTGCCACTCAGGTAGAATTTCTACTCAAGCGGCAAGAAGATCAGCGTGATCAGCAGTTCGCACTGCACCCCGTCACTTGCAGAACTCCGCAGAGTTTTCTTGTCACTCCGCGGAGTTCCGCGTAGCGAAACTCCGCAAACTCCGCCCAGGCCTGGTTATGCCCAGGTTCTCTGTGTGGGTTCGAGGTGATTGTTTGGATACGAGCTAGGTTGTCAATATTGTGCCAAATTATAGGTGTGGAGAAGGGAATGAATGTTATTGTCCGACAGTGGATCCTTTAGTCTATTGGGCCTCATGGGGGGTGTTAGGGTAAGGTATAGATCGCCAACTCATGAGATGGAGTGGCGAGATTGGCAGTCGTGGGTGGTGTTTGGTGGGTGGTGGGGGGCTGAGTCCATTATTTCCTGGAGTGCTTTTGGGGCATTTGATGTAGGCCATCTCAGACATGATATTTATTAGGCTTCGTATGTCGGACTTGAGTTGGCGTAGGTCTTGTGTGATTTCGTCGTCTGGGTTCTATCGAGGCATGGGAGTAGGTTGTCGTGGTTTGTGAGAGAGGGCTGGGAGAGGGGAGGTCTGGGTAGTGTTGTTGGAATGCTGCTCGTCTGAGTGAGTTAGCGGGGGAGGTTTGGATGGACATGGGTCTTTGGCTTGTGGTGTGAAGGAGTAGAGCTCAGTAACTTTTTGGGAGTTGTTTGTGTTGAATGGTTCATGGGTAAGAAAAGATTATCTAAGGGGGTGTAATCTGAGATCGAGGGTATAGTCGGGGTGGTAGAGATATCTTCATTTTTGTGCATCTCTGTGACCCTTGTTACAGTAGTGACATGTGGGCGCTGATTTGCTTGGTGGTTTGGTGGGGGTGACTCTACTTCTATGAGGGGTGTGGAAGAGTTGGTACTGTGTGAGCTGATCGCTATGTTGGAGTGAGGTGAACAAGGGTGGATCGCTTACTGTGGGTAGTCAGTGAAGTGACATTAATTGGGGTGTCTTAGCGACGTGTGGAGAGCTGGGGTATATCTGAGAGGGTGCTGTGTCCTTACTAGATACGGCCTGCTTGATGATAGGAAAAGATTTGCTGAATACATCTAGGTAGCTGTCTGATGATTGGACAAGGATAATCCCATTGTTATAAACGGTGAGGGTTACTTTTGCATTGAAAGTGGGTGAGGGCGCTACGGATAGTCTAAGACTGTGTTAAGTTGTCTTGGTTGTTGTGATCAGGAGCACTGAATAAAGGGCTTTTCTCCATTGGGCTCTTCTTTTTGTGTAGAAGAAAAGATCATTTATAAAGGCTCCTTTTGATGCGCGGAAGTAAGGGTCAGAGATGACGGTTTCTCGGTGCGCATTGAGAAGTCTGTGTTTGAAGATCTTGGAGGCCTTTTTGTTAGATTGGTCTGGTATTTAATATTGTATGCATTGAGGCCATCTAATTCCATTTTGGTGTTGAGTGGGTGTAGTGAGACAGGAGCCATTTCTGATAGAGGGGCTGGACCCAAATATACAGAGAGTAGTTATAGCGAATAGTTATGGCTGCTGGCCATTTGAAACGAAGGATCATTCAGTCGGCCCTTCTGTGCAACTCCTATTCTCCATGAGCGGGGGCTCGAAGGCAAGGCTTTTCTTGGAGATTTACGCCAATGGCGATCCCTAGCCCTGGGAGCCTCTGAACAGGGCTCCCTAGCTGTCGGCAGTCTTTGCAACTTCTCAGCTTGTCAGCATAAAGCGTGGAAGCAATCTGAAAGAGTTCTTAACAGTAGGAGCAGGCCTCTCTGAACCGTGCTTGCAGCTGTAGGGTCATGGTTAAAGTCGACATTGAGTTACCAGGAATAGGCTGCAGTGGTCAGTGTGTGGCCCAAAGAATCATTTATTTTATACAGAGGAGCGCTCAGAGGGCCGGGGCCAGGTTCCCTTCCATCCGCGAGGCTGTTTGTCCCCATCGGTCGCCATTTTAAAGCCAGGCAAGTCGGTGCCAGAGCGTCCGAGACTCCAGTGTCAGGGGGCAGCTGATGTAGGCGTGGGCGACCTGGGGAAGCCAGGCTCATGCAATTAAAATTTCTTGCGGCCCCTGATGGCCGCTTTAATTTGGGCCGGGCCAACATCCCTACGACCCGCAGGTCAGCTCAGAGAAGCCACTGCCACCACAAACAAGATCCTCGATCCAGGGCCTGGGGAGGCGCCACGGACAGCTCGGGAGGGCCATTCGCTAGATCACAACGGTCACTGCCCCCCCCAGCATCTCTCACCTCCGTTAAGCTGGCCCTGCAGTGGCATCTGCGCCGATCTGGCAGTCCACGGGCACACCTCTACCACACAGCGACAATCCGGGAGCACCTAGCAGCCGGGCCCCCGACCGCAGGTCCCTCCGCAACTCAGCCCGCTGCCCCGGTACACAGCAGCGCCAGATGTCTTGCGTAGCTCGGCCCAGGCGGGCCCTGCGTCCAGGCAGCGAATTCCGGTCCGCGTCAGACGAGGTAGGCCGCTGGTAGGCTATAGCGCACAATCCTACAGAATCATTTTGGTGAACTTGTGCTCCGAATATTTAATACGTGTAATACTGCAGGAGTGGTACACTTTTTAAGAAAGAATGGGTCTGGCTTTGTTAGCACTTTTCAGATGAATGATTCCGTCCTTTTTACACTCTATAGTTGCCAGTGTATTTGGAGGCATTCCGCTTGTGATATTCCTCCTCGTTACCATCTTGGACCCATTTTTATTGCTCCGCAATGGATGTTTCACCTAGAGGACAAATGGGGATGGACTAACCACACGTCCTGCTGTGTCGTGAATGCATGATACAGTATTTTGGAGTGTCTTTACTTTAGGAATTAAACGACAACTGGTCCTTGTCCTTTAGGCTTGTGTGATTATACTGCGTGCAGTCCGTGTTCCGCTGTCTTTGGTGCCCTTTCGGGTGTGCCCTAAACCTACATCTTTCAATGCAATTGGTTCAATCTATGGAAACTAATAATGTAAGTGTGTCCTTTGTGGGCTCATTTACAGTGCTGTTGAATGAGACAGCAATGCTGCAAGATGCTTACTATGAGCAATTATCTCCAGCATGAATGCTCTGGCTCTTGAATTCCTGGCATCTGGTTCTCCTACTGCGGGTACACCTTCGGCTGTCGTAACATCAGCACCTGCTGATTGGGCTGGATATGACCATGTTGGTCTGTTGAAATTCGTCTTAAGGCCACTGTGGATACATCGTCTGTTGATGTGGTTTGCTCCCCGGATCCCACTGATTCTCTGAACATAGGAAACTTTTCAGGAGCCTCCCAGATTTTTTATTCAGCCCCTGGTTTTTAATGAAAATTGACTTTTATTAATTGTTTTTAAATTGCCATTTAAGTTCTAATGGCTTTCATTTGCTTGGATTATTAAAGTATATTTTATAACATTTTAGCTAACATTTTAGGCTAGTTTTATACTTTTAGCTGAGTCTCCCTACGGCCAAGGAGAGAATGTTGTGAGGCGCAACAGGGCCCACTGTTAGTCTCCATTTTAGCTTCATGTTTTAGCTTGACATCTTATTCTAATAGAGACTTTGTACATGTTTTACACGTACATGATAATGTACTGAGAACCTACTCTGTATGCAGTTTATTTCTGAGAAAGCATTATTATCATGTTGCTTGTACACTCTGTCCAAGGCTAGGCACATAGAACAAGATGTGCTTGTATTTGGTTATATGGTTGGAGACAGCTCTACAGCTCCAGACACACCATCGCATCAGCTCTGCACCTTTGACACAGTGCGATTGGAAAGGTGCTTTTATTAGATAAACAGGCTTTGCATTACATTTGGCAGGGAAGCACTTCTGCTGAGATTGCCATGGAACGCAATGCACTGTGGCTGAGATACAGTCCTGCTAACTCTGACCCCTATCCTGCAAAGGACGATAACCTGTTCTGCACAGGCCGGCTTCCTGATAAATAACACTCAGGTGGGGGAGGGATAGACTATACCAAGGGATCTGGCAGAGGCTACTCCCACTATGCTCTCGATAGTATAGGTAAGACTAGGTAGGAGTATAATCATATAGTAATGTTATAATGGCTGAGCTGCTTATCTTTTTCACCATTCTTGTAATGCTGGTTACAATGCTCTGCTTCTTGTGCCTAGTAATTGCAGCACACTCTTTCTATACAAGAATACGATTGTTTCAATAAAGTTTAAAAAGCCAATTCATATCTTTCTTGTGTTTACCTTGGGCATGCAAAAGTAAACAACAAAAGGGTTGATCTGTTTCCATGTTTACTTGAGGAGTTAAAGAGTGGTCATGTTCGAGGTTGCTGATATTATCTGGTACTGTGGTAAGTTTAGGGGTTCAGATGAGGCACTGTGAGCTAGCTAAGAAATAGGCCAACATTTCCTGATGATGCATGTGAACTGAGTTCCCATATTCTGACGTTTATGTTGTCCAGATACAGAGTCCTACTTAATTCGTAGGAATCGTATAACATCTACCCAAGTACAGACTAACACACCCTATTGTATATGGCCTAAACCTAATTCTGAGCTTCTATCTGCAGATTAACCATATTGCAGTGCTGGAAAAGAAGTCTTCAGTAATTGTATACCTACAACATCTGAAAGCATCAAAACAAACTAGGATAATGATTCATCTCACCAGCTCCAGCATTGTATGCTATGTTAGAATAACTTATGAAGTGCTTGTAAAACAATGGTTTCTTAGGGATAACAGGCCAGAAAGCAAATTGCCATTTACAGAACTGAAACTACATCAGGGTAACGCACCTAAGAAAACAGACATGTTTTTAGATTTATCTAAATTTGCTTGGAGAGGCAATGGGTCTAAGGCCAATCAACAAAGACTTCCAAAGTCTGGTAGCAAGGACTGTGAAAAAGAAATTGCCTACTCTACTTTAACAAATTAGTTTAAGTTCACCTATATGGCTGGTGGCAGACAAGCCAAAAGCTCTTACAGTTTGCTAGAAGATAGGCATTTCTGTAAAACCCAGGGTGAGTAACCATACCGTGGCTCATGAACAATAACTTGGGTCTTGAAATGAATGTGCTATTTAATAGGAACCCATTGTAAAGAACAGAGAAGAGGCTGCATTTAGGGATCCCCAAAACTAAACAAGCAGTTTTGTTTTGAATCATCTGCATTTTAAGGATTAAGTAGTCAGGCACACTAAGGTGAAGAGAATTATCATAGTCAAATCTACAGCCAACAATCGCAGAGATGCCCAATCTGTTGCCATAGTCATAAGAAACAGTAACATTTTCCTAAGTATTTTTATAGGATATGAGCAACTAGACACTAAAGCCTACACCAGAATACACATGGATAGGTCTGCACCATTGTTCACTTTTCACTATAACTACTTGGGCATGGAGAGGACTCAGTTTAACTAAAAATCTTTGTCCACCTACAGGTATGAGCGCTTATTCACCTTTATTACCGTGTTTTCTCTGCATTGACTTTGACCCTGCTCCTGCCCATCCACTCCCAGATACTGGATCCCT
This sequence comes from Calotriton arnoldi, assembly GCA_963921515.1. NCBI lineage: Eukaryota > Metazoa > Chordata > Amphibia > Caudata > Salamandridae > Calotriton > Calotriton arnoldi. Next base: position 1,479,680 of record CAWUFW010003346.1, on the reverse strand, counting down.
ACCCCAGTGTCACAAATGGGTAAAGTTGGCGAACATGTGAAAACTGTCTCCTTTGAGTGGATGAGCTTGGCCAGAGGTGCCACTTTGAGTTAAAGAGGTAGGGAGATATGGCTGAGCAACAAACAATAACTTGGATCTTAAAATTAATGAGTTATTTTATAGAAACCTATTGTAAAGAACGAAGAAGAGGCTGAATTTAAGAGCTCCTAAGACAAAACAAGCTGTCTGCTTTTAAATCATCTGCATTTTAAGGATTAAGTAGTGGAGAGAATTGGCATAGTCAAATCAACAAGTGCAGAGATGGCCAATCTTTTGTCATCCTCATTGAGAATGTCAAATAGAATTATTATGTGGCTTCAGATATTGAAACCCTAAATGACAATTCTGTGGAATCACACTGCATCTAGCTCTAGACATACATGAAGGGGTGTGCCACGTAGTTGTATTTAGCAGTCTATACACAATAAGATTGACATCTCCACAAATGATAACTGGCTTAGTTCATTTGTAGAGTTCCCATAATAAGTCAGAACATATTGAGGAATAATTCTTGTTAAGACATAGTAGAAAGCAAATTACAAACTACCTTGGAAAGTTGCACAATAACTCAGTAACCCTTATTATCAGCTTGTGACCATACTTTTTCAAGCATCCTGCTTGATCAGTATAGACACTCCCAAATAGATACATCTTTGGAGGATGCAACAACATTGCAGTATGAACGCGGGAAAATAGAAGACTGATCCTTACTGGCAATGTGTGTCATTATGTACATGCAATGTTAGGTTGAAGTAGAAGTAATTTCTGAAGAATCAAGTGCCCTCTTGAAGACTCCAATCAAACCTCTGACATTCTGTCAGGTTAGAGTTCCCCAAAGGATGTAGCCAACAGGCCCAGGTGTCCACCTATTGCAACCGAAGTACTGAATGTTAATACTTCAATTAGGAACTGAAAAGGAAAATATATACATCTCTCTCCTTGGATGTCTACATGTGGTGGCGTGCAGCCGAATCGCCGAGGGTGCTCGTAGGACGCCCGGGCGCATTTGCATAAAGTTTCTCCCATTTCGTTTTAAAACAGAACAGCACTCCTCGTAGTGCAATAGATTTCATACATTTTATATGGCAGATACAAACATGTTTAGCGCTATACATGTTAGTATCTGCCATATAAAGCTAAAATAAATTATATCTATTGCACTACGAGGAGTGCCGTTCTGTTTTAAACGAAATAGAGAAACTTCATTATATATATATATATATATATATATATATATATATATATATATATTCGGCCATTATAGTTAGTTGAGCTAACTATATCTCGCGCCCACGCAATGCACTGCTGATGACGTCACATATTACATCACTCATGACATGGTCAGTGACATCACAGATAACATCTCAAATGGCATCACTGATGGCATCATCCACTTAATATCTGATGCACCTCTTCACACCCTAACATAACCTTTCATACACCTACTCAAAAATATAGACTACCATTCTCGAAACCATAGACACACCAATACCAGTTAGTACATACCCACTCACTGATTCATAGGTCTACACACACATCCACTCACCCATATAGTCACTCATACACGCAGTCACTCATGAATACAGCCACTGATATGTGCACTCATACACCCATAGAGATACTCACACACTGCCACTCACCCATAGAGTTACTCACACACCTAGTCAGTCACCCAAAGAATCAATCACACTGCCATTTACTCACCTATACAGTTATACACACATGACCTCACTTATTCATACAGATACTAACACATACTCTCTTATACAATCACTGACACAAGCACACATTCATCCATTCAGCCACTCTCACAATCACTCACTCTCACATATAGTCACTTATATACTCCAACACTCACATATACTGCCTTTCACATATGTAGTTACTCACACATGTACCACTGAGACATCCATTCACTCACCAACACAGCCATACATACTCACCCACCCACACAGCCCCTCACATAAGCACTCATGAACCCATACACCCAGTGAATCACCCACTCACACATCCATGCAGGGAGTCACACGCCCCACAACCACCCACACAGAGACTCAGGCACCCATACAGGTACTCAGACAACCAATCATTAACCCATACAGACAGTCATGTAGCTACTCACCAACCCATGCAGCCACTTACACACCAACTGAAAGACTGATACAGACATTCACACAGATTAGTCACTAACCCATGCATTCGCTAAGACACGTTTAATCACTCACTTATAGTCAGTTACGCACCTACTAAATCATCCATTCAGACACTCATACACCCACTCATTCTTCAATACACCTTTGCGTATATATATATATATATATATATATATATATATATATATATATATATATATATATATATATATAAAACATACTTAAACTTTTCAGAAACACACAGTCACTGGATGATGTCATCAGTGATGTCATCAATGATGTAATTTGAGATGTCATCAGTGATGTCATCAGTGATGTCACTGACCATGTCATGAGTGATGTAATATGTGACGGCATCAGCAGTGCATTGTGGGGGCGCGAGTTATAGTTAGCCGAACTTCTCTGGTTTTGTACGAGTGAAATGTCCAACTAACTATAACGTAACTGAAACCTGTGGTTTTTCAGTGAATTTTCCAAGGTTTTTTAAATGCTATTTTCTAACTATAACGTCCCTGAAACCTATGGTTTTTTCAGTGAATTTCTAAGGTTTTTTAAATGCTAATTTCTAGCTATAACGTAGTAGTCGCGTTTGCAGAGTGGTGCAGAAAGAGGCCTGGGCCTCCGACCAGCGCTCAGGAATTCCGCTGCGTAGGACTTACAGGAGGTACCAGGAGGGCTACTTGGCTGCCAAAGTCCCTCAGGAGTAAAGTGGACTTCATCCCCCAACCAGTACTGTGCCAGGAGGCGCGTTTGCAGTGGTGGAGAAAGGTGAGCGTGGCCTCCGAAGACCTCTTAGCAATCCCACTGTGTGGGACTTACTGGAGGTAACAGGAGGGGTAGTTGGCCCCCAAGGTCAACCTTGGGGGCCAACTACCCCTCCTGTTACCTCCAGTAAGTCGCACACAGCAGGATTGCTAAGTTTTCATAGCAGGTCACACCCCCTTTCCCCACCACTCTGCAAACGCACTTCCTGGCACGCTCTTGGATGGGGATTAAAGTCCCCTTCGTTGCTGGGGGTCCTTAGAGCCCAACTAGCCTACCTGATACCTCCAGTATGCCCCAGATAGTGGGACTGCTGAGAGATGGACACAGGCCACGCCCCCTTTCTCCACCACTCTGCAAACGCGCCTCCTGGCGCGTTCTGGGTTGGGGGATTAAGTCCCCTCGAATTCTTAGGGACAACTAGCCCACCATGTACCTCCAGTAAGCCCCACACAGCTGGATTGCTGAGAGTGGTCCGAGGCCACGCCCCCTTTTTACACCACTCTGCAAACATGCCTCCTGGTGCACTGCTGCTCGGGGGATGAAGTCCACTTTACTCCTGAGGTCCTCAGGACACAAGAGGACCTCTTCGCCCCACCAGCAATGCGCCAAGAGGCGCGTGTGCAGAGTGGTGTAAAAAGAGGCGTGGCCTCGGACCACCTCTCAGCAATCCCACTGTGTGGGGCTTACTGGAGGTACCTGGTGGGTTAGTTGGCCCTCAGGGACCCTCAGGATTCAAGGGGACTTAATCCCCCAACTTAGAACGCGCCAGGAGGCGCATTTGCAGAGTGGTGCAGGGAGGGGGCGGGCCGCCGGCGAGATGCCAGCTTTTCTTTTTGTTCGGCTGTGTGGCCCCCCTTCTCTTAATATTTTGTCGGCCCTGGGGACCCCATCCCCCGGGGCCTGGCCTCGGTTTTCTTTTTTAATTACAGGAGTGGGGCCGCGTGGCCCCTCTTCCCAGGGCCAATTCTGGCCCCGGGAACCCCATCCCCCAGGGCCTGGCCTCATGTTGGGGACCGTAGGGGGGAGCCCCAATGCCCCCGCGGTCCCAGCCGGCTCCCCGCCTCCTGCGGGAGCCGGCATTGCTTTTGGACAAGGGGAGCTGCTGACATGCAGCTCCCCTTGTCCAAAAGCAATCTGCTTTGCTTCGTGGAAGCGAGAGCAGGTTTCCTGCTCACGCTTCCATGAAGCAAAGCAGTGTTTGCAATGACAGGGCGGGAGCCGTGCTCCCACCCTGTCATTGCAAACTGCAATGTCCCAGGGATAGGCACCCCGGGACATTGCTGGAGCCGGCCCTGGGGGGTGGCGGTCCCCAGGGCCATCTAGGGCTCTAGGAGGGGGGCCGCACGGGCCCCCTCCATCTTATTTAAAGCCCCAGGGAGGTGGTGGTCCCCGAGGCTGGGGGTCCGCAACGGACCCCGTATTTAAATAATTAGTGCCCCGTGGAGGTGGTGGTCCCCGGGGCAGTGTGGGGGGGGGCTCGAGCCCCCCCACACTATAATTTTAAAGCAAGCCCCAGGGAGGTGGCGGTCCCCGGGGCTGCGGGGGGCCGCATGCTCACCACACATTAGTAATAAAGCTCCGGGGAGGTGGCGGTCGCCGGGCCTGCGGGAGCCCCCGCGGCCCCCGCATATATTATGCGCATTGCCCCCGGGACCTGGCCCACCCAGGGGCTCATTAAAACGAAGTGCTTCGCGAATCCCGCCAATTTGTTTTGTTTTTTAAATGCTTTTTTTGGCCCTGGGGGTCCCTATGGGACCCCCTGACCAGGCCTAAGGGGTCAGGGTGTTCCTACACTGCCCCCTTTTCTTTTTTTTTTCACCTTTTTTCTTGTGACTCGGTTCTACCGAGTCACAAGATGGCTGCCAACACTTCTTAGTTTGAAGTGTTGGCTGCCAATCAGAATCAAGCTCGGGCTCAGGAGGGTTTGCGGATCCAACGCCGCCACCAGATAGTGATATTTTTATTTTTGAATTTCTCAGGAACTACTGAACGGATTTACACCATTTAAAGCAAAGAGTGCACTTTGAACCAAGAGCTACATCTCTGCCAAATTTGGTGTAATTCGGTTCAGCAGTTCGGGCTGTAGCCGCGACAAAAGTTTCCTATGGAAATGAACATAGAGAAGACGCGTTTTGGGACCCCCCTTTTTTCTCGGCCCCTGCTTGACGAATCACCCCGAAACTTTCAGGACAGCAGCTGACCGGAGCGCCCCATTAGTTTTGAACATTTCGCGTAGATTCGTCAACCGGCGCCAAAGATATTGGCAAAACAAAAAACGCTTTTCCCATGGAAACTAGGTCCTAACTATAACTACCTACTGGCAACCGCCAGTAGGTAATATATATATTCCATTTTGATAACTACTATGTGAGCAAGGTGGTACGTCCACCGAAACGCGTCAGGGCCTCCTTCTGAATTAAAGTTTGGTGTTGAATTATCCACGGTGTCGGCGCCTGCTTCTGAATTAGGGAGCGGGACTGATATATATATATATATATATGTCCAGTATTTGTAAAGCGCGAACAATTACCCGAAGGTGTCAAGGCGCTGGGGGCCGTCGGGAAGATTAAGCGAGCTATTGCCCAGAGTCACATGGTGCTGGGCTGATCTGCCGCCGGTGCCAGGGATCGAACCGTGAGCCCCCGGGTTCCGGAGTCAGTCGCCCTGGCCGCTGCGCCACACCTATATATATATATATATATATATATATATATATATATATATATATATATATATATATATATATATATATATATTCCATTTTGATAACTACCAGCGTAATTGCAGTTCTGTAGGTTGGACTCTGCTCGACACCCAGTGAGTATCGAAGTACCTCTCCTGGGGTCCTGCAGGGCTTTAAACGTGTACTCCTGTGGTGCATTGGGACTTAAAGGACTAAAATCAGAAGGTAAACATTTTGATCCATGATCAAACCTGGTTAGTGTATCCAACCCAAGCACCATCAGGTTCAGCTGCAAATTGGGTCCTGTTCAACAGCAACCACTATCATTGGCACTTCTTGCTTCTTGGTGCTATCTCAACTTAAAACTTTAAGGATTCATATTTCCGGTTCGCCTGATTGGATTGTTGTAATTTTGTTTATTAAATTTTACTCTATCTTTCTAATTCATTTTGGGTTTTTTATTGTTTCGCATTTTGACTTTATTATTGTTTCAGTATAGCATAAATACTTTACACACTGCCTCTAAGTTAAGCCCGTCTGCTCTGTACCATAGCTAACAGGGGGCTGAGCTCAGGTTTATTCAGTGACTTAAGTGGTTCACCCTAACAAGGATTGTGATTATTACTTGGGATGGGTACTTACCTCCTTCAACTAATAACCCAATTTCTTTCAGAATGAACTTGGGAAGAGAAAATTAGTTATACCCTGACCTCTTGTGACAGCATATAAAACATACTGTTGAGACGTTTCTAACTTAATTGCCAATGTACTTGAAAATTATAAGAGGTCTTCTGATTGTTAGGAGTATTTAAATTTTTAAATACAGTTTAGGACAAGCTACGTTTACTCACTTGTCTAGGAGATAACTAATTTTTACTCTTTCGAAACTGCCTTTACACTTTTCTTACAAGACTAGGGTCGATAGATGTCCCACCTCCAAATTAGGGGTAGGGCTTGACTTAGAGGCCCTTCCAACGTAGTGAACATTAAAAAATGGGTGAACATTTGGTGACAATTGAATATATTGCATGATGGGAAAACTAAGGACTTTTGCCTTCACAGAAATAATCCCATCTATTTTAATCCAATCAGCTCAAGTGCAACATGTGAAAATATTGTCTGAGACCGACTTGTTTAGGTCATATATGTGTTGATGAGCCTATCTAAGAGAGGCCCGAGTGGAATGTCACATCTCAGTTTAGCCAAGGAAGATACACCAGTCTGCTAATCAGTCCAAGTGCTGGAATTATTGTTCTATAAGGAGGCCAGACAACTAGCTTGCTTTGTTTGACTGAAACATCAGTGAACTACATTGTGAAGTGCAAGGCGATGGGAAGAAAGAGAAGCAGATATTTTCAATCAATCAGGTTTGGTAAAGCGCAACTACTCACCCGAAAGGGTCTCAAGGCGCTGGGGATAGAAGGGTGGCTCCGTTGAGTGCTGGGGTCATCTGTAGATCCAGGTCTTGAGGTCCTTCCTGAACTGGGGCAATGTGGGAGATTGCCGGAGGGGGAGGGTGTTCCAGGCTTTGGCTGAAAGGTAGGAGAAAAACATTGCTCACGTTCTGGCCTTATTGATACGTGGGATGGTGGCCAGAGAGAGCTTGGCTGATTGGAGGTGTCTTTTGGGTGCGTGGAAGGAGAGGCGGCTTTTCAGGTATGAGGTTCCGGTGTTGTGAAGGGCCTTGTATGCATGGGTGAGGAGTTTGAAGGTTATTCTTCTTTCTACTGGAAGCCAGTGGAGATCGCGGAGGTGTTGGGCGATGTGACTGTGACGAGGGATGTCAAGGATCAGTCTGGCTGCGGCGTTCTGGACAGTCTGGAGTTTGAGAAGGAGTTTCTTATTGATTCCGGCGTAGAGAGTGTTGCCATAGTCCAGTCTGCTGCTGCTAAGAGCGTGTGTGACAGTTTTTCTGGATTCAGTTAGGATCCATCTGAAAGTCTTTCGAAGCATGAGGAGGGTGTTGAAGCAGGTCGAGGATACGGCGTTGCTCTTGCGATTCATTGTGAGCGATGAGTCAAGTATGATGCCGAGGTTTTGTGCATGGTCTGTCGGGGTAGGGGGATTTCCGAGAGCGGAGGGCCACAAGGAGTCGTCCCATGCGGAGGGGGTTGAGCCAAGGATGAGGACTTCTGTCTTTTCCTGAAGCAATTAGCAATTTTCAAGCAATTAGCGGCTTCCGGCATCTTGGTTTTTAGGGAAAGTAGTATGGCATATTTGATTTTCAATACCTCAAACTGTCTTGAGTTTGGTATAGTAATTGTGCACTGCCTTGATAGAAAATGCACTGCAATTATAGAAATAGAGGACCTGATGTACGAAATGTTCATTTGGAAAAAATGGTTGCAAACTGCATAACAAATTTTGGTGAATGGAAAAAAATAGCAAACTGCCCTAGTAATAATTGGTCAAACTTCCAAATCATAGAGGGCTGTAATCCGACTAACCTCATTAATAGTCATGAAATTGCAACTCACTACACTGGATGCCAACACCAGAATCATGGCCTGCTGGGGTCAACAGACCATCATGACCGTGATACTATTTTAAGAAAGTAAACTTTATTTTTTTTATGCAAAACAATGTTATTGTTAAACAAAACAGGGCAGCATTTAAAAAGTAAAGTTTAGATATTTTTTTCATTTTTTTGAAAGTTGGAAGTGGTCCCCAAATGAATCCCTCTCCTTTGCGAATGCGCTACCATCCCAACTTAGAGCTCAATAATGTTTCGATGTTTTGCAACCGAATTATGGTTGCAAAACATTGATACATACCATATTGATTGCTATTTGGAAGGAATGCCCTTGATGGAGCAGGATTTCGAAAAAAGAAACCTGCTCAGATTAACACCCCCATAAAACTTACTAACAGTGTGCAGTGTAAACTAATATGCAAGCCACATGAAAACGTGGGAAACCGCTTTGCGCATGCGTGCCCTAATGTGAACTAAAATGCATGAAAGAACTAGGCCGCACTTTACATTGCGCTGCTAAAGAAACATAACTAATGCATGTTTAGGCCGCATTTCACATTCGCATCTTGCGTCTTGCTTTAAACGATTATAAATAATGCCGCTTTTGCTCTAAGCTTATGCTAAGAAACCATTAACAAGGGATAGTGCAAAGGTGGGTGGCAAACAGTGAAAGGTGCATTTCCGTGTAATTAATGAATGCTTATGTTCTATTTGCCATAGTGAGTCAAATGGGCCTGAAATCTCTTAAGTTGTCCAGATAGATGAGGGGCTGGAGAATGAATAAAATGACAAGCAGACCGAAGTGCTGAGCGCTGCAGAGAAAGTGTAAAGGTTCAAGGCTATGCAGCACAGAGAACATTGTATGACTGCCAAACGGATGAGCCTGACCGTGGGATCCAAGACTTCTTCTGCGGAACGTGATGAAAAAAATATATGAGAAATTGGAGAAATGTTTTAATGTTGGAATAACTCAACGAGTCATATGGGAGACGATATAGAACAATGAGTACAAAGAAATTGTGAATGGGAACCTGGTGGTGTGACAGACCACCTCCCAAATTGACCAATGAACTGTCGAATTTCATAAATTGTTTCAACTAATGTGGGTTGGACATGTAGGTTTTAGGGTATAACTGGGGTGCCTTTAGGGGTGTGGTTTTATGCCTTAGCCTGAGCTCTGATCGAGTGCAGAGGAGAGAGGGGTGATGCGTCGCTGTCCGTCGTTATGCAGAGAGGCCTAGTTGTTCCTGACCCTGTCCTGTCCCGTTCCTGAAATCTTTGTCTCTTGACTATCTCAGGAGTCCCCCACTACTCCCTTGGCCAGGGGGTGGTATTTCACTGAATTCCTTTGGGTTTGTATTATCTTGCTGACTCGTACTTTGCAAAATGTATTTGCAAATGTAATTTTGTCTCTGAAACTTATGTCTCTTCATCTATCCACTCCGTCATATGTATATTGTTTCGCGTTATTTTGCTGAAACTTATGTCTCTTCATCTATCCACTCCGTCATATGTATATTGTTTCGCATTATTTTGCTGAAACTTATGTCTCTTCATCTATCCACTCCGTCATATGTATATTGTTTCGCATTATTTTGCTGAAACTTATGTCTCTTCATCTATCCACTCCGTCATATGTATATTGTTTCGCATTATTTTGCTGAAACTTATGTCTCTTCATCTATCCACTCCCTCATATGCATATTGTTAATTGTTGATGAGGTTTGACACTGTTTGCATTGCTGATTGATTTTCTCTCCCTTATGTGAGATTCTTTGTTTGCATTGTGACCTGTATACGATGAGCATAATCATTGATTTGAGATAAACATTATAAACCTTACAGAGAGTCTGTGATTATTTAGTTGGTTAGATAGTCAGTTAGTTCTAATTATTACCATCAACTACTCAACTAATTGGTCCATCGACCAAGAGGAAAGAGAGTTGATATACAGGTCTAGTTATGTATTTAGAATTGTTAAACATGAATCTGTGAAGGAAACATTTTTTCACGTCTTTAAAACTTGACCCCCAGCGCATCAGGGATTTGGGTGAATGTGTATGGGCCATTGTATGAAATATTGATGAGTATTGATCCCTGATTAAATGTCACGCTGGATCAGTTTTCTGGTAGCAGAGGACGGTTTAATTATTGATTAGTTTGGTAATAATTATTGATTATTGATTATATGTTCTTAACCTGAAAAGTTAGTGTCCTGTTCTTTGTTGTCTGGAAGTACAGGTACGAAGTTACCTGAGGAAACCCGGGAATGGGGATTTAGCCTTAAGTAGGCAGAAGAAGAGTGTGGATAAAGAAATCACAATGCAGAAGTACTTTGTCTGCTGTTATAATACTGGACGGCGGAAGGCTGTAGATACTATATTTAGGGACAATTTCGTATATGAGTAGAGTGTCTGAAATAGCGAGGGGTCCACTTCCAAAACTTTGGCCTTATCCCTAGAGGAGTACTAAGTCCACCTGTGGCTTGTTTGGGTGTAAAATAGTGCTGGTCGTTATTTTACTTGAAGTAAAAGAATTTCTCGTTTGAAGTGAAGATCTATCTCTTTATTTAGAGGAACAGACAAGGTAGCATTGTTTTATGTTGTTACTAACAAAAATTTTGATTAAGAGTTAGAAATACATTGCCGTATTATTTTGTAAAGGGAGGGTCAGTAGAAGGAGTAATACTGACGTCACAAAAAGGCTGCGCTGGCATTGGTCAGACAGCGAGCGTGAAGTAAGTTCTGATTGGCCGGTTGGTGTGAGCCGCGCTGGTACTGGTTGAAATAGCAGATACGTAGAGAGCCGTGATTGGACGGTTGGTGTGAGTCGCGCTGTGATTGGACGAGAACTGACAAAAAGAAAAGGCAGAATATGAAATAGGTTTCCTTGTGTGTTTTGTTGAGGTACATTAGCGTAAAAAGTCAGAAAAATGAAGTTGCTAAAGAAAATAAAGAATTTCTTTAAAAAAGATAAACCAATAGTGACTAGCGAGGGAGTTCTTGTTCCACCTCCAGGAACGCCAGCTGCTTATATGATGTTGGAGCGAGGATACCATACATGTACTTGGTTAGAAAATTGGGTGGAATACACAAAGGATGATGGTGTTATAGCTTTTCCACAGCATGGTTCGTTTAATATGAGGATTTTGCAGAATTTGAGAAATCGAATGAGTTTGCTAGAGCCAAATCCCAGACCTAAGCAGTATGAAGCGTTAGAGGAATGGGAAGTAGAAGCATACAAAAGAAAGAGATATTGAGGTGGTAGGAAATACAGAAATTTAGAGCCTAGATACCCTTTTGAGAGAAGAGAGGATACAATGAAACGATGGAGGAGAGCTGTGGTAACAGAGGGTTTGTACCCAGTTTTAGTTGCCGAAGACCAGACAGGAGGCAAATGTAAAGAGAAAAAGAAAAATATAGAAACTTCAAGTTTAAGAGATGATCCAAACGATTCAGATGATGAGTTGTTAGAGGATATTATGACCAAAAGACCTCCGCCATACCAAGAAAATTCAGATGATTTGACTCCGAGTGCACCACAGATGGAGACTCCATTAACCCCACAGGTTACGGAAATAGCTAGGGTAGTACGAGAAACGAGCACTGGCAGGCGTGTTCACCTAAGCACAGAAAAAACACTAAATCCTGGAAGCACAAATATTTTTAAACATAGGTGTTCTCTAGAATGAAATACCATAGTACAGACTACAAAGATTTTACATGCCCATAACTTACTGCAACATTGAATATTGTATTTAGTACTACTATGAGTTTTGAAAACGTTAACGGTTTGTGTTATACTGGCTACCTGCATCACACTGATTCTGGATTATATTGAGAACTAATAATGTGTGCATGATACGACACCTGGGCTTTAGCGAGCTAAGCGAATAACAGCATCAGAACTCCTAAGTTATCACAATTGTCCACTAAAGTAGTCCAAAAACGAAAACGCCACTGAATAGATATTATGTGCAGGTGTAAAGTTGGAAAATCTATTATTGCCAAAATCGGGACGTTTTTGCAGATGTAATTCATATCTATTTGGGCCTGTGCCTGGAGGCTTGGCACTTGTGACCAGTCACTTGCGTGGCCACTGTGAGCACATGGAACTACTAGAGAGCGACACATTAGTACGGTGAAGATGGGAGCAGTGTGAGCCGCAGCTGAGCTGCAACTGCCATGCCAGACACACCGTTGTCAGAAACTGAACTCAGAGCAGCATCAAGACTAACTTGCCCAAGCATCCTAGCTGCCAGTGAGCATGTCCTCGGAAAACTTAGTAAATGCCCAGGTGCCTATGGTGGTATTTACATGACTTGCTGCACTGTGATGCAGGGAGGCCCGCCACAGCAGTCTAGTGCAGTGCCAACAGCGGCAACCTAGTGCCTAACTAGAGTGAAGGGTCCCGTGGCAGCAGATCAACAAAGCCCATAAGTTATGGACTGACCCAATGGCACTGTGCAGTCCCAAGCCCAATGCGGCCTGCTCCAGGTTGTGAGCCACCGGCTCTACAGAACACACCTTACAGTTGAGTGGGCCCTCATTAAGTGCCGGCCTACTCCACATTGGTGACGAGTCTGTGACTGCCTCCAACACGCTGGCAGCCACAGCTCACCAGGACAAGCTCCCTGCATGTGGAGGTGGGTCAATCAATCAATCAATCAATCAATCATGTCACTTATAAAGCGCACTACATACCCGCGAGGGTCTCAAGGCGCTGGGGGAAGAGGGGGGTGGTGCTGCTACTGATCGAAGAGCCAGGTCTTGAGGAGTCTTCTGAAGGCCAGTAGGTCTTGGGTCTGTCGGAGGTTGGTGGGGAGGGTGTTCCAGGTCTTGGCGGCGAGGTGGGAGAAGGATCTGCCGCCGGCGGTCGTTTTCCGGATGCGGGGGACTGTGGCGAGGGCGAGGCTGGTCGAGCGGAGCTGGCGGGTGGGGGTGTAGAAGCTGAGTCGTCTGTTGAGGTAGGCTGGTCCGGAGTTGTGGAGTGCTTTGTGTGCGTGGGTGAGGAGCTTGAAGGTTATCCTCTTGTTGACAGGGAGCCAGTGCAGGTCTCTCAGGTGGGGTGTGATGTGGCTGCGTCGGGGGATGTCGAGGATAAGACGTGCAGAGGCGTTCTGGATGCGTTGCAGCCGTCTCAGGAGCTTAGCCGTCGTTCCTGCGTAGAGGGCGTTTCCGTAGTCCAGCCTGCTGGTGACGAGGGCCTGGGTGACTGTTTTTCTTGTTTCGGTGGGGATCCACTTGAAGATCCTGCGGAGCATTCGGAGGATGTTGAAGCAGGATGAGGAAACGGCGTTGACCTGCTTAGTCATGGAGAGGGTGGGGTCGAGGATGACCCCTAGGTTGCGTACGTGGTCGGTGGGTGGCGGGGCTGTTCCCAGTGATGTTGGCCACCAGGAGTCGTCCCAGGCTGAAGGGTTGGAACCAAGGATGAGGACCTCCATCTTGTCCGAGTTCAGCTTCAGGCGGCTGGTCCTCATCCATTCGGCGACGGCCTTCATTCCTTCATGGAGGTGGGCTTTGGCGGTGTGAGGGTCTTTGGTGAGGGAGAGGATCAGCTGGGTGTCGTCGGCGTAGGAGATGATGTTGAGGTTGTGCTGTCGGGCGACGTGGGCGAGGGGTGCCATGTAGATGTTGAACAGCGTTGGGCTGAGGGAGGAGCCTTGGGGTACGCCGCAGATGATCTTGGTGGCCTTGGATCGGAAGGGGCGAGGCGGACGCTTTGTGTTCTGCCGGAAAGGAAGGATGTGGTCCAGTCCAGGGCCTTCTCTTGGATCCCGGCGTCGTGAAGGCGTGTTCGTAGTGTGTGGTGGCAGACCGTGTCGAAGGCGGCTGATAGGTCCAGGAGGATGAGGGCTGCTGTTTCTCCGTTGTCTAGCAGGGTCCTGATGTCATCGGTGGCAGCGATGAGGGCGGTTTCGGTGCTGTGGTTGCTGCGGAAGCCGGACTGGGAAGGGTCCAGGATGTTGTTCTCCTCGAGGTAGCGGGTCAGTTGTTTGTTGACGATTTTCTCGGTGACCTTCGCGGGGAACGGGAGCAGAGAGATGGGTCGGAAGTTCTTGAGGTCCTTGGGGTCTGCCTTGGGTTTCTTGAGTAAGGCGGTGATCTCGGCACCTAAGCCTCCTAGCTACGCATTTATTCAGCGCAGCTAGTTGCTCTCAGAGGAGGTCTGTTACACCACAAGGCTTCTCACCTAAGAGACGGTGCTGTCGCTGACCCACTCATCCAGAGAACGGCACGTGGGTGATGGCTGACGTAGCCCAAAATGTCCATACGGTACTCCAGCACCAGCTGCTTGCCCTGCAGGCACAGTGGGCATACACAGCTCCCTCACACCGATCCAGCCAGTCAGCAAACTTGTTGACCCTGCCACTATGGCCCCAGTAGAAAACCTGGGTGGGGTGGTTAAATAACTACTTCGGGGGCACCCAGGAACCGGATAGCACAATCAAGAGGTCGCTACTGCTCCACTTTGCCAAAGACAAAATTTACAAACTCTTCAAGCCCTTCCCGGGGACTGATGCCAACGATGACACTGGCATCAGGCCACTGAACACACACTTCGATCCCCAGCTGAACCCGGGCTTTGAAGGATTCAAGCTCCAGCAAGCCCAACAGAGGGTGGGGGAAACAATCAACGCTTTTTGCGCACATCTGCGCAAGATGGAAAGCATGTGCACCAACAATGATCAAACAAAGAAGTCTGGGCCCAGATCCTACAAGCACTGTGACAGCTGATCCTACTGATCCTACGGCAGCCGGGTATTAGACTATTAGGCTGGAAGACATCATGATCCTTGCCCGATCCAACATTTTGGCAGCGTCCCGTACCGAATGAGCCCTGGCAAGGAACTTAGCACCATCTCACCCCAGAAAGCTGCTACCCATCAACATGGAGTCGTTGGACGCCCTACAGACCGGACTGATGTTGAAATGCACAAGGGTGGCCGATCGCAGACCTAGTGCCTGACGCAGGATTAGTGGTATGGAGGACCACCCATTGGAGAAATGCCCCACATAAGAGAAGGCTTACTCCAACCGCAGGAAGATGAATCACTTTGCCACAGTGGTGAGACAAGGAGTAATCAAAAAAGAAAAAGTGCACTATCATCAGCTACCCGAATTCTCACTCTGGATGAGGGGGAGAGAGGTGCGGCTACAATGATCATGCATCATGGCCAGGCGAACACTGAGAAGGAGAAACCAACAATGAGGAAGACATATTGCTCATATCATACACATCACCAACAACAGCAGCAGGTGACCCCAGACTGCATGTGAGGTCATGGTAAATGGCACGACGGTAAAGGCCTTGATCGACACAGGGTGTCAGTGAACATGAGGAGTGTGGGACAGTATAACCATCTCGAACCGTGACCCATGTTGTCACCGAACAAGACCAAAATGTACTCTTATGCAGGCAAGCCGTTGGTAGGAGTGATCGATGTAGTAGTACAACATGGCAACAAGGAGGCATCAGCCAAGATCCATGTCACCAAGGAAGGCAAAGAGACGCTACTGGGGTGTCACATGGCATAAGAACTAGAACTAGTCTTCTTCAAGCAGACTGTCCAAGCCAGGCAGGTAGACCACGTCCTCGAATACTCCCCTCAACGATTACAAGGACTGGGATACCTAAGGGAGCTCCTGTGACGCTACGTATCAAGTCAGTCAAAGATCAGCACCCGAGAGTACCACTTCACCTCTGACCTCTGCTGGAACGAGAGTTGAAAGAAGTCTTGAGACGCTGGCTAAAACAGGACGCTGATTGGGATGTCATGTCTAATTCTGAGAAATAATGTTTCCTTGTTTAATAACGAATGGCACAAGCAATTGTGCGCGACCACGATGGGTTCCAGATTTGCCCCTTCTTTTGCCAATCTGTTTTTGGGTTGGTTCGAGGAGGTGCATCTCTGGGGCCCTAGGGGTAAAGAGTGGATTGACAGTAAATATTACTGGGGACCATACATTGGCGATTGTCTTATAATTTGGACAGGAGAATTGTTGCAATTGCTAAAATTTGTTGAGTATTTGAACATAAATATGTGCTCTATGAGAGTCACCAGCGAATACTGTGAAACACAGATCATAATTCCGGATTTGGAATTGTATATATGTGAGGATAAGATTCAAAGTAGAATGCATCGTAAGAAGACATCTTGTAACTCCCTGTTGCATGCCTCAAGTTCACATCCTAAATGTCAAATCAACTCCATACCATAAGGGGAGATGTTAAGGGCCAGACGTGACTGGGATTGTTTTCCGTAACATGATTGAACTAGACAACGGGACGCCTCAAACACGAGGAAGGCAGGCTCGACATAGGAAAGAAAAGGAGCCCCTCCTGGAAACACTTAAAAATAATGGAATTCGGGAGAAACTGGAACAAACAAAGATCCACCATAACCTGAATTTGAGAAACAGAAGAGGTGTTTGACACCTCCTGCAGTTCGACTAGATTGGGACCAAATAAAAAAAAGGATTGGGACCAGAAACCAATCGGAAACTATATCAAAACATCACAACAAGTGAAGTATCTTTTAAAAATTGTGGGAGAAAAAGACTTTTCTTAGTTCTGAAGAAGGTGGTTGGTATCAATGAAATCCACCGAAACGTGTTGATGCACTGGAGTCTACTAAATCTGATGAGCTGTGAAGGATACAGTGGCTATTGATTCCTTAATGATACCCTGTATAGTGTAAAAGGAGCTAAACAGATTAGTGATAAAAAGACATATGTGTTTGTCTATTGTACTCTCCCAAATTGTGTCGATTTTTGTTATATGTTTTTATTTTTAAATTGAGTATTTTTGCATACTCAGTGGAATATTTCTGATTGTATACCTAGTCATAAGAGAGTAATAACCCATGGAGTATCATGCAAATGTTTTTAAGTAGGCCAATTTCATGAAAAAACCTTTTTTAAGAAATGTTGTTATAATGTTTTTAACTTTGTGATATGTCCAAATAATGTAATCAATTTTAGACGTTTTTGATTGGATTTGCTAATTCCTTGACTAATAAAACAACGAATATTGTTCTAATATATCAGAGTGGGGATATTCAAATTTCCATGTGATCACATATCAATTGTGAGTGGAGACGCAATCAGAAGTGTAAAAGGCGTGGATGGTTTTGTATGTTTACCCAAAGGGAAATTTCTTTTTGACTTTACAGCGTGACTGTAGTGTGGAATGGAAGTACAATGCGACCTTACGAGTATTGGAGACTGATTCAGGGCACATGGATATGAAGAACATATTATTAATAGAGCAAGTAACAGGTCAGGCAGATTAAATCGTCTTGAGACGCTGGCTGAAACAGGACGCAAGAAGAAGAAAAAGACTACCACAGTGAGGCTAGTAATTGACTATCATCTGATGGTGAACAAGGTATACAATATTCTTAACAGTCATTGGACACTACTGAAATCGGATACAGATATTCGACCTTGTCTTGATACACGACCCAGTATTTCATACCGTAGAGGTAAGACTTTACATAACATTACTTCACCTAGCTACCCTGTGAAGAACATTGGGGCTAACTGGCTGTCTAGGTTAATCAAGGGTTCCTATAAATGTGGCCACTGCAGTATGTGCAGGCTTGCGCTGGATGGGGTGACCGTTTTTAGCTACAATAATTCAAATATAACTGCCATACGTACACACATTGACTTCAGCACACGATATGTGGTATACATACTCATTTGTAAGTGTGTATGAAAATATATGTGGGGAGTACTATCAGACCCTTACTTGAAAGGATCAGTGAACATTTTTGGGCCTTGAAAACACAGGATGTAAGATATCCCCTAGAAATGCATGCAAAAGTTTGTGAGGCCCAGAATGCGCACCTGAGTTTCAAATTTCATGGCATAGATATGGTTAGCAATAATGTGAGAGGCGGTAACTGTGAACTTAGACTGAGGCAGTGTGAGGACAGGTGAATCATGAGATTACACTCAGTAAGTGAGGGGCTAAACATTGATCATGAGATATAATATTTTTTAGGAACAGGATGATACATGTGGAAATGTCTGTATACAATTGTTTGATGTACTTTATAGTTGATCACTATGGGTTACTATGCATTGTTGATTTCCTATGTAGCTAGGTCTGTAAACCATAAGCAATATGTACTGATGAATATGGGCATTTAGTTAGGTCTCCTCTTCGGAGCTAACTGCCTAACCTATGTACTCCAGAATCTGTGGTGTATGGTGATGGGTGATTTTTACCTCTTATCCCTTTAGGATTCCACGCTATACAGAGATATGAGGAACTCATGGAATAGCAGGACGTGATTTTATAACAAGTGAATGGTGTGATATAAGATGGTAGAGGCCTTTTCGTTATTGTTAGATAAATACGTTTGAAATACAGGTAACTATGCCGTGTGCATTATAGGTTGTGATGGGATACCAGTTCAAGGACGGTTGCATTTATACACAATAAGGACTGATATATGGACTGATATGAAGAAATGCTCTGTATTGCCTAGCTATCATGGCAATGAACATTTTCGCTCGAGGGGAAAGAGTGTCGAATTAATGTGGAATGTGGTGTGATGGAAAGTGTGAGAATTGTTCCTACATATGCCAAGATGCCTGCAATATTCACAGAGGAATAATGGTACATGCATTAAAGATGAGAACTTGGAGGAATTTATTGATTTTATATTGCGGAATTTAAAAACATGAGTTGGGTGTTTTATGTTTGTGTAGTGACCTATGGACTTAATTAAAGATTGGGCCATATGGGCATGGTCTTGAGAGATATTATCGATATATAGAAGAGATACGTATATGAACTAATTTATGGATGGCTGCCGTGGTTACAGCCAGGAGCAGGGCAGTTAACACTGTAGACATGTGACTAGAGGCTTACAACTAAATACTGCAGAAACAAGATGGCCCTGCACTGGGACGGTGCCACGAACAGTTGCGGAGGAGTACTCTCCATATGCAATTTTGAATTTACATGGTAAGACCCAACCGGTGCATGTTTGGTTCCTGACATGTTGTTTGAAGGAGTGTCTGTTACCAATATAGAGGACGCGCTATGTATAATACTGAGTAGAGCAATGTAAGGCGTTTTGGATGTACTGCGGTGCGCAATTGTTGTACAACTGCAAAACAATTTCAGTGTACTTTATGAGGATATGGGCATACAAAGGCTGTCTGATCACATTTGCTTACTGAATGGAGGCACGTGGAATAGTGATGACGATATTGATGTAAGGTTATTTTGATTCCCGATAGGTACATGATTTAATTTGATAATAGCTTGGATGCAGTAACATATACGTCGGGGTAAGACAAAATATATTGCTGTTGAATGGCAATTGTTAGAAATATAAGATTTCTAGTGATGTGACTTGTATTCACTTTCAGATTTTAATGACCTGTACAGTACTGTTTATGGATGAAATAGGTTTATAGGTATGAGGGTAAGGATTGGAGTGAGTAATATTACTCTTGTGGTTTGACTTGGTGACTGTAGTTACAATCTTTTTAGACCAGGAATACGGACATTAGTTGCAAATATGCATGAGATGCAATTTTTGTTTGGACTAATTATGGTTTTCACTGCGGCATCATATGGACACTTTGCTTTTTAATAGTTTTTCAGTCACAGTGGCTAGCATGATTTTTCTGTATATCTACACTGGGATTTTTAACTCGGGCTACACATCGGATTCTGGAATATTGGGTTTGCACTTGGTGGATTGCATGAGATTATTCAAGTGGGGTCACCATGATGAAGAGTTGTAATTGCGATATCTGATAATTGTTCTCTGTTTGTAGCCTTGTGTTAGTCAGTGGTGGAATCCATACCACGATGAAACATGTGTTGGCTATTGCCTATTACTATGAACTTTATATCTATCAAGATGAAATATTGTCAAGAATAAAAAAGAAAAAGAACTTGGCTTTTGATTGCATCAGTCAAGATTGAATATTGTCAAATAAAAAAGAAAAACGAAGAAAATCTTTGTTTTGTGGACTTCTACGAGATTGGACATTTATTTGAATATCAGTGCTCAGGATTCCTCATATCATACACATTACCAGCAAGCGGCAGCAGGCGACCCCACACTGTATGTGAGCTCATGGTAAACGGCACGACAGTAAAGGCCATGATCGACACAGGGTGTCAGTAAACGTGATGAATGTGTGACAATACAACCATCTGGAACCGCGACACATGCTGGTACCAAACAAGACCAAAATATACACCAATGGAGGCCAAAGGCCTCTCCCGTTGATAGGAGTGATTGATGTAGTAGTACAACATGGCAACAAAGAGGCACCAGCCAAGATCCATGTCACAAAGGAAGGCAAGGAGATGCTACTGGGGTGTCACATGGCATAAGACCTAGAACTAGTCTTCTTCGCGCAGACTGTCCAAGCCTGGCAGGTAGACTACATCCTCACATACTTCCTTCAACTATTCCAAGGGCTGGGATACCTAAGGGAGCTCCTCTGAAGCTATGTATCAAGTCAGTCAAACCAATGGCAAATCAGATCCGGAGAATACCATTTCACCTCTGCTAGAACGAGAGTTGAAAGAACTCAAACTCCTCAAAATGATTGAAAATGTATCCATGCCCATCCTGTGGGTTTTTCCAATGGTGATCAGGAAGAACCTCAAGCAGCCAGGGGCGATCAGATTGTGTATTGACATGCACATTCCTAACAGTGCCGTTAGGAGAGAGAAGCATACGACCCGACCATGTATTATAATAGCGGATCTCAAAGGGGTTCTGTGTTTCTCAAAATGTGGCCTTAATGCAGGATACCATCAGCAGCAAATGAACCTGGAGAGCCGTTCTATCATGACGTTTTCAACACATTTGGGCCTGAGATGATACAAGCACCTCAACTTTGGGATCTGATCGGTGGCCGAGGGGTATCAAAACACCATTCGAGAGACCCTCTCCAGCTTGCAAGGGGTAATGAACATCAGTGACGACATCCTGATTTATTCCTCCATCCTCAAGGACCACCATGGTCACCTGCTCGCCACCCTACAGCGCCTCAGTGATCATGGACTTACCTTGCATGGGACAAGTGTTCGTTCTTTCAGTCGCAGATCGAATTTTTTGGCTATGTCTTCACAGAGGATCGATTAAAAGTCGACCCAAGGAATTCAGAAACCATCCAGCAAACCCCAGCCCCCTGCAATGCAACTGAGAAATGTAGTTTTCTGGGAATGGCCACCTACTGTGAGTGGTTTTTTTCCGAACCTAGCAATTTTATCAGAGCTGTCAAGTGGGTTTATGGTCCTAAGGAAGAGGAAACATTTGAGAGCATCAAGCAGGCCCTACTGACCAGCACTATGATGGCCTACTTTGACTCTGATAAGGTCAGGAACTGGTTGTTGATGCCAGCCCTGTTGGCAATGGGGGGGAATACAATAGAATAGAAAATGTGTAGACTATATTACATCTACCCTTAAAGTAAAGGGTATACCCAAAATCACTGGGACCTGGGTGTAGGACTGTATAAAGAGAAGTGGTCCCAGTATTATTGCATCCATACAGTGCAACAAAATAAAATTCACAACCGTAAATCAAACTAAAGAGAATAAAGAAATGCTCAAGTGTTATTTAATCACACTGAACACAAGGAACACATTTCACAAAGAACATTGAAAACCATCATAGTTGTGCCCATAGGAAGAAGGGGAAGGGAAAAGGCAGTGACATAAGTGAGGTAGTGAAGTTAGTGACAAAGATTAATCATGAATATCACAATCAAATTGTTGGGCATGCTATTCATTGCCACACAATCTTAGCCTAAAGACAGAAAATTATTGTTAACAATGAATTATGTAGCCATGTAACAGAACCAGTCACAGTGTAGGCATACACTGTTGACAATACTGGCATCAGTAGTGTGTCGACGTTTCGACCCCTAGAAATGTGTAGGTGTTCTTATAAGCCTTACAGTCGGGGTCTTCCTCAGGACAAGTGGAAAGTGAAGGAGTGACTAAAAAAGGGGCACCATATCTGAATTAAAGGAGGGTCCTCATTGGCGCAAAATGTCGTCGAGGACACTCAATGGCTCCAAAGTATGAGGGATGAGAGAGAAATTAACACTCAAAATTTTTAACCGTTCTCCCAAACTTGTTAGCTTATGTTAGAATCGTGGTGAAACCATCAATTAGATAGTGGAGTCATCCACATTTCTACAATTAATTGAAGAAAATGGTCCTCGTATGTTAAACTTGTTTCCCCCGAATTCGGGGAAACAAGTTTAACATACGAGGACCATTAATTAATTAATTAATTAATTAATTGTAGAAATGTGGATGACTCCACTATCTAATTGATGGTTTCACCGCGATTCTAACATAAGCTAACAAGTTTGGGAGAACGGTTAAAAAAATTTGAGCGTTCATTTCTCTCTCATCCCTCATACTTTGGAGCCATTGAGTCTCCTCTGTCCTCGACGACATTTTGCGCCAATGAGGACCCTCCTTAATTCAGATATGGTGCCCCTTTTAGTCACTCCTTCACTTTCCACTTGTCCTGAGGAAGACCCCGACTGTAAGGCTTATAAGAACACCTACACATTTCTAGGGGTCGAACGTCGACACACTACTGATGCCAGTATTGTCAACAGTGTATGCCTACACTGTGATTGGTTCTGTTACATGGCTACATAATTCATTGTTAACAATAATTTTCTGTCTTTAGGCTAAGATTGTGTGGCAATGAATAGCATGCCCAACAATTTGATTGTGATATTCATGATTAATGTTTGTCACTAACTTCACTACCTCACTTATGTCACTGCCTTTCCCTTCCCCTTCTTCCTATGGGCACAACTATGATGGTTTTCAATGTTCTTTGTGAAATGTGTTCCTTGTGTTCAGTGTGATTAAATAACACTTGAGCATTTCTTTATTCTCTTTAGTTTGATTTACGGTTGTGAATTTTATTTTGTTGCACTGTATGGATGCAATAATACTGGGACCACTTCTCTTTATACTATATTACATCTAGACATTTTATTGGAAAGTGTGAAAAATGTATGTTTCTCTTCTTCATTAAAAGGTATTAGAACGCAGGCATTACAGTGAACGTAAAATTAAATCATGTTTCAGTCACAGTTCTTAGAAGTCGAACTGAAGCGATCCCTAGTATCAACTCGCTCATGGAGATTCAATCAATCATCCATTTGTATAGCGCACTACTCACCCGTGAGGGTCTCAAGGCGCTGAGGGGGTGGGGGGGTAGCAGCTATTGCTCGAACAGCCAGGTCTTGAGATGTCTCCTGAAGGTCAGCAGGTCCTGGGTCTGACGCAGATGGGTGGGGAGGGTGTTCCACGTCTTGGCGGCGAGGTAGGAGAAGGATCTGCCTCCGGTGGTGGTTCTGTGTATGCGTGGGACGGTGGCAAAGGCGAGGTCGGCGGAGCGAAGCTGGCGATTCGGGGTGTAGAAGGTGAGACGCTTGTTGAGGTATGCTGGTCCGGCGTTGTGGAGTGCTTTGTGAGCGTGGGTGAGGAGCTTGAAGGTGATCCTCTTGTTGACTGGGAGCCAGTGCAGGTCCTTCAGGTGGGCAGTGATGTGGGAGTGGCGGGGGATGCCGAGGACGAGGCGTGGAGAGGCGTTCTGTATACGTTGAAGTCTTTTCTGGAGTTTGGCCGTGGTTCCAGCGTAGAGGGCGTTGCCGTAGTCCAGTCTGCTGCTGACGAGGGCGTGGGTGACCGTCTTTCTGGTTCCGGTGGGGATCCATCTGTAGATCTTGCAAAGCATGCGGAGGGTGTTGAAGCAGGAGGAGGAGACGGCGTTGACTTGTTGGGTCATTGAGAGTGATGAGTCCAGGATGAACCCCAGGTTGCGTGCGTGGTCGGTGGGCGTCGGTGCGGCTCCCAGCGCGGCCGCCCACCAGGAGTCGTCCCAGGCGGAGGGGGAGGAGCCGAGGATGAGGACCTCCATCTTGTCTGAGTTCAGTTTCAGGCGACTGTTCTCCATCCAGTCGGCGACGGCCTTCAGTCCTTCGTGGAGGTTCGTTTTGGCGGTGGCGGGGTCCTTGGTGAGTGAGAGGATCAGCTGGGTGTCGTCGGCGTAGGAGACGATGTTGAGGTTGTGCGAGCAGACGATGTTGGCGAGTGGAGCCATGTAGACGTTGAAAAGGGTAGGGCTGAGGGATGATCCTTGGGGCACGCCGCAGATGATCTTGGTGACTTCAGAGCGGAATGGGGGGAAGCGGACCCTCTGGGTTCTGTCGGTGAGGAAGGAGGTGATCCAGTCCAGGGCCTTGTCGCTGATTCCTGCGTCGTGGAGGCGTGTGTGAAGGGTGTGGTGGCAGACGGTGTCGAAGGCGGCCAAGAGGTCCAGGAGGATGAGGGCCGCGGTTTCGCCGTTGGCCAGCATGGTTCTGATGTCATCGGTGGCAGCGATGAGGGCAGTTTCGGTGCTATGCTTGCTGCGGAATCCATATTGGGATGGGTCCAGGGTGTTATTCTCCTCGAGGAAGTGGGACAGTTGCCTGTTGACGATCTTTTCGATGACTTTCGCCGGGAACGGGAGCAGGGAGATGGGCCGGAAGTTCTTGAAGTCCTTTGGGTCCGCTGTGGGTTTCTTGAGTAGTGCGTTGATCTCGGCGTGCTTCCAGCTTTCCGGGAAGGTGGCGGTCTCGAAGGAGCTGTTGATGATCTTCCGGAGTTGGGGTGCGATGATGCGGTTGGCTTTGTTGAAGATGTGGTGAGGGCAGGGGTCAGATGGTGAGCCGGAGTGGATGGTGTTCATGGTCTTGATGGTATCGTCGTCGTTGACGTGGGTCCAGGAGACCAGGAGGTTGGTGAGGCTGGGGGGTGGTGAATCTGCGGTGTTAGCGGCTGTTGGTAGGGTCTGGGTGTTGAAGCTGTCGTGGATGTCTGCGATCTTGCGGTGAAAGAAGGTGGCTAGTGAGTCGCAGAGGTCTTGCGACGGTGGGATGTCGTTGGCGCTGGAGCTGGGGTTGGAGAGTTCCTTCACGACGTTGAAGAGCTCTTTGCTGTTGTGTGCATTGTTGTTGATGCGTTCCTGGAAGGAGGTCCTTTTGGTGGCTCGAATGAGTTGGTGGTGCTTGCGGCTGGCGTCCTTGAGGGCAGCGTGGTTGTCCGGTGTCTGTTCGTGGCGCCACTTCTTCTCGAGTTTTCGGCAATTCCGCTTGGACTCCTGGAGGTCGGTGGTGAACCAGCTGGTCTTTCTGTCAGTACGTCTGTTTGAGGGTTTTTTGATCGGGGCGAGAGTGTTGGCGCAGTCGTCGATCCATTGCCTGAGGTTGCGGGCGGCTGTGTCGGTGTCGGCGGTGTCGGTTGGTGGGTTTCGGGCGAGGGTGGTGATGAGCTGGTCTTCGGTGATCTTGTTCCAGCTGCGGTGGGGGATTCGTTGCGGTTGGTGGTGCGTGGTGGGTTTCTTGAAGGTGAAGTGGACGCAGTGGTGGTCGGTCCAGTGGAGTTCGGCGGTGTGGTTGAAGGTGATGTGTTTGCTGGCGGAGAGGATAGGGTCTAGCGTGTGTCTGGCGGTGTGGGTGGGGACCGTGACGAGCTGTTTGAGTCCGAGGTTGTCGAGCAGGGCGATGGAGTTGCTGTCGTTGGTTTTCTCGAGGTGGAAATTCAGGTCTCCGAGGAGGATGTAGTCTGTGGACGCAAGGGCGTGCGTGCTGACGATGTCGGAGATGGCGTCGATGAACTGTGGCCGGGGCCCCGGGGGTCTGTAGACGAGTGTTCCTCTGAGGGTGGTGTTGGGGTCGATGTGGATCTGGAAGTGGAGATGTTCGGCGGTGCTGGAGGTGTCTGCTGTGCTGGTCGAGATTCTCAGGGTATTCCTGTAGACAATGGCAATTCCTCCTCCAGGTCTGTTGTTGCGGTCCCTCCTGGTGATCTTGTAGCCATCTGGGATGGCAATGTCGGGTGCCGAGGAGGAGTTCAACCAGGTCTCTGTTAGGAAGGCGACGTCACGGGAGGCTGAGTCGAGTAGGTCCCAGAGTTCAATGGCGTGCTTGTGGATGGAGCGGGTGTTGAGTAGAAAGCATCTGAGGTG
The DNA here is from genome assembly GCA_963921515.1 of Calotriton arnoldi. NCBI lineage: Eukaryota > Metazoa > Chordata > Amphibia > Caudata > Salamandridae > Calotriton > Calotriton arnoldi. Next base: position 1,453,524 of record CAWUFW010003346.1, on the reverse strand, counting down.
GCTGCGTCCTGTCCTGACGGGTGGGGCGGGACGTGCAGGTGTTCGGCGGCTGGTGAAGCTGCATGTCGGCAGGAGAAGGGTCCGTGGGTGAGGTTCGGGTTGGCCTGGACGCAGTCTGGTGATCGGCCGGTGTTGAGTCCGTGGAGGAAGGGGGCATCGTAGCGACGTCGGGTGTCGTGGCGCTCGCGGGGGCCAGGGGGTCTGGCACTGGGCACGGTCCAGGCGCGGACGGGCGCAGACGGGCTTGCCTTAGGCGCGCCCGCACAGCGGCCGCCATTAAGTAGGGGAGGGGGGCGGGACTGGAGGTGGGGAGCGGGGCTGCGAAGGTGGGCGGGGCCGCGGGGCAGTAGCGCTGGGAAAAGGCTGCCGGGAATGGGTTCAGGACCAGTAGGGATACTGTCCTGTGCCCAGAGTGCAAGTAAAATTAAATTAAAATTAAATTAAATAAGTGAGAGAACAGGAGACGAGTCTCCTAGCAGAGGAGCAGACCAGGAGGCGCTGAGTGCGTTGCGGCATCGGCGCTCAGCCGGCGCGAACCTGGAGGCGAAGGGCTTCTAAAGCAGAGGCAGGGGGCTCAGTGAGCGGAGCTGCTGGGGAGAGTGCTTGCCTGAACCAGAGGTCTAGGTGTCACACGCGCTCCCCCGCAGCGGCCGCCATTAAGTAGGGGAGGGGGGCGGGACTGGAGGTGGGGAGGCGGGAGCAGGGCTGCGAAGGTGGGCGGGGCCGCGGGCAGTAGCGGCAGGAAAAGGCTGCCGGGAATGGGTTCAGGACCAGTAGGGATACTGTCCTGTGCCCAGAGTGCGAGTAAAATTAATTTAAATTAAATTAGTGAGAGAACAGGAGACGAGTCTCCTAGCAGAGGAGCAGACCAGGAGGCGCTGAGTGCGTTGCGGCGTCGGCGCTCAGCCGGCACGAACCTGGAGGCGAAGGGCTTCTAACGCAGAGGCAGGGGGCTCAGTGAGCGGAGCTGCTGGGGAGAGTGCTTGCCTGGACCAGAGGTCTAGGTGTCACACCTAGACCTCTGGTCCAGGCAAGATTGAAAATCAGTCATTCATAGATGCCAGATCTCCAGATTCATGTGGTAGACTATCAATTTCAAAGCTAGTCTCCCGATTCCTGCATGCAAAAACCCAATTTCTCAGCAGGCTTCAGCTGACAGGAACTGGTCTTGTGTGACTTGGAGTATGCACTGCCAGTAACCTGTTCCTGCAGGCCAATGCACAACATGTTTGTCAGGCTCTCTCTGCCTGCCACAGAGTTTTCTCCGTGGTCCTGACAGGCAAGGACAAGCATCGGCAAAAACAATAGATCGCGCATATGCAAGGGCCATTGGCTTTGCCAATGTGTTTTAGACATGTTGTACACCAACGTGGATGCTGTTCAGCACAGCTAAAAGTTAGTTTTTTGGAGTGTTTTAGAGTGGAATGGCGAAGATTGGAGTAGAGTGTCATAGAGTGCAGTGACATAGAGTGTCATGTATTAGAGTGGCATAGAGCAGAGTCACGTAGAGTGGCGTACGGTGCAGTGGCGTACAGTAGAGTGGACTGCAGGGCTCAAAAAATCCACTCGCCCGCATTTGCGAGCCAGATTCAATTAGGGCGAGCTATTTATAGGTCCTACTAGCTCTTTCTGGTGAGTAGGAAGACAAACTGACTTTTGACCTCTGTCTCTGAAAGCAGAGGAAATGTGACAAGATAGCAAGATTTAAAGGCATCTTTATTGCTCACAAAGTGAATGAGCAATAAAAATGCCTTTACATCTTGTTAACTTGTCACATTTGCTCCACTTCCAGACACTGAGGCCAAGTGCATTTCAGTTAGGTCGAGTACATTTTTAAGGTTACTAGGCATGCAGGTCTAGTAAAAATTTAATTATTTTTCGGAGCCCTGGGACTGGTGTATGGTGCATTGCCGTAGAGTGTTGCAGAGTATAGTGGCATAGAGTAGAGTGGCATAGAATTCAGTGGCGTACAATGCACCGTCGTAGAATGCAGTGGCGTTGATTAGAGTGTTGCACAGTAGAGTGCAGTGGTGTACAGTGCAGTAGTGTAGAGTAGAGTGCCATTGAGTGCCGTGGTGCACAGTAGAGTTTAGCGCTGTAAAAAGCAGTGGCATAGAGTGCAGTGGCGCAAAGTGGAGTGCTGCAGAGTGCATTGGCGTGGAGTGGACTGATGCAAAGTAAAGTGGCATAGAATGCATTGGCATAGAATGCAGTAGTGCAGAGTAGAGTAGCATAGAGCGCAGTGTTGCGAAGTAGAATGTTGTAGAGTGCAGTGGCATAGAGTGGTGTAGAGTGCATTACTGTAAAGTGCAGAGGCATACAATAGAGTGGTGCTGAGTGGAGTAGCATAGAGTGCAGTGTGGTAGAGTTCAGTGGTATGGAGTGGCGCAGAGCAGAGTGCAGTGGCATGCAGTGGCGTGGCGTAGAGTGGACTCGTGTAGAGTTCGTTGGCGTACAGTGTTGCAGAGTAGCCCGGCATAGAGAGCAGTGGCGTTGAGTGCAGCGACATACAATTCAGCAGCTTACAAAGCAGCATCTTAGAATGCAGTGGCATAGTTTAGAGTGGTGCATAGCAGAGTTCAATGGCGCGGAGGTGCAGAGACGGGTACTGCAGAGTAGAGTGGCATAGAGTGCAGTGGTGCAGACTACAGTGGTAGAGAGTGCACTGGCATAGAGTGGTTCAAAGTGTAGTGGCATAGAGTAGAGTACTACAGAATACAGTGGTGTAGATTTGAGTGATGCAGAGTAGAGTGATGTAGAGTGCAGTGATGTAGAGTGCAGTGGTGTAGAGTGCATTGGCAATGAATGCAGTTGTGCAGAGTAGAGTGGCATAGAGTTCAATGGCGTAGAGTGCAGTGTTGCAGAGTAGAAGTTCGTAGAGTGCAGTGGTGTAGAGTGCATTGGCATAGAGTACAGTGGTGTAGAGTAGAGAGGCATAGAGCGCAGTGGCATACAGTAAAGAGTTTGAGAGTAGAGTGCAGGGGCATAGAGTTCAATGACAGAGAGTAGTGGCATAGTGTGCAGTGGTTTAGAGTACAGTGGCCTAGAGTGCAGTGGCCTAGAGTGGAATCTTCCAGAGTGGAGTGGTACAGGGTAGAGTGCAGTGGCATACAGTAGAGGGGCATAGAGCAAAGAGGTGTACAGTGTAGTGCATAGAGTGCAGTGGTGCAGAGTAGACTACAGTGGGTTGGCGTAGATTGCAGGGCATAGAGTTGAGTGGTACAGAGTAGAGTGCATTGGTGTAGAATGTATTGGCATAGAGTGCAGTGGTGCAGAATGGAGTCGTGTAGAGTGGAGCAGAGTGGTGTGGAGTAAAGTGGAGCTATGAAAAGTATAGTACAGTACAGTGGCATGGAGTGATGCAGAGTGGAGTGGCATGGAGTATGCATGGTGTGGTAGCACACTGCCATTACAGACAACACATTTTTAATTGAAAAAACCATTACATTTGCACAGAAATGCAGTTTTACTAATAAAACGATACAGTTACAAATACTTGCACAGTTCGCTTAAATGTTGTTGTGTGCTCAAAAAAAACCACCCTTTCCTAACCCAAGTATCCAGCAAGATTGTCACATAAATTCTCACACTTTGAAGTCAGAGGGAGAAAAGTAAACAGCAAGCTCAAATGGAAGACAGAGCCTGACATCTGTCTTTGAATGCATTGCAAATGTGACCAGATAAGAACAAGATTTACACACCTGTTTACAGAAAGTAGCAGTCGTGGAAGAATACAAGGAGAGCTAGTGTGAAAAGGCTTTGCTCTCTACGCGGGAGCCCCGGCCAAGCTCATCAAGCGACTGCAACGTATACAAAACGCCTCCGCACGACTGATCCTCGACGTACCACGCCACAGCCACATCACCCCCCACTTGAGGAACCTGCACTGGCTCCCCATCGACAGGAGGATCACCTTCAAACTCCTCATCCACGCACACAAGGCACTCCACAAAACTGGCCCAGCCTACCTCAACAGACGACTCTTCTTCTACGTCCCCAACCGCCAGCTCCGCTCCGCCGACCTCTCCTCGCCACCGTCCCCGCATTCGAAGAACAACCACCGGCGGCAGATCCTTCTCACACCTCGCCACCAAGACCTGGAACACCCTTCCACTAAGCCTACGACAGACCCAAGACCTGCTGACCTTCAGGAGGCTACTCAAGACCTGGCTGTTCGACCAGTAGCAGCATCCCCCCCCCCTTCCCTCTCCCCAGCGCCTTGAGACCCTCGCGGGTAAGTAGTGCGCTCTACAAATTCTGTGATTGATTGATTGATTGATTGATTGAAGGGACACACTCACTCTGGAGCCTAAAGCAAATAAAGTCAGCAAATAGAAAGCCAGAACAAGCATTGGCATAGCCAATAGGTCTCGCCTTTGGGACCTTATAAGTGTTTAGTTATCCAGCACAATATCCTTGGTGCAACAACATCAACTGTTGCATAGCTAAACACTTATAAGGTCCCAAAGGCGAGACCTATTGGCTATGCACATTCACTAATGCTGATATTTTAAAGCAATGCGGATATAAGGCTGATATTTGAAAGCAATGCGGAAATGTTAAAGCACATTCAAATTCAAATTCAAATTCAGCTTTATTCGATTGTAAGATATTGCAATCATAAAAGCAATTCGTACACATTATAATCATATTAAAAGACTTAAAATTGAATATCGATTTTTCAAATTAATTCATTAAAAAAATTTTGGGCAGCAGCTATGATCATTATATCGCGCTTAATAACATCAATTAAAAATTAATAACGTTTCATTAATTCTAAAAACAATATTCTTAAAAACAATTCCTCATGATATTATGCTCTTCCTATAGCTGACCACTTTTTTAAAAACATCGCAATTTTCCAAATCATATTAGCATTGTCCATAGTTTGTAATGCGATGTAAGCTGGACGACATTTTCTTATCCCCATAGTTCTCAACATTGGCAGAATCCAGACTTTCCTAATGAAAGTATAAAATCCACAAAAGAAAATAACATGGATAGTGGACTGACTTGAGCAATTATCACAGGGACAGGGTATCATAGTTCGGCTCCAGTCATTCATATCGGGAAAACTAATAAGTCTGTGTACCATTCCAAGCCTGAATCTTGTTAGTAGGAATCTGTCGTATCCTTCTGATACTATCGCCAAATATGGCTGAATTTTAAAAACACTTAAAATCATTTGATTTTCCAGTACCGTGGGCTTTAATATTTCAGTCGTCAACCGTGACATTTCCAACATCACAAGACCCTCTTTTTTAAGTCTTTCCTACGTACCGCTTGCATAGAATCAGGATCAGTGAAATACTCCAAATGTCCCAGATTCTGCAGGAATTTTCGTACATAACTGACCCAGGGTATCCTTAAGACTTTTTCCATTTGTAAAATATCCTTTAAAATATCCCTGTTTAGCTTGGTTTCTTCTTTTGTCCATACTCGGTGCCATAAAAGAACCGGCTCCAGTTTAATGAGATCAGACAAATAAGTTAAGCCCAGTTCAGCGTGGCACACATACGAAGAGGTTGATCTAGGTACTGACAATATATATCTTAGAAAATTATTTTCCACAAACTGTAATGACTGGGTATTTGCAATACCCCACACCCCTGAGCCATAGGTTACAGTTGAGATACTTTTTGCCTGGTAGATCTGTAAAAGCTCTACCGGGGGTCTTCTCCCTAACTTTTTTGAAAATTGGGCAAGTGCTGAGATAGTTCTAATAAAACTTAATTTTTAGCTCTAACTGCCTGAACCCATGAGTCATCTTGGTGAACCGGTATTCCAAGATATGAAAAAGTTTTGTTGCCTCGATTTTTCGATCACCTATGAACATCTCACGACATTTTTTACTGCCCCTACCACATCTCATGACATATGTCTTAGATGTATTCACCGTAAGTCCTAATTCATTCATAAATTCATTAAAACCATTTAAAACTTTTTGTAGACCTACTTGAGTTTGTGACAATAAAACCGCATCATCAGCGTATAGAAGTGCGGGGATAGGACGACCATTTATCTTGGGGTAGTCAACCTGTTTCTTAATCAATGCTTCCTCTAAATCATTTATATACAAATTAAAAGGAATGGGGCAAGGACGCATCCTTGCCTAACTCCCTACTTATTGGAATTGAAGTTGTACATCCACCCTTAATGTCAAAACGAACTTTCGTCTGAGCATTACAATAAAAACGTCGTAAAAAATAAATAATTTGTTGTTCGACGCCTATCTTTTCTAAAACCTCCCAAAGCTTGGCGTGTATTACAGAATCAAAAGCAGCGGTGAGGTCTACAAAAGCTAAAAACAAACTTCCTTTTTTACCCGTACATACTTTCCCATCAGTAGGGCTAAATTTAAACTCTGTTCAATAGTGCCCACTCCTTCACGGAAGCCATATTGAAGGTCGGAGAGAACGTTCTTATCTAGTGCCCAATCCTTGAGTCTTGCTAATATTACACGACCCACAATTTTAGTCATTGAGTCTAATAAGGAAATAGGCCTGTAGCATCTAGGGTCCTGGCAATTTCCCTTTTTAAAAATGGGGACAATGATTGACTCTACCCAGGTTGGCGGGAATGGTGCTAAACAACTTGCATTCACTACCTGTGTTACAATTGGCCCCCATAAAATTAAGTTTGATTTAAACAAATCACATGGGACACCATCGGGTCCTGGAGCCTTCCCTGCTCGAGTGACCGAGATCGCCCCTGTCACTTCCTCCAGGGTAAAATGGAGGTCAATATTTTCAGTGTTGCTAGTTAATAGTGGTTCACCTAAGTTATTGTCAGTGTGACCTACCCCCTTGAACACCTCTGTGAAGTGCTCAACCCATTGGTCCTCTGTGATGGCAATCTCGATAGCGGGACCCCCATCTTGCTTCAGGTATGGTGCTTTAACCGCCTTCCAAAAGGCACTACTGTCCCTGCTTAAAGCGGCCAGATGAAGGGACTCCCAAGCTTCCTTTCTTAAGCTGGCTTTTCTCTCTTTAATGGCCAGGTTGTATAATCTCCTAGCCTCCCTTCTGGCATCCTGATTTCTGGGAATAGTATGGAGTACTTTTTTTAAATTCAGGTGTGCCTTGGTACAGTTCGAGTCAAACCACCCTGTTGATTTTACCTTGCAATGTTTTTGTACAAAGAGGGCCTCCTTCACAGCACTAGAAATTAATACAAAAGAGTCAAGAATACTACCGGGGTTGCTGACTCATTCAGACATGTATCAAAAGCAGCTTTGCACTTATTTATCACGGATTTTATAACGCCTTCAGGATCGATCATAGCCCATTTCAAAGTAAAACCGTTAGTTCTATCAAGTGCGATTGATTCTAAAGGCAGGAGGCAGTTTTTCCTAAACTTGAACTACTCGTCCATCCTTTAATTGTAGTACACAGCGGGAAGTGATCACTCAGAGATATATCACCAATATGAAACGATCTGATTCTTGGAGCGTGGTTATTTGACACAAATATGAAATCTATTGTTGAGAATAAGCCCCGCCCATTAAAGGTGTAACCCATTAGAGCTGGCTTTGGACACATTTCATTCACAAAACCTAAATCCAGAGTGCACAACATTTCATTATACAGCTCCCCCAATTTTGTGTGACAAAAGTGCGTACAACTAAACCCTTCATTATCATCATGGCCACACATATTAATATCAGCATTTGAACATAAAACGCAATTAAAATCCCCTCCCAGAAGTATCATCGTGTCTTCAGCGTTTTTATGCCATAATGATTGTACATCACTTACTAACTTTTTCATCACAGTTTCTACATCAGGCAGGGGAATATTATTATAAAAATTGATCAGGATGACAGATTGCTTCCTATCAATTTTAATGTTAACTAGCTGATAGTAAATATCTTCTAAATAAAGTTCTACCTTATTAAAATTCATAGTATTCGATACAAATGTACAAAGGCCACCTTTAGGCCTACCTCCTTTACTTTCAGTTGCCCTTGTGTGCAGAGTTTTAAATCCATTAATGTATAGCGGGTCTATTGCCCACGTCTCCTGCAAACAAAGAATATCTTGACTTTGTATATATTCGCACCAAATAGAGTTGGTCAACTTTTGGCGAAGACCTGCTATGTTCCAGGACACCAGTTTACAAAGAGCTTCCTCTCCGTTATTATTCAAACTATTATTAGCCAGTTTAGGTGGAATACAGTTAGTGGGAAACTCCAATAACCGTGAACGGGAAACACCCTGAGTGTTAATTATCTGACAGACACAGGGCGGCTTTAACGCTTTATGGTCGGTATCAATCTCCAAAAGCTGGGAACTATCCTGGATTGATATTACGTCATTTGTAATCAAGTGTTCTCTATTAGTAGTGAATACGTCCCCACAATCTTTAGTTAATCCAAGCACACGAATTGTTAATTCATTTTCAGGACTAGGCAGAAACTCTACGTGGGATAAAGTTGATTCTCGATCGATAAGTCAATCGATATCTTCCATTGAGCCAAATACTTCATAACGATTGCTAGTTGGCACCGAATAAAGATGACATCTATTCTCTGGGAATGAATCCCGCTGCCAATAGCATGGACCACCACTCTGTGGTTGATAGAAAAACCCCAATGGAAGAATATTAATGTCAGTTACATTAATCTGCCCACTACCTGCTCTATCCAAAATGAGCTGAACAAGATTTGGAGACCCAAAAGATAAAATTACACAATCACCTGATAACCGTTTACTAGACTTTCCAACCCATGATACCCTGCGTACCATTTTAAATTCATTAAAAAGAACATTATTTAGCCCCGTTCTCGTACTCAGTAGATGACAAGCTTTGTTACGCAGTGTTGACCAATGTTCAAATTCATTTAAAGATAATTGTGGGACGTTTGCTAAGACCACAGTGTAAGGTGTTGCTTCTGGCGGAAGATTTAAAATCACATTAGGGGATATGCCACTGGCACTCCTCTGGTTAGAATCCAATCTACGTGACTCACCTGAGTTCCTATCCAAATCCCCCACCCTAACAGTTGGTGCGGCTCCTTTTGGAGCCATTGACTGTATCAATGGCTTATTCAGACTCTGGTTAATCTGATTATGTGCACAGGGCAATGGTCCAACATTTACGTGGGAGGGCCTGGGTTTAGTTAAATCATGATTAATATCCGGGCAGGGTTTAGAATTAGAACATTTTGTCTTAGCATTGGTACTCTTTCCCATATCATCTCCTCTCCTCGGGGACATCAAACCAGCGCCCCTACTATTAGCTGCGTCGATATTGGGTGACTGGATAGAATCACGCGGCTGTTCTAATACATTTAGCCTTGCTTCAATTTGACATAACTTATGCAACAAAGGAGCAAGAAGGTTAGATACCAATTGTTCTAATCGATTACATAAAGCGTCCTCGCTTGGCCATGCAGGGGAACTATTTGCAGTAATGGCCTGTAATGAAGGTGATATACAGGCTTTATCGTTCACCGCCGGAGAACTAAGTTGGCAAACTGCATTACGAGTCACTCTTTGTTTTTGTTTCTGGACCACACATTTTTCTTCCTTGTAATAGGGTCATGTCCCCTTTTGAGCCTTTGTTGATGCATGCTTGCTGCCCTCTAGTGCTAACACCAAGAGAATTTGACCCTGGTAATGGTCCAGACGGAGAACTCATTTCCAAGTTAATAGGATTACTGGAAGCACCATGTATATCAGAGGTATTGTCCGCAGGTGGGTGAGCAGAGGAAGTTTCCAGACCATCACTAGTCCCCACACCAGATTGACATGAGAATAGAGATTTAGGATCCAGGGACAACCGCCGCTCAGTCAATTCGATTTCATGGATAAGTGCAGATTCCGCACGAACAAGAAAGGCATCTAGGGTTCCCACCACCCCTGACTTACGCCTACTCATAATTGCAAACTATTGACAATTAGCCTCAAATTAGCCTCAAATAGGCTTTATTAATCGCGGGTTAGAAGTAGTCCTATATGTTGAATAACAAAGCAACTCACTACCAGTACGGAAATATTCTAATTGTGGCCCAGCCCAGCCCAGACTCTGACGGGCGCAGACGGGTTGCGGGAGCCCTCACGCTGATTTAAGCCTCCGTGTGCGTCCGGTGACAGGTAGAATATGCGCCCCGAGGCTCCTAGGAAATGGAGTACGCGTCCGCTCCGCTCCACTCGTGACGATGTTTGTAGTGGCAGCAGGGCGAGGCAATGTAGTGGCAGCAGGGCGGGGCAATAAAGAGCAACCAGCAGCCGCCGGTAAGTTTCTCCAGCACTTGCAAATATTGCCACTGGAGGCACTTAGTTGGAGCACAAGTCCTGGATTCAGCTTGCGCTTCAAGGTGACATTGAGGCATACTTTACTTTACCGCTCTCATCGTGCCCCCGCTCTCCCCACTGCTCCTGATGCTCGCAATACCCTGGGCCCCCGTGGCGCCGCACGACTCACAGGGGTCACAGGGGCTCACCGGGGCTTCCTGCAGCCTCCTGTGGCTCTTGTTGCGGCTCCGGTTCAGCTCCGATTTGAGCTCCCGGTTCGCGGAGCACAGTTCTTGACCCCCGCGGCTCTGCTGCTGCTGCCGGTTACCGCCGCTCTCCCGCTCTCGCACTCACACTAGGTCACTTGCAAGACCCGGAGTGGAGCACATTCACTAATGCTGATATTTCTGGCCCGGGAGTGTTGCGTGCGTGAATGGCTAATAAAAAAAAATTTAAAAGAGCCGTGCACAAGTGAATAACTAAGGCTGATATTTGAAAGCAATGCGGATATTTTAAAGCACATTCACTAATGCTGATATTTTAAAGCAATGCAGATATAAGGCTGATATTTAAAAGCAATGCGGAAATGTTAAAGCACATTCACTAATGCTGATATTTCTTGCCCGGGAGTGGTGCGTGCGTGAATGGCTAATAAAAACAAAAACAAAAGAGAGCCGTGCACGAGTGAATAACGAAGGCTGATATTTGAAAGCAATGCGGATATTTTAAAGCACATTCACTAATGCAGATATTTTAAAGCAATGCGGATATAAGGCTGATATTTAAAAGCAATGCGGAAATGTTAAAGCACATTCACTAATGCTGATATTTCTTGCCCGGGAGTGGTGCGTGCGTGTATGCGTGCGCGCGCAGTCTGCTCTTTTTCAAAGCACATACTCGTGCTTGTGGCGCGCCGCTGCGCACTCCAGCAAGGTGTATGCCGCCACAAGCACGAGTATGTGCTTCGAAAAAGAGCTGAACGACGGCTAAAGGTCCTCCTATACAGCGCATGCGCGCTGTGTAGGCGAGACCTAAAAAGTGAGTTACAAACCACAATGCCAATAGTAGGCAACGGGCAAAATGCATTCCCAAGGAAGCTTGCTGAATGCCCCCAAGATGTCTTTAGAAAAACAGAAGCAGCTGTCTGGTAGGCTTTGACCTAAAAAAAAGTATATTTGCATTTCTGATATCCGATCCTTCAGTAGCACACTTGCAAGCCCCATAAATGCCAATAGACCTTATCAGGCGTCAATAGAAGTCAATGGGAGAATTAAATTCTCTCTTTTATTTATATAAAATCTCTCACTTTCCTCTTCTAAAATGTTGGCATTGCTATCACCAGGGTTCAATGGGCCACGCAGGGCTCTGAGTCCCAGTTCTGCTCCACCTGCTGCACCAATGGTAGCTACCCCTCTGCATCTTCGGGGAGTGGGGGCACCCATCCCTGTCTTAGAACACGAATCCTAGATACGGGCCTATTGCTATGTAACAGAAAAGTTGTCAGCTTGGTAAACTCGCCCTAGGTGCACTTCGTGTCGTTTCAGCATCAGTGGTCCGTTAACAAAAAGGTCTGCTCTGAGCCTACAATGTAAAATTCTTACAATGTTTTTATGTGCCTGACTCTAACATGGCCGACTCACGCTTTCACACTATCGGTGAGTGAAGGGACAGACTGCTGTGCTTCATGAACATTTTGCGTGCAGGCTCTTTGCGGTACCCACCACTTTCCTCCCCTGGGTTCCGCTGGAGTAGGAGCTCTGCCTGTTGATGAAACCGGCGTCTCACTCTTTGCAAGTCCTCATCCTCCACTCGCACGGCCATCGCCTCGGGATTCGCTTCCTGTAATTGACGCACAGTGATGACGACGGCGTGTCGCAAGAAGACACCCTGAGGTCTACTGTGTAGGTCGGTTTGCTGTTGAAATGGCGAAATTTTAGCATGAGTGTAGCAAAATTAATTTCTCGCTTTGGAGGAATGACCACCGGTAGAATGGTGTACGTGTACGGCAGCGAAGAGCATGTAATCGTTGTGAATGGTAAATGATGGCAATGCATCCGTTATCACATCTGAGTGCCGAGATGTCAATTTTCGCTTGCAATGTTTAGGGTGATTCTAAGGAGAAAGTTCTAAGGACAGTAAGCTAGGTACACACGGCTGCCAAGTTTTAAGACTGCTTATATGTGACATTGCCATGTGTACAAGTGTTTTTTGCGACCTTCAGTTGCGTTGCCAGTGACACTTTTGAGTGACACTTTAGCAGGAGTAGGGCAAAATAGTTATGCCCATACAATGCAAAACATTTCAGAAATGAGTCCCTTTTGTGTAACGTATCAGTCTAAAAGGTTGCTTAAAACAGCAGCAACGCCCCTAAAGTGCAAATGCGTATGCGATATTACAGACATTTTCAATGCCTTGTTAAATATCTATATCGGGCGCTATGGGCTAAAAGGCTTTTTTTTTTTTAGCAGATGTGTGACTGGGCTATTGTGTTTCGCAGGCTATTCTGACACTTTTGAAAAGCGGAGGAGTCAGAGTGGAGATGCAGGAGCGCTAAGAAGAGGTGAAATACAACAAAGCCTCATTAACAAGTGAATGGTCTTTTAAAGAATCGCCCGGCCCCCATAGAGCAGAGTCTCTCAGAGTCCGCGCTGCTGCAACCGGCGGTGTTTGTTGACACTTTAAAAAAAAAAAAAAAAAAACACAGGTACGATGTCTGCAAGGTCCGCGGGCCGCCAAGGAAGGTTTGCCGGGCCGCTGGCGGCCCGCGGGCCGTACTATGAGTACCCGTGATTTAGCCCATCTCTGTCATTATGTGTGTTGAGATAGCTGTGGGCGTCATTTGGAAATTATTCTTACTTCCCGTTTCCCGTAGTTTTGGAGTGTATCGCATTGGGTGAGTTTTTGCTAAGTGTGTAAGTTGCTTATTTTTCGCTTGGAGGTGTCTATTGGTCGGCTGTGCAGTAAAATGTAGATTAAATTGTTTTTTGATACTGCGGCTGAAGCGTCCATGTATTATTTTTACATTTTGGACATGCAATGCTATCACTGTCTGCTTTCTATTTCACAAACAGCACGGCTGGCCATTTCCTTGATTAATCGCCTGTTTTCCTCTACACAATTCACTCCCAGTAGGGCACAAAATATTTAGTCGCTGCTACAACTTGTATTAAAGCGGCGGAATACAACTGTACAAAATCGAATCGTTGCCACACAACATGCTTGGCTGTTTGATGGCTAATAATGGTCTTACAATAAAAGGACACGGGGAGAATGTGCCTGCGTCCCTCTGGGTTCACAATGTAATAAACAGGTCTTAGAAGGGGATCATCTCCTTTATGTCAAACTCAGAAAGTATGGCCTTCCTGGCTACCGTACTTTTAATTATTTATTTGAGAAGCCCAGGTCAAACAGTTTTACTTTAGAAGCCATCCCAGAGTCATTGGATGATCATCCAACTACTCTAGAAGTAATTTTAACATCATCAGACATCATCAAGCTCTTGAAGTCATCAGCAGAGTTTAGAAACTTGAGCTTGATGACTTGAGAATTACTTGAAAATGAGTATCTGATGACTTCACAAGGTGTGACTATTGCTGATGACTTGAGGATGACTTGAAAATGAGTATCTGATGACTTCACAAGGTGCGACTATTCCTGATGATTTCAGGAGGATTTCAGAATGAGTATCTGGTGACTTCACAAGGTGTGACTATTCCTGACAACTTCATGAGGATTTAAGAATGAGTATGTGATGACTTCACAAGGTGAGACTATTCCTGATGACTTCAGGAGGATTTTAGAATGAGTATGTGATTACTTCATAAGATCCAATTGTTCTTGATGATTTGAAAATAAACATCCAAAATCTCCACAAGCATTTCTTTTTAATATGATGAAATTGCTCCTGATGTTTTGAGTATGATTTGTTGATTACTCAGGTCAAACAGGATTGCTTTAGAAGTCATCCTAGAGTCATTGGATGATCATCCAACTACCTTAGAAGTCATTTTACCATCATTCAACATCAACGTCTTTAATTAATCAGCAGAGTATAGAAACTGTGGCTGATGACTGGTGAATGCCTTGAAAATTATAATCGAGTTACATCTCAAGGTGACATTACTCCTGATGATTTGAGGATGAGCATGTGATGATGTAATATGGACAGATTGTTCCAGACGACTTTGAGATAATTTGAAAATGAATATAACTTCATCAGCATTAATATTTTGTCTTCCTTGAAATGTTTCTAGATAATTAAAGACTGATTTGCTGATTACTTCACAAACACATGAACCATTTTTATTATGTTAGCAAAATAAAAATTCTGCTGAATTATTTTAGAAATGCCTGGAGATACTTTGAAAATAAGATTATTTTGATTTCACAGCAGGAGCATAGCTTCCATTGATGCAACAGGTACAGTAGCACTGGTCCCCGAGGGGCCCACTGAACACTAATTATTGCTGTAGTTCACAAATCAAACAGAGGCCGGGGTGGGGGCATTTCCATCCTTGCACCTGAGCCAATGACACACTGCTAGGCCACGGAATCTGAGCTGTTTTTAAATTATGCAAAATAAAATGTGCTTTCGAAATCTGTGTGATTACTCGCTTACAAGTTCCAATCACATGATTTAGCAGAATGGGAATAAATTCGTCTCAACATTGGCCCGAGGTGATGGGGGCACTCCCTCGGCCCTCCAGTAAAGTCTGCAATCTTGGTGTCATCATTGATGATTCACTTACTATGCAACATCAGGCAGTCATGGTTGCCGCCAACTGTTTTACCATCTTAAGGTGGCTAAGAAAGATCGTCTGGATGCTGCCTGAGTCCACGCAGAAAACAGTGGTCCAGGCCCTTGTTACCTCGCGACTGGACGACTGCAATGTCCTTTACCTCGGATCCAACAAGGTGGTGACACGCAGGCTTCAGCTGGTACAAAACTCAGCCGCAAGGCTACTTTGTAGGGTACCCAGAACTTCCTCGGTCTCTTGCTATTTGAGAGACCTGCATTGGCTCAGGGTGGAGAACCGTATTAAGTTCAAAGCTCTGAGCTATATGTTCAAAATCAAAACAGGCGCAGCACCCCAATACCTCCGAGACATGGTCAACCCTTATGTGCCTTCCCGGTGCCTCCGATCTTCCACCCAAGGGAACTTCTCTGTGCCCAGAATTAAACTATCCAGGATGGGAGGGAGATCCTTTTCATACCTCGGTCCCCTACTATGGAACTCACTTCCTATAGCCATCCGTAGTGAAACGGCATACTCTCAATTTCGAAAATCCTTGAAGACCTGGCTCTTCAACCAGTAACCAACTCAGCTGCCGCTTATTTCTTTTGTTCCGCTTTGGCGCCGGGAAACCCTTTTTGGGTAGCTGTTGCGCCCTACAAGTTTAATAATAAATAAATAAAAATAAATAAAGATAGCTCAGTGTGTTGAGTGCCTGCTGTTTTCACCTGTGTATATCCTCCATTCACATGCTTCAGTCGCACTAAGGTTAATTAGATCATAAATAAAAATAATAATAATAAAAATGAGAGAGCTCCCAAGTATTTTGTAACCAACTAGCAACTTTCTTCCACTCCAAGATTATGGATATTTACACAGATTTTGGTCTAACCACTACTACGCCTATGCTGCCAATCGCTACCAGTTGGCCCCTGCTTACATCTAAGGGGCCACTGTCAGATTTAAACCAAGAGAGTAAAGGTCTCTCGGTCTTCCCCTTACTCTCTCCTGAGCTGGCTGAACAATACCTTCTGAAAACATTCTCAGGATCACCCCTAGATGCCTGCCCTCCAGCAGTCCTTCACACGGTAGCAAATACTATAGTGAACCCTCTCTGTAGAGTAATGAACTATGCGATCCTATCTGGGTCCTATCCTCATAGCTGGAAACAAGCTATCATTAGTCCTCTTTTAAAAAAAACGAATCTGGATAGTACGTATTGTAAGAACTACCGCCCGATCTCTCTGCTTCCTATCCCAGCAAAGATCTTGGAAATGCACCTTAATACCCACTTGATGCATACTGCGGAAAAGCAGCACTGGTTTGATGACTCCCAGTTTGGTTTCAGGAAACAGCATGGAACAGAGACTGCTCTCATTTCAGCCACGGACTGTATTAGGTGTCGAGTTGACAAGGGACAAGGGGTAGCGCTGATACTCCTGGACCTATCAGCTGCATTTGATACCATCTCTCCCACCCTGCTGCTGAATAGGCTTCAAGGCCTTGGCATTTCTTATCAAGCGTTAGCTCTCTTGTCCTCTTTCCTCAAGGATAGATCCCAAAGGGTGAAGCTTCAGCATTTCTACTCAGAGGCTTTTTCCTTGCCCTGTGGTGTGCCGCAGGGCTCATCCTTGAGCCCCACGCTCTTTAATCTTTAAGTAGCACCCTTAGCGGCAATAATCCATTCTTTTGAAATGGAGGTAGTGTCATATGCAGATGACACTCAGACCATGGTGTCAATCCCCAAAAAATCATGCTAAATAGCAGAGAATGTCTCTAGCTGCATGACCAAAGTGGCAGAATGGATGTCATGTCATTTTTTTAAACTTAATGGGGACAAGACGGAAGTAATGATCTTCAGCCCAGGGACATTAAGTTGGAACAGCAATTGCTGGCCACACTCCCTGGAAACATGCCCTATCCCGGGAAAAAAGCCCAAGAATCTTGGAATATTGATGGACACAGAACTTAATTTAAATGCCCAAATAAATTGTACCACAACAACCTGCACATGGATTATTAGGATGCTCAAGAAAATCTTCCTATTCATTTAACAGTCTGCTCGCAAGCGAATTGCCCTTGCCCTGGTAATGTCCAGACTTGACTATTGTAACTCATTGTATCTGGACTCAAATAAGAACACGCAGTACAGACTCCAGGTTATGCAGAATGCATTGGCGAGACTGGTTCTGGGCAGTCCGCTGCAAAGGGACTGGAGTCCCTACATTGGCTCACAATTAATAAACGCATTAGATTTAAATCTCTCTGCATGGTCCGTAAGGCCCTTCACCTCCCATACCCTGCAAGATTGAAAACTATGTTTGGCCGGTATCTTCCAGCTAGACCCCTTCGTTCTTCACTTCAACTACAACTCAGGGTACCAGGAACTAAAATAAAAAAATGGGGCGACAGAGCATTTTCTACGTCCGCTAGCAAACTCTGGAACACCCTTCCACTAAACATAAGAGCCATTCCCCATCTCATGCCCTTCAGGAAGGCTCTTAAGGCATGGTTATTCTACCTATAGATATCTTCTTTTGCCTATGAGCTAGTGTTTCCGGATAGTGATCTATAGCGCCATGACGCCTTTTGGTAATTGTTGCGCTTTACAAATTTAAAATCAAATCAAATGTGCTATAGAGATCTGTTTTTAACCTGCATGCCGCCCTCCAATCTCAACAACAGAGTGAGAGGCTGCTTTAGAAATGTTTGTGTTGTCTGCAAATAAGAAGTACCAATCACCATCAATGGGTCAGTTAACTCGCGCCAGAAAAATAGTTGCATGTTACAGGCATAGATAACCCCGTTACAATACCTCTGTGGATCACGTGTCTGCTGCAGAAATCGCCGGGTAACTTGCAGACCACATATTCCTCATTGAGTAACATAGCTAGTAGGATTCATGCATCGGCTGTAGAAATCAGTAGATAAAGTCCAGGTCCCTTTCCCATCCCAACATGATATATGAGTTGAAGCAGCCCCTGCTACAGAAATTAAAGTGTTAGCTCTAGCCCCTGTACCATTCTTAGTATGCTAGTTCCATTCATCAATACATCCCTGAAAAGATGTAAACAAGCTGCAGTTCGCAATCAGTCCTATTACAACACTGCGCACTTTCTCTCCGTCTCTCTTTCTCACTATCTCTTTCTTTCTCTAACGTGCACAAACACACACACACACAAAATGTTTGCTCCTGATTTGCTACGTTTGCATTGGTGAGGTCTTAGATCAAATATAGAGAGTCTTATACTAAAAAAAGTGGAGTAAAAATGGCTTCCTCTATATTTTACAGCAACATTTAACACATTGGGAAACCCTGTCAAAATAAAGCAGTTTTAATTGTAAATCTTTTTATATGAAGATATAATCAGTGTGGCATTGGGTGTAGTTGTAAAATACTTAGGGCCAGATGTAGGTGGCGAAATACCGGTCGGTAACGCCGAAATTCAGAGAATTTCAGCGTTACCGACCGGTATTTGGCTGAGTGCAATGTAGGTGAGTTCATACCTACATGCAAAATAAGGAATCGCAAAATAGCGATTCCTTATTTTGCTCTTGCATTTAAGGAATCGGAAATACCGATTCCTTAAATGCAATGTACGTAGCACTAAAAATAGTGCACTTGAGCCTTAAGGAATCGCTAATTACCACCAACTTCAAGTTGGTGGTAAGTAGCGATTTCCTTTAAAAAGCACTTTTGCTTTTCAAATGTGGCACACATCCATGCCCTTAGGGCATGTATGTGCGCCACATGTGCACACATGCACATTTCAGGGGTGCAACAGGGTGTCCTTTGGACACCCTGGCACCCTTGAAATACTCTCCGCTATTAGCGATTCGGTAATACCGAATCGCTAATAGTGAATATCTTCCCATTCATTCCTATGGGCCTCCTAGCCCATAGGAATGAATGGCTAGGTATTCCTTAATAACGAATCTCAATTACCGATTCGTTATTAAGGAATGTTAAGGAATCGCTAATATTTTAGCGATTCCTACCTACATTCCATTTAGCGAGTCCTTAATAGCGATTCGGTAAAAATCGCTATTAAGGACTCGCTAAATTGAAGTTACCTACATCTGGCCCTTAGACGTTAGCCAGAAAATATTTGCGCGCGCACTCTTGGGGCGTTTACAGTCCTGGATAGAAGATTCCAATGTACTCACACCCCTCCAAGCAGGACTTGGGGCCAAGATCTCCACCATCGATCAAAGTTTTAGATTACAGCTTCTATACTGGAAAACTGTGATCATAGAGGGTGGCAGCCTCTATCTTATATTTGTGGACCTTAAATCCGCTTTTGATTTAGTTTCGAGGGATAAACTGTGGGAATTCTACTGGACATGGGAGCTCCAGAGTATCTTTGCCACGATATGAAACGCTTACATCAAGGCAATTTTGCACAAATAAGGTATGGCAAAAACGGAGAACTCTCAGCCCCCTTTCCAGTTGAGAAAGGTGTACGCCAAGGCTGCGTCCTGGCCCGACTTAGTTTTCACTTTTTATTAACGGCTTAATAGATTCATTGTTGGATGGAAAAGATATTGATGCACCCAGGCTAGCGAACCGCAAAATACCGGCCCTGATGTTCGCAGATGACACCCTCCTACTTTCAAAATCGCCCATGGGCTTGCAAAGAGTTCTTGAAGTATTCAGTGCCTTTTGCAGACAAAGGGGCTTGGAAATTAACCTCCAGAAGACTAAGTATATGGTTTTTAACGCAAATAACAGCACTCGCCCAAACCCCCGTCTTGATGGAAGTGCCCTAGAGAGGGTGCCCATTTTTGAGTATCTGGGGATCACCTTGACCGAGAAGATGGATTGGGGTGCACAAATAAAAAAAGTCGGGTTGAGGCTGGCACAGTCCACAGGGGGTATCTCAAAGGTCTACAAGAATTGCATACACAAAGTGATAGGCCCTGTGGCTGAACTCTACAAGGTACAGGCTAGGGGCGCCGTCATGTATGGAGCAGAATTATGGGGTCATTGTCCAACTACTCCGCTTTTGCTCATAGAGAACTCCTTTCTGAAGCAATTAGTGGCCCTTCCTTCCAGTTCTCCACAGATACCCCTCAGAATGGACCTCGGGATTAGGCCAATCGCCGATGAAGTAGCCCTAAGACCTCTTCTATATTGGCGACGCCTATGGAGTACCCCTGAGTTAGCCCCATATAGGGACGAGTTGAGAGAAGTCATGTGCCTTCAAGGCGCGGGAAAGCTCCCATGGTTGACACATATCAGGGATACCTGCCAGGCTTTGGGGAGGGCAAATTTGTGGAGCACTCCTGAAGAAACTAGCCTTGAGACCCCCAGAAAAGCTCTTCTTGAGTCCTATAGAGAATATAAACTTGACCATTTACGGAGGGGGACTACGTTTGGTCGCCTAACTCTCAGGTTTCTGGAAGTTAAAAACCAGTACAGGCTAGTATCGGCGCTAGATGATATCCAGCCTCTCCTAGCGAAGAAGTTGTTCCTCCAATTCAGACACGGGGCACTTCCACTCCGATCATTTACTAATAAGTGGTCGGACGCCCCTTGTCTGAATTGTCCAGTGTGTGAGAACGTTGAGGAATCAGAAATTCATGTACTATTCTTTTGCCCTGCCTATTAGAGGTCAAGGTCCCGTTGGCTGCTCCAGCTGTGCAAGAACCTGGGGTCTAGGCATTGTTCTGAGGTGTATAGGCTACTTAAGTATGGTACGGATATGCCCATTGTGTTTTCCATCTCGCGTTTTTTATATTCTATGTGGTGTTTGCGTAGAGCCATTTTAAAGAAAAGACCCTAGCCTAACTTTAGCCTAAACACTACTCAGAAGGTCAATGTGGACCGTTAATCTCCCTTTTTCTCCTCTCCTATTTCCTTTTTTTAACTGGATGAATTTAACTACTGTTTCCCTGATATTTCGTTACCTTGCAAACAAAAAAACCCAGTGTTTTTAATGAAGGGTTTTTAAATTTCTATTTTCTATTTTACATTGTCATTGCTGTTGATATTTTTAAATGAAGTTGCCTTTCCTTTTAAAATTTATCTATTTGTCCATGCACGTGCACTTTATGGTTCAGTACTCTGTGGTTAAGATAACAGCCTTCTACCACATGTTTATTGTACATTAAGGAGGGCTTAGATGACCTGATCTCGTTAAAATCGAACTTCGTAGACAGGAATGTATTTTCCTATACAAAGTGTTGTTTGGCTATAGGGTTGCTATAATGTGTACATAATGTATTGTGTTTTTTTATATGTGCTTTTATGGTCCTAGAGGCCGAAATAAAGATCTTTGACTTTTGTAAAATACTAATGTAAGTTAGGCCTCTATTTATTAGGTCGAGCCTCCACAGTGTTTGCGCTGTCTTCAAGACCTATTGTATTGTATTCTATGGGTTTTAAAACTTATATTGATTCTCATTGGTTGTTGCATGTGCCATTCATAAATGAAGGCTTCTTATTGGTGCATTTCTCCAAGGGTCCCTCCCTTGTGTGTTTGTGGCGATTTCACTTAGTGAACATTTTGTTTGGCCATCACACTGTCTAGCGTGTGATGGCCACTCATTCCTCTTCCCCTTTTTTCATCTTTATGGGGATGTGTGTCTGGTAACAATTATCCCGATCGCAACTACTGGGTGACTTTAACTTTTTTTTATTCCCTTTCATTTTACTTCATCAGGGTTTTTCTTCCCTCTCCCTTTACGGGGACGTTCATTTCGTAACAATCATCCCGATCGCAACTATAGTGCAACCTTTTCTTTTGAACACATACGGTGACGTACATTTTGTAGCAATCATCCCGATCGGACAGTCCTTCTAAATTTCACTCTACCTTCCCATAAACGGAAAACCTTTGCACATTCAAAACGAGCCCACTATAAACTAAGTCGCCATCTTGGAACGTGGATTTGCTTTACTAGATGTGCCAGAATTTCGATAACAGTAATTAAACGGAAACAGAAAAATAGTTTATTTCTGTTTTTTCGAGCACAGAACAGCAGGAAATTCAGTTCTAATAGCAGCTACTATAACTGCAGTGGTGAACGAGGTTTCAGGTAATGGGCTCCTAACCGAGGCAAGCTTAATCTTATTGAAGCCAAACTCAGCTTTCGCTATGACTTGTCGCCAGAGAGCCACACGGCCCTTACTTTCGTCATGTAGGTCTCATTCTCAGCTGCGCCCCTTACTCTGCCTTGTTCTGGGCAGGGCTCCTTGAGTACACGTCATCTCATATCCAGTACCGCTACTGCTCCGAGTGTTGTTATTCTCATAAGCAGACCTCTATTGCTTCTTGTGTTTTTACTAAAAAATGTACGTTTCCGATGCTAACCCGTGTATCCTTGTAATTTACTGTCATTGGGGTGCATCTTTTTACATGCACAATTATCTGTCCCCGTCTCCACAACACTTTGTCAAAAGGGTCTAACTGTAACACGCAAGATGTGCAAGGCCTGCAAGGTATTCCGTTTCTCTCCTCCAGTCTCTGATTATTTACCTGGCACCTTCTCCAACAGCACACGTGCTCTCCCTGCACACAGGTTATATCCATCCAGCTGTCAAGAGCGCAGAAGTAACAGGAGAAATGTCGATAATTAAAGGAGACTGCTGCCAAAAGTCCAGTACAACTGGTATAAGGTTTTACCATTGTAGTTTTCTTGCGATGTGCCGAAATAACACATACGGAACATAAAAACAAAACTTTAAAAAGCAACTTTCCACAATACTTGCACCTGACAATCGTGGCACTCACATTTTAGCTTACGATATGTACAGCTAAGGCGCGAGTGCCACATAGGTCTCGCATTTGCGAAAGTTTAGGGTATTGGAATTATAAATGATAATGCCTTCTTTATATGTGTTTAGAAAACCTGCAAGCGGTGCTCCCCTTGCAGGTTTTCTAAACACATAAATAAAAGACATGGTCATTAACAATGCCAATAGCTGAAACTCGTGTAAATGCGAGACCTGTTGCATTGCAAATGCTTGTTTTTCATAATGTTGCTGAGAGGGAGTAGATGCAAACTCTCTAATATAAACTCTAATAGCTTCTGTACCTCTTAGTATATGTTAGGTTGTAGGGTAAAAGAACTTACACATCATAAATTACCTTTGCTGTTTTGGAAATAGGAACAGTGCATTTGTATCCCAACCAAAAAAAGATAACATTTACTTGAGTTTATTTTTTATCATACAAGGTTATTGTTTCACTTTCCTTCCTGGAAAATATACACAATAATGTATATTAATAGACGGCCTTTACTTTGTCTGTCCATAATTCAGTTATCAATCACTTTCCCCTTCTCTCTGCCACTTTTTAGTGAATTCTTCCATTCTCTCCATCACTATCTACCTTTTGGTCTCCAATTCTCTCTGTAACTATATAGTCATTACTCTCCCGTACTCCATACCTTTGTCATCATGCCCCCATCACCCTTTATTATTTTATGGCTGTTACTCGCCCATTACAGACTTCCTTTCTGCCCCTCCGTGCTTGTGCCAATTACTTGTTCTACCTCTGTAACTCTACCCTTTTCTCTCCAGCTCATCCTTTCTTTCATTTCTCTTCCTCTTAGTCACTACCTCCTCATCATTAGAATAGGTCTAGTCCAAATCTGAGGTGCTAATTCTTCTGAGGAAAACACATTTGCTGTCTGCCGCTCCCTGTATAGAGTCAAGAGCTGCTGACCCACTCGTTCTTCCAGATCCAAGTTCTCTGTGACCCAGGAGGGGTGCTCCAATGAGTGCTCAGAGAACTACTGCATAACAAGGGCAGGTTTGCCTAACACACAGCTCCCAAAACGTGAGGGGACATCACCAAGAGTCCGATTTAAAGAAAGAACTGCCTGACTTGTCCTGGGAACCCCAAAGAGTTCTATTGAGTGAGAGGGAAGGAGCAAGCCAACCCTGCAGGAGGAGGAGGAGCTGAGCATTGGCTGTGACACGGAGCAGTTGGCACTGGTCCTAGGGGTCAATCTGTCAAAGACTCAAAGCCCATGTGATTGGCATGCTGGAGAAAGAAGACCAGTCCCCGAATTTCTCGGAGGAATCACACCACTCCTGTAGCATTTCTAAGCAGTCTCCATGGGTGCCCTTCCCTTCGGTTCAGCTGTGGCACTTGCCAAAATGTGCCTGATGGGCTTGCCCAACTGAAGCTGGGATTGCATTGCCCTGTGGCACATGCTATGTGCTTGTTAATGTGGATCATGTGACTGCTACATTGCGGTAACTGTGCCCACGCAGTCCCTACCTCCCTGAAGAAGACTACAGAACCTTGATGCCCAACCAAGGGTACTCCCCCATTGACTGATAAGCCAACACTGACCCTGATACTGTCTAGCAACCTGTGCGGCTTCAAAGCACGAGGTCATAGCCTAGAAGCACTCTATGTCGAAGTATTGCCTCACAACCGTGGCACTAAAAATCAAACGCTCAGTCAGGCTTTTGTCACCTCTGCCCCAAAAGCACAAAGAAGGTGTTACATCACCACCTGAACCACATGCCTGGGAGGCCACAACGTGACTACCATAGTGTTATATTCCATATAGGTACCCTATGTAGGCGCAGGTAACATTGCAACCTTTCACCTATATTCTTCCCTACATTACATATATAACGGTTCTTAGGGACTGACCTTTTACCTAGATACGACACTGCATTCAGAACGCGGGTTTCCCCCTAGTTCGAATCTCATACATTATACATGAGGCTTCTTGGAAGCACAGCAAGACTAACATCTCCTGTATAATATCTCTGTATAAAGTTCAGACCCGATGTCATCCTTTAGGCCGACACAGTAACACAGCAAGGTAGGACCCCTGGGGAGACATATGGGTATGTATACATCACATCTTGCTTAGAAGGACAGAGGAGACCGAGACTTCCCGGCTGACACACTGACCAGAGACGCTGAGGTTCCTGCATGCAGACACTCTAGCTCGCAGTGATCTAACATCCCTCGTTGGGTGTCCAACTTGAGACCAGGACGGGGTCCCATATTCTCTCATTCTCAGGTAATGGGGTTGACTAGATCCTAGAGGGATTCTTGGCATAACACCTACACAGATGCTAGATACATTTAGGTACATCTAGTTAGGGAGGCACTGTAGGAGTACGCACTTTTCATCATGTGTTTTATGTACTTGTATATAGTTATGATTTCTGCAAGATGGTAAAACTTTACCATCCCTTTACTTTCGTAGTACCTCTACCATATATCTCTGCTACTGTCTAATGGTTGTTGCAGCTCATCTATTCTACACTAGAATAACAACTGTTCAATAAATACTTATTGAAAACGCCCAGCCTGTTTATTCTGTGTATCTATCTGAGACAAACTAAGTAAGCACGAGTGACTGAGCGAAAGGTAGTATATTGTTTCCACGATTCTGAGGAATCAGGGTTGTCATGTTCTGAGGTTGCCAGACTCTATTCTCTCCTTGGTAAGAGGAGATTATAGTGGCACTGTGAGCTAGCTGATACAGACAGGCTAACGTATCCGGTGGGGGTGCACAGAATCAGTCCGCCACCAATCCCACGGTTTATGTTATCCAAACGCGCAGGTCCTGTATAGGAACTACACGACATGACGCCGCCAACATTGGTTGGGTACTTATTTAACAGTAGAATCTGAGTAGTTCAGTCGTGCTATTCTCAGAGACCCCTACTTACAAAACACCAGAAACATCTGGAGTGGGTGGGCACAAACTCCGCCACAGCTGAGTAGGCTAAAAAATCCTATTTATTGGCTGCTGTTTAGTCAAGCTTTAAGGACACAGTGTTCCTAAAATTGTGCAAAAACACCTTATCTTAGTTTCCTTGAAATACTTCTTCCTCTAAAAAATGACTGAAGGCGTGGAAAACGCGGAGGGAGTTGTGCATAGTTTGCATCTCTCAGATGAAGAAGAAAATGCAGATGCAATTCCGATTGTAGAAAATTTGAGACATACAGTCACCCTGAAACTACTTGCGCATGGTGTAACAGCCAGGGGTGGCATAGTAGCTTTCGTGATTGAGGCACACAAATCATATAGAACAGAGGTATTTTATTTGTGGGTTACATTCCCAGCAGCAAATGCAAGAACAAAAATATTTCACTCCTACACAGAAGGAGATGCACCAGCGGAATATTGTCAGTTTGAGGACATTGAGGTTCCGCTCACATACCAGGAACACTTATACTGGTTTAAAGGCGCCCTACCCCACATAAGAAGAAGAGTGAGACTCGGCCCGCTCGGAAGAGAAGGGGCAACATGGCCAATGTTAGCGGCCTACACACCACATCCTGACATTGAAACAATGCCACCAGGAGACTTACTCACACAACACAAAGAGTTGATAAAAATTTACAGAAACTTGACGCAATTTGTCATGAGGACACTTACAGTCCAACCAGCAATAGTTGCAACAAATGGAACTCAGGTTCAGAGTACAGCAACTAAAATCACACCACAAACATTACATGCGGTGATGGGTACAATGTCCACAAAACGTGAACAAATGCCATTCTTGGTAGCTCAGAAAATAACACAGCTAGAGGCAGTATTCCCGAATACTACCCCGAATGAAAAACACAGAATGCTAACAATCTGCTTGCCCATGGGGATAACACCACAAATAGAGGATTGTACCACTTGGGGTATAGTCTTTGCTGCCATTTATACTAGAACTCATGGTATCCCGTCATTTGCAGTAGTACCAGACATATTGAGACAAATGCAAAACGAGTACGGAGCAGAACCTGCTCTGAACTTAGGGGTGAAGTTACTAGGTAACTATGCCTGGGTATCAGCCATAATATTAGCTAATATTAAAGGGGAAGCAGCTTCAGTGGCTATCCGCCAACTCCTAAGGGAGTTCAGTCCTTTAGAACAAGAACACGAACTACCGAAAATAATTGAAACTGCATATGCAGAATTAGGCAGAGACAGTTTGGGTGGGAAAGCTTTAAAACCACAACTGGTGGGCAGTCCTGAAAAGGACACTTCTAAGCAGATACCCGCTTCAACAAAGAAGAAGTGGGACAATAAAAAACAACAAAACTTTAAAGGAAATAGATATCAATCAAGAGGTAGATCTCCTCCACAGGAGCCCTCTGAAAAGAGGTGTAACCTTAGGAATAGGGATAATATTAGGAAACCTGACAGGTATCAGGATACTGATACACGTTCCTCTTGTTCCTTTCAGGGTTCATCGAAAAACTCCGAGAGGGAAGGATGGTCCGACAGACAAGAAGAGCGTACAAAGTCCAGAGACAAGCAGCACGCTCAAGATTACACTTCTAAAAAAGAAGAGAAACCAAACAAAAGCCACAGTTCAAAAAGAAGAAGGTTGCAGGTCTAAAGATCAGACATGCCCAGAATTCTGAGGACTCGACTACTGAACGGGGAATGGGCTCTGACGATGCTAGACAGTGCGGCAGAAGTAACAATAGCTCGCCAGAACCTGATGGAATTTCTGGTGACAGCGGACTTGAATGATTATATCACTGTAGAGACACCCGATACTAGGGTAAGTGTCCCACATAAGTTATATGAAATAACACTCCAAATGGAGGGGGACAAATGTAGGACAGTTAGAGGTCTCTTTTGGGAGAATCTGTCATTTGGCTATGACATTTTGTTAGCTGAACAAGATTGGCCGCCAGCATTCGTTATGGATTGCCCTAAAGGAGAAACGGTAATTTTACCGGTATTCTCAGACCATATTCCCAGGCACCTATAACACACATATGCGCAGGAGTGGGCGGTAGCCCAAGCCCCTGCATTATACAAAAACCATGTTGGATGGGATGAGGATTCAACCCAGCACATAATTCCTTTAAAAAATACTCCAACTGCACAGAGGCAGTATCCAATAAAGCAGGAAGCTATAAAACAGGTCAGGGAGATCTTAGATCAACTTGAATACCAAGGGGTGATCGAAAATTGCACCTCATCAATGAATAATCCTTTGTTTCCGGTCATGAAACCTGACAATTCATATCGTTAGTTTTAGATTATAGACATTTAAACACTTGCACTAAGACATTTGCAGTCCAAAACGCACAGTGCCACATTAATGGTTAACATTGTGCGAAAAAATATAAAACGACACTTGATATCTCAAATGGATTTTTCTGCCAAAATATAGCGCCTAAAAGCAGGTATCTACAGCATTCTCATCGCTAGTGTCCCAGCGTCAATTTTGTCGACTCCCCCAGGGGTATAAGAACAGTCAGGGGTTGCGTTCGGCTAGAGTAACTGAGTTACTCCAAAATTCGGATGAAGAGGCATTGTCCTATGTGGATGATATTTATCTAACGGACGATGACCTAGAGGAGCCCTTGAACAGAGTTAACACCATAATTTTGGGATTTGCATCTGAGGGCTACAAATTCAACTTTAAAAAATCAAAAACTGCCCACCTCAGTGTCCTGTTTTTAGGATATGAGCTTTCAAGTGAAGGGAAAAGCCTGGCAGCCTATTTTTTTAGAAAAGTGCGTGCTGCTCCAACTTCCAAAATCATTGAAAAACTTACAATCAATCCTGGGATTCCTGAACTTTGGCAGAACATATATTTTAGATTACGCAGAAAGAGTAGAACCTTTCTACGATTTAATAAAACCTGATTTTTTTGTAAAACAATGGACACAGGAACACACAGATACACTTCGTTCCTTACAAGCTGACATGATAGCTTCCAAACACTTACAGGCACGCGTAAACGTACGCAACCTGGTGATCCGTATAGTTGCGGGTCAATATGGGTATACCTATCTAACATATAATGAAGGTGAAACAGTACCAATTGCATATAAATCGCATTTGTACACAAATGCTGAGATGCGCTTCGCATCTACAGAAAAGATTCTGACAGCAGTACAAACTGCTGTAGTGAGAGAAAGAGCACTGGCTCAGGGGAAACGAATAATAGTAGTGACTCCATTTCCAGCCTTGGAGGCTGCGACAAAGGCAAGCGTTCCTAACGCCAAAGCCTTACATCCGAAATAGATACAATGGGCTAATTCTCTCACTGCAACAGATGTAGAATACAGGTACGACCCAAATTTAAAGACACAAGCATTTCTGCAATACGAACAAGAATATCCTCTACCAAACGAAATAATGCCTCTAGATCAGTATGAATATATAATTTACACTGACGGATCTGCTCAACCGGTCATTGGAAGTAAGCAACAATATAGCGCGGCATGCGCAATCGTTAAAGGTCGCATGCGGGATGGCAAGTTGCACAAAAACGCAATCTCTAGGAGACTGCACGGCACAGCTGGCAGAGTTAAAAGCCTTGACACTGGTACTGGTAAATACGGATCGAGAATTCCCCACACTAATTGTGTGCGATTTATTTTACTGTGTACAGTCATATAATGAATATTTGCAGCACTGGGTTCAAAACGGGTTCAAAGATGCAAAAGGTGGCACAATTAAGCATAAAATGCTATGGGAACAGGTAGTGGAGTTGAAAACCGAACTACCGAGAGCTCATGTGATACATACACTGAGTCATCAGCGTGATGGCGTTCAAGTTGAAGGGAATTCATTGGCTGATGAAGCCCCAAAGGGGGCTGTACACACGGCTTCCGTAGCTGCAATCACTCATTCTAAAACGAGAATAGACGGTGAGATTATGGTGGCTGTCATTGCTTCGCGCAAAAACAGCAAAGCAGTACCAAAAAGGTTTCCACTCAAGTACTCCTACAAGTTAGATGCCAATAACTTTCCATTTGCTCAGATTCCTGGAGTGGGGGATAGAGTCATTCCAAACATGGATCGTAGGTTCGGTTTAATTCTAGCAGTACACGAAGGGATAGGTTCTGCACATGCAGGAGTTACGGCAACTGTTTCTTTATTGAAACAACGCTATTGGTGGCCTGGGTTAACTAAGCAGACTAAAGACTATGTCTTGAAATGCGACATCTGCCAGCAGATGAAAGGTTCCACCGTAACACGTCCAGCACAGACACCATTATTAATATCTGTCAAACCACTAGCGTGTGTTTATTTGGACCACTGCGGCCCATTACAAAGAGATGGGGCTTACAGGTATATCATGGTTGCAGTGGATTCCTGCTCAAGATTCCTATGGGTGTGGCCCCAACGCTCGGCTGACGCTCGAACTGTTATAAAAGATTTGCGAGTCTTTATAGGGACATATGCAATTGTCACATTACATTCTGACCAGGGCCCTGCGTTTAGCTGTCGGGCTAACAAGGAGGCCATGCGAGGATTGGGTGTAGCTTTGCGGTACTCCTCTCCGTACCATCCCGAGGGAAATTCGGTCGTGGAGAGGAAAAACCGAGACTTAAAGCAATCTTTAACGGCTAGAGTATTAGGCACGGGTGAGAGTTGGGTAAAACATCTGTATGGAGTGCAGCGAGCATTGAATAACATGCCAAGAAGTTCTCTAGGGGCGGGTCACTCTATATGAGGTCCTATTTGGGACAAGAATGTGGGTACCTGATCTTGATTGTGAAGGTGCAGTGGGGGATGAGAAGCCTTTTGACATCCATGATCGTTTGGCTGTTTTACAGGATCTAAATGAGTCCAGGACACAACAAAGCAATGTCCATATGAAGCAGACCGCCACTGGGGAAGTCAAATCAGTCATGGCAAGACCTGTCTGGCTCCCAAAAGTCGGGGATCTGGTCAGAGAGAAAATAGCGGACAAGAAAGAATTTGGGCCATCATACAGAAAGCCTGTACAGGTCCTAGGAGTTGAAGGAACAAGAACTGTTCTTCTACCGCCTCTTGCCCGAAAAAAGGAGAAAAGATTTGTCTCAATCTACCTAATCAAACCACACTATGTGGCTGATACTGAGTAGTAGGCCACGTGGACTCCAAAGTAGCAGACGCACTCCTCTCGCTACAATTCAAGAAGTTCAAACGGAAAGACTCATCACGTTCGAAGAACCTCCAACACGGAATGATGGACTATGCAATAACGCTATGGAACTCGTTCCCCTTGAACCTGAAGTTCAAATTCAGAACCAAAATGAAAGACAAATTTCAAGTCGACCAAATACAGATGTCTACATCAACATGCCTCAACAAGAGCAAACTACGATTTTTAAAAATCCTGATGCAATACCAACAATTGATTGAACTGCTTCTGGCTACTTCATAAACTTTGATACGTTTTCTTTGGATCCAAGTGAACCGGAAGCGATGCCAGCCCAAAATCACGCAAGCAGCAAGTTAAAGACTTTCTGAACTTTCTTAAAAAGACTTACCTGGTGTCACCTTGGGTAGAACTATGGGTAATCACCGGGATACTTTTCTTTCTTTTCTGGTTAGGCTTAGTAATAGTTTTTAGCATGCTTGTTAATGGTAAATACCTTCGACAAAGCTCTGCAGCCCAAAAGGTGAATTTAATTTTAAAACCACACCAATCATCTCATCGAGAACAAAGAGACTTGTCATCAGTAAACATTACAGCAGTTCCTATACCTGATGGTATAGTTTGGGACAAGGTTGATTTCGATATATTTGGTCCGACCGAACTTTTGAGAATTCCTCATTTATTTAAAATATACCACATTTATTTAAGAGTTCATTAAGTGATATCATTACCTCAAGTACATTTTCCGATGATTGGAATTCTGAAACTGTAAATAACAATTTGTCTGATTTGGAAAAATCTGCTGCATTTTCTAATAGTGAAACATTGGAAAGCACATCAGATTTCGAAACAATGTATTGTTATCAACACTATGGTCATCACTTTCTGCATAAATCTGCTAATCCTAGAAATGTGTTCACTTACCACCAGTGGGAACATTGTCCAACACCGCCGAAAGGCAGTTCAAAAACATTTACACAAAAGTTTCCATATTTTTCAGGTTTTAATATGTCTGACCCAGCATCATATTATTATAAGGTTGCACCAACATCAGCACAGAAAAATATGTTAACAAACACCAAACAGATATACTCTGCTTCCTTTATTGCCCAGTTGTCTGAACAAGGTTTCGACTTATGGAAAGACACCATAGACTTAAAATCAGTCTGGGGTACTAGGGAATGGCATGTTCAGGGAACGGAGGCTTTGTTTAGAGCATGCCTTATCCCTCAACAAATCATGTTTTTGAACGAGACAGTGCAACAGACGTCTTGCCTTGGACTAGCCAAGAACAAAGACTTGAACACACCTCGGCTGCTAACTCCAACACACACTGAGGGTAACATAACATCACAGAAAGAGATTACGTTGAATGACATTATACCATACAACAGATCAGATCCAGATTGGAAGAAATGGTTGATTAGGCCCATAGACACGAATAGTTGTCAGGCGAGATTTATGGGTAAAACCAAAGGTTTCGCTATCCATAGGCCAGATCCACGTTATGTACAGAGAGAACATCCAGGGTTAGTGACATCCTACAGTGTTGGGAAGTTGTGCCTTGATTGGCTAAAAACTTCAACACTCACAAAGGTGAAACAACACTTATCCTTACTGTCGCAGGATGTGGATCTCAGGGATTTTTTACTAGGTCCCAGGAAGCCGCGTCAGAAACGTTTCTATTATGCTGTCTACAATGAAATATGGAAAATATCCCAACAAGAGGCCGCAGAGAGGTTACGTGAAATAGACCGTATAAATCTAGGAAAATCTCTAGCAGTGGTAGACAATGGGTTAACTACATTGACCTCCAGGATATATTCCTTAGGCAACATTGTATCTTCTGCGATAGACATACTAGAACAAGATTTGGCCATATTACAACACGGGCAATCTCAATTACGTTCTATTATGTTACTAAGCTGGACGCTGCAATCTTTGTGTGCTGGCTACGTGCCTTGGCGCTATATAAACAGTACGTCTCTGTTTTCTGAATACAATCTAACAGATAAACAGATAGAAATGGCACAAAGGGGAGCAAAATATACAATGCTGCGTATCGAAAAACTGGATAGATTAGCGTTTACAATGGCAGAATTACCATCCACAGAATGGCTAATCCATGGCCACATAACTCTACCGGTCACTACTTTTCAGTTTCAGTATTGCCTTGAACAAAAGCAGGCAGGCAGAAATGAAGAAATGGGTAAGGAATACATTAAGGAATCATGGGTATTACCATACAGATTTCGATGCCGGAGTGGGGATCGAGAAGTGTTTCTAAGCGGTACAAACTGAGAACGCTTTAAGTGGATCACTCATATGCCAGGATATAATGCTGCACCAGGCTTGTAATGGTTCTGTAGCGAACCTGTCCTGCCATTTGAGGGGTGCCCCAGCTGCAGTGATTACTCCAGAATCCAGGCTACTTTCAAATGGGAGTTACTTGATGCTGAACAGTCAAAGATGCTGCGGAATGCTCCCGGGCATCGCATATCTGGTAACCGTGAGCTCCGGGGTTACTTGTTGTATGCAAGTATTGTTTCCACCGACACATACAGTCAGGGAGGCGCCATTATGGCCTTCACTGAATGTTTCTTTAATACGGTTTGATACTCTAAGCAGAATGAAAGCCATGCTTTTACAGAAGTCTCTGCCCTTAACCTCCGCTCGAGAGACTTTTGACCTCCAGATCGCAAGGTCTTCGGCAGAGATGCAGGTGCTTATTTATACAAACTGCCCTTTCCATTTCGCAGAAATGGTAAATCGAATCTTTAACATGTCTGATTCGACAGGCATAGTCCACCTATTTAATATCATAGGTTCTGGACTTCTGAGCACCTTTCAGACGGTACTTGGAGTTATACCAAACTTCATACACTCCATATTCAGAAGCATCTTTGGAGGACTTCCGCTCATCCTGTTTCTAGTAGCAGGTATCCTGATTGTTTTACATTTGCTACGCAATGGACGTCTCAGTCACCAAGGAGATGGAAATAGCACTCCTGGAGCGTAAATACCGTGACCGCATGGTACAACATCTAGGCACACCTCGCCTAAGAGAACTAAGTGCATCTTGGTTCTTGTCATTTCGACCAGTCTGGATGGACTGCATCTTACCTGTCCTCCGATGCCTGTTTTGCGGAGAAGAATGCGTGTTAGACCTTTGTTTGACACTCCCATCATGTGCACAGCCAGACGTGAATGCTTTACTGGACCCGATAACGGCCCATGTTCTGCAGTGTCAGCGTACCCCGATGTTGATGGCGGCATTCCTTGAGCCCCCACAGGTAGTAACAGCAGTGTGGACACCGGCTCCTCCTCTGACACCCAGGCTTTGGACGGCGCACAGGCTGCCTGAGCACCGGCTGCGGACAGTGTGGAGCATCATCTGTGCTCAATTGACGTACTCTGTGAGGTGCTACAGGGGCCGTCTACTGTGGAAGCAAGCAACGAAATTGTTGCGTCTACCAGCCAGGACACAAACATTTGACTCAATTGGCTCGTCGTGTGCTGGAAGAAATTCGCCCTTTTTTAAAACAAGCTCAAATTTGAAACTCAAAACAAAAATTGACATTCCTTTCATTTATTGGGCATACATGGCTTTCTAATGCTTATAGTGCTTCGGACTATAACTAAGGACACTTTAGAGCTATGGCTTGCAAAAATGTTTTTTTAGACAGTTTTAAGTTATTTTAGAACATTTTTAGAAGTTTTTAAATTTTTTTAGCAAAATCAAATGTTTTTATAAACTTTGTGCGTACCAATATCTAGTTAGGCTAGTAGTACGGTAATAAGTTACATATGTCGTCCAGTCGGAAGATGAGTGGGTGTTATATTCCATATAGGTACCCTATATAGGCGAAGGTAACATTGCAACCTTTCACCTATATTATTCCCTACATTACCTACATAACGGTTCTTAGGGACTGACCTTTTACCTAGATTCAACACTGCATTCAGAACGCGGGTTTCCCCTAGTTTGAATCTCATATATTATGCATGAGGCTTCTTGGAAGCACAGCAGGACTAACATCTCCTGTATAATATCTCTGTATAAAGTTCAGGCCCGATGTCATCCTTTAGGCCGACACAGTAACACAGCAAGGTAGGACCCCTGGGGAGACCTATGGGTATATATATATCACATCTTGCTTAGAAGGACAGAGGAGACCGAGACTTCCCGGCTGACACACTGACCAGAGACGCTGAGGTTCCTGCATGCAGACACTCCAGCTTGCAGTGGTCTAACATCCCTCACGGGGTGTCGAACTTGAGACCAGGACGGGGTCCCATATTCTCTCATTCTCAGGTAATGGGGTTGACTAGATCCTAGAGGGATTCTTGACATAACACTTACACAGATGCTAGGTACATTTAGGTACATCTAGTTAGGGAGGCACTGTAGGAGTATGCACTTTTCATCATGTGTTTTATGTACTTGTATATATTCATGATTTCTGCAAGATGGTAGAACTTTACCATCCCTTTACTTTCGTAGTACTTCTAACCATATATCTCTGCTACTGTCTAATGGTTGTTGCAGCTCATCTATTCTACACTAGAATAACAACTGTTTAATAAATACTTATTGAAATGCCCAGCCTGTTTATTCTGTGTATCTATCTGAGACTAAGTAAGCACGAGTGACTGAGCGAAAGGTAGTATATTGTTTCCACGATTCTGAGGGATCAGGGTTGTCTTGTTCTGAGGTTGCCAGACTCTATTCTCTCCTTGGTAAGAGGAGATTATAGTGGCACTGTGAGCTAGCTGATACAGACAGGCTAACGTATCCGGTGGGGGTGCACGGAATCAGTCCGCCACCAATCCCACAGTATATGTTATCCAAACGCGCAGATCCTGTATAGGGTATATAGGAACTACACGAAAATAGAGACTGAAAAGAGTGGAAGACCAGGGCCAGCTGAGGCTGCAAGGCCTGCTTGATGCTGAAGATCACCGGACCCAGAAGAAGCCACCACTCCTGCCACTGCCCTCCAAACTCATGAGAGGCCCGAACCATTAGCTCAACTGGTGCCAACTCCGGTGAACCCACTTGGCTGCCACAGCCCTCTGTCACCCAAGAGAAGACATCTGAGAAACTATTTGGGCTAACTCGCCCAGCGAGAGACTGTGTGCTAAGAGAGGAGGGGAGTGCTGTACCTGATCTACAGACTCTACCAGCAAGCCTGAGACCATTTGGATTGTGGGGAGGGTAGAGTGCCTAGGAGGGGCCAACCTTGAAGTGCATCGGAGTCACACCAGTATATATTGGGTATTTGATACATTATTGTAGTCTGTTGTATTGTGTCTTAATATAGAATAAAGTACTTGTTTTTTTCCATAAGAGTAGCACTGGGTTGGACAATCACATTATTGCATGGCTGGGTGTAGTGTTGAGTGCTGAACCTGTGTACCCCCAAACTAACCTCCATGAGAAGCCTGTGACTGCTCACCATTGCTACCACTGAGAAGCTAGTGTTGAAAAGGTTGTACTTTGCCCAGTTTTGCAGAGCCATTGTAGAATGGGCCCTGGGACAATAGAGGAAAATGACTTCAACCTCCACGGCCGTGGCCCATAGTCCCTGACTGCTCTGTCGCTCACGAATGGGGTTTGACAATCAGATCACATGCTTAATTAAAAATCAATAACATCTTTTCAAAGTCTGCCTTCTTGCCATAAAACAAAATTTGTAGCTTCCCATCTGGCATCATCACTCAAACCCTCTTCGACCTTTTTAAAGTAAACCAATCTTTGCTGGATTCTATTTGTCGTGCCATCATGGTGATGCCTTCACAAGCACTAGGCAAAAACATGGCCCTCTTTTATTTCAAAATAAAAT
Source organism: Calotriton arnoldi (assembly GCA_963921515.1). Classification (NCBI taxonomy): domain Eukaryota; kingdom Metazoa; phylum Chordata; class Amphibia; order Caudata; family Salamandridae; genus Calotriton; species Calotriton arnoldi. The sequence goes on along the minus strand of CAWUFW010003346.1, from coordinate 1,416,884 downwards.
CAACACACACATACACACACACACTGCAAGTCTCACTAAGGGAGACAAGCTCAGAAACCGCTAGGATATCTCGCTGAGCCAGCTTCCTGATATGTCCATGGCAGAGGTCATCTCAGCACTATCCAACCTGAAATCAGGATCACCCGATAATCCATGTTCTCCCTCTACCTTAAAATGATTGATGCCCCAACTCTTTGCACTGCTATCAACTCCTCTTTTAACATGAGCATTGTTAGTCAGCTTTACAAGAAAGGCATCATCATTTCACTCATGAAAAAATCCAGCCTGGATCCCAACGAGCTAAAGATTTAGCGCTCTACAACCCTCTTTCCAGCCTTTTCTAAGGTCTTGAAACAGTTTATAACTAGATGGCTGGCCAAGCTGCTTCAACATCTTGAATTGCTTGACCCACTATCTTGGATTGGGAATGGTGATGCAGGCCAGGCGCACCTCTTCCTTGGAAACTATGGACCCGAGTACACTAGACAACGGGCTATATTGGACAACTCAATATGGTTCTGGTGTCCGTTTCACTGGAATCATCCACGCTTGGCATAAAAGATTTTTAAACCTGCTATTACAAGAGGACTGCTGGTCACAATTAATTTGTCACAGGGTCCTATAGAGCAGTGACTGGGCAATGAACCGTCCCCCTTCCATACTGTGAGTTTTAGTTTGACAAGGCTTTGGGCGGCTCTTAGGCCTTCATGGGGGGGCAGGCATAGGACCAGCAGAGGACCCGAGGTTTTTCTCTGCAACAGGCACATGAATCCAATGGACTATCCTACCTATATGTAAGGCCACTGAAATTATGTGGCAGGGTAGCACTAAACTATTTGGCACCGTTAACTAAATTATGCATCAAGAAAAGGTAAATTATGCGGCATGATGCAGCACATTTTTGTACAGCATTACTTCATTAGTTTGTAATTTACACATATGGTAATACTGTCTGGGCAAAGGTTTGACCTCATTAGTACCAGCTTAACAACCAAACACAAAAATAAACAATTGAAAGATGCCCAGTTAACCTTTGCAAAGGGCTTTCCACAATGCACTAACACGTTGCCACATTTTTAGTATTTTTTGATCTGTTTGAGGTAGAAACAAGATTGTTTTTGTTAACATCTGCAGATTATTTAGCAAATGATGGATTATTTGGCAAATGCGGCAAATCCATAATTAGCCAAAAAATGCAGCAGCTGCAGAATCGTATAATTCCAGTGGCCCTGATGTAGTGACCTGGGTCAGAGGACACTAGGACCCTGCACCCGAATGTTGGGAGGGGACAGCAACCGGACACCACTTCCGGTCAGGGAGTGGGGAGGGCATTTCAGGGACAACGAGGGCACCAGGACAGACGTGCATGTTTGCACGAGAGCAAGAAACACAATAAAGCATCGATACTGACTTACCTGCCTCTGCGTGGCTTCTGTCTGCAGCGATACGACAACTGGGGACGAGGGTGGGATAAAGAAATCCAGAAGCGATCAGAAGCGCGTGCCCCCACAACGCCTGAACGGAGCCAGGAGCCCACCCTGGTCCGCCGACTGCGAAACGAGAAAACGCGACGTAGGGAGCACACTCCAGGTCGCGAGGAAACGGAACCAGGAGCCTACCATGGTCCGCCGGCCCCCAAAAGAAGAAATGCGAAGTCGGGAGCCCACCCCGATTGCGAGGAGAGCGGAGCCAGGAGCCCACCCTGGTCCACGTACAGAGGCCTGCAACGACGTCGGGAGCCCACCCCGGCCGCATCAACTGCACCAGGTGAGGAGGAAAGAAGCGGTGCACCCGGCCGTTACCTCAGCCGCCCGCCGACTGGAAAGATAGCCCCAAACTGAAATCTCGCGAGAGCTCGGCGGCCATCTTGGAGTCAGGCGGGAGAGCCAATAGGAGGCTGAAGAAGGCCCAACGGCCATTTTAAAGTCAGGCCATTGAACAAATAGCAAATCTCGTCGGCCATCTTAAGGTCAGGCAGGAGAACCAATGAGAGGCTAGAGAAGGCCAGGCGGCCATTTTAAAGTCAGGCAAAGACTGAAACCCATAGAAAAAAGGAAAAAGGGTGGCAACAAAAGGAAATTACAACAAATAAAGGTGAAACAAAGGAAGAAAAGTGAAAAAAGGAAATGACAGCAAATTAAAGGTGAAATAAAGAACTAAAAGACAGCAAAGGAAGACGCTGCACACAAAAGAAAGAAAGGCACCACAACAAAATGACAGAAGACGCAAGCGACAAGAATAGCGCAAATGCAATCTTCCGCAGGCCACTAACGTTCAGCTTATCAGAACCACAAACAGGCATCAGGTGGGAGAGATGGATAAGACAATTCGAACGATACATGCGCGCCACATGCGCGGCATGCACAGATGACCAAAACATAGACTTGTTCCAAAATTTCGTAGGTGATCAGGTTGAGGACCTGTTAATAACATTTCCCCAAGATCAAACAGCAACATACAAGGGACTGATAAAGTGTCTCACAGACAAATTTGACCCGCAAAGAAATGTAGATTTCGAGAGGTACACGTTCAATACCACGTGTCAACTAGCAGAGGAATCCCTCGACGATTTCGCAACCAGACTGCGGTAACTAGTAACATATTGCGAATTCGACAAGTTTTACAACGAACAAGCGGTACGACTGCGCATCATTGAAGGCTGTCAGTCAGTGGAGTTCCGCGCACGAATTCTGAAGGAACCGTCCTCGCTGGAGAAAATACTGACCATGGCCCAAGCGGAGGCCAGAGCAACAACGCATGCAAGACAGATGGAACTGGGAAAGGCAAGAAGAGTGGAACAAGCGAACCGCGTAACTGGAAACGTCAAGAAGAGAGGCAATACACCGCCACCAAGAAGGAAGCAAGAAAGAACATGCTATCGATGCAGACTTGAATTTCCACATGCCGGCGCGTGCCCGGCAATGGGCCACAAATGCAGGAAATGCAACAGAGAAAACCATTTTGCAAGTGCCTGCATGAGTGGACAATTCAAAAGTGAGCGGGGAAGACCAACAAGACCACGGACAGTGACAAGTAGATACGCAAGGCACATGGAAACAGAGAATCGCAGTCCCTCAGCTGAATCGGATGGAGCAAACACGCCAGAGGCTGCGGAACGACTGTATCTGATGTCAGATGCCCCAACGGAAGACCGCACGCCAGAACACATTCATCTCGTAGAAAAACACCAGATAAAGAAAACAGCGACAGTGAACATTGAGGTAGGAAGTAACAGCACAAGCTTCGTATTAGACAGTGGAGCTACATGCAACATCATGTGCATGACAGAATATGAGCAGATGAGGGTGAAACCGCTACTATCACCGTCCACTGCTGATGTATTCACCTGGGGCTCGAGAAAACCAGTAGTGAACATGGGGAAGTTCACAGAGACACTAACCTACAAAGAAAGGTCAATCAAAGAGGAAATACATGTACTACGAGGAGACATTCCAGCACCCTGTCTGCTAAGCAACATCACCGCACAGGTAATGGGTCTCCTAGCAATGACCTACAACATGTCAGAAAGACAGAACATTCTGAGAGAGCATCCGGCCATACTACAAGGGCTGGGCAAACTAAAGGAAAAACAAATAACACTGCATATCAATGAAGCGATCAAACCTGTGGCTCAGCATCACCGAAGAGTGCCCATACATCTGCAACCACAGGTAGAAGAAGAAATACAAAGCCTGCTAGCACAGGATATCATAGAGCCAGCCGAAGGACCGACCCCCTGGGTATGTCCAATAGTAGCAGTACCAAAGAAGAACACCTCAAAGATTCGCATATGCGTTGACATGAGAGTACCAAACACGGCAATTGAGAGGGAAAGGCACCCTGGGCCTCACCTCAATGACATGATCAGCTGTCTCACTGGCGCATGCAGATTTTCAAAGCTAGATCTGTGCAAATTATACCATCAACTGGAGCTTGATCTGCAATCACGGTACATCACTACCTTCTCCACTCACATGGGTCTTTTTCGCTACAAGCGACTCAGCTTTGGAATATCATCATCAGCAGAGATATTTCAAGAGATCATAAGGCAAGTAATAAGGCCGGTGAAGAACAGTTTGAATTACAGTGATGATATCCTGGTGTTCGGCCGTTCAGATGAGGAGCACGACAAGGCCCTATGTGAGGTCTGCAACCAGTTGGAACAAGCAGGCCTAACACTAAATGAAGACAAGTGCGAACTGGGGAGATGGGAACTAGTATTCTTTGGACACATCTTTTCAAAAAAAGGAATGAGGCCGGACCCCAGCAAAGTAGAGACACTGGAAAAAGCAAGACCGCCAACAGCTACTGCGCTCGCTACATCAAAAACTACATAAAAGACTACATAAAAGACTTTGCCACAGTGAGCACACCTCTTCGAGACCTAACAAAGCAGGGTCAGAAATTTCTCTGGACACAGGAATGTAGTGGGGCATTTGAGGCCATTAGACACGCAGTAGTGGCTGTAGATCATCTTTCCTATTTTGACCCATCGCTAAGCACTGAGCTGACTGTGGATGCCAGCCCGGTAGGTTTAGGAGCAATCCTAGCACAACACATGCCTGGAAGAGATTCGCCCAGGCAAATTGTCGCATATGCGAGCAAGAGTTTGTCTGACATTGAAAGGGCATACTCCCAGCCAGAGAAGGAAAGTCTAGCAGTGGTATGGGCGTGTGAACACTACCACATGTCCATTTACGGAAAACCATTTACCGTTGTAACAGACCATCAGGCCCTAGTGACAATATATGGAAACCCGAACGCAAAGATACCGCCACGCATTGAAAGATGGGGAATAAGACTGATAGATTATGATTGTAGGAGAGTAGGATCTGCTTCACATGGGTACCCCCACTTTTTGCTGATGCTTCACTGTTTTTCGACCTTAGTCTGGCTGGGGCCCTGCTAATCAGAACCCCAGCCTAGCTGCTTCCTCTCTAAAATGGTTTCCATGTGCCTTAGGCACATCTCTGATTGGAATCTGGAGTGCCCTTATAAGTCCCTAGTATATGGTATACTATGTACCCAGGGCATAGGTACCTCAGAGGCCTACCAGGGGCTGCAGCATGTATTGTGCCACCCCTGGAAGGCCATCCAAACTGACACCACAGGTCTGTTACTGCAGCCTGGGTAAGGTGGTGCATGCACCCCTTACTGTGATATAGGCTACCTATATCACTATATACATACACACATATAAACCTATAAGTCACTCCTATGGCAGGCCTTATCAATCCTGAAGGCAGAGTGCGTGGTTCCTATGTGAGAGGGTGCCCCTGCATGAGCAGGGCCCCTCTGCAGCATTCGGAGACCCTTCTCTGATGCTGTTTGTAGTGCAGCCTGACCATATACTCTTAAGCGCATTATAACCTCGCGTTAAATGCTAACTTTGGGATGGCTGCACAGAAACATGTCGTGTTTGGTGTCAAACATCTTGGAATACTACCCCCCGCCAATACTGGCGGCGGGGGTAGCATTCCACCCTTCTAGAGGAGAGACATGTTAACCCTGGCTTGCCCGGTAACTTCTTTCCAAAGCCCCAGCATCACAAAATGGATGCTGCTGCCACAGAACACAAGTCTGGCCTCCTGCTGCCGACCGAAACTCCGGCAGGGGAGGCCTGGACAATAGGTTTCCTGTCCCAGGGAGGTGTGACCACCTCCCCAGACAGGATAGTGTGTATTGGGGCTGGGCGGGAGCACTCTCGGGTGCTTTGAAGTCCTGCACTGGGGGCACATTTGGTGTCCCTGTGCATACCCCAGTTCAAACCGGATCAGGGGCTTGCAGCCCCTGCTTTGGCGCGAACTGGACAAAGGAAAGGGGTGTAGCCACCCCTCTGCCCTGACCCACCCATAGGTGGGACCACAGAGTAAGTCCAACCCCTAAACTTAGTATAAGTATAGGAACCCAGTCCTTAGGACTTTAGATTATCCCTGGACGAAACTCTGACACAGAATCCTGGACCTTCGACGCTCTACTTAAAGATTAGAGGACAGAAGAATCTCCCTTGGGGTCAAGGAGTGACTCCCTGCTTGGCAGGCACCAAAGAAGCAATTGTCTGGTATGCATCGCTGAAGCTCCCGTCGGACGCCGAAGTCTTTGCATCACCAGAGGTGGATTTCCAGACTTCCCGAGGCTGCCCTGAGTCCCCAGCAAAGCTGAGGCCCGTAGCTGTCGTGGGTAACGTGGAACCGTGACCCCTGGACACCGCACGCATTTGCAAGTGCATCCTCTTCTGGGTCTCCCACGAAGTCGTGCTTTGGGCTCCGAGTAGCCCTAGCCTCCAGCACCAACTGCACCGAAGATCACTGGCCTCCACTCCACGAGTGTCCTGTGAGCCAGCTCCACGTGCACCGTCTCGAGGCTCCTTCGCGGTCGCTAGCCCGTTGGCTAGTAGCCCTTCACGAAGGCCAATCTTTTTCTACTTGGGCTCCCTAGTTGCTCCAGGCTTGCCCTCACTTACCCTTGCTGGGTGAGTTCCTCAGACCTTGCTGGCCTGCACAATCGTCAATCTTCATCTTCATCGAGACTTGCCGTTGCCAAGGCTTGTTGGGTCCAATCCGGTCGCCGACACCTCAGCACTCGACAAACATCGTGTACCAGCCCGAATCCTGCTCCTGGTCGCCGACAACGCCTCCTGGACCTCGTGGCTGAAGAGTCAAGACGACCGTCAACCTACCTGAAGCACTCGACATCGGTGGGCATCTGCTCATCGCCTTCCTGGTCACTGGCTAGTGACCCAGACTCTGTCCCCTCTGCTTTCAGGTTCTTCAGATCTCCGATCCACCTTTGGATCCACCCGGACACTTTTCACTTGGTCGCCAGCAGCACTTTGCAGCAGATCGCCATTCAAATCGATGACGAAACCCGACCCCGAAAGGCACCTATGCACCCGGCTTCCCTGGGTGAGGTAACAAGAGTACTCCAGTGCTCCCGTGGGTAGAGACTCTAGAACGACCTAGTTCTCAAAGGTTTTGCTCCAAGTCCTTCTTTAAGTGTCCCTTTTCTATAAATTCCCAACCGCGACTTTCTCCATAGAAGTTAACGGCAATTCGCGGCTGTTTTACTACACTGCACGCGTCCCCCGTGGGTCCCCTGTGTCACTACCTTGGGTGGTTCCTTGTGGTCCAAGCACTTCTAGAGGCTCTAGGCCTAGTGTCTAGCTCAGTCGTGGTTCTTATACCACTTTATTGGTATATGGTTTGGTACGCCCCTAGGGCCCAAACGTGTATTTGTGCTACTACTGTGTTTAAATAACTTATAACTTATGTACTTCGAACTCTAGCCTCATAAAGAGACTAGAGGGGTGTGTTTAGTAATAAATACATATATTTTCAATATATACCTGGTGTGGTGCTCTTTCATTTGGTCACTCAAGAGATTATAGACTGGTAAAATAAGCTGCTTTACATTCCTTCAAGACTTAGCCTGAAGGCTGCTCTCCATAGCTACCACTAGGATAGCTTTCAATAAAGGTTGTCTTTAACCTATCTCCAATAAGGGGTTGTTTGGACTGGTGCAAGGTGCCCACTATAATTTGTGAAGTGATACCAAAGGGGATGATGGACGGAGCGTTAGAGCAAATCAAACACTCACCCCCAGTCAACTGATCTGGGTTTAATCCATCATCATTCTTTAGCTCACTCCACCACCCCAGTTCAGACATGGCCATATGCAAATCAGTCTGACCCTGTGCCTCATGGGAAAAGTCCAGCCCGAACTGCCAAGCCATGTCTTCCCTGGACCGGAAACAAGCATCCTGGGACCGGTTTCGGGTTCAAAACCCTCATCAGCCAAGCTATCTTGAATCCAGTGGCAAAGTGAGCAAGGGACCCACGTCTGGGCATACCCTGCCAACTTAGGGCGAACAAAGCGATACCAAAGGGGATGATGGACGGAGCATTAGAGCAAATCAAACACTCACCCCCAGTCAACTGATCTGGGTTTAATCCATCATCATTCTTTAGCTCACTCCACCACCCCAGTTCAGACATGGCCATATGCAAATCAGTCTGACCCTGTGCCTCATGGGAACAGTCCAGCCCGAACTGCCAAGCCATGTCTTCCCTGGACCGGAAACAAGCATCCTGGGACCGGTTTCGGGTTCAAAACCCTCATCGGGTTTGCCCAGACGTGGGTCCCGTGCTCTCCATGCCACTGGAATCAAGCTATCCTGGCTGAAGAGGGGTGAAACCCCGAAACCGGTCATAGGATGCTTGTTTCCAGTCCAGGGAGGACCTGGCTTGGCAGTTCGGGCTGGACTGTTCCCATGAGGCACAGGGTCAAGACTGATTTGCATATGGCTGGGTTCAAACTGGAATGGCATGGTGAGCAAAAAACGATGGATTTAGGCCCAGATCTCTGTACTGGGGTGAATGTATGACATTGTTCAGCATTCTGTCCATCAACTGTTGTTTTTGCATTTGTCACCCCGAGTGGGACGGGTATGCCCAGACGTGGGTCCCGTGCTCTCCATGCCACTGGAATCAAGCTATCCTGGCTGAAGAGGGGTGAAACCCCGAAACCGGTCCTAGGATGCATGTTTCCAGTCCAGGGAGGACCTGGCTTGGCAGTTCGGGCTGGACTGTTCCCATGAGGCACAGGGTCAAGACTGATTTGCATATGGCTGGGTTCAAACTGGAATGGCGAGCAAAAAAACGATGGATTTAGGCCCAGATCTCTGTACTGGGGTGAATGTATGACATTGTTCAGCATTCTGTCCATCAACTGTTGTTTTTACTATAATTAGTGGACAGCATATGCCAGGCCAACTTCTCACAATGATTTCAAGATTGTGCACAAGCCGGGAAAGGAACACAACCCAGCTGACTACATGTCACGACATCCCCTACCGCAGGCACCAGAGAACACATCAATGGCAGAAGAATACCTCAATTTTGTGTTAAGGCAGAACACTCCTGCACCAATAACAATCGCAGAGATAGAACAAGAGACAGCGAGGGATGCCACAATGCAAGCAGTCAAAATGACAACACGACAGCAAAGATGGAGACACGTAAACAGCAACAGCACCATGGGAGAAGGAGTTAACAGGGAAGAAATGCTGGCATTCAAAAACATACATGAGGAACTATGGGAGACAGAAAAAGGAATCATACTACGAGGAACAAGGATAGTAATGCCAAATACACTACGTCGGCAGACTGTAAACCTAGCACATGAGTCCCACAGAGGCATGGTAGCAACAAAAAAGATGCTACGGGAAAAAGTATGGTTCCCAGGCCTGGATCGACTGGTGGAGAACACTATCTTAAATTGTCACCTATGCCAAATAACAGGACGACCAGCAAAGCAAGAACAGCTACAGATGTCGGAGCTTCCAGGGTCAGTGTGGACAACGTTGGCAGCTGACTTCTATGGGCCATTGGACACGGGCAATTACTTGCTAGTGGTCATTGATGAGTACTCCAGATTTCCCATAGTACGACACGTCTCGTCAACATCAGCGACAGCAACGTTGCCGATACTTGATGACATATTTGCAGCCTGGGGCTCCCCACAAACAGTAAAGACAGACAACGGTCCTCCTTTCTCAGGAGAGGAGTTTCGCAAGTTCATGGACTACCTAGGCATTCACCACCGGAAAATAACACCTCTGTGGCCACAAGCAAACGGCATGGTGGAGAGATTCATGGGGAACATAAAGAAAGCAGTCCAAAGAGCAAAGCTAGCGCAGATCTCCATAGGACAAGCACTCTGTCAAATACTAAGAGATTACCGAAACACCCCTCACAGCTCCACGGGACGATGTCCAGCAGAATTTGTGCTGGGTGTGAGAAGTTGGCCTGGCATATGCTGTCCACTAGTTATATTGGGCACCTTCCACCAGTCCAAACGACCTTTATTGATGATAGGTTTAAAGACAACCTTATTGAAAGCTATCCTAGTGGTAGCTATGGAGAGCAGCCTTCAGGCTAAGTCTTGAAGGAGTGTTAAGCTGTTTGTTTTACCACTGGTAATCTCGTGAATGACCAAATGAAAGGAGAACCACACCAGGTATATATATAAAATATATGTATTTATTACTAAACACTACCCAATAGTCTCTTTATGAGGCTAGAGGTCAAAGTACACAAGTTACAAGTCAAATAGCACAGTAAATTAGCACAATATACGATTAGCCCTAGGGGCGTACCAAACCATATATTAAGAAAGTGGTATAAGAACCACGACTTAAGTAGACACAAGGCCTAGGGCCTGTAGAATTGCTGGGACCCCAAGGAACCACCCAAGGTAGTGACACAGGGGACCCACAGGGGCTGTGTGCAGCAATCTTGTGGCTCTCCTTTGCAGACAAAGGTAGAGACAAGCTCCTCACTGTAAGAGAAGAGGATGCTGATGATTACCATGTCCTGAAGAGTGCACTGATAGATGGGTTTGGCCTAACCACTGAGCAATACAGGTTAAAGTTCAGAGATACCCAAAAAGCACAGACTCAAGACTGGGTAGACTATGTGGATTGTTCTGCCAAGGCTCTGGAAGGCTGGTTGATGGGCAGTAAGGTGTGTGACTTCTCAGGATTGTACAATCTGATAATGAGGAGCAGATTCTTAATAACTGTCAAAATCAGCTGTTGCATCAATACCTGGTAGACTCTGATCTGACCTCTCCCCAAGAATTGGGAAAGAAGGCAGACAAATGGGTCAGAACCAGGGTGAAGCAGAAGGTACAGAACCAAGGTGGTGACCAGAAGAAGCAAGATTCCAAAAACTCTGACAAGGGTGGGGAGAAGGGTAAAGACCAAAAGTCTTCTCCAGGTCCCCAAAAATCTGGTGGGGAATCCCAATCTAACAAAGGAAAAGGCCAAAAGAAACCATGGTGCAAAATCTGTAAGCAGAAAACCCACTGGCTCCAGCACCCACATCTTCTGCCCTGGCTGGTAAACAGTCAGCACAGCCTTTTGGTCATGCCAGGCTTTCTGTAATTCCTGGCTAGCCTCAAGGTTTTTGGTTGCCTGTTTCATATACTCAGCCATCCTGGAGCGGAGACCAAGTACATAGTGCACTATGTCCTGTTTAGGGGGTTTGAGAGGTAACTCCCAACCCTCCTTCACCAGACACAATGGACCCCTGACAGGATGGCCAAACAAAAGTTCAAAAGGGCTGTAGCCAACCCCCTTTTGAGGCACCTCCCTGTATGCAAATAAAAGGCAGGGCAAGAGTATGTCCCATCTTCGCCTAGGCTTCTCTGGGAGCCCTTTAATCATGCCCTTCAAGGTTTTGTTGAATCTCTCAACTAAACCATTGCATTGTGGGTGATAGGGTGTGGTGAATTTATAAGTCACTCCATACTCCTTCCACATTGCAGTCAAGTAACTGGACATAAGGTTTGCACCTCTGTCAGATACAACCTCCTTAGGAAAGCCCACTCTTGAGAAAACTCCCAGGAGGGCCCTTGCCACCACAGGTGCTGTAGTGGTCCTAAGGGGAATGGCTTCTGGGTACCTGGTGGCATGGTCCACCACCACCAGGATAAACCTGTGCCCAGATGCTGTTTGGGGATCCATGGGACCAACTATGTCAATCCCCACCCTCTCAAAGGGAACCCCCACCACAGGTAGTGGTATCAGGGGGGCCTTTGTGGTGCCACCTGCCTTCCCACTGGCTTGGCAGGTTACACAGGTGCGACAAAACTCCTTGGTGTCCTCAGACATATGGGGCCAGTGAAAGTGAGGGACAAGCCTGTCCCAAGTCTTGTTCTGGCCCAGGTGACCTGCTAAGGGAATATCATGGGCTAGTGTCAATAGGAAGCCCCTGAACTTCAGAGGTATAACCAACCTCCTGGCTGTTCCAGGCTTGGGGTCTCTACTCTCTGAGTACAGGAGTCCATCATCCCAATACATCTTATGGGTGCCACTAGCATTCCCAGCAGCCTCAGCAGCAGCTTGTTGTCTGAGGGGTTCAAGAGAGGGGCAGTTCAGCTGCTCCTGGCTCAGATCTGCCCTGGAAAGGCCTCCTGTCCCCAAGAACTCAACCTGATCAGGTTCAAGCTCCTCTGGGACAGTTCCTTCTTCAGGGCTGAGATCATCTTCCTCAAAAGACTGATCTTCTTCCTGAGCCAAGGGGGAAGGCACTGCCTTAACCCTACTGCTTCTCCTCTTGGGAGGCACCTGGTCCATTATTCCAGAATCCAGGGCCTGTTCAGTTTTTGACATTTTTGCCTGTGACCTAGTCACAGCAAAGACATGTGCAGGGATCCCTAGCATTTCTGCATGTTTCCTGAGCTCCACCTCTGCCCAAGCTGAGGTTTCAAGATCATTGCCAAGCAAGCATTCGACTGGTAGGTCTGCACTCACCACAACCTTCTTAAGGCCAGTTACCCCTCCCCAGGAGAAGTTAACAACTGCCAGAGAATGGTCTGTTCTGACATTGCTAGCATTGGTCACTTGGTACATTTCACCAAGTATGATCTGCCCAGGATCCACAAGATCTTTTGTCACCATTGTGACACTTGCTCCTGTGTCCCTGAATGCCCAAGCTTCTCTTCCATTAATTAAAGGCTGCTGTCTGTATTTGCCCAAATTATTGGGACTCACAAAGGGGGACATATCCATGCCCCCATCACAGACTAGGACAGCCTAAGTTGGCACTCTGACTAGGTCAGAGCCCATCTCAGTACCCATGGTCAACCCTACTAAACCCTTATTCTGAGTACTTCCACCACCACTTGTAGCTGGACTAGGGGGAACAGTTGCCTTAGGGGCAATGGTGGCTGGATTAGAGTCTTTGGACTTGGTGCAGTCACTGGTCCAGTGAGTTTTCTGCTTACAGATTTTGCACCATGGTTTCTTTTGGCCTTTTCCTTTAGTAGATTGGGATTCCCCACCAGATGCAGATTTTTGGGGACCTGGAGAAGACTTCTGGTCTTTACCCTTCTCCCCACCCTTGTCAGAGTTTTTGGAATCTTGCTTCTTCTGGTCACCACCTTGGTTCTGTACCTTCTGCTTCACCCTGGTTCTGACCCATTTGTCTGCCTTCTTTCCCAATTCTTGGGGAGAGGTCAGATCAGAGTCAACCAGGTACTGATGTAGCAACTGATTCTGACAGTTATTAAGCATCTGCTCCCTCATGATTAAATTATACAATCCTTTGAAGTCACACACCTTACTGCCCAGTAACCAGCCTTCCAGAGCCTTAGTAGCACAATCTACAAAGTCCACCCAGTCCTGTGTTTGTGCCTTTTGGGTATCTCTGAACTTTAACCTGTATTGCTCAGTGGTTAGGCCAAACCCATCTATCAGTGCACTCTTCAGGACATGGTAATCATCAGCATCCTCTTCTCTTACAGTGAGGAGCTTGTCTCTACCTTTGTCTGCAAAGGAGAGCCACAAGATTGCTGCCCACTGCTCCTGGGGGACCCTCTGAACTTTACAGGCCCTTTCCAGTGCAGTAATCCATTTGTGGATGTCATCCCCACTCTGGTAGGGAGGGACAATCGTGCTCAGGTTTCTATGGTCATAAGACCTTTCCCTACCACTAGGGAAGTTGCTGCCACCATGGGACTCTAGTCCCAACTTTCTTCTTTGTCTATGAAGCTCTAGGGACTTCCTGTCTATAGCCAACTGCTCTCTTCTGATCCTAAGCTGAGCTTCTCCATACTTGAGCAGTCTCTCTCTTTCCTTTCATGAGAGGATTCCCTCCTATGAGAGGAAACAGAGGTCCCTATTGAGGTGTCAGAATGGTTAGATTCCTCAGAAGGAGATCTGGACCTTCTAGGCACACTCACAACTCTTCCTGGTGGGACAAAGGGGAGGTCATTCTGGTCCTCCTCCTCATCTGCAGGAGGAGCTGGATTTTCCAGGTCAAGATCATTATCATCTTCCTGGCCAGTTTCAGAGGTCAGGCCTTGGGTTTCTTCACCCCTGGTCCCTTCCTCATCTTCTGCCCCACCCTCTCTGCCTACCCCTTCAGACTCTGTGGGTCTTATGAGATCATCCAACAGAAGCACCTCTATGAGGCGTTGGGTGTTGGCACTTTTGCCTGTCTTCAGCTTCCTAGTACTACACAATGCTCTCAATTCCAAGAATGGGAGGTTGTCATACTTGGATGGTAGAAGCCCATTGGCTTCTGGCAGGGACCCACTGGTTCCTGGCCTTGAAGACATCACTAGTGAGGTGTGGTGTATGCACTACCTACTCTAGTGTGGCCTACTAAACTCTCTTGAGTTGTAGAAAGGGTGTGCTAAGCCCTTGACACACAACTCTAAGTTCAGTAGAACTTACTGTATTTCTAAGCTTGAATTGATATGTACCTGAGGTACCTTTAGTGGTTTTCAGTTAGTCACACACTTGAGATTATCTGGTAAAACAAAGGCAAGCTTGAATCCAACCGCTGCACACCAATGTGAGAAGTTGGCCTGGCATATGCTGTCCACTAGTTATAGTGGGCACCTTGCACCAGTTCAAACTACCTTTATTGATGATAGGTTTAAAGACAACCTTTATTCAAAGCTATCCTAGTGGTAGCTATGGAGAGCAGCCTTCAGGCTAAGTCTTGAAGGAGTGTTAAGCTGTTTGTTTTACCACTGGTAATCTCGTGAATGACCAAATGAAAGGAGAACCACACCAGGTATATATATAAAATATATGTATTTATTACTAAACACTACCCAATAGTCTCTTTATGAGGCTAGAGGTCAAAGTACACAAGTTACAAGTCAAATAGCACAGTAAATTAGCACAATATACGATTAGCCCTAGGGGCGTACCAAACCATATATTAAGAAAGTGGTATAAGATCCACGACTTAAGTAGACACAAGGCCTAGGGCCTGTAGAATTGCTGGGACCCCAAGGAACCACCCAAGGTAGTGACACAGGGGGCCCACGGGGGCTGTGTGCAGTGTGTGAACACAGCCGCGAGCTCCGTTAAAGTCTATGGGAAAGTCGCGGTAAGAGTTTTAGAGTTTAAGGACACTTAGAAATGGACTAGGACCAAACCCTCATGGACTTAGACAGTTCTAGGGTTAACACCCACGGGAGCACCGGAGTACTCGAGTTACCTTACCCAGGGAAGCCGGGTGCATAGGTGTCGAATGGTGTCGGGTCGCGTCGTCGATTTCAATGGCAGCCTGCAACGAAGTGCTGCTGCCGGGAAGATGCGAAGTGTCCGAAGAGATCCAAGCCTGGATCGGAGGTGAGAAGAACCTGAAAGCAGAGGGGACAGAGTCTGGGTCACTTGCCAGTGACCAGGGGCACGATAGGCGGATGCCCACCGATGTCGGGTGTTTCAGGTGAAAGAGGTGAAGCTTGACTCTTCAGCCACGCGGCCCCGGAGGCGTCGTCGATGACCAGGAGCTGGATTCGAGCTGTCCCACGAAGGATGTCGAGTGCTGCAGCGTTGGTGTCCGGATTGAACACAACAAGCCTTGGCAACAGCAACCCACGCAGAAAGGAGAAAGATGCTTCGGTGCAGACCAGCAAGGTCTGAGGGACTCACCACTCGGTGGGGAGTCAGGGCGCGTCTGGAGCAACCAGGAAATCCCAAAGAAAATCAGAGTTGCCTTCACAGGGACCCACCAGTCGACGGACCAGGGATCGCGAAGGAGCCTCGAGCGGAAATGCCAGAAGCGGGCCCACGGAACACTCGTGGAGTGTAGGCTCACAATCTTTGGTGCAAATGGTGCTCGGGGCCTGGGCTACAAGTAACCCAAAGCAGGACTTCAAGAGACGTCGAGAAGTCAATGCACTAGCAAATGTGCACGGTGACCAGTAGTTCTGGTTCCACGCTACTCACGAGGGCTGCGGGTCTCAGCTTTGCTGGGGACTCGGATCGGCCTCTGAGATGTCTGGAAATCTTCTTCCTGTGTTGCAGATGCTTCGGAGTCCGGCGGGAGCTTTGGAGATGCAGACCGGCAAAATGCTTCGTTGGTGCCTGCCAAGCAGGGGAGTCACTCCTTGACTCCAAGGGAGATTTCTTCAGTCCTCTAGTCTTGAGTATTGTATTGTATTGTAATTGCATTTGTATAGCGCTTACTACCCCTGACGAGGCGTCAAAGCGCTTTTTCGGCGAGTAGCACGCTACTCCGGGACCCATAGAGGATTAGTGTTGAATTAGTATAGTGAAACATGCAAGTAAATTTTAAGTGGTGGATATGTTAGTCAGTTATTTGGATTCGGAAGGATAGCAGAAGGATAGAAGAGTAAAGAAGGTTTGTATTTATATAGCGCTTCTAACCCCTAATGGGGTGTTGAATCGCTTTTTTTGGGCGAGTAGCACGCTACTCCGGAAACCCATAAAGGATAGTAGAGCGTTGAAGTTCTAGGATTCAGCTTCAGAGTTTCGTCCAGGGATATCTAAAGTCCTGTTGCCAGGGGTTCCTTACTTATACCTAAGAAAGGGGTTGGACTAACTCTGGGGACCCACCTATGGGAGGGTTTGGAAAGAGGAGTGGCTACACCCATTTCCTTTGTCCAGTTTCGCACCAGAGCAGGGGCTGGTGGCCCCTGCAACCGGTTTGAACTGGGGTATGCACGAGGACACCAATTGTGCCCCCAGTGCAGGACTTCAAAGCACTCTTGGAGTGCACCCACCCAGCCTTAATCCACTAAGGCCTGTCTGGGAGGTGGTAACACCTCCCTGGGACAGGAAACCTATTGTCCAGGCCTCCCCTGCCGGAGTTTCGGTCAGCAGCAGGAGGCCAGACTCGTGTCTGTGGCTGCAGCATCCATTTTGTGATGCCAGGCTCTGTAAAGTCTCTACCGGGTATACCGGTGCTGTCATGTCTCTCCCTCTAGAAGGGTGGGATCATACTCCCACACCAGTTACTGGTGTGGGGGTATGATTCAAGGTGTTTGACACCAAACACGACATGTTTCCGTGCAGCCATCCCAAAGTTAGCATTTACCGTTTAAGATATAATGCACTTAAGAGTATATGGTCAGGCTGCACCACAGACAACCCCGGAGAGAAGATTCCGAAGGCTGCAGAGGGGCTCTGCTCATGCAGGGGCACCCTCTCACATAAAACCAAGCACCCTGCCTTCAGGATTGATAAGGCCTGGCATAGGGGTGACTGATAGGTTTCTATGTGCAGTGATGGGTGAGATATAGTGAACCTATATCTCTGTAAGGGGTGCATGCACCACCTTACTCAGGCTGCTGTAGCAGTCCTGTGGTGTCATTTTGGAGGGCCTTCCAGGGGTGGCACAATACATGCTTCAGCCCCTGGTAGGCCTCTGGGGTACCTATGCCCTGGGTACATAGTCTACCATATACTAGGGACTTATAAGGGCACCCCAGAATCCAATCTGAAGTGTACCTAAGGTACATGGAATCCATTTAGAGAGGAAGCAGCTAGGCTGGGGTCCTAGGTAGCAGGGCCCCAGCCAGACTAAAGTCGAAAAACAGTGATACATCAGCAAAAAGTGGGGGTAACCATAAGAGGCAGATCCTACTCTCCTACACTGGGAACAACAAGCAGGACAAGATTGCCCCAACTAGAAGCAAAGGCACCACCAGATCACAACAGCATTGCAGCAAGAGACCAAGAAGTGAAAAACAAGATGAAAGTCTATGCGGACGCCAGGAGACATGCCACTTCATCGCACCTGAAGCAAGGGGACTCAGTGTTGGTGCGTCAATGGCAATCAAGAAAATCAGACAGTCCATTCTCAGATGAACCACTGACAATAACAAATGTCAAGGGGCCAATGATAATAGCTGCATCGGGCCCCAACCGGATCACCAGAAATAGTTCTCACTTCAAGGAACTAAAGACACTGGGTGAAGACGGAGGAGACACAGCAGCAAAGAACGAACCACATGGAAAAGAGGAAGTTATGGACAGCAAGGGAAGAAGGACACACAACGGTGAGAGACAAGAAGAGGTACCACAGAAGGAAACGGAAGATGCATGTCCAAGAAGAGTGAGCAAAAGGCCAAAAAGACTGATTGAGGAAATGTAATGATGGGGATCAGGAACTATCGTTTTTCTCTTGTTGGAGGGAAAAATCTCTGTAAGAATAACACAGGAGAAGGTTGACAATACAATATGGTTTAATGCATTAATCAGCAGGGGAGATCAGCCAGGCTCAGCAGAGACTGGAGTCTGATGTCCAACGAACAGTTCAAAAGCAGTGGCTTATATACTCTAAAACTACAAGAGAAAAAAGTTACAAGCATAGGATTTACGTCACAAATGAGTAGATTAAAATCTGCTGTGGAAATGTACCTTTTTAGGGGTACACTGGTGCAGGGTCACCCTCTTGTCCACGGGTTCAAAAACCAACAAAATAGAGATCAGCACTGGAGTTGGAAATAAATAACAAGTTTATTAATCACTGTGAGAAGGCGGGCCCCGGAATAACAGCGCCGGCGGCGGTGGGAGAACAACAACTACCAGACTCCTTTGCAGGCGACGATCGGCATGCTAGGGGCGTGCACGAGGAAGGCGTTGTCAGGGGGAGTGACACACCCACCTTTCCTGTTTTTCCGCAGCGAGGCCAGGAGGTGAAAAGGGGAGGAGTTGACCCCGGATGGACGGCGGCTGGACCTTTAAGGGTGGAGAAGAACCAGAAAGAGGGGTCGTTGACCAGAGAGCGTGAGGAGAGGTGTAGGGAGCAGAGTGCGGGACGAGAGGAGGACGAAGAGCAGAGAGCGGGACGAGAGGAGGACGAAGAGCAGAGAGCGGGACGAGAGGAGGACGAAGAGCAGAGAGCGAAGAGCGGGACGAGAGGAGGACGAAGAGCAGAGAGCGGGACGAGAGGAGGACGAAGGGCAGAGAGCGGGACGAGAGGACGGCGAACGGAGCAGAGTCGAGGAGGAAGAGGAGGAAGCAGACGACCAGTGGACCGAAGAGTGGTGGCGTCCACTGGAGGTGGCTGAAGAGCGGCCGCAGCTCAGGAGAGTTGCGGCGGAGCCGGTGAGTGGCACTGGAATTGGGGAAAGCGGGTTGGAATCGACGTGGGAGGCGGGAGGATGGTGGAAATGGACACAAGGGGTGAGAGCAACAAACTAAGAGCCAGCAAGGGAGAACATCCTCTACTGGCATTTCGGGCTCGACCCTATTCTTTTGGTGGCTTTTCTGATCCCAAGACTCAAGGCACCCCATCCCCTTATTCACGTTCCCTTTTCACACCACAACCAATTATATCACCGGGTGAAGGTGACGGGTTGGGCTTCTCTACACACCCCCTTCCTGAACTTCACTGACGGTCTCCGTTTTCTCTTCTCCTCGGTACGAGCCTCCGGGTGAAAGCCGACACGAGGGAAGAGCCAGAATCCAGCCCCCTTCACCCCGTTGAGGAAGAGGAAGAGGAAGAGGAGGAACGACCTAGACCCGAATCCCGACCCTGGAGAGAGAGACCGGCACCCGGAGAAGAGCACCCCATCCCTGTAGGGAAACCTAAGACTGTGGCACCTGACGAAAATAAAACACGAGTCCTTGGACCATATATTCGGCCTCCGCGTCTGTTTATCCGACCCGCCCTCCCACAGGTGGTGTCAGAAGTGGGATCTGGCGGAGACATGGAGGCCGCTATGGCGAAGATGGCGGAGAACCAGGAACACCTGGGCAGGGTGATGGAACGGTTCCTTACGGTGGTGGAAGAAGACCGGGGCAAGATACAGCAGGTGTTATCGGGGCAAAGCCAAACCCACGGGGCAGCCATGGAGAAGCTGACCGAGGCCCTGGGACAGCAGAGGGGTCCCACTACCCTCCCATCCATGGTACTCCAACGATACGTCAGCGGGGAAGACCCGGACTTCTTTTTCAACAACTTCGAACGCATAGCCACCGCGGCGGCCTGGCCTGCTGACAGGTGGGGACAGTATCTGGGGCCCCTCCTTTCGGGTGATCTACAGGCGGCATATCAAGCTGCCACCGTCCAGGGAGCAGTCCCATACACGGACATTAAGCAGTGCATTATGGAGCGCTTGGGAATAGATGACGAATCCTATAGGATTAAGTTGAGACAAATAAAAGAAGGACCCCAGGAAACCCCTCGAGCATTGTATTTCCGGGTGAAGGACATGACGGATCGGTGGCTGAAGCCTGGCACCACGGATAAGGATGGCATCATGGCCAAGATCTACTTGGAACAATACTTGTCCTCCCTTCACCCACCCATACAGAGATGGGTCCGACAACAGGCCCATCTCACCTTAGAGACAGCAGTGGAGATAGCCAGCGCCTATAGTCGCGCCCAGGAAATACAAAAGGGAAAGGACGATCCTTCCTGGAGGTCTGGAGGCCCTGGAGTTCACAAACCCCTGCGTCCGTCTGTTATAAGAAAACCGGAACCCGTAACCTTCATCCCTGGTGCTCACGGTCCTCCTGTTCATAGAGCCCCTCTTCCGGGACCCCAGTGTTTTCATTGTGGAGGCATGGGACATATAGCCAGGTTCTGTCCACAAAAAGAAGAGCCCATGGAGATAGGGATGGCTCGTAATTATTATTGTTCCCCCACCGAACGGAGGCCTCCTCAGTACCACTGCAAGGTGACGGTCAACGGACAACCCGCGATTGCCTTGGCCGATACGGGTTGCCGCCAAAGCGTCATAAGACCTCAAGACTTGGAACCATGGATCGGACCCATTGATGGGACTGTCGCTATTCGATGTGTTCACGGTGATACGAAACAGTATCCCACCACACAAGTACATATACAACATCGGAACGACCCGGGCACCACTTTGAAGGTGGGCCTTATCCCCAGTCTGCCAGAACAGGTTATTCTTGGGGACGACTACCCGAACCTACCCCGATTGATAAACAGCGCTCCTACGAAAAAGGAGGAATGGTGGGCCACGGCGCCCTTTTCCCGTGAGGAAAACCAAGAGTGGACCCAACCCAAAACACGGAAGAGCAAGAAACAGAGAAGGGCAGAAAAAGGGAAGCCCCCTTTAGTGTTGCCAATCATACAGGAGGACACGCCCTGGGCGACGGATAGAAGCTTCCGTGCCGCTCAACGGGAAGATCCCGTCCTACAGGAGGCATGGAACTCCGCTCTAGAGCAAGAAGATCCCCTACATGTAGGTCCTTATTTTTACAGCAGGAACGGGTTGCTATACCGAAAAGGGAATCCTACCCAGACCCCCCAGCTATTGGTCCCGGGACCCTTTAGGGAAAAGGTTCTATTCCTGGCCCATAGTCACCTGTTGGGGGGACACTTCGGGACAGAGAAGACGGAAAAACAGATAACGGAACGGTTCTACTGGCCCGGTATATTCCAACAACTGAAGAGGTATTGTAGGGAGTGTCCCGTTTGCCAGAAGAATAGTAGGTACAAGCCACCCCGAGCACCCTTACGCCCTTTACCCATTATTGAAGAACCCTTCAGTAGAGTTGGGATGGACATTATAGGACCCCTGCTGCCTTCCCGGAGTGGGTGCCGGTACGTTTTGGTCCTTGTTGATTACGCCACCCGGTTTCCGGAGGCGATGGCCTTACGCCGTCCGGACGCCACCAATATCGCCAAAGCAATGATAACAGTGATCTCGCGAACGGGGTTCACAAAGGAGATCTTAACAGACCAAGGAACCCCTTTCGTGTCCAAGGTAATGAAACAGGTATGTGCCCTGTTGGGAGTCCATCAAATACGGACCGCCGCATATCACCCCCAAACGGACGGCCTCGTGGAACGATATAACGCTACTCTTAAGATCACTCTTAAAAAGCTTTTAGCCTTGGAGACAAGGAAGTGGGAGGACATGCTACCCCTAGCCCTATTCGCCTTGCGATGTAAGGTACAGAAAAGTACCGGTTACTCACCTTTCGAATTGTTATATGGCCATCAGCCCAGAACCCTGCTGGACATGGCCCAGGAGAAGTGGGAAACCGAACCGGATAACACCAAACCATTGGTGGATTATGTATCTGCTCTCAAGACCCATTTAGGCCAGATCAGAGCCCTCGTCCGCACCAACCTAGAAAACGCCCAGATGGCACAGAAAGTACAATACGACAGAAAAACCCGGGTGAGAACCTTCGCAGTAGGCGATGCCGTTCTGCTCATGATGGCCTCCTCCGACCACAAATTGTTGGGACAATGGCAGGGACCATACACTGTGAGGGAAAAGGTAACTCCGGTGACTTACCGCGTTGAGACGGATCCGGCTCGTGGCACCTCCCAGATCTACCACGTTAATTTGTTGAAGAAATGGGAAGGCCCCATTCCGGCTCTCGCTGTCAACGCGATGGTGGCGGTTCCTTTGTTCGAGCAGTGCATGGATCCGGCTCTCCCTTCCAATCTGAAGGTGGACTTGGCTGGCGTGCTTTTTCCCCTACACGACACCTTTTCCACGACCCCTGGGAGGATGTCCCTGGTAGAACACACCATCAAAACCCCCCCCCCCGGTAAACGGGTACGTCTCCGACCCTACCGAGTACCCGAAGCCCGCCGGCACACCATCCGAGAGGAGGTACAGAAAATGCTGCAGATGGACGTCATCGAACCGTCCATCAGTGAATGGAATTCGCCGATTGTCCTCGTACCGAAGCCGGATGGCTCGGTACGTTTCTGTATCGACTTCAGAGAAGTGAATAAAATATCGGAATTTGATACCTATCCCCTCCCTAGGGTGGACGAGATGGTCGAGAGAATAGGCAGGGCCAAATATATCAGTACCCTGGACCTCTGTAAAGGGTATTGGCAGATACCCCAGCGCGAACAAGACAAGGAAAAAACAGCGTTCTCCACCCCAGATGGGTTGTACCAATTCAAGGTATTGCCCTTTGGACTGCATGGAGCACCGGCTACCTTCCAGAGAGTCATGAACCAAATCCTACGGCCACATGAGAGGTATGCCGGGGCATATATTGACGACATCGTCATCTATAGCGGCAGTTGGGAGCAACACATGTCCCATTTGTCACGAGTGGTAAAAGCCCTAAGACACCATGGTCTTAAGATCAACCCCGCCAAGAGCCGTCTTGCAGCCCAAACAGTCCGATACCTAGGATATCTACTAGGTGAAGGAGCCATCAGACCCCAAGATTCCAAGGTAACAGCTATCTCCCGAATCCCGTTACCCAAATCAAAGAAGGATCTCCGTGCCTTTCTAGGATTGCTCGGATATTATCGACGTTTTATCCCCAACTTTTCACAAATTGCAACCCCCCTCACCGACTTGTTACAGAAAACAGTGAATACAGAAGTTAGGTTGAGGAAACCTTCACGGGAGATCCTACAGGCATTTGAGACCCTGAAAACTTCCCTTACTTCCGAGTCCGTGTTGGTTAGTCCTGATTATACCCTTCCCTTTATACTCCAGACGGACGCCTCAGAACGGGGCCTGGGGGCAGTGCTGTCTCAGGCAACGGCACAACATGGTGAGAAACCAATATTGTACATCAGTAGGAAGCTGTTTCCTAGGGAACGTCACTATGCCGTCATAGAGAAGGAGGCGTTGGCTATCAAATGGGCCATAGACACTTTACGATACTACCTGGAAGGGAGAGAGTTTACTCTATATACCGATCATGCCCCCTTGGAATGGCTGGCACGAAATAAAGGTAACAATGTAAGGGTGTTGAGGTGGTTCCTGGCATTACAACCCTACCGGTTCCTAACCCGTCACCGAAAGGGAACAGAACAAGGTAACGTGGACTTTCTGTCACGATACCCCCAAGAGCAGAGCCCTTGTAATAAGACGGCAAGGAAAAAGGGATGTGAGAAGGCGGGCCCCGGAATAACAGCGCCGGCGGCGGTGGGAGAACAACAACTACCAGACTCCTTTGCAGGCGACGATCGGCATGCTAGGGGTGTGCACGAGGAAGGCGTTGTCAGGGGGAGTGACACACCCACCTTTCCTGTTTTTCCGCAGCGAGGCCAGGAGGTGAAAAGGGGAGGAGTTGACCCCGGATGGACGGCGGCTGGACCTTTAAGGGTGGAGAAGAACCAGAAAGAGGGGTCGTTGACCGGAGAGCGTGAGGAGAGGTGTAGGGAGCAGAGTGCGGGACGAGAGGAGGACGAAGAGCAGAGAGCGGGACGAGAGGAGGACGAAGAGCAGAGAGCGGGACGAGAGGAGGACGAAGAGCAGAGAGCGGGACAAGAGGAGGACGAAGGGCAGAGAGCGGGACGAGAGGACGGTGAACGGAGCAGCGTCGAGGAGGAAGAGGAGGAAGCAGACGACCAGTGGACCGAAGAGTGGTGGCGTCCACCGGAGGTGGCTGAAGAGCGGCCGCAGCTCAGGAGAGTTGCGGCGGAGCCGGTGAGTGGCACTGGAATTGGGGAAAGCGGGTTGGAATAGACGTGGGAGGAGGGTGGAAACGGACACAAGGGGTGAGAGCAACAAACTAAGAGCCAGCAAGGGAGAACATCCTCTACTGGCATTTCGGGCTCGACCCTATTCTTTTGGTGGCTTTTCTGATCCCAAGACTCAAGGCACCCCATCCCCTTATTCACGTTCCCTTTTCACACCACAACCAATTATATCACCGGGTGAAGGTGACGGGTTGGGCTTCTCTACACACCCCCTTCCTGAACTTCACTGACGGTCTCCGTTTTCTCTTCTCCTCGGTACGAGCCTCCAGGTGAAAGCCGACACGACGGAAGAGCCAGAATCCAGCCCCCTTCACCCCGTTGAGGAAGAGGAGGAACGACCTAGACCCGAATCCCGACCCTGGAGAGAGAGACCGGCACCCGGAGAAGAGCACCCCATCCCTGTAGGGAAACCTAAGACTGTGGCACCTGACGAAAATAAAACACGAGTCCTTGGACCATATATTCGGCCTCCGCGTCTGTTTATCTGACCCGCGCTCCCACAATCACTCATGCGTGGAACCACGACCAACAACACTCTCAAGTGTTGCAGGAGGTGGCACACTGAACTCACAAACCAGCGTCCTTATATACTGCCTTTTTGCAGTGCCAGCATATGGACAGAATTGGAAGAAACAAGTTTAGAAATAGCTATCAGCAAACAAGGGCAGATGAATAACCACTTGGTCAGCAAAGTGGGAAGGGGAAGCAGAAATGCTTATGGCAGTGGTAAACAGTCAACAGATAAGTCTAAAACCAGGTGCACCGTCAGCTATAAACCCTCAGCACATACATTGTTTTAGCTGAGTCAGGAAGTCACTAAAATAGATAACACAAGCAAAGTGAAAAAATACGAGCAGCAGAGGACAGAGGAATTATGAAGGAAACAAAATGGACACCATAGCCAAAATGGCTGTAGCTTATGCAAACGTAAAAACACATTTCCACAGACGGCCCTTTTGGCATAAGCTAAGACATTTTCTTGTCCCTTCTAAGGGGTATGATATACATTGTGAATATCAATTTACATCATTTCACAAATTTTTTGTTCTATTGCTAAACGGGCATTTGTATCACGGATATTAACTTTAGTCGGCACACAAGCAGCACAGGTGGAGATACAAAGTGAGCAGAGCATTGGTCCGTAATGAACACACAGATAGCAGGAAAAAATAATGGCTATGATCACAAACAGAACTGTCAATATTTTCCAACCCCAACCAGAAAGCAAATCCCAAAACCACCCAGTCCAAGTCGAAGTTCCAGGGCTCTGATGTATTTCAATGGCTATCTTATGCAGTTTGGAAATAGCAAACAGCACATGTCTGATGCAATGTCTAAATAAAAACATTATCTTGATAGACCTTCCGGTGTTCTTCTTTATGAGGGCTAGAGTACCAATGATATGTTCAGGGGGGGGGGGGCGGAGTAGTACTTATCAAAGTGTGCACAAGATATTTTTCTTGCAGAAAAAACAGTATTCTAAATACGAATATTAAAGCAAGCACAATAATTGTCACAAAAACAACCTTTGCTTTGGGGGACCAGGAGGACCAAACGGGGCCATGGGAATTAGGACGAGGAGCCGCAAAGGGCTGCTCCTCCTCAAAAATGGGATGACCAAAGGGGTACATTGCTAACAAAAAAAAAATACTTGGGGAATTGAAGCCACTGTACAACCAGCCAGAGGGAGTCTTCTCCCTGTGTCCGTCTGAGCCTCACAGGCAGGCTCTTATCGTTCATCAAGTATTGACTCTCCCATGGTGGAGCTGCACAACTTGCAACCCAGAAAAACAATCGCGGCCCAGGCTTAAGGAAAAGTCTTTCTTTCAGGATAGGGCAATCACCCTCAATGATCCTGTCCAGTGTCTCAGGCAGTGCACCAGTATTTTTCACTCTAATTTAACAGGCACCAGAGACACAGCACCTGTACCCTAAACTCTAGTCCTTCCCTAACTCCTGTGTTGCCCTGCTGGCGCACTGCCCTTTCGTCAGCGCCGCAGATTGTACCTAGTGTGCCCAGGCACCTCCTTATCAGCAAACAAAGGTGCAGACTTGCATTCACTTGGGGACCGGGACTCAGAGGCCTGATGCACAGAAACTGGAGTATCTGAAGAAACCCTTGTTTCAGAGGGGGTCCCCTCAGGCAAAACCTCCTTGCTCTTGTTATCAGTCTGTGCCTCTCTTAGCTAGGCATAAAAAAAAAGGAACAAAGCGAGGAATCAGCTCTCCGTCCTGATTTGTGACCCCATCTTTCACCCAAGAATTATCCGACAGTGGTAGAGGTACACGTTTCTTCCGGCCTTCCACCTTCACCGCTGTTATAGTGGCCAGCAACACCTGGGCTGTGTCCCTTCCCCTCGGCTCCAAATTAGACTTGCGCTTAGTCCCCTGGTTGGATCTGATATCCTGGCCCCTCTGGCAATGGTTGTAAGGCAGCATATATCTGTTAGTGAACAGAACGGAAATCTTTAGACACAACATACAAATAATCAATCAAAAGAGGATATTCAATTTCAGAAACGCCCCTATATTATTCATCTGAAGAACCTAAAAAAAAGGAATTTCAAAACAACTATTCTTTTAACAAACTTGTACTTAATAAGTCATAGAAATCACGATACAGCTTCTACTTTGTGAACCTTCACTATTGTGCAAAACTGCAGACACCTCTAAAATTATTTTCCTTGCATAAGAACAACCATGTTTTGCGCTTATGACCATGCTCTCATATTATAGGTGTAGCGGGAAACTCTAAAACTGTGAATGTAACAGAGATCCATATTACATGAATAACTGATAAATTAAACATAACCTAGTAGGTACATGAATTTTCCAGCAGAACTTGTTTGTGGCAGACAAGAAAACAAGCAAAGAACATTTTGTTCTTAAAAATGTGTGCTAAGGGCATATGGGCATCTTTCCTGGCATTGTGAACCGTATGCATCATACTTTTCACGATCCGGGCCATGTAACATCATATTCAGGGGAGAAACCTATTCACCAGCTCTAGCAAGGGCTGTCAGCTCGATTACATAGACTAACTGATAAGGGACTCGTGATGCCTCTGCGACTTATGTAGTGCTGCAATAACATGAACAATAATGGTATTGCCACCTGGGAATTTGGAACAAAAACCACCAACATATAGTTCCCCTTAAAGGTCAAATAAGTGAACATCAGTCTATTTTACCCATCCTTTCATCCTTATCCAATTCCAATTTCATCAGTTTACAGAAAGGAAGGGCAGTAACATGGCGTATTTATTTATTCCTTTTGTTAATTCTAACAATTTGTTCAAACAGTATTACTTAATAGCCAATTAGACATGCACTGGTGAGGTGCTTTGTCTCTATTTATTCAAGAACATATTCACAGCATCCTGTGAAACGAATGACTAAAGCGAGCCCAACTGATTGTCTCATGGCCGTTCCTAGACAGCTCAGGCAGGTGAGAGAGAGAGAGAAAGAGAGTACACAACAACTAGCTGCCCTGCGTACTTTCCACGCAGAATAGCTCACAATAATACACATAATAGGCACATAAACCAAGAAAAATGGACACAATAATACATATACCAAGCACAAAAACCAAAAAAACACAGTGTGTTACTAAATTTTGCTTATCCTTAATTTGCCCAGGAGCTAGTCTCCTACCCCCTTCGACAGTAGGTAACCTAAGCAGGTGACCTCCTGTCGACAATACTACCCCCTTTGGCAGCTGGGCACGGACAGACTTGTAGGAGGTAAATAGCTAGGAAACCACACCAAGGAGGCCATGTCCAATACTATTGGACTGTACCACTTTGTAAATTTTGCTGTACAAGCACATTGAGCTAACCAGAAAACATTAATCCAATGACCAACTACCAATTCCTTTAGCTATTGTGCTGTTTAACATGATGGCGCATTAATGCAAACTTTATTTTATTGCCTCCTCATCTGGCCCTGGCACAGCAACCTTAAATTGAAACCATTATTCTGTATGCATGGCAGAGCTGCTCTCTGTGTCACGAGCTGCACATGGCCCACAGACGCTGCTGCCCCTCCTTCTCTCTTATGGCTTCATAGAACCTGCCTGGTCTTTTGCCAAAAATAATAAGCAGAGCCTCCCCTCTCTCTCTACGCTCTGGCCCCCTCCTTCGGAATGTCTTCCAAGGTCGAAGTGCCAGAGCAAGCCTGCCAGAAACAAACCCTCCTTCGTCCGCTCTGGTCTCTTCCCCGCTTCTTTTTCATAGAGGGGGAGAGCACATTCCTACATGCACTTTTAAAATACGTGTCTTTTTAAGCACAGAGATACACAGCACTGTGTAATTTAAACGCGCATTCTTCTTTACATTTTTCAAAAGTTGCACTTTTCCTATGTCAAAACGAATGTACATTGTTACTAGTACTAGCCTGTCTGATCAAACCATATTTTTATTTATGTATTATTATTTATTCATTCTTCGAAATTTAAAGTGTAATTCTTCCAATGGCATCTGCAGAACACAATGACGACAACAAACCAAATTGAGCTCATTCCAGACATTTTCAAGAAGGGGCCACACACTCATAACACACAACACAGCTTGCTGAGGCAAGCCATCCTTATACAAAGAGCACAGTCGCTACTCACTCAAACAAGTACTTCACAAGCATCACCACCGGTGTCAGTCCACAAACCTCATAGACACTCAAACACACAATCAAACCACAAATCAACACCAGGACAAAAACAAAAGGCAGCCCACAGACTGCACTCAAACCAAACCAATTGTAAATCATATTTACTGTTAGACCTGGCATCCTTAGCGTGGGTCTCCCTTCCATATTTTCATAATGCCTCCACTGTTGTCGATATGTTTTTGCTGGACTAGATGCTCATGGGCACTTTGCCACTGCTAATCAGTGCCAGAGTGCAAGTGCTCCCTATTGTAAATTGTGTTATGAATTAGTGACTCCATGTTTGGCTTATTTGAATTACTGTCAGACCCTAGTACAGTGCACTGAGTGTGCCCAGGGCTTGTGAATCAAATGCTGCTGGTGGGCTTGCAGCACTGGTTGTGCCACCCACAGAAGCAGCTTGTAAAGTGTGTCTCAGGCCTGCCATTGCAGAGCCTACGTGCAGTCTGTGACTGCCATGTCGACTTGGTAAGTGCACCCACTTACCAGTCCCTAAACCTTCCCTTTTCTTCATATCAGACACCCCTATGGTAGGCCTACGGGCAGGGTGCATTGTAAGGATAAGGTGGGACATGCCCTGGTATGTGTGGCATGTCCTAATAGTGAATTACAGCCATTTTCGTTTTTCACTATTGCAAGGCTACCTGTTCCCCATAGGCCAGAATGGGCAGTTTGATTATAACATCTTATAATCCTTACCTGACTCAGGGAACTAGGTAGAAATTCGAGTTTAGTATGCCTGAACTCAGAATGATAAAATACATCTTTTAGTGAAGTTGATTTTAACATTCTGTGTTTGAAAATACCACTTTTAGAAAGTAGGTATTTTCTTGCCTAACTATCCAGCCTGCCTCTGCCAGCTTGTGTATTGTGTGTCTGGTTTGTGCGTGACAGGGGCTGGGGGTGGCTACAGGAGACAGGGTGAGGCAGCACAGGGCTGAATAGAGAGATCTGCATCCAGAGTGGAGGGAGGAGTTGCAGCTGGGTCTGAATAGGGCTGTGCCTGCCTTCCACAATGCTGGCTCCACCTCCTGCCGGGCGTCTGAGTACCCTGCCCCACATTCTGAAAGGAAAAGAAGGAGACATGTACACAGAGTGCTCCAAAGCTGCACAGAACTGGTTTAAACTAAGCAAAGGCCTCTCTGCCTTCAGAGAACAAAGAGAAAAGGAGTATAAGTACTGGGGCCCAAACCCAGGAACTTTAGATCACTTTTGGGAACAAGAAGAAACCTTTGCTGAGGAGCGGAACCAAGAAGAAACTGAGGAGAGACTATCCCTAAGCCTGAAGTGCTGCTTGGGGAAATTGGCCTGCAGTGGTTTGCCTGACTGCCAAAAGAAAGGAGAAAGGAACTTTTGCTTTGCTGTGACTTTCATCAACTTGTGAAGGATCTCCAAGGGCTTGGAAGAGAGCTTGCCCCCTGACCGAAGTCCCAGGACCAGTGGACTTCACCAGCCTTGTGAATTGCTGCTGGAAACACTGTTTCAGTGGCTACAGGGTTAGGGAGCTGTGACCGACTCTGACGACCGGCTCGGTGTCCTGTAAGCACCGCATCGAAGCACCGTCTCGCCCTGCAACGCACAGCCCTGGTCTCGCCGACTCCGTCAACGAGCCGCTGCCTGCACCGCATCAAGGGACAACGCGTCCTGCAACGCTTCGCTACGCCGAAACGAACTGGTCCGACCGACACGATCACTGCTGCTGAGTTCGAGCCTTGTGACCGCACCGGAGTTGGGCACCGCTCGCACGCTTCACGACGCACCGCCCGACTCGCACCGCTGTCCGGACTGATCGACGCCAGCTCCCGAATCCGGCTCCGTCGCCGCACCACAACTTGCTAGCACCGCATCGAAGCACTGTCTCGCCCTGCAACGCACGGCCCTGGTCTCACCGACTCCGTCTCGACGACGTCAACAAGCCGCTGCCTGCACCGCATCGAGGGACAACGCGTCCTGCAACGCTTCCATCTTGCATCGCGACCGCGACGTACAGCCATCCGGCTCGCACGCCCGTGCCTGCCGCTTCAAGTAAAAGGTACTGTGACCGAGTCTGTCTACGCTGTGTTGGCCCGTCTCGACGCGGTCAGCTGGATTTGTTAGACTCTGTTTGTTCTTGACATCGCCGTAGCCGGAGGAGGCTACCGACTCGCACAGAACCTTGAATTAAGCCTTTTTGATCAGAACTAAGCATTCTTGACAGTATTGTGGATTATTTTTGTCATTTATGGTCTTGTGATAAATCTATATAAAGTATACCTATTTTTATAAATATATAACCTGTGTGGTGTCCATTTGTAGTGTTGTCACTTGATTACTTTATGTGTTCACAAATGCTTTACACACTCTCTCTGAACTAAGCCTGTCTGCTCGTGCCAAGCTACCAAGAGGGTGAGCAGGGGTTATTTCAGGAGTGTACCCCCTTACCCTGACTAGACTCAAGGGTCCCTATTTGAACAAAGGTACCTACCTCTGCCAACTAGAGACCCCCAAATCTAACATTGGTGGTCAGCGGTGAGGATTCTGGACTTGCATTTGTGACTCATGTACAGTAATTGGTGAACACTACTTAGTGAGTGCAGACCAAGACGCAACCACATACTCTTTGATAGCATTTTTTTCTGGGATTTCCTATTTTTGCAACTGCCAAGTTTAAATCACCATGGATAACGCACCATCTGTAGCATCTGTTGATTGTGATTGGGAGGAGGAGAAACTGGAGTGCTACACCCTCAAATAGCTCAAGCATTTCTGCAGGAAGTTTAAAGTCTCCATGACCGGGCTCACCAAGAAGGATGAGCACCAAAAGGCGCTGAGGGCCTGGATTGAAGCAAGGAGCACACCTATACCTATGGAAGGGGATGAGAATGCAGATGGGCAGCTAGAAGGGCTATTGGGTCCAGGGGGGAAGAAAGCAGTCTCCCCAGTAGGTAGCAGTGTTTCTGCCAGAGGACTGTCTCCAGAGGAGTTGGAGGACAGGAAAGAGAGTAGGATGCACGAAATGGAGCTGACCAAGCTCAAGCTGAATGGGCAGTTAGAATTTGAAATGCAAACTAGGAAATTAGCCCTAAAGGAAAAGAAAATGCAGTTTGAACATGAGAAAGTTTTGAGGGAGTTGGAATTGAAGGCCAAAAGCTTAGAGATTACTCCCTCTGGTGGCAGTGTACCGCCTGTGCCTGTTGAAGCTAGGTTGTATATTCCCAAAGATGTGGTGAAGGAGTTTTTTTAAAAATGATGACATTGGGCAGTGGTTCAAAGCCTATGAGGTAGCCATGTCTTCCCACCGGGTCCCTGAGAAGGATTGGGGAGCGGGGTTGTGGGGGCGGTTCCTCAGTGAAGGGCAGGAAACCTTGTTGGATTTGCCCTCTGAAGTCTATAATTCCTACAGCCACATGAAAAATGCATTGATGACCAGGTATGGGTTGACTCCTGAACTCTATAGGCAGAGGTTCAGGAACTGTAAGAAGATTGAAGGCAGTACCTGGGTTGAATATGTGACCTTCTTTTGCAGAGCCTTGGATGGTTGGGTAAAGGGTAGCAAAGCGACTGATTTTCAGGCGCTCTTTGATTTGATTGCATGGGAGCACTTGTCCAGTAATTGTTTTCCTGAGCTATGCCAGCACCTGATTGATAGTAAGCTGACTAACCCTAGGCAGCTTGCTGAGGAGGCGGACCGCTGGGTGAGTACCCGGGTCCACAAGGGTCACGTGGGAGACTCCGCCAAGGGTGGGCAGGGTCCCCAGCAGAAGAGTGGGGGGACAAGGGCAAACAGAGGGAGTTCCATAAAGGGCCCCAAAGTAGACCCCAAGGGAACCAAGGGAAAGGTTCCCAGCCTCCCCTGAGAAGAAACCCAGTGGCCCTGACAGGCCCCCCTGTTCACCAGGGACCACTGGTATGTTACAAGTGTGGCGCCCCTGGCCACAAGGCAAACAATCCTCGTTGCCCTTTGCATGGAAAACCAGCACCCACTGGTGCAGTCCCCCGGCAGTTGGCTAGTGTAGCCCTGGGGGAGGAGTTGGGTGCCCAAGGTGGGGGGGATCCCACAGTGTTTTCCCTTGTCTCATTTGGAGACTCTGAGATGGTCCCTAGGACCCAGTTGCCTGAGAACACTAAAAAATACAGGCAGTGGGTGGCCATCAATGGCCATAGGGTGGAGGCTCTGAGAGACACAGGAGCCAGCGTGACAGCTGTCAAATGTCACCTGGTGTCTAAAGAGCAGGTTGTCCCTGATGCATTCTATCCGGTTGTTGCCGCTGACAACACAGAGAGTCACTGCAAGGTGGCTCAGGTTCCCTTTGAGTGGGGGGGTCTCGGGTACTCTTCAAGTAGCTGTGAGGCCAGCCATGCCTGTTGACTGTTTGTTAGGGAACGATTTGGAGAGCTCATCTTGGGCTAAGGTGGAGCGGAGTGCGCATATAGAAATGTTGGGCTTGCCTGATTGGGCATGTGTGACCACCCGGTCAATGGCAGCTAAAGGTTTTCAAGAGGACCTGGAGCCTGAGAGGGAGGCCCAGGTGCCTGCCGGAGAGAGAGGAGGCAGGGGGCACGGGAAACCGGCCCCTGAAGTTCCCACGGTCCAGGAGGAGGCAGACCCTGAGGGGGATGCCCTGGAGCCTACAGGGGAACAGGTAGCTGAACTGGGGGACCTACCTGAGCTGACCCATTGGCAGCAAGGAGGAGGACCCTCCAGGGAAGAGTTCTGCGAGGAGCAGAACGCATGCCCTTCTCTCGTGGGTCTGAGGCAACAGGCCACAGACCAGGCAGCAGGTGATCAGTCTGGATCACATTGGATTTACTGGGAGAATGGTCTCCTGTATTCAGAGCCTAAGGTTGCTGAGCCTGGGTCAGCCCGTGTGCTGGTGGTACCCCAGCGCTTCAGAGCCTTCCTACTGGGGTTGACTCATGATGTACCGTTAGCAGGACTTCTGGGGCAGGACAAGACCTTTGAAAGGCTTGTCACCCATTTCTATTGGCCCCAGATGCGCAGGAGTGCCGCCACTCACTGCAGGACATGCCAGAGTTGCCAGGCAAGTGGAAAGAGTGGGAGAAAGCACAAGGCTCCTCTCCAGCCATTCCCTGTGGTCAGCATCCCCTTTGAACGGGTGGGTATTGACATTGTGGGGCCACTGGACCCCAAGACAGCCATGGGCAACAGGTTTATCCTGGTCTTGGTGGACCAGCCACCCGGTACCCTGAAGCCATCCCTCTGAGGACAGTGACGGCCCCCGTGGTGGGACGGGCACTGATGGGAATTTTCTCACGTGTGGGATTCCCTCAAGAGGTGGTGTCTGACAGAGGTACCAACTTCGTGTCCAAGTACATGAAGTCCCTGTGGCAGGAGTGCGGTGTAACTTACAAGTTCACCACTCCTTACCACCCTCAAGGAAATGGGCTGGTTGAGAGATTCAACCGGACCCTCAAGGGCATGATTATGGGTCTGGAAGAACCCATGAGGCGTAAGTGGGATGTCCTCTTACCTTGCCTGTTGTTTGCCTACCGGGAGGTGCCACAGACGTCTCTAGGGTTCAGCCCCTTTGAGCTCCTCTATGGACATCCGGTGCGAGGACCTCTGAGTTTGGTCAAGGAAGGCTGGGAGCAATCTCCCAGGAAACCTCCCCAGGATGTATACAGTTACATGCTGGCCTTCAGGAACCAGACTAGGCGTTTCAGAGAGCTTGCTGAGGCAAATCTGGAAGCCAGCCAGGAGGAGATGAAGCGGTGGTACGACCAGAATGCCACTCTGGTCGAGCTTCAGCCTGGTCAGAAAGTGTGGGTCATGGCCCCAGTGGAGCGTTGTGCGCTCCAGGATAGGTGGACCGGCCCTTTCACGGTGGTGGAGCACAAGAGTCCAGTTACCTACTTGGTGGACTTGAGGTCTCCTAGGAACCCCTTACGGGTCCTGCATGTGAACCGCCTAAAGCCCCACTTGGAGAGGTCCCAAGTGGGCATGCTCTTAGCTACAGATGATGGGATGGAGGAGGAGACCGAGCCTCTTCCTGACCTCCTGTCAGCCCGAGAGCAAGACGGATCAGTGGAGGGAGTAAATCTCTCTACCTCCCTCACACCTGAGCAGCAGGGTGACTGTCGCCAGCTGTTGGGACAGTTCCCTGACCTGTTCTCCCTGATTCCCAGTGTCACTCATTGGTGCGTCCATGATGTGGACACTCGGGACAGTCTTCCTGTGAAGCACAAGGCTTACAGGGTGACTGACAGGGTCAGAGCCTGCATCAAGGAGGAGGTCTCCAAGATGTTTGCGCTAGGGGTGATTGAGTCCTCTAACAGCCCTTGGGCCAGCCCAGTGGTCTTGGTTCCAAAGGCTGCTGCACCTGGTGCCACACCAGAACTCCGGTTCTGTGTGGACTACAGGGGACTCAATTCCGTCACCAGGACTGACGCCCACCCCATCCCCAGAGCTGATGAGCTCATAAATCGGTTAGGGGCTGCGCGGTACCTCAGCACGTTTGACTTAACGTCTGGGTACTGGCAGATCGCCTTGACTGATGGGGCAAAGAGAGGTCAGCATTCTCCACACCAGATGGGCACTACCAGTTCCGGGTGATGCCCTTTGGGATGAAGAATGCCCCTGCCACCTTTCAGAGGTTGGTCAACCAGGTGTTGGTTGGACTGGAGGATTTCAGTGCTGCCTACCTGGATGACATCGCAGTGTTCAGTGCCAGTTGGGAAGAACATCTGCGCCACCTCTGGGAAGTGTTGATGGCGCTGCGGAGGGCAGGCCTCACGATCAAGGCGAGTAAGTGCCAGATCGGGCAGGGTTCCGTGGTGTACTTGGGACACCAGGTTGGGAGCGGCCAGGTGGCGCCCCTCCAACTGAAAATTGATACCATTCTGGCTTGGGAGCCCCCCAAGACCCAGACAGAGGTGAGAGCCTTCCTAGGACTCACCGGGTATTACCGGAGATTCGTCAAGGGGTATGGCAGCATTGTTGCCCCCTTGACAGAGCTGACTTCCAAGAAGCAGCCCAGGAAAGTGATTTGGACTGACGCCTGTCAAAAAGCTTTTGACACCTTGAAGACTGCCATGTGCACGGCGCCTGTGCTCCAGGCACCCAACTTCTCCAATGAGTTCATTGTTCAGACGGACGCTTCAGAGCATGGTGTAGGGGCTGTTCTATCACAGATCAATGAGGAGGGCCTAGACCAACCTGTAGCCTTCATCAGTAGGAGGTTACTTCCCCGGGAACAGAGATGGAGTGCTGTGAGGCATTTGCTGTGGTCTGGGCACTGAAGAAGCTGAGACCATACCTGTTTGGGACTCACTTCCGGGTTCAGACAGACCACAGGCCCCTCAGATGGTTGATGCAGATGAGGGGTGAGAATCCAAAGCTGTTGAGGTGGTCCATTTCCCTACAGGGGATGGACTTTACGGTGGAACACCGCCCTGGTACAGAACACGCCAATGCTGATGGTCTGTCCAGATTTTTCCACCTTAGTGATGAGAACTCCCTAGGGGTAGGATAGTTCTCCCCACATTTCAGCTGGAGGGGACACGTGTTAGACCTGGCATCCTTAGCGTGGGTCTCCCTTCCATATTTTCATAATGCCTCCACTGTTGTCGATATGTTTTTGCTGGACTAGATGCTCATGGGCACTTTGCCACTGCTAATCAGTGCCAGAGTGCAAGTGCTCCCTATTGTAAATTGTGTTATGAATTAGTGACTCCATGTTTGGCTTATTTGAATTACTGTCAGACCCTAGTACAGTGCACTGAGTGTGCCCAGGGCTCGTGAATCAAATGCTGCTGGTGGGCTTGCAGCACTGGTTGTGCCACCCACAGAAGCAGCTTGTAAAGTGTGTCTCAGGCCTGCCATTGCAGAGCCTACATGCAGTCTGTGACTGCCATGTCGACTTGGTAAGTGCACCCACTTACCAGTCCCTAAACCTTCCCTTTTCTTCATATCAGACACCCCTATGGTAGGCCTACGGGCAGGGTGCATTGTAAGGATAAGGTGGGACATGCCCTGGTATGTGTGGCATGTCCTAATAGTGAATTACAGCCATTTCAGTTTTTCACTATTGCAAGGCTACCTGTTCCCCATAGGCCAGAATGGGCAGTTTGATTATAACATCTTATAATCCTTACCTGACTCAGGGAACTAGGTAGAAATTCGAGTTTAGTATGCCTGAACTCAGAATGATAGAAATACATCTTTTAGTGAAGTTGATTTTAACATTCTGTGTTTGAAAATACCACTTTTAGAAAGTAGGTATTTTCTTGCCTAACTATCCAGCCTGCCTCTGCCAGCTTGTGTATTGTGTGTCTGGTTTGTGCGTGACAGGGGCTGGGGGTGGCTACAGGAGACAGGGTGAGGCAGCACAGGGCTGAATAGAGAGATCTGCATCCAGAGTGGAGGGAGGAGTTGCAGCTGGGTCTGAATAGGGCTGTGCCTGCCTTCCACAATACTGCCTCCACCTCCTGCCAGGCGTCTGAGTACCCTGCCCCACATTCTGAAAGGAAAAGAAGGAGACATGTACACAGAGTGCTCCAAAGCTGCACAGAACTGGTTTAAACTAAGCAAAGGCCTCTCTGCCTTCAGAGAACAAAGAGAAAAGGAGTATAAGTACTGGGGCCCAAACCCACGAACTTTAGATCACTTTTGGGAACAAGAAGAAACCTTTGCTGAGGAGCGGAACCAAGAAGAAACTGAGGAGAGACTATCCCTAAGCTGAAGTGCTGCTTGGGGAATTGGCCTGCAGTGGTTTGCCTGACTGCCAAAAGAAAGGAACTTTTGCTTTGCTGTGACTTTCATCAACTTGTGAAGGATCTCCAAGGGCTTGGAAGAGAACTTGCCCCCTGACCGAAGTCCCAGGACCAGTGGACTTCACCAGCCTTGTGAATTGCTGCTGGAAACACTGTTTCAGTGGCTACAGGGTTAGGGAGCTGTGACCGACTCTGACGACGGGCTCGGTGTCCTGTAAGCACCGCATCGAAGCACCGTCTCTCTCTGCAACGCACGGCCCTGGTCTCGCCGACTCCGTCAACGAGCCGCTGCCTGCACCGCATCGAGGGACAACGCGTCCTGCAACGCTTCGCCGAAACGAACTGGTCCGACCGACACGATCACTGCTGCTGAGTTCGAGCCTTGTGACCGCACCGGAGTTGGGCACCGCTCGCACGCTTCGCGACGCACCGCCCGACCCGCACCGCTGTCCGGACTGATCGACGCCAGCTCCCGAATCCGGCTCCGTCGCCGCACCACAACCTGCTAGCACCGCATCGAAGCACCGTCTCGCCCTGCAACGCACGGCCCTGGTCTCACCGACTCCGTCTCGACGACGTCAACGAGCCGCTGCCTGCACCGCATCGAGGGACAACGGGTCCTGCAACGCTTCCATCTTGCATCGCAACCGCGACGAACAGCCATCCGGCTTGCACGCCCGTGCCTGCCGCTTCAAGTAAAAGGTACTGTGACCGAGTCTGTCTACGCTGTGTTGGCCCGTCTCGACGCGGTCAGCTGGATTTGTTAGACTCTGTTTGTTCTTGACATCGCCGTAGCCGGAGGAGGCTACCGACTCGCACAGAACCTTGAATTAAGCCTTTTTGATCAGAACTAAGCATTCTTGACAGTATTGTGGATTATTTTTGTCATTTATGGTCTTGTGATAAATCTATATAAAGTATACCTATTTTTATAAATATATAACCTGTGTGGTGTCCATTTGTAGTGTTGTTACTTGATTACTGTATGTGTTCACAAATGCTTTACACACTGACTCTGAACTAAGCCTGTCTGCTCGTGCCAAGCTACCAAGAGGGTGAGCAGGGGTTATTTCAGGAGTGTACCCCCTTACCCTGACTAGACTCAAGGGTCCCTATTTGGACAAAGGTACCTACCTCTGCCAACTAGAGACCCCCAAATCTAACATTTACAAACAAAAGAGCTCTCAAAAGCAGTCCAGAGACTGCACCAAGACAAGTAAACAGCCCAGAGACTGTTCCATGTTCAAGAAGACAGGCTCTAGCCCCAGACCTTTTCCAAAATACGCCGAATTACCAGTTGGTCTGGCAGAGTGTTCGCAAACACTCTGTGTCTTTACCAAATCATACTTATTCCAGAAGGCATGCCTATTACAGGGGTCCGCAGACCCACCCAAAACAAGATAGGGTAAAACCCCCAGGCCTTTGCAAGAAGAGACCGAATTGCCAATTGGCCTGGCGGAACACTCAAGAGCGCTCCGTATCACCACTTATGAATTTCTTCCAAGTATATGTAAAATATTACCCATTCAAACAAATATCATAAGGAGAAAAATCCCCACATTACCTGCCTTCAATTTTTGCAAAAAATGAATGACAAACCAAACCAAAATCTTGGCCAAGCAAATCAAAAGTGCTGCTTCAGTGACCTTACCAAACAGAAGTCTTCAACTCCCACCTGCCGATCTCTGCTCGACCTAATGGTCACTGCAAATTTGCACCAAAGAAAACCCCAGTTGAGAACGGCCATCACCTGGAGGGTCAAATCGGGAAAACCGGAAAATTCACGTCGGCCTGCAAAGACAAAGGTCTCCTCGTGCAGTGCGCTTCCTCAGTAAGATTTCAATTTTCCATCAAGACCACTCCTTCGGACGGCCGCGTCTCCAATGGGTATCCACGTTGGGCGCCAATTGTGGAAATGTACCTTTTTAGGGGTACACTGGTGCAGGGTCACCCTCTTGTCCACGGGTTCAAAAACCAACAAAATAGAGATCAGCACTGGGGTTGGAAATAAATAACAAGTTTATTAATCACTCATGAGTGGAACCACGTCCAACAACACTCAAGTGTTGCAGGAGGTGGCACACTGAACTCACAAACCAGCGTCCTTATATACTGCCTTTTTGTAGTGCAAGCATATGGACAGAATTGGAAGAAACAAGTTTAGAAATAGCTATCAGCAAACAGGGGCAGATGAATAACCACTTGGTCAGCAAAGTGGGAGGGGGAAGCAGAAATGCTTATGGCAGTGGTAAACAGTCAACAGTCAACAGATAAGTCTAAAACCAGGTGCACCGTCAGCTACAAACCCTCAGCACATACATTGTTTTAGCTGAGTCAGGAAGTCACTAAAATAGATAACACAAGCAAAGTGAAAAAAGACGAGCAACAGAGGACGGAGGAATTATGAAGGAAACAAAATGGACACCATAGCCAAAATGGCTGTAGCTTATACCAACGTAAAAACACGTTTCCACACAGCAGTTACAACAATTTCTTGGAAACAAACCACATATAGATATGGGCCACATGGCCCTCACATCTCACATTGGCGGAAACCTCCTCAGTGGTTTTTATATTCTCAGACTAACCGTTATTAACAACATTTTACATACATCTGTCTCCCTGCGCTTATCTGACCTCTGGCCTGTGGTTTCATCCATCATGCCTAGCATTGTGTAAGTGTGACATGTAGTTTTCAACTGAAGTGACTTATGAGCAATGGCAAGGCTTGCACCTGGGCCAGTCCATCCTGTGTGCGTGCTTAATCTATGTGTACATGCATTAGTAACATGATTACAAAAGACATGATTGACACCTATCAGCTCAGTCTCTCAAGCAGATGGGCTTGTGGTTTGTGGTTTTTGTAGCTTCAACGTTTAAGACACTACTGGTTTCCAGAGTCTGGAGGAAGATATGATCTACGCTTCATGCAGTAGCTTATCTTTGTGACTGCAGGCCATTTCCTGACCTTTCAACGAACTGTGTGACCTGATAAGTACAGCTAAACTCATTGTCCTTTGTAACATGCTATTTTCTGACCTATTTCTCGCACAGAGGCTCGGGCCTGTATTTCTACTGAGGCCAAAAGCTGCTTTTAACTTGAAACTTCGGCATAGAGGTTGCAGGCCTTAACTCTGTGTGTGTTTGTACAAAATGTATCCTATTTTTCCCTATATCATTCCCCCCTCTAGTTGATTCTTCAACTACTTCTTCTCCTAATCTCCCATCCTCAAAGGGAATCTCCTCATATATAACACTCTGTTCTAAGACATCTGTGGTGCTTTTCCTGACCAAGAATGCTCCTCCCACGCTAGCTGTCATCTTTTTGCAACAGGCTAGTATCACCTGAAATACAAGGCACATCAAAAGCAATACAACAATTAGAGGCAACCAGGCCTTGAACAACCCTGACATCCAGGATGGCACCCAATCGAACCAGCCCTTGAACCACTCATCCGTAGCACCCCCCTCTTTGACCATCTTCTTGTGGAGATCATGCAATGTCCGAATGGCCCCGGTCAATGTCCCATTGTCTGCATCATT
This sequence comes from Calotriton arnoldi, assembly GCA_963921515.1. NCBI lineage: Eukaryota > Metazoa > Chordata > Amphibia > Caudata > Salamandridae > Calotriton > Calotriton arnoldi. The sequence continues at coordinate 1,375,744 of CAWUFW010003346.1, read as the reverse complement.
GGCTGGCACATACGTGCAGCAGGTGGATCCAATCTTCTTGCACACAGACCCCTCCATGGCCGTCATTAAATCTAGAATGTATCTATGCTGCATCACCATTAATCTAATATCAGTAGTTCTTCCTTTATGGCATTGAAGCCATCTTCCGTGGCGTTTATGGCCTTCATTAGCTCCCATCTTGTGATTTGGAGCCAGCGGGCGGTTGCTTTTGCCTGAATCAATGGTATGATGCTGCCAAAAAATAGCTGAAGAAAAACAAAAACAGGAGTAAACCCGTTAACCCAGTTGAGACCGGGTAAGTATTACAACAATAAAACAGCGTCTCAACAGGTATATCAAGCGGGGGGACTGTTCAAAGGGTGTATCAATCACACAGCACAGGAAAGGAACGAGGGAGACCAATGAGAGTGGAAAGGTTGTTATTTGCATATAGAAGCACAAAAATCAACTAAATTGCAGTAACCATAACAACCAGATGTGCACTGGAAGTGTTGTAGTGAATAAACAGCGCAGTGACACATGTGATTAAGAAACAACGTGCAGGCGGCGAAAAATTATAATGGTAATCGGTGTAGGTCAAACAAAAGTATTTACAATCACAAACATAATTCCATTATTTGTGAATGACCCTTTGGTTGCCGCAATTGGCGTTGTAGAGTCGACGGCGTTTCGACCTCTCTAACTCAAGGTCATCATCAGGACGATGGTTACACGATTCAATTAAAGTGCTCTGGTGGCACTTGGTGGGGAGGGGGAAGGAAGAATCCAGAAGGTGACATCTGGAGCCGCGAGCGGTGTGACTTGGGGAAGCGTTCAAAGGCTGTGATGTCGTCAATTGTGGAAGGTCCTACGTCAAGGGGGAAGAGCGTGTGGAAAGCTGGGCAGCGCTCGGAGGAAAAATTCAAGGGGCAGCGGGTGGTTGAGTCCAATGATTCGTCGCGTGCAGTGGAGTATGGGATCAGGATGCCGGGATTAGTCCGAAGTGCGGGTAGGACGAGTAAAGCTGGGCATCATTAAAAAGTCTGTATTCTTGCGGAACATTTCCACAGGTTGTGGTGCCAAAGTACTCAGCAGATCGTTTCTTCACGTGGTGATGCATCAGGGTCGTTGGACGGCTCATGGGATGGTCATGCAATGTCTTAATATCCACTCCTGGTATCACCAGGGAGGGGGTGTGCAGTGTGACCAGGGCACAGAGACCACTCCAGTTCAGGGGTAGCTGTAGGTGGAGCCGGGCCCCACACTGCCAAAAGTGGTCCATCAGGCTGGCGGTGCCCCACTGCATGTCGGCGCTGTCCACGGTGGTATTGCAGTTGAGGTTCCTTCCCACCTTTACTGTCCCATTTCCTCAAAAACAAAGAGAAAACTGTGTTAATTTTATTGCTACTCTAGGGTGTGTGTTAGTTCCTGTCCAGTTATATCTCTGTATGTTCACATCCCATATTTGCTGACATTGTCCTACTACCTTATCAAATCTTAAAGGGCTATTTGTTTTCGTGCCATTCCACAATGATATAGCTCTACATATGAATGTGGCACCAGTGTGCCATTTATCATTGACAAATACTGATCCTGTAACATTGAGTACTGGCCTAGCTGCGCAGTCAGGGGGCAGAGGTTTGGCTGAATAGTTACTACATTCGGACGATGGGTTAGACTTTCCTAAAAAGCCCCGCTGTAATATCCATTTTTCCCAAACTGCATAGTTTCTTTTCTGCCCTGCTTCTTTCATTCTTGATACTTCCTTCACTATGTCTTCATTTTCTGTCAGAATTTGTAGGACTCCAGGGGTGGTGTCAAATAAGGTTGTATTGACTCGAGACGTTGCCGGACTAACATGCATTGGTTGTAGCTGTGCTTTTATTCTACATAAAAAGAGGTGCAAGAGACAGTGCGTAAAATTCGGGGGTACCTCCTTGGGGTGATGCAGTCTATCTACCGCAGTGGCATGGGGAATAAGGAAGCATACATAACAACTGGTATTAGTTGTAGATTGGCCTATACTATGCATGTGCTGGTACCAACTATTTTGAAGCAGAGCATTGTGAAGAGGGTGATGATCAGTATCATTTTCAACACTTCTACACATGCGCATGATATCTAATGTCGAGAAAAAATCGAAATAGACTAGGGCTATCATCATCAATATTAATGCACCGAGGAGAAAAAATAAAAGAAAAGTACATATCTTAAAATAAGTGTCTGTTGAAGCGTTGGAGGGAGGCTTTACTCCGGTTGCTTCTCCTGTTCTCCCCCCTCTTTTTCCTGCTCGGTGTCCGAAAGGATAGATGGCAAGGTCGGCGCCAGGCGAATGTCTCTCAGATGGTACCATGGCTTATGTCCTTGAACTTTCACCGCAGTAGCTGTGCTGTGCGTTACTGGGAAGGGTCCGTTGAATTTGCTGTCCTTCCAGGTGCAGGTAGAGTTCTTTGTGTACACTAGAGTTCCAACTGGCAAAGGTGGTCTTTGGTCATCTGCTGGAAGTGCGTTGGTGCGCTTATCTGCTGCCTGGGTGACCTGTTTAGAGAAGAACTTTGCGGCTTTGTAAGCTGTGCAATATAGTCAGACATTTCAGTTTGAACAACTTCAGGTGCACTTTCAGTTTGCAACTTGTGTCTAGTTGGGGGCACAAATGTACTCGTCAGTCTCCCAGTCACTATTTGGTGTGGGGTCAAGTGGTGATCTGACCCTGGGGTATTTCTGAGGGCAAATAATGCTAATGGGAAACAGTACAATCAGTTATTTTTCAAGGTGACACACAGTTTACTCAATTTGTTCTTGAGGAGGCCATTGATGCGCTCCACAATACCATTACTTTGAGGGTGATAAGCTGATGAGAGCCTGTGTGTTATTCCTAGCAAGGTTGTAAGATGGGAAAAGATGTTATTCACAAAGTGTGTGCCATTGTCGGATCTGATCCCTTCGTGAATTCCCCATCTCGGAATAACCTCACGGATCAGAAAAGTAGCAGCAGATTTGGCATCACAGTGCACACAAGAGCCTGCTTCGATCCACCTTGAAAATGGACAGACTACAACTATGAGATACCGGTAACAGTTGCATCTGTCAATCATATCAACATAATCAATGTGCAACTCCTTGAAGGGTCCTTGTGGTCGGGGTATTGTAGAAGCTATTACCTTGAAGGTGGGATTTGGGGAATACTGCAGACACACGGTGCATGTGTATAAGAACATTGTGATCATCTCATGGAAGTTGGGAACGAACCAATCCTGGCGTATCTGGAGGGACATGTTGTCTCTGGCAGTGTGTGATGGAAAATGTAGCTGGTTCAAGGCTATAAGTAGTAGTACTTGGGGCATGACAGGCTTTCCTGTGGATATCTGTCTGTATATTAAATCTGTACCTGTCTGTGTGCATCCCCTAGATTCCCACAACTGCTTTTCGTGGTCTGGAGCATTTTCCTGTATCTCTCTTAGATGCAGGTGAGCTGTTTCTGTATAATGCCTAGAAGGGTCCAGGGGATCATAAGATGCATCTGTGTAGCTAGCTGCTGTGTCAGTCGTTAATAGAATTGTGGCAGGTATATTGTTTAGAGGGAGTTTGGCTGCTTCCTTGGCTGCCCAATCAGCCAAGGCATTTCCACGGGACACAAAGTCTTGAGAATTTGTGTGAGCTGCGCATTTTTACTACAGTGACTGCATGTGGTAGAGCTAGAGCCACAATCAGGTCTTTTAAAAGAGGGCGATGCATGACAGGGCTTCCATCGGATTTTAGGAATCCCCGTCTGCTCCACCGCATAATGTTGGAATGCACTGTTGTAGTGACATAGGCGAAATCAGAATACACTGTAATTGTTTCGCCTTCACCCTGTTTAAGGGCCGCCACCAGTGCTACTATATCAGCAGCTTGAGCAGAATAATAGGATGGCAAAGTTATCTGTTCTGTTATCTGCAACGTATCTAAGAATCATGCTGCATGGCTCTGACCACTGCTGCCCCTGTATGTCGTATTCCTGTGTCCTGATCTATTGTGGAAGATCCATCTACAAAATATACAACGCTACCTGGAATGGGGTCTTCTCTTGCTTGGCTACACTCATCTGGAGTATATGTTGCACAGTCATGGGGGTCACTATCTGCATCTTCAATAGGGGGTGCAAAGAAAGTAGCAGGGCTGACTGTATGACACTTGACTACCTTGAGAGATGGTAGTGATAAAATTATCTCATAGCCTGATACTCTCTGTGTTGTTAGTGTCGTCTTAGCCTTCTGAATTATTGCAAACACTGCATGTTCTGCATACAGCGTCAGAGGTGAACCCATGACAATGGGGGTGCTTTTCTCAACCACAAAGGCTGCTGTTGCCAAAGCTTGCTCGCAGGGGTAATGGCCTTTCATAACAGGATCAAGTAGGCCACTAAAGTACGCAATTGGTTTGTGGCCTAAAGGATACTTTTGAGTGAGGACAGCCGTCATCACCTGGCCATTGCAGTGGCAAAAAAGGAAAAACTCTTTAGTGTAGTCTGGTGTTCCTAACACTGATGCATTTGTTATCTCTGTCTTTAGTTTGTGAAATGTTTCTCGCATTTCTGCAGTCCATGTTATTCTGACTTTCTGTGTCTTTGCCTGTCTGACATAGTTACATAGGCCCAAAAATGTTTGCATTCCCTTCACTGTCTCAGGCTCAGTCATCTGCCTAATTGACGCTGCTCCTTCAGGTGTAACTCGGCTGCCTGAGGCCGATAGCAATTGTCCCAAATAATGGACTTCTTCCTGACAATATTGTAATTTGTCTCTGTCTACTTTGGAGCCTCGTTGGGCGAGGGTGAAAAGCAGAGACACAGTGTCTTTTCTGCACTGTTCTTCTGTGGCACTACAAATTAGTAAGTCATCAACATACTGCAGTATTGTGCTGTCACTTTGAAAATTAGCGAGGTCATTCTTGACTGCTCTCTTGAAGACACTAGGGGACTCACAGTACCCTTGAGGTAAACGAGAATGGAGGTACTGGGAGCCACAAAATGAGAATGCAGTCAAGTAATGACTATCTGGGTGTAGTGGAATGCTAAGGAATGCATTTTTCAAGTCTATGACTGAGAAGTATTTAGCATCTTTGGGTATGTTAGTCAGGATAACGGAAGGGTCAGGTACCACAGGGAATTCTGGTATCACTATATCGTTAAGGGGGCGCAGGTCTTGAATCATGCGCCATGAATTACCCTTGGCCTTCTTGACCGGGTAAATCGGGGTGTTACAGGGGGAGACACCTGGGTATATGACTCCCTGCTCTACCAATGCCTGTATAACTGGGGCGATGCCCTCCTCTGCTTCTTTGGATAGAGGGTATTGCCTTCCCCTTGGTAGTATTGCTCCTTCCATCAAGGTTATTCTGAATGGGACTGCTGTGCGGACAAGGCCCACATCGTGGGGGCCTTTTGTCCACAAATCAGAGGGTCATTGTCCTTACTAGGACCAGAAACAGTCTTTGGTATTGTAGACCTTGTTTCCAGCGTAGTACGCAAAGGAATACTGTCTTGAAAAACTAACACTGACCTTGTGGGGTCATCGGCAAACAACTGGTCATCTGATATATCTTTTACTTTTATATTGGGGTCATGAAAGATGACACAGGCCCACACCGTACAGGTGTAATCACTGGCCATCACTATCCCCAGGTGGAAGATATCTCCAGAGCTTCCACCTCCAGTATGAGATCTTTACCTGACACTTCAGAACTCAGCTTTTCTGACCAGGGGATCTGGCAGCAGAACAGAAAGTTCCTTGGCAATTCAACTAGCTTTCCGGTTAGTTCTGGTGTTTCTGCTATGATAGTATACACTGCTCTAGTAAAGGCTGGGATGTCTAAAGGCCTAGCTCTGGTTCGGTCACCATCTGGGTGGTGAGTGACCACTGTCATGATACGTATGCGAGACATTCCTGGTGTTGAGCAGACCATTGTCCCATCCTCCTCGAAATGGATGGACATGTTTCATTTTGCCATAAGATCACGTCCTAACAAGTTTGCTGGGGCCGTGGGGGAAAATAAGAGACTGCTGTTAACGTACCTCCCCCCCTATCTCCATCTCCACAGGTTTGGTGAATGGAACCCTCATCACTTCCCCGGAGAACCCCTGTGTGTCCATTGATGAATTTGACAGCGGGAGTCCTCTTTCACAGATTCAGGACCTAGTGGCCCCAATGTCAATGAGAAAGCTGTATTCCCTGTCATTTATGGCTACCGTCACAGTGGGTTCCTCGTCTGGCCTGTGAGTTATCGATAGTACTGGACACATGAGACTACTCCGTGGGCACCTTCATTGAGCATATCCTCCCACATAATTTTGCTGAAAGGGGTTTCCTCCTCTGACCGTCACCCCACCTTGTAAGGTCTGGTGTTGTACAGTGGGCTGCACTGCCTGTTGCGGCCCATACTGCATTTGGGGCACGTGTTGTTGCACCTGTTGGGGCTGGAACTGTTGTTGAGGCTGCATTTGGGGCTATGGAAGATATATCACTTGGGGGCTCATGGCAGGCTGCGCCACAGTGCGACCAGGTGGTACCATTTGTTGGCCATATATTGCCTCTGCCTGTTCGTTGTTCTTTTTGGTCCTATATTCTCTAATGAAATGTCCTGGCATCTTACAGTAGTGGCATGTTTGCCCGCCCCTGAATGTGTTTTGCCTATTTTCCCCAAACCTTCCTCGCCCTCCTTGCCCATTCCTGTTATTAAATCTGGGGGCATATTGTTGGGGTTGGGAGGTGGTGTTTATAGATGGCACGCCCAAAGACACTGCGGCCATCTGGGTAGCCGCAGTGGCAGTTCCTCCCTCTGTCCTCTTTGCTAGTTTCTGTTGTACTAATTTAGCTGCCGCTTTCTCAATTTTATCCTTCTCGCTCTTTTCCTTGTCCTGTCTCCTTTTACAATAATGTATTATGTGAGCCTGTATCTCAGTCCATGGTTTGGCTTCTAAGGCTACTATGTTGTCTAGTTTGTCCTGCACTTCAGCTGGTAATCCCTTCTTTACTATGCTATAGAATAGATTTGCATTTTGTCCAGTCACATCCCATCTCTCCCCTACCTCATGTGTCCATTTCTCTTTCATTCTGCTTAGGAATTGTGCTGGGTCTTCATCTGGCTGCATTGTCTGTGCCATGAGAGATCCAATGTCTGGCCTGTTTGGGTACATTCGTCTTAGTTGTGTCCAAACAACTCCCCTTACTTTGTTGAAGTGTGCCCCATCACATTTTGAATTAGTCAATGTCACGTCGTTTACTCCTGCTTTTATGAACAGTGTGTCTGTTTCATCTCCTATAAGGGAGCTTAATAAACTTTTGATGTCGCCTATTGCAAGGGGTATCCCTGCTGTGTGTTTTTCAAAAGCAGCTATCCACTTCCCCGGCCCTCCAGCAAGTGGTGGCAGCTGTTTTTTAAGATTTTCTTTATCCATCTGGGGCCATGGTATGTATTGGGGCGTCCCTGAACCTTAAATATTAAGGGCAGTTGTGACAGGTCCGTGTCCCTATGTCCAGTAGGGTGACGTGAGTCATACTGTCTGGCAAATCTTTGCCATATTTGCAGGCTGTCCTTCATATAAGGATAATCCGACTCAGGATCCCCTATACCGTGAAGGATGCACATCTCCGCATTTGCCATGTCTCGTGGTTCAAAAGAACCATCTTATGGCCATGGTGTCATTTGTGGTGCTAGTCCTTCTGTCCAACCTGCTAGATTGTCAGTAAAAGGGACAACATTGTACCAACTCTGTTCGTGTTGCGCCATTATTTCATTGGGTGTCAGGTCACTGCCTGGGCACACAGGGAGTAGGCGTGCTGTGTCTTTTCTCAATGTCATTTTTCCCATCATGTTAAAATGTCCCCCGCTTCTCCTAAGGGCGTGCATGCATTCCTTCAAATCTCAATCTGTTTAACACTCGCTGCTTCCTCCGTAAGGCCTGAGCAACCCTGTTGGTGTCTCCCCCCCCTCACAGGCAAATTGTGACTGTTCTCTATCATAGTCGTTAATGATGGACATTCTATTAACATGCTCTGTAACATCATCTAATTCCCCATTTGATCCTATATAAGATCTGTCTGACCTCATGTCTTCTTCACCTAAGAGGTTATGTGCACGGAGGAAGTCCTCCGAGCTTTGGCGTTCCATCATTTGTGACCTTTTCTAGTGTCCTCCGATGCCACAAGGGCACCTCCTCTTTTTCCCAGGTTGTTCTTGTGTCCATCTGTCCATCTTCCCTTATCTTGGCCCACTTGTTATCGCCACCCTCCTCTTTCAGCCTCCCGCGTGCTGCAGGAGGTGTTTTTGGTGTAAAGGCTAACTTTCCTGTCCTCCTCTCACTCTCGGGACTTGAATTTCTTGGACCGCTGACTGTTTTCCTAGTAACACCTCCTCTCTGTCTGTCCTTTGAATCTGATTTTGGGTGCTGGCCTTCACTTTTATCTTTCTCGGTAGGTGCAGTTTCATCTTCTAAATGAAGTGTAAAGGTAGCATCCACTGTTCCTACATATTTATTGGTGTCTCCCCCTGACATCTCTCGAGGCGTGCTAGCCATTCGTGGGCGTGGCGTTAGCCGGACATAATCACTGTGTTTGGAAGATGATTCTGATGGTGGGCTACACTCAGGATCTGAATATCCTACAGCAGGCAGATGTGAGGAGGTGGGAAGTGTGTTTGATGTATTAGCCTGCATTGTATACATGCCCTGTACCTTTGCAATGTTTAAACTTGCTTGTGCCTCTCGGTACGGGGGTGGAAGAGCTGAAGGAGGGGACTGGGGCCTTATCTCAGTCTCCTTCTCGTGTGTTTCACAAAATTCCTTCCACTGATCTAAGATGGTCTTCCTTTTTTCGAATTTCTTCCCATTATATTTGCTTTGTAAGAGGGTGGCTATATGATCTAACGTTATGTTGTCAAATGAGCCCTTTTCAGGCCATGCATGTTCAAATTTTGATGTTGCCTTATGCCACTCCTTACAATATTTCTCTATTTTGTCCTTGTCGCCAGGGAACACCTTAACCATGTGTTCTAAAGGGGTCCCCATTATTTATGGGGTGCACTTGGCCTCTGTTTAGTCTTATATTTGGGCCTAACTTGTCCCTGTTATAAGTGTTCACTCTTCCTAATGATATTGCTTATTCTTAGTTCTATTATACTTTCCACCTGATACCCTTATCTACCTCATGGGGTATTATGGTAGATTTCCTTCAGGCTATTCTCCTTGCTACTCATATAGGTAATCAGTTAATTTCTTGGCAAACTTCTGGGGGGTGTCTCACTGTGGGGTGAACCACTGCAATAGCTTTTGTAGAATTCAAAACCAATTCCAATATCTTAAGTGTGGAAAGGTCCTGTTCAGAATCACCTGCAAGAAAATTAAGGACGTTCCTATCAAGTGTACCTGTTATTTCTTCTATGGTATGTGTACCTTGAAAATAGCTATTTAGGTCCTCACCTATACTATTTGATAGTTCTTCTAAGCTCCAATCTTGAGGCTCTATGGTTTGACTATAGGGATAATAATTGATAGCATCAGTATTTGTTGTGGGGTTCATGAGGTTACTGTACACTACTCTTAATCACTGTAATGTGGAGGACAATGTCTTTGTGTTTACTTCTTTGGGACCGATCTTTTTAGTTATCTGACAGGAGTGTTACTGTCACATCAATGTATGTTGTCAGGAGACCCAGCGGTGATGTATAGTCAATACCTAGGCACTCACAAACCTCTGACATTAAAGGGTTATCGGATGGTATTGGGATTGCTGGCCAACAAGGGTCAGTACCATTAGAAAAGGCCACAGGGAGACCGTTAAAAAAATGGATGATTAATTCGGGAATCGGTTGTGGTTGGGTACTTGTGCGCCCTTGAGACATTTGTCTAAATAAAAATAAAAAATCCTTTTCCTAAGACTCTACAGTATTTCACACAATTCAGGAATCCTAAGTATAAACAGCACAAAACTACAAAAAGACATCAATGTGTGTCCTTACTTCTATTCACATCTGCATAGGCATATTAATGTACTCTAAAACTTCATACTGGGGCAAAAACTACTACTACTGCTGCTACTGCAGCTGGTCACTTCTCCCGAACTCACAAGGAGGATATACTTCACTGCCTGTAACTACAAACTGTGACTTTCAGACTTAAAGTCTGAGATGACTTGAATTGTTCTGCTCTTACTCAGAATAAAGTTCCAAAGAACACCAGGTTTTCACCTGTTTCTTTGCCACAACGTCAGAACGTACGCTGGCTGTCCAGCTTCAAGTCCTACTCTGTCCTGACCACTTCTGGCTCTTTTAGCCAGGTCCCCTAGTACCTTCCGGACTTACCACCAGAGCTCTAGTCCTTGTTATTGTGTCAGTGCACAATCATGCATGCATTTCCCCACATATAAACATTAATAAAAATAATACCATAGGACACATTATACTGTCAACATACTACCTGTAAGGTATAAGGGACGACATTGGCACTGTTCTCACCTTTGAAGGATGCCAACTCCCAAGCCCCACCTGTCCCAGAGAAATGTGAAGACTTTCTAACCGGCGTCTTCTTACCTTCTTTTAGTTGCGCAAAACCATTTGCATAAGGACAGGCGGTGCCCAGGGTGTGGCAGGAGGCAAGACGAAGTGGAAATCCTGGCTCAGCTCGCCACGATGTTGGAGGGAAAAATCTCTGTAAGAATAACACAGGAGCAGGTTGACAATACAATATGGTTTAATGCATTAATCAGCTGGGGAGATCAGTCAGGCTCAGCAGAGACTGGAATCTGATGTCCAATGAACAGTTCAAAAGCAGTGGCTTATATACTCTAAAACCACAAGAGGAAAAAGTTACGTAACAAATGAGTAGATTAAAATCAGCAGTTACAACAATTTCTTGGAAACAAACCACATATAGATATGGGCCACATGGCCCTCACATCTTATATTGGCGGAAACCTCCTCGGTGGTTTTTCTATTCTCAGACTAACCGTTATTAACAACATTTTACATACATCTGTTTCCCTGCGCTTATCTGACCTCTGGCCTGTGGTTTCATCCATCATGCCTAGCATCGTGTAAGTGTGACATGTGGTTTTCAACTGAAGCGACTTATGAGCAGTGGCAAGGCTTGCACCTGGGCCAGTCCATCCTGTGTGCGTGCTTAATCTATGTGAACATGCATTAGTAACACGATTACAAAAGACATGATTGACACCTTTCAGCACAGTCTCTCTAGCAGATGGGCTTGTGGTTTGTGGTTTTTGTAGTTTCAACGTTTAAGACACTACTGGTTTCCCGAGTCTGGAGGAAGATATGATCTACGCTTCATGCAGTAGCTTATCTTTGTGACTGTAGGCCATTTCCTGACCTTTCAACGAACTGTGTGACCTGATAAGTTCAGCTCAACTCATTGTCCTTTGTAACATGCTATTTTCTGACCTATTTCTCGTGCAGAGGCTTGGGCCTGTATTTCTACTGAGGCCTAAAGCTGCTTTTAACTTGAAACTTCTGCATAGAAGTTGCAGGCTTTAACTCTGTGTGTGTTTGTACAAAATGTATCCTATTTTTCCCTATATCACTCTCTCTCTCTCTCTCTCGCTCTCTAACTTTTCCACCATTTCTTTCCACAAGGGGGGAAATGTAGTGACCTGGGTCAGAGGGCACTAGGACCCTGCACCCAAATGTTGGGAGGGGACAGCAACTGGACACCACTTCCGGTCAGGGAGTGGGGAGGGCCTTTCAGGGACAACGAGGGCACCAGGACAGACGTGCATGTGGGCACGAGAGCAAGAAACACAATAAAGCATTGATACTGACTTACCTGTCTCCGCGTGGCTTTTGTCTGCAGCGACACGACACCTACCTATATTGCATATTTATATACACATACCTATGGCACGTCTGGTATATAAATGAACTTTCTTTTGAATGTTTCAAAGCTTTTGAAAAGCAAAATGTGTCACGTTTTAATTGAACTATACTGTCATGGCAGTGAAATAACAGACATTCGTAATGAGGTTCACGATAGACGTTTAAATCAATATTATTGTTTTAACTTCCTTCAGACTGTTAATTATTATACAAAAAACCCTTTCTCTGTCATGAAGGCACTATCTCATTAATAGACTTCAAGAGTATAATTGATTATGCTTAAAAAAAAAAGGGAATTCTTCTTGCTGTGTTTAAGAACTGCTTTGCTGTCTTCTAGCCTTTTTTGAGTTTTCAATAAAGTTGGTTGGCAAATGGAAACGGCCTTTCCTGCAACCAACCTTTGTGACCTTTGCCCGCCTACAGGCCGTTTTGGCCAATCAGCAAGAGGATTGTTGTGTCCAGACCTGCAATCGGGCTACTCGACCACGGCTCATGTGGGCTCTTTGAGTTGATGCTCAAACAAAGGGAAATGGCGATCCTTCCAAGCTGTGCTTACCTGCAGCACCAGAAATGGCGCTTTCTTTCTTCTTTCAGATGCAAACAGAGGAAGGTGCTTGGTTTTAGTTCGAGTGTAGCGCTCTGGCAGGAAGGGAATGAGTGTAGTCGCGATTGCAGGGAGAAACAAAGGAAAATGAGGCCCCAAATCCCCCTCCCCCAAGGTGAGAAATTGACCAGGTTTGCACTAGGGGTCGAGGATACCTCTCTCAGTCTTGAGCTTTATTTTTAGCCTGTTTCCATTCTTCTCCATAAATAATAATTCTCTTTTCATTCTTCACACCACACTCGAGCCATAAATACGCTTTTCACCCTTTTTCTAGGCGTCTTTCTACAGCTCTCTACCCAGGTTCATCACTTCAATCTCGTCCCGATGCAGCTTGCGTTCTTCCTCCTGAACCTCTGCTCTATTTCCCTGCTAGTCGTCCTTTATATGGCTTCTCTTTCAAGTTTGCTCAGGGTCGGACTGGCCTGGTAGTGCCACAACGGCTGGTCTGATAAGTCAGTATGTGGGGCATTTTTGGGCTGTTTGTGGACCGGTTTTGTGGTTCTGGTGGGCCACTTTTTACTGTTGCTTTCCCGGTTAGTACCACAAACATTGCATGCAGCAAGCACAAACGAACCTATACAATGGCTATACAAAGTAAAAACTGCCCGATTTTGAACTGTGGGCCACGTTTTTAGCTAGCTGATTTACGGGGCCACTTTCATTTTACTGCCTGGGCCTATTTTCTGTTCTAGTCTGACCATGGTCAGCTCTACAAACTGTACATCTTATGGACACTTGGTCTCCATCCTCTGCATGCGCTCTCTACTCACCACATAGACTGTCCAACCGCATTATGTGCCCTATTCAGTGCTGTTGTCAACCCCATGCTTTAGCAGATGCAGCGGGGTGGGGTTTTTGATGGGGCTCTTTTTTCTGCAACTCGGCAGAGGAAAGGTGGGAAGGTGAGTGGATGAGTGAAATGGTGGACGGGTGGGTGAGTGAAGGGGTGTATGGATAGGTGAAAGAGGGAAGAGATGGATGTAAAAATGGAGTAGTGAAAGGGAGGGTGGATGTGTGGATGGATGGATGAGTAAGTGAAAGGATGGCTGGAGTGTAAGACTGGATGGTTAGGTTGAAAGGGTGGATGGATGAGTGAAAGGGAGGATAGATGAAGGTAGGGTGAAAGGGTGGATGAGTGAGTAAAGGATTGGATGAGTCAAAGCATGGAAGTGTGAGTGAAAAGGTGGATGGATAGATGCATGGATGAATGAGTGAAATGAATGTAAGGATGGATGAGTGAAAGGGAGGATGGATGGATGAGTGAAAGGGTGAATGGATGGATTGATGAGTGAAAGGGTGGATGGCTGGATTGATGATGAGAGAAAGGATGGCTGAGTGAGTAAAAGGATGCATCGAGTCAAAACATAAATGGATGGATCAATGAGTGGATGTATGGATGGACTGAGTGAAAGGTTGGATTTGAGGATGTATGGATGAGTGAAAGATTGGATGGATAAGTGAAAGGGAGAATATATGGATGGCTGGATGAAAGGGTGGACAGATAGATAAGTGAAAAGGGTGGATGGATAAGTGAGCGAAAGAATGGATGAGTAAAGGTGTAAATGGATGAGTGGAACAATGGGTCGAAGGTTGAATGGATGAGTGAAGGGACGGATGGCTGAATGAAAGGGCGGATCGATGGATGAGTGAAAGGGAAAATGGATGGATGAGCGAAAAGGTAAATGGATGATGGATGGGTGTGTGAGTGAAGAGGTGGGTGGATAGATGCATTGAAGAATGGAGGTAAGGATGGATGAGTAAAGTAAAAATGGATGGATGAGTAAATGGGTGGATGGATAGATGGGGAAAGGGTGGATGGATGAGTGAAAGGGTAAATGGAAGAACTGAGTGGATGGATGGGCTAAATGAAAGGGTGAATGTATGGATGAGTGGATGTATGGATGAATAAAAAAGGATGGATGTATGCATGTATAAGTGAAAGAATGGATGAGTGGAAGGGAGGGTAGATGGCTGGCTGGATTAAAGGCTAGACGGATGAGTGAAAGGATAAATGGATGGATAAATGAGTGAAAGGATGGATGGATGAGTGAGTGAAAGGATGAATGGATGAGTGAAAGGGTAAATGGATGGAGAGGATAGATGGGTCAAAGGAATGGATGAGTGAAAGGATGGATCAATGAATGAGTGAAAGAGTGGATCAATGAATGAGTGAAAGGGAGGATTGATGGAGTGAAAGGATGGTTAGATGAGTAAAAGGGTGGATGGTTGCATGAAAGGATGGATGGATGATTGGCTGGACAAATGGATGAAAGTGAGGATGGACAAGTGAAAGGATGGATGACTGAGTAAAAGGATAGATATGTTTGATGGATAGGTTTGAAGATAGATGAATAGGTTTGCATGTGGATGGGTGGATGGATGGACAGAATGGTGAAGGACTGAATATTGGATGGAAGGCAGAATGTAAAGGTGAAATGGTGATTATCCGCGAGTGGATGGAAGAATGAATAGATGAATGGATAGATGCTTGGATGCAAGAGAAAAGCAAGCCATTCTGGGGAGGGTCCCGATGACTTGCTTCACTTGCTTGGTGTCCTAAGAGTTTCGGTTCAAAGTGGGGGGTATTTTAATTTTCTGGCTACTCTTTTGCCTATACTCCGTGTAATTCCACTTTCTAACCTTTTATCCGCCATCTCCACTCACCAAATCCGATCTCTAATGTGTACATTGTTGTCCAAATCAGGCATCTTCTCTATACTGCATGTGTTCTCCACCCTCCACAAGCCATTGCTGCCCTATTTATCTACTCTTTACATTGTAGTTTTACTCTCAACCGTTCACTTGCCATCTTCCCTCTGCACACATCTCAATATATCAGAATAAGGAAAGCACAAAAGAAGCACATTTGTTTGTAATTCTTCGAAGTGTGGTGGAAACAAATATTTCAATACGATTTAGAACAAATCAGTACACTAGGAGATGACACTTCCACACATTGTTTGTGCACTACATACTTTAAATCAGGAAACTGTATGCCTGAGCAAATGTAATTATAATTTCAGTTGACAATGTGTTGACTGTAAAGGCAGTGCACTACCACATCATGCATACTCCAGACACCCCTCTACTCCCTACCACACCATGTCCCTCCACTCTACCACACTTCACTCTACCACGCCACTCCCTTCTACTCTGACATGCCACTCCACTCTGCCGCTCCACTCTGACACTATACGACATGCCACTCTAAGACACACCCCTCCACTCTATGCTCCTCCATTTTTTTGCCACAACACTCTATTCTAACACTCCAATCTATGACACTTCACTATACGGTACGCCACTCTACCCTACTTCACGACGCTCTACTCCACGACACTCTACAACAATCTACTCCACTCTATGCAACTCTACGACCCTCTACGCCACTTCACTCTACAACACTCTACTCCACTTTCTGCCACTCTACGCAACTCCCTCTATGCCACTCCACCTCACTTTACTCCACAACACACTACCCCACTCTACGACACTCTATGCCACTCCACGACACTGTGCTACGCCACTCCACTCTACAACACTCTACTCCACTTTATGCCACTCTGACAAACTCCCTCTATGCCTTGCCACCTCACTTTACTCCACAACTCACTACTCCACTCCCATCTGTGCCACTCCACTCTACGACATTTACATTCCAAGAGCACAGTCCATACAGTAATTTGCACCCAGTCCTTCACATATGCAATACATATGCACTTCACTGTTCACATTTGCTGTCCACTGTGTACATCCGCTCTCCACCCTGTGCATATGTCCTCCGCATCCACTCTCCAAATATACATACATTCCTTCACTTTCACTTGAATTTTCTACCCTTTGTCTGTTCTCATCCACAAGATGCACTCTGCCCTATCCATGCACAGCTAGCATATCCACTCTCCACCCTGTATTTTCACTCTTTATTGTCCATACCCACTCTCTGTGTTCGCCACACCCCATACAACAAATGCAGTGCAGGCTCTGCAGTGGTTCACAGCCTCTGTCTACATTGCATATCCACTCTCCTAACCCTCTCATCACGCTGTATAGCTGCTTTTACCCTTGTTATCTGCTTCACCTTGTACTCTAGGTGTCAGCCCTATACCTATGCTCTCCATGCTGAATATCCGCTCTCTAAGCTTTCTCTTCATCCTCCATATGTGAACTTCACATGCACTTTCAATAATATATCTATTGTCCACTCTTTATATCCGGTCTCTATATCTGTTCTCCACCCTTTAGATCCATTCAAAGCTCTCTCCATCCACTCCCTAAGTCCCACTTCCACTCTCCACCATGTACATCTGTTCTCTACATCCACTCATTCCTCTCCTCATGCATGACATTAACTCTCCACCCTCTACATTTGCTTCTTACATTGGCTCCCAGTCCATATATTCTCTCTTGCTGCCACTTCTGCTCTCCACCCTCTGCATTTGCCCTCCAAATGTGCTCCTCTTCCAGTACTTGCTTTCTGCCCTCCACATTCTGTACTCTTCCCTCCGACCTCTGCATGCCAACCTGCGCATCTGCTCTCCGCCCTCCTCAAGTTCACATTTGCTCTCTGTCAACTTTTGCTCTCTGCCCTGTACATGCACTCTAAACACACTACAGGCACTCTACATCCTGCACTTGCCTTTTCCACCCTGTCCATATGCTCTATACATTCACTTTGTTCCACATGTATTCTCCATAAACATTTCCATACAATGTAGGCTCCACTTGCTCCACCCAATACACCCGCTGTCCTCTCTGTTCCACCTCCACTTTCAAAACCCCTTACCACATTGTCTGCTCCTCACCCTTCATGTATTCTTTCCATTGTACATTCAGTGTCACTCTCTTTCCACCCTCTAAATGTGTCCTCCATCCTACACATCCACTGTAACCCTTCTACCCATTCTCCAAGCCTCACCTCCTCTTTCCGTCATTTACATTGGCTCGCCATATCCATGATCTATTTCCCTCATCCACTCTCTGCACATCAGATCTTCTCTCAGTGCACTACATAGGCTCTTGGCTCTCTACTTCCTACACCCACACAGTTTATCCTACTCCTACATTGGATCTCCATCAATGACGTACATTAACAGTCTGTCTGCCATATACACTCTCTACCAAGGACATTCACCCTTTACATTTGCTCTCGTATAGTACTCTGCACATGCTCTCGCCAGCCTCCAATTGTGTTTGCCACCCTGCACATATGTTCTTTACCTTCCAAATAAGTTTCTTACTCTCGTTGTTCTCTTTCCACCCATCACTTCCTATCTTCACAATTTACTTATTCCTCACCCAATAGTTCCATCTTCACCCGCCTCATGCGGTTTCTACTCTGCACATGTACCCTCTTCCTTCTATATCTACTGTTCATAGGTCACATCTTTCTCACTATCTCAGCTGTACAGACTCTACATCCATTTTTCACCCTATACGTCTGTATTCTACAGCCCACATGTTCTATCCACGTTCCACTGCCACTGTTCATATCTGCACATAACACCCCCTTACTAAACACTGTATATTAACTTTCACACCGGCTCATCCACTCTCCTTCAGGTGTCTCCACATATCTGCCCTCCACATGCGTGCTACACTCTACATGTGTTCCCTACATTCACACTTTATTTGCATGTTTGTTTTCTACCATCCACAGGTGTATTCTATCCAACACTTGCACTGCTTGTGTATGTACATTGTTCACCCTCTCTATCCACCATCTATATCTGCTGTTTACCTCACATATCCAATCTAAGCCTTCTGCATCCACTCTCCAAGTACCATATCCTTTCTGAACCCTGTACATCTGCTCTCGACACTTGCTGTAGCCACTCCAAACACCACTTCTGCTCTCTGTGCACTACATCCACTCTCCACCATCTCATCTGCTAAATACCAACCTCACCAACTCCCAGCCCTTTTCATTATCTCCGTATTACAACCGCTACCAACACCAATTAAGTTCCCTCTGTGGGACCCTTCTAGCCATTAAATTCATCTTCTACATCCACTCTTCTCCCATGATTGGAGCTTTTAATTTCCACTAAGCATCCACTGACACTCCACTTCTACTCATCTATAGCCTCTAAAAGCACTCTCTATTTTTCTCTTGTAACTGCTATCTAGCTGCTATTCCACACTTCAGATCTGATCTTCAGATATGCTCTTCACAGAAGCTTTCCATATCCAATCTCAACATCCACTATGCCCTGTTCTCTTTGCAAGTTGTCTTCACATCTCCTATCCAAACATATTTCACACACTATATCCTTACTCTTCTGTCCAGTGCTGCACTGTTCTATCATTCACAAACGGTACTCAACTCTCTACTTATTCAGCCTTAGCAGGACATGTACACACCTACAGTCCCATGCTTTTTTGTTCCACACTACATATGTTAATATCTCCTCTCTGTAGTCAGCATCTGCTCTCCACATACTTTCCTCATGAACATCCTCTCACACCATATAGCTGCTGAGTTCAACATCCACTTGCACTTAAAATCCATTCTTACTCAAAGAGTCAGAAAAATAATTAAACTATTTGCCAACTGGGATTTAGAACACTTCTCCCTGCATGACTTACTAACTGCACACATGTAAGACTGTGACTACATACAGCTCCACAATCCATCACCCACGCTCACTTATAGTTCTCAATCACTTAAAGACACTTAAGCCATATTCTTGCCATTCGTGTAATCCCAATACAGCACCACGCACAGCACGACTTAATAAACCACTTCTACGAACACTTGCCAATAGATAATTAGAATACCACTTGGGGCACCCTCACATCAAACAGCCATTGGCAAGACCACCATTTTCCTCAGCTGCTCACACCTACTCACTACATCACTACCTCACTGTACCATTCACCCACACAACACCATAACCATGCAATCCCATACACTCCAAAGCCATTCACAACAAAACTCCCAGCTGTCACTCTATTGCATTGAGTATATTGCCCACTCACCCCACTCGGACTCATATGAAATCAACTCACTATACTTAGAAACACCTGTCATCCATAGCTCCTCAGTGCTGCTCTCCTGCATCTGTGAAATGTACATGATAGTTTCAATTTAGAGAAAAAAGATACTATAAATCCTCGAAAGCTGCTGCGAGTCCTTTTAAATTGGGAATGATGTATGAAAATTTGATTTTTATATCTTATTCCCAATTTATTTCTAAGCTTACGGTTATCACAGTTTGTAGTTGCTGTAATAGTTACTAGAATTGTATTATTACCAGAACATCATGTCAGGCAGATGTAATATATAGACTAATTGGGGGCCTCTTTTTGCTTAATAGTAAACTCCAATGCTATTAAAGGCTACAGGAACTACCATAGGAGGTAGACCTATCAACCACAGAAAGTGACGGTGAAGCAATCAACATGGAATCATGCTGAAGTAACCTATTCAGAAGCGCTCACAGCGCTATAGTGAAGTAATTAAATTACATCCACAAGTGGTCATAAAATCATTGTGAAGTAATACACACACATCCTGAAGTAATCATGAAGTCCTCATGGATCAATATGCTCTCATCCCCTAGTTGTCATGGAGTCATCATATAGTTATCTGCTCTCAGCCCCTAGTTGTCATGGAGTCATCATATAGTAATCTGCTCTCATCCCCCTAGTTGTCATGGAGTCATCGTGAAGTTATCTGCTCTCATCCCCTAGTTGTCATCGAGTCACCCTGTAGTAGTTAAAGATAATCACACATTTTCCAAGGAAGTAATCAGGAGCTCATCCTGAAGTAGTTACTGTGATGACTGGAGTCATCTAATTAAAATATTTTGCCCTATAGGCATACTTCAGGATGGTTTGGGATGACTTCCTCAGATAATTACAGGAATAGCTCAGCTGCAGTCCTCAGATGACTTCAGAATGACTTCAGGATGATCTTCCTTTTTGACCTGGGAAGGACGTCGAGAACACTCCCCTCTTCCGAAATTCCACACTGCCCTACCCCCTTTCTAGATTTACATTTCAGGGTAGCACACAGATGAAAGTATTTTATTTCCACCTTTTGGATTTTTAACTGCCACTATTTTGTCTGCCTGGTTGGTAGTTTGCACGCACTATTTTGTCTGCCTGGTTGGTAGTTTGCACGCACTTGGCTGCACTCCTGACAAATGCTGAAAGGGCTGTTCTTGTCACAGGGTGAAAACAGAAGTAGTATGCCGTTCCTAACACGTCGTGCAGGTAATGGTATGTGATCGAAGGGTTTAACCAGTAGGTGGATATTTAAGATGGGCAGGAGAAGAGTTTCCTCCTTTCGGAAAAAGACCCTCACACACCCAGCATGCTAGGTGTCTTGCTTCATCATCGGGTCTGCTCCTTATCGGGTTGGCGCTGCAATACCCGATCGGCTCCCGTGATGGGGCCTTCTTGGCGGAGATCTTCATTCCTAATGCCGTTGGGTGCAGTGCGTGTGAGGGCCCTAAAAAATAGTGTAGGTGATGATGATGTGTAAGGATGTGAAAGTAAAACAGGGAATAGTGGTCCACTCAGAACAATTTTAATGAGTTGTGGTCACTACCCTGGCTAAAAACAGAAAAGGCGCACACTCTCACTCTAAGGTATGTGAGGAGATATGCTACTGAAATAGGTCAACATGTTTCTTGCCTGTTATCTATTAATGGCAATTCGTCAGGACCAGAATTAGATCTACCTACACTTTTTGGTGGTGGTCAGGAACTCAGTGAAGTGTACAAACGACCACCAATACAGCACCCTAAAAAGTGGTACCTGTAGATCTATACCAAAGCCCTAATCGGGTCAAAGGCTAACGGCATCGTGTACCGGTAGAGGCAGACACTAAGGTATAGTGTCAGTTTCGTCGTCAAGAACCATCCGTGTTCCTACCCCTCGCTCTACCGGACCGGTCCCCTCGCTCTACCGGACCGGTCCGGTAGAGCGAGGGGTAGGAACACGGATGGTTCTTGATGACGAAACTGACACTAAACCTTAGTGTCTGCCTCTACCGGTACACGATGCCGTTAGCCTTTGACCCGATTAGGGCTTTGGTATAGATCTACAGGTACCACTTTTTAGGGTGCTGTATTGGTGATCGTTTGTACACTTCACTGAGTTCCATTACAGTAGTCCAATCTGGACACCAAGATGGCTTGAACCACAGTTTTTTAGCTGCATCAGGAAGCAGCCCCAGGATCTTGCGTAGCATCTTTAGAATGCCAAAACAAGTCCCTGCAAGGCTGATGATCTGGTCACCAAAAGAAAGATTGTTATCAAACCATATTTCCAGGTTTTGGGTCTTTGATTTAGGAGTTGGAATAGGTCCCAAACCATCAGGCCACCACCTGGTGAACCAGATGGAGGGTTGTTTTCCTACAATCAGCACCTCTGTTTTACTGACATTTAGTTTCAAACAACTGCGGTCCATCTAGTTAGCTAAGCCTACCAGGCAGTTCCTAAAGTTGGTGGCAGAGCGACCGTCATCCTGCACTAGAGAAATGATTAACTGGAAGTCATCAGCGTAAGATACCATTTTGACACCAAAAGATTCCACCACATCGGCCAGAGGGCGCAGATATAGATTAAACAGGGTCGGGCTAAGAGCCAAACCCTGTGGCACCCCCTGCTGCAGGGAGAAGATCTTTGAGATAAGAGGGCATTGAAACAGCGAAAAGGTACGGTTTTGGAGTAAATTGGCTAGCCATCTTAAGGCTGACCCGCCGACACCGAAATAGTTACAGGAACTCGTCATCACTACACACCTGTCTCCATTCACCTGTTAACAGTACTCACACTGCATTATGTGGAACACTGTTTGATATGAAAAAAACATTGTCATTTACAATGCCAATAGCGCTTACTTACATAAATGCGAGACCGATTGCATTGCAAATGCTTGTTTTAATTTCATCTTGTGCCCCCTGCGTTCCCGCTCTCTTCAACCCACTTTCAAGGCGTTAAAGACTTGGTGGGGACATATAAACGGGGATGAAAGGCCCCATTAGCATATTTCTCTCCATTGGCAAAATGCAGTGCAGTGGTACCTTATCACAGCTTAACTTCCATAAAGAGGGATAACATACATGTTTCCTTTAAAATGTAATTGAGCAAGAGAGTTATATTGTGTTATAGTGACATTTATATAGCACTTTATCAATGCTCGTGAGCCACAAGGTGATATTATATCAGAAACAATATTAGAAGGATTTTATATTCCAATTAAAAGTAAAATTAATATGTATGACATTAGGCTATAATTGTTAATGAACTTTTTTCTTAGTGCCTTGAAACCATTCCTAACATAAGGCACTATTTAAACAGAACCTTCAATGAAATTAGTTGCATTCTGTCATGACGGTCTAGCAATGATATTAATTAATGGACCAGCCTTCCACGTCCATCTGCTTTTCTCATTCCAGGCAATTGTTGCCATTAGCAGAATTTATTGTGGGTGCAGTAGGTTCGGTTTTACTGTGAAGCGCGTCTGGCATTTTCTTTCCACAGATGTTGCTTTGGGTGTAACCTTTGTGCCCTTCAACTGCTTGAATCACTATATTTCCATCTTTAAACGACAGAACCCTTCTTCTCATACCAAAACATTCCAAACATAGGCCACAATGCACTCACACACTTGTATTAATCCATACATCAGAATCTGTCAAGAGCACATCCCTCACTCCTTTTCACTTCAAATTCATGCATAAGAGCATCGACAACACATGGCAAGAGCACAACTCTGAACATCATGTACAACAAATTTGCGACCTTTATAGGCCACATGACAAACACACTCCATCCTTAGCACTCTAACAGGGCAGCAAGCTTCAGTGTTTCGTAAGGAGTGTTAAGCCTTCTAGAAATACAATTAAAATGCAGTATAATATACTTGAACTCTACAGCACTAACAGGCTAAAATAATAGCAACACAGACATAGATAAAGCTCTGTTAACGTAACCTATCCCTACCTTTTATAACTTCACAAACTTTACTCAGGCACTGATTCCAAGTTGTATTTTTAATTGAGATCAGAGACCGCAAATAGAAGTTTGTGCACAAATCAGATTCCTAATTGTGTACCTGTCACCATACTCTGCAATTATTCCTTAAAAGATTTCTCCACGAAAAACCCGGTGACAACTTTCAGTACTCTTTGCAATACATGCTGATTCCACATGTTAGGCCTCATCATGAAACGGGGAACTCAGAAAAAAGGTAATTACACCTTCTAGAAAAAAAAGACACACCAGGGTAGCAGTAATTACTGGGTGCTGTAATTGTCACCCGAATTCTCCACAACTCAGAATCAGGGGTTGAATCTCCAAATCTGTCTTGATGTTTGTAGTATGATGAGATCTTTAAAGTACACAACACTACATTTTTCTATATCTATAAAAAAACCTGTTAAGGATAAGTTATAGTTAGGAAAACTTTATTTATGTTTGGTATAGAAACCCAATTTAAACTACACAAACGGTAGACATGTGACAGTTATACTTATCTCTTACATTTATGATTTACACACCGCTTACGCACTTATTTATTTCTTAATTGTCACAAACCAAAATTAAACTACACAACCATTAGAAATCATGAAGTTACAGTTATGTGTTAAATTTATCATTTACGCACCACCTTCAAACAACTCTAAATGATACTTATAGCTCACATTTTTACTGGGTGCTGTAATTGTCACCCGAATTCTGCACAACTCAGAATCAAGGGTTGAATTTCCAAATCTGTCTTGATGTTTGTAGTATGACGAGATCTTTAAAGTACCCAACACTACATTTTTCTATATATATAAAAAAAAACGTTAAAGATAAGTTATAGTTAGGAAAACTTTATTTATGTTTGGTATAGAAACCCAATTTAAACTTTCCAAATGGTAGACATGTGACAGTTATACTTATCTCTTACATTTATGATTAACACACCACTTACGCACTTATTTATTTCTTAACTGTCACAAACCAAATTTAAACTACACAACTATTAGAAATCCTGAAGTTAGTTATTTGTTAAATTTATCATTTACGCACCACCTTCAAATTACTATAAATGATACTTATAGCTCACATTTTTACTTACACACCACCTCCAATTAATACAACTTGCGCACATCCATACACAGTCTAATCACCTCACTCACCACATTACATACTTACCTGCTGTACCCCACAGAATCATCTGCGCACCCTAATAGGTAATGCAGCCAATTTCGTCAAAATCTAACTGACAGCTTTTGTGATACTCAAAATTCAAAAGTCTATGGAAAAGGCATTGGAATTTACACCTGTTTTGAGACCCTCCCTTCTTTCTTTGCACCCCCTTGACCAAACGCCACAAAACTTTCAGTCCTCCGACAATGAAACGGGTGCACCAGGTCTGCAAAGTTTTACAGTTTAGTCAAACATATATATAGATATATATATATATCACTCACGTAAGTCCGGTAGTGCGGGGCTTTACCATGCGGCGGTCCTGATCGGAATCCAGCGTTCCTCAATTTAAACAACAACTTTCTCTCCCTTGAAAGAAAAATGCTCAGGACACTCCAAGATGCTGAAATCTGTTTATTGCATAACAGACAGCCTCCTACCGACGCGTTTCGCCTTTACAGCTTGGTCACGGTAAGGCAAGCAATGTTTCACTTCCGTATACATACACTAATTAGTTAAAGATAGAAAGTGGACACGCATATTACTGGCAAAGACTGGTGGGCACCATATTGTAATGGTAAATCCCTGTATTTTCAAGGCTCATTGGTCTTCATGGTAAGAGTAAAGTGCAAGTGCTTCATATTTCACAGACAACTTATATTAGTCTTAACTGCCTGGGCATTACATTTGCTATCATTACTACAATATGCAAATCATCGTTCACTTTCTACCAATGAAATGATCGTGCACATCTAACAACGATAATTTTAGCCTGAACCAAAATTCATAGAGTACAATTGTGCATCCTACCCCAGTGGGCTAGCAGACTGCTTGTCCTCTTTGGAACAATTACCCGATCTTTGGCACAGATAACTTAAGGAGCACCGGCAATCTGAACTCTCATATAAATCAGCTGTCAACGAATGTGGAACACTCTAGGCCATTACAGGGGATTATGGGCCTTGAAGTCCCCGCTGGCAGGAGTAGCAATTACCCGGAGGCCGGCATTATCGTCGAAATGTTTCACAGCCTGTGTAATTAGAGCCCCGTAGACTTGCTACAAGCCTAACATCTTTAATGTTTGTTCGTGCGCGCATTTAAAAGCACATTTATTTTTGCTCTGTGTGCATTACCAATGATCAAATCGGGTAGGCTGTGTATTATTTAGACACGAGGTAATGTGGTGTATGCAATGAAGCATTAATAACACTTGCAGCATGTTCTGTATTAAGAAGCAGTTTTAACTTTTGTAATTCGATTATTTAATTTACCATCAGGAGGGCAGCATGCTATGAGAGAATTGGCGCCATATTTCTGACAAACATCAAAGCACCTCGGCTTGTCATTGCGACATGTTATTACCTAGGGCAGATGACATACATATATTTTTTTCTGTGCGCATATCAGGAAACTGATCACGTTTAATATTTGGGACTACATGCAGACTGTGCATTAGGCTGTGATTTTTATTAATTAATTTTGCACTTTGCACTTTATATAGATGTCGTGATTAGCATGTGTTACCAGTGACATTCTCGATTGCAGTCTATTTTCCATGTCTATTGATGCCTAAGGAGGGAGGAGGGCTATATATTCGTGAAATTCTGTGGCGCCAATCAGATTGATAAAGCCTGCTGTGCAGGCGAAACGCGTCTCTCTTCCAATGTGGGGTCGAGGGAGACCTGACTTTCAATAAATGAGCCCTATTCCTACATACCTGATGTACGTGCCTCTTCTTTGTTGGAGCAGGATTCTTCTTTGAGATATATATATATATATATCCACAAAAAGAGTTGCCCACCCAGAAAGAGCCTACACAGGCAGTTCACTGTTCCTTTTTAATGTAGGTGCAACCTGCAAACCGTAACAACAGGAAACCATCCAGTAAAGCCTAACGCATTTCGGGCGCACTCGCCCTTGGTCACAGGCTACCGCTGGCAATGCAAACAGTCAGTATCAACGCAGTCACTAGTTTTGTTCATGTAGATGCCCCGCCCCCTCAAAGGGCTCCCAGGCATCCTGGTATTAGTAGTGCTGCGTGAGTCTTACCCCAGTGGGCCTTCATGTCGATTGCGATCTCCGCTTGAAATAGTTCCCAAGTGGGTTGGCTTCTTTGTGCCAGCTTGCCTGTTGCCCATACTCTCCTACATCAGAAACAAACTGCCACGCCCAAAGCTGAACACCAAGTGCCGTCAGCGGGTCCGCTATTTCTCTGCGGCGGGCTCTTTCCACAGCCAGATGGACCAGATTTATATCCACAAAAAGACTCAGAAAGAGCCTACACAGGCAGTTCACTGTTCCTTTTTAATGTAGGTGCAACCTTCAAACCGTAACAACAGGAAACCAACCAGTAAAGCCTAACGCGTTTCGGGCACACTCGCCTTTGGTCACAGGCTACCGCTGGCAATGCAAACAGTCCGTATCAACGCAGTCACTAGTTTTGTTCATGTAGATGCCCCGCCCCCTCAAAGGGCTCCTAGGCATCCTGGTATTAGTAGTGCTGCGTGAGTTTTACCCCAGTGGGCCTTCATGTCGATTGCGATCTCCGCTTGAAATAGTTCCCAAGTGGGTTGGTGTCCTTGTGCCAGCTTGCCTGTTGCCCATACTCTCCTACATCAGAAACAAACTGCCACGCCCAAAGCTGAACACCAAGTGCCGTCAGCGGGTCCGCTATTTCTCTGCGGCGGGCTCTTTCCACGGCCGGACGGACCGTATTATATCCACAAAAAGAGTTGGCATAAGGACACCAACCCACTTGGGAACTATTTCAAGCGGAGATCGCAATCGACATGAAGGCCCACTGGGGTAAGACTCACGCAGCACTACGAATACCAGGATGCCTAGGAGCCCTTTGAGGTCTCCAGTAGGTAGTTATAGTTAGGATCTCGTTTCTATTCAAAAAGCGTTTTTTGTTTTCCCAATAACTTTGGCGTCGTTTGATGAATCTTCGGGAATTTTTAAAAACTAGTGGCCCGCTCCGGTCAGCTCCTGTCTTGAAAGTTTCGAGGTGATTCGTCAAGCGGGGGCTGAGAAAAAAGGGGGGTCCCAAAACGCGTTTTCCCCATGTTAATTTCCATAGGAAACTTTAGACAAAGCTACAGCCCGAACTGCTGAACTGAATTACCCCAAATTTGGCGAAAAGGTAGCCCTTGGTTCAGAAAGAGCCCTTTTTGTTAAATGGTGTAAATCCGTTCAGTAGTTGCTGAGAAATTAAAGAAAGAAAAAAATTATAAATCTGAGCACCGAGGAGGGTTCGCGAACCCTCCCGGGCATGAGCTTCACTTTGATTGGCTGCCAACACTCCAAACCAGGAAGTGTTGGCAGCTATCTTGTGACTCGGTAGAACCGAGTCACAAGAAAACAGTGAAAAACAAGATGAAAAACAAGAAAAGGGGGCAGGGTAGAAACACCCTGGCCCCCTAGGCCTGCTCAGGGGGTCCCACAAGGACCCCCAGGGCCAAAAAAAGCATTTTTCTTTTTGCAATTTCGGCGGAATTAGCATTGGGGTCACGAATCCCGCCGAAAATGTTTAAAAAAAAATGAGGCCCCCGGGTGGGCCAGGTCCCGGGGACAATGTGTATTTAATTTGCGGGGGCCCACGGGGCCCCTGCAGCCCAGGGACCGCCACCTCCCCGGGGCTATAGTAATTATATGCGGGGGGCACGTGGCCCCCCACAGCCCCAGGGACCGCCACCTCCCCGGGGTTTTGAAAATAAATGCGTGGGGGGGTCCCAAGCCCCCCCACGCTGCCCCGGGGACCACCACCTCCCCGGGGCATTGATGAAAATGGGTGGGGGGCCTCGCGGGCTCCCCCCTGAGCCCCAGGGACCGCCACCTTCCCGGGGCTATACAGAATAATTAGTGTGGGGGGCTCAAGCCCCCCCACACTGCCCCGGGGACCACCACCTCCCCCGGGGCACTTAATATTTAAATACGGGGTCCGTTGTGGATTCCCGGGCCCACCACCTCCCCGGGGCTTTGAAATGGAGGGAGGGGGGGCCGTGCGGCCCCCCTCCAGGAGCCACGTATGGCCCTGGGGACTGCCACCCCCCAGGGCCGGCTCCTGCAGTGTCCCGGGGCGCCCACCCCCGGGACACTGCTGTTTACTATGGCAGGGCGGGAGCCGTGCGGTTCCCGCCCTGCCATAGCAAACGCTGCTTTGCTTCCTTGAAGCGAGAGCAGGGAAACCTGCTCTCACTTCAATGAAGCAAAGCAGAATTGCTTTTGAGCAAGGGGAGCTGCATGTCAGCAGCTCCCCTTGCTCAAAAGCAATGCCGGCTCCCGCAGGAGGCGGGGAGCCGGCGGGACCGTGGGGGCATTGGGGCTCCCCCCACGGTCCCCAACGGTGAGGCCAGGCCCCGGGGGATGGGGTCCCCGGGGCCAGAAGAGGCCCGGGACGGGGGCCACGCGGCCCCCTCCCTCAATAAAATATTAAATAAAAAAAATAAAAAGAGGCACTGCCCCGGGGGATGGGGTCCCTGGGGCCAATAGAGGCCTCAGGAGGGGGGCCATGCAGCCTCCCTCCTTGAAAAATTAATTTAAAAAAAAAATTTAATATGTGGCCATGCCCTGGGGGATGGGGTCCCCGAGGCCGAAATTGGCGTCGGGAGGGGGCCCGTCCCCTCCCTGCAGCACTCAGCAAACGCACCCCCTGGCGCGTTGTAAGATGGGGAATTAATTCCCCTTGAATACTGAGGGTCCCTGGGGGCCAACTAGCCCACCAGGTACCTCCAGTATGCGCCATAGAGCTGCGTTGCAGAGAGGTGTCCAGAGGCCACACCCCTTTTTACACCTCTCTGCAACGCAGCTCTGTGGCGCTTACTGGAGGTACCTGGTGGGCTAGTTGGCCCCCAGGGACCCTCAGGACTCAAGGGGAATTAATCCCCCAATTTACAACGCGCCAGGGGGCGCGTTTGCACAATGGTGCAGGGAGGGGGCAGGGCCTAACAATACAAGTGTGCAAATGTGCCCCCTGGCGCGTTGTAAATGGGGGGATTAAGTCCCCTTGAATCCTGATGGTCCCTGGGGGCCAACTAGCCCACCAGTTACCTCCAGTATGCGCCACAGAGCTGCGTTGCAGAGAGGTGTTCCGAGGACACGCCGCTTTTTACACCTCTCTGCAACGTAGGTCTCTGGAGTTACTGGAGGTACCTGGTGGGCTAGTTGGCCCCCAGGGACCCTCAGGACTCAAGGGGAATTAATCCCCCAATTTACAACACGCCAGGGGGCGCGTTTGCACAGTGGTGCAGGGAGGGGGCGGGGCCTGATATAACAAGTTAGCAATCTTGCTGTGTGGGACTTACTGGAGGTAATAAAAGGGGTAGTTGGCCCCCAAGGTTGACGTTGGGGGCTAACTACCCCTCCTGTTACCTCCAGTAAATCCCACACAGCGGGATTGCTAAAAGGTGTTTGGAGTCCACGCTCACCTTTTTCCACCACTCTGAAAACGAGACTGCTATGTTATAGTTAGAAATTAGCATTTAAAAAACCTTTGAAATGCACTGAAAAAACCATAGGTTTCAGGGACGTTATAGTTAGAAATTAGCATTTAAAAAACCTTAGAAATTCACTTAAAAAACCATAGGTTTCAGGCACGTTATAGTAAGAAATTAGCATTTAAAAAACCTTAGAAATTCACTGAAAAAACCATAGGTTTCAGGGACGTTATAGTTAGTTGGACATTTCACTCGTACAAAATCAGAGAAATTCCGCCGTTATAGTTAGTTCAGCTAACTATAACTCGCGCCCCCGCAATGCACTGCTGATGACGTCACATATTACATCATTCATGACATGGTCAGTGACATCACTGATGACATCACTGATGACATCTCAAATGACATCACTGATGACATCATCCACGTGAAAATCTGATGCATCTCCTCACACCCTAATATAACCTTTGATACACCCACTGTAAAATACAGACTACCATTTTCGAAACCATCGACACACCAATACCAGTTACTACATACGCACTCACTGATTCCTAGGTCTACACACACATCCACTCATTCACCCATACAATCACTCATACATGCAGTCACTCATCAATACAACACTATCATATGCACTCATACACCTATACAGACACTCACATACCACCACTCATCCAGAGTTACTCACACACCTAGTCAGTCATGCAAAGAATCAATCACACTTCCATTTACTCACCTATAGTTATACACACACCACATCACTTATTCATACAGAAACAAACGCATACTTACTCTCTTATACAATCACTGATACAAGTACACACTCATCCATACAGCCACTCTCACAATCACTGACTCTCACGTATAGTCATTTATTTACTCCAACTCTCACATACACTGCCTTTTACATATGTAGTTACTTGGACATGTACCACTGAGACATCCATTCACTCACCAATACACCCATAAACACACTCACCCACCCATACAGCTGTTTCCACATGCACTCTTGAACCCATACACCCAGTGAATCAACCACTCAAACATCTATGCACAGTCACACACTTCTCACCCACCCACACACACACTCAGGAACCCATACAAATACTCAGGCAACCAATCGATAACCCATATAGACACTCATGTAGCTACTGACCAACCCATGCAGCAGCTTATACAACAACAGACAGACTGATACAGACATTCACACAGTTTAGTCACTAACCCATGCATTGAGTAAGACACATTTAATCACTCACTTAAACAGTCAGTCACGCACCTACTAAATCCTCCATCCAGACACTTATACACCCACTCATTCTTTAATACACCTTGGCATATATATATAAAACATATTTAAACTTTAAAGAAACACACAGTCACTGGATGATGTCATCAGTGATGTCATTTGAGATGTCATCAGTCATTGTCACTGACCATGTCATGAATGATGTAATTTGTGACGTCATCAGCAGTGCATTGGGGGGGCATGAGTTATAGTTAGCTGAACTAATTATAACAGTGGAATTTCTCTGATTTTGTACGAGTGAAATGTCCAACTAACTATAACGTCCCTGAAACCTATGGTTTTTTCAGTGAATTTCTAAGGTTTTTTAAATGCTAATTTCCAACTATAACGTGCCTGAAACCTATGGTTTTTTCAGTGAATATATATATATGTATATATAAATATATATATATATATATATATATATATGATTCAACAAAAAGCTCTTGCGCTTTCGAAGGGCACACTCGACATTCCTACCCTCCGGCTGTTGGCCTCTTTGCATCCCTGTTACCCATTCTCCAGCAATTGTTACCATGTCCCGACGCGTTTCGAGGCCACTCCGCCTCTTCTTCATGGGGTCTGAATAAGGAAGCAAGTATACACTCACCCCTGCACTGAATTGTTTTATTTGGGTAACACCGCCCTCAGTGGGCATGGCTTGTCAACTAGTCCATCAAGCATGATGGTAATCGTAGTCCGTGGGGTGAGTATCACAATATTCCTTAAGTAGGTTACACGCTTCCTTAAATTATTGTCCGCATATTATAATCCTTTTGTAGGAAGGAGTCTGGGATGCAGAGCTGTCTTCATTATAATGGAACATCGAACCAAACGGCGAAGACAAGTGCTTTGCCACAGCCTCTCCGCATTGCAGCATCTTCCTCCACAACCGGAAATGGTGCTCCTCCGTACGGCCAAGGGCAGCCGTATAGGGTATCTGAATCAACAAAAAGCTCTTGCGCTTTCGAAGGGCACACTCGACATTCCTACCCTCCGGCTGTTGGCCTCTTTGCAGCCCTGTTACCCATTCTCCAGCAATTGTTACCATGTCCCGATGCGTTTCGAGGCCACTCCGCCTCTTCTTCATGGGGTCTGAATAAGGAAGCAAGTATACACTCACCCCTGCACTCAATTGTTTTATTTGGGTAACACCGCCCTCAGTGGGCGTGGCTTGTCAACTATATATATATATATCAAGAATCAACTCTTCGCTTGTCCTCTTCCTTCAGCACAGCGAGAATTCACGGCACCACAACAGAGGTACATTTTCAAAAATTATTTATTGGCACACCACAGTGCAAAAACAGGTTAAAAGGACGGTCTACGTGTTTCGGTTTCCTACCCTTCTACTGGACCATAGAGTCCCACCGTCTAGAGCGTCTCTTAAAGTGTACAAGTGCTAGATCCCTCTTCACTTTTTACTGCTCTTGAGCAGCTAGACTGTTAAATCCATATATAAGTGATGGCAAATTATATCACCATTTGCAACAGATTATTATAACAATGCAAAAATTCAAATAAGTGCATAATGTTTCCTAATCCATGTACTTTTTGATATTAACAATTTTTACGATATATTTTGCAATTTTTATAATTTATGTTTTCGTTTTATATATTTTTATATATGTTTTTGTATTTTTACTTTCACACATCACTGTAAAGTACATTTTATACCCGCAAAAGACAAAGTGCAGGTACGAGTACAACATGCAGCAATTCAGATTCATATGGAAAAAGTGCAAAAAAAGGGTCCCATGATTGGTCCGAGAGGGTCAACGACAAGATGTAAAAAACCAATAGTTAAAAATATTTAAAAGAATGTAACGTGCATAGAGGTGTTGTAATAAAGTGACTATTGCATGGGTACATAATGGGTTAAAAATCCTTTTAAAGTGAAGAACATATCAAAATTGAGCCCATTACATAAATGTATTTGTCATTCAGTCCAGATCTCTAAAAACAAAGGGAGAGAGAGTCATGAGTACACTGTCACAAAGTTCATCTAGTATGGATGACATTACTCTTCCGTCTTGGAATCCCACAGGGAGCCCCAAGCTCAAAGAACTGAAGCTAACTGATGAAGGACAGTGAGACCCTGTATTTATGAGTGACTATGAATAAAGTGCCAGTGCAAAGAAATAGTTATAGTAAAGTACTGTTGACATAGGCATTTTGCTATAAGATCTCTTAGACTCTAACCACCATTAAATTCAATCCGAGTTGGTCCCTGTTACTGTATACCTCTAAATGAGCACTACATTCTGATGTACAGTCATCGATACCTATATTGTTCGAAACAAGTTGACTTTTTTCGATTTTACATTATTTCCATATTGATTGCATAAACTAACATGTTGATTTCTTTCTCACTACAAGTCAAAATCAAATATATAAAATGTAAGTGTAAACAATTGTATACGTACAGATGCAGTCCAATCACAAAGTTCAAACTATAAAATGACACTTGAGCATCTCTCATGGCATGAGAATGTTGGATTAGAATCATCTGGAGCTGAGGTTAGCCAGGAAGATTGGTAAATCCATAGCTGATATTTAATACAGTTTGGTGGATCATTTCTGATTGATATAGATGTATATGTAATTCTGCATCCAGATTATGCCCACGTGGACTCTCAGTGCCAATAGCCAGAATGAGTCGTGATTCTGCTCTTCTTAATTTAAGTGTCCTGTCCCCCCCTCTTTCTTTTTGCTTAACAATTTTGATGCCAAATATTTCAGTTGTTGCCTATCATTACAATGGAAGTCATGAAAATGTTTGGCCATAGGGTAGGTGAAGTCCTTATTTTTAATGGCCCGCAGATGTTGCAAGATCCTCAATTTCAATTTATTAATCGTGCTTCCAACATATAATTTTTTGCAAGGACACTGTAGTACATAAATCACGAATTTAGACTCACCGGTGATATGATCCATGATGTACTCAACTTTGCCATTTTGGAGTTTAATGTTTTAGTGTTTTGACCATTAGCACACACTTTACACTTTTGGCATCTCCAGAGACCAGAAGTGTTGAGCCAAGTGGAGATGCTGTTTTTCTATACGTTATGCTTAGATGCAAGGAAAGAGTGTTCGTAAGGTTTCATCTAGCAGAAGTATTTTCCAATTCCTTTGTATGATTTCTCTTAACTCTTAATTCTTTGTTTTGGTCGTTAAAATCAATAATCAGTCGAGTTATGGTGTCCTTTTGATTTAACTCTGGAACATCCTGACGTATAGTTAGAAGATCTTTTTTCATTTTCGATTCCACTTTAATTGTTGCAGTCTCAATGACTTTCAGTGGATATCCCCTTTCCAGGAAACGGTTACTCATCTCATCTAACTGAGCTTCCATATTAGTGGGTTCCGAGTAGTTCCTCTTGGCCCTA
The DNA here is from genome assembly GCA_963921515.1 of Calotriton arnoldi. Classification (NCBI taxonomy): domain Eukaryota; kingdom Metazoa; phylum Chordata; class Amphibia; order Caudata; family Salamandridae; genus Calotriton; species Calotriton arnoldi. The sequence continues at coordinate 1,341,034 of CAWUFW010003346.1, read as the reverse complement.
AGCATTTCTCCATAGGGTATGCTCCATTTAAAATGTTGTGGATGCCCACTGTTAGCATGGAGAATGCTATTGCATAAGGTTGGTTTCCTGTGCATTTTGGTACAAAGTTTTTGATTTTTAATGAAGACTTCTATGTCAAGGAGGATGACATTGGACTCACTGATAGCATATGTGAAAGAGAGATTATATGTGTTGTTGTTTAAGGTTTGGATAAAATCTTCAAACTCGACACAGCTTCCCTCCCAGATCACAAAAAGATTGTCTATAAATCTAGTCCAGATTTTGATATTGCGACTGACTGGCATTTTCAAAATGTCAGTCTCCCAAACTGCGATAACAAGATTAGCGTAGGTGGGCGCAAAAGATGTACCCATTGCAGTCCCCTGCTTTTGATGGGAGAAGTCACCTTTAAAAAGAAAAATGTTGTGGTTGAGACAGTATGTTAACATGTCCAATAACATCTCTGAGTGTTCAAGGTAACTTACAGATCTCGTGTTCAAGAAGTGTTTGACAGCAACAATTCCAACAGTATGGACGATCGAAGTGTACAGGGATGTGATGTCTATCGTTGCCATAATGAAACCTTCTTTCCATTTAATTTCTTGAATCTTATTAAGAAAATCCATAGTGTCTCTCCGGGAAGAAGGCAATGATGTCACATAAGTCATTAAAAAGATATCAATGAAACGTGATGTGTTTTCAAGGAGCGAACCCTTGGAGCTCACGATTGGTCTTCCTGGTGGATTTTTGATGGATTTATGAACTTTCGGTAGAAAGTTGATCATTGGGACAATGGGAAAATCAGTTGAGGTACATATATTCTTCATAATCAATTAGGCCCTGATCTTTCCAGCCCAACAGCATGAGATGATATTCCTTGGTCCAAGTTTCCATTGGATTGGTTTTTAGCTTCTCATAATGCTCCTCATTCCCCAGTTGTCTATTTTCCTCATTGATGTAGTGGTCAAGATTTTGTGCCACTATATTTCCGCCTTTGTCAGAGGCTTTGATTATGATCTGTGGGTCGTCTTGTAGTTCTCTTAATGCTCGTTGTTCTCCAGAGGTTGTATTCCAATTTTTCTTCCTCTTTCCCTTGATTGTGGATTTATCGAGTATCATGCGATTTATGTCCTCCACCATAATTTCTTGGAGGAGGTCAATTTTATTGCCCGATGGAAGTTGTGGGCAAAATGTGGATTGCGCTCTTAATCCACTGTCCTCTCTTTTCCAGGGGCAATGAGCAAAGGAGTGCAGAGTTGTTTACCCAACTCCTGAGGTTGTTGTGATTTGTTCCCTCCGGAGTCCTGTTCTTTCTCCAATTCCATTAGAGTTCTCAGTGTAGGTATGTCTTTTTGACATAGGAGTGATGTTTCCATACTTGTCACCGTCGATGATATTTGAGTTGGAGATTTGTTTTCAAAATGTTTTTTTAGTTTGAGCTTGCGACAAAACTTGTATAGATCAATGCGGAAATTAGGAATATCAATATCATGGTTCGGACAGAAAGTGAGACCTTAATTAAGCAGTGTAATCTGATCCGGACTTACGATCCTGTCTGAGATGTTGATAAGTAAGTCCTTTTTAATCGAGGTCTTCTTTAGTTTTGCTTGTTCTTTCCTCTTCCTTTTTTGGATTTGACTACGTTTTCTGCTTCTTCTAATTGTGGTTGAGTTTGTCCTCTTCCTCATGTTGTTCCTCTTCTTCTTTGCTGCGTTATCATTTGGACTAGTCGCATCTCCCCATAAAAATCCAGGTTGGATGTGCTTGTTTCATCATCAGCCGAGCTTATATGGGAACTATCCACAGTGCCTGTGGTCTCATATCCAGCGCATTTATCCATTAATGCCTTATTTCGATATAGGTCATACTTTCTAGCGAAAGTGTAAATCCGCCTGTTGGCGTAGTCCAGTCGGTCTCTATTAAATTTGCTGGCCTTTCTTTTTCCACATCAATTTCATGTTTCGCAATTTTTTTCTCCATTGATTCAATCAAATCTTTCTTCTCATCATTAGAGGGATATTTGTCAAATTCCTCCTCTAGTTCTTTCATTTTTGCTGTTATTATCTCTAGTTTTCTTTCTGCATGTATAATCAATGTTCTCATTAATTTGAGGGAACAATCATTGGTGTCAGATTGCCTTTGTTTGATTAAATCGGTATCTAAGTCATTCAAAGTAGGCATTATTGGGATCCTCAGTCCTCTGGGTACTCTCTTGTATTCAATATATTTCTCTAGGGTGGCCTTCTCCCACCATTTGTTGACTTCAAAGATCCAATTTTGTTGTAATTCTCTAATCACCCCCATGCGATTGTTCTCTTCGTTCCATTTCCATGATTTGCAATGGTGTTGGTGCTAATTGATGGTACTGCATCGTCATTTAGTAATTCACTGACACGCAGTGTTCTATTCCTGCTTCTCTCTGCCATATTGAAGGAAAAGATGAAGATGTTTGTAACGATTCCCTTGTTATGCAACTGCGATGTGCTCTTTAACAAAACTAATTCTGCCGGTGCAAGTTACACCCTTCTCTGTTGTTCTCGAAACGCTATTCGGCGGTTTCAAAGAATCAAGGAAATGCTTATATCCGCTGTTTGCAAAGTTCCCAGATATTTGGTTAATGAAGACCGCGGGGAAGGTGATTACTCAGGCGGTATTTGGTCGATTCCGCCGCTGTTGACTCTCCCGATTCGGTCAAACACAGCAATTTGCTTGTCCGCGTAGTTCAATGCGTGGTTCAATGCTCACAGTGATTTGGATAAATAACTCTACAAAGGCTGAAAGGAAGGATTTGATCCTGGCAGTTTTTCACCAATACCGCCACCGTTCCCTCCCCGGCACGGTTCAATCAAGGCGGCTTTCCTATCCGCGTGGGTCAGCCGCAAGCCACCACCCGTACACTGCCCGCAGCATTTGGGTTGCTGCTCACAGACCTCCCCACGCCTTTGTACTCACCGATGAGGTCATCACCGACCGCCGTGCACCAATTCCAGCCTCAGCAGACGCATGGTCAGTTTGTCGTATCAAGCAGAGGTGTCGGAAGGTTTACGTCTCCAAAGCTCCGATGGCTGCAAATTTTCCCACCCTTTCGCCTCACTCCTCGAGTGCTCGTGGTGAGCAGCACAGCCACTGCATCAATATATCAAGAATCAACTCTTCGCTTGTCCTCTTCCTCCAGCGAGAATTCACCGCACCACAACAGAGGTAAATTTTCAAAAATTATTTATTGGCACACCACAGTGCAAAACAGGTTAAAAGGACGGTCTAGGCGTTTCAGCTTCCTAGCCTTCGACTGGACCATAGAGTCCCACTGTCTAGAGCGTCTCTTAAAGTGCAAGTGCTAGATCCCTCTTCACTTTTTACTGCTCTTGAGCAGCTAGACTGTTAATCCCCATATATAAGTGATGGCAAATTATATCACCATTTGCAACAGATTATTATAACAATACAAAAATTCAAATAAGTGCATAATGTTTCCTAATCCATGTACTTTTTGATATTAACAATTTTACGACATATTATGCAATTTTTATAATTCATTTCTTCGTTTTATATATTTTTTACATGTTTTTTTACTTTCAGTCCTCCGACAATGAAACGGGTACACCAGGTCTGCAAAGTTTTACAGTTTTGTCAAACATATATATATACATAATAAATATATATATATATATATATATATATAAATAATCTACTGGCGGTCGCCAGTAGATAGTTATAGTTAGGACCTATTTTCCATATGAAATCCGCAACATTCTATTTGAAATAACTCTTGCGTCGGTTCACATATCTTCGCGAAATTTTCAAACTTTATGGCCCGCTCCGGTCCGCTCCTACCCTGAAAGTTTCGGGGTGATTCGTCAAGCGGGGGCCGAGAAAAAAGGGGGGTCCCAAAACATGTTTTCCCCATTCATTTTCCCATAGGAAACTTTAGCCACGGCTACAGCCCGAACTGCTGAACGGAATTACACCAAATTTGGCAAAGAGGTAGTTCTTGGTTCAGAAAGAACCCTTTTTGTTAAATGGTGTAAATCCGTTCAGTAGTTGCAGAGAAAATCAAAAGGAAAATCACATATAGATCTATGGCCGCGTCGGATTCGCGCACCCTGAGCGCAGCCTCCCGATCACGAGCTGCATGCTAATTGGCTGTCAAGTGGCTGTCAACATTCCAAATCAGGAAGTGTTGGCAGCCATTTTGTCCCTCGGTAGAACCGAGGCACAAGAAACAAGTGCGCAAACGCACAAAGGGGGCAGGGTAGAAACACCCTGACCCCTAGGTCTGCTCAGGGGGTCCCACAAGGACCCGCTGGGCAGAAAAAGCATTTTAAAAAATTAAAAAATCGGCGGGATGCGCTTAGGTGCGCGGATCCCGCCGATAAAAAAAATCGAAGCGCGGTCTCCCGCGCTCGATGCTAATTTGCCCCCGGGTGGGCCAAGTCCCGGGGGCATGCGAGGGTTGGTTTTAATTTTATGTGGGGGCCTCTAAGGCCCCCAAGCCCGGGGACCACCACCCCCGGGGCTTTTAAAAAAAATGGTGCAGGAGGGCTTTCCGCCCTCCCGCAGCGCCGGGGACCGCCACCTCCCCAGGGCTTCTTTTTTAAAAAAAAGAATGACCTGTGTGGGGGGGCTCCTGCCCCCCCACACGCCCCGGGGACCGCCACCTCCCCGGGGCACTAAGAAAATACCTGTGGGGGTCCGTTTCGGACCCCCGAAGCCCCAGGGACCACCACCTCCCCGGGGCTATGTAGAAGTGGGAGGGGGGCCTGCGGCCCCCCTCCTGGAGCACTTGATGGCCCTGGGGACCACCACCCCCCAGGGCCGGCTCCTGCAGTGTCCCGGGGTGCCTACCCCCGGGACACTGTAGTTTGCAATCACAGGACGGGAGCCTGGCGGCTCCCATCCTGTGATTGCAAACTTGCTTTGCTTCATTGAAGCGAGAGCAGGGAAACCTGCTCTCGCTTCAATGAAGCAAAGCAGTATTGCTTTTCCATAAGGGGAGCTGCATGTCAGCAGCTCCCCTTATGGAAAAGCAATGCCGGCTCCCGCAGGACGCGGGGAGCCGGCGGGACCGTGCGGGGATTGGGGACCCCCCCACGGTCCCCAACGAGTGGCCAGGCCCCGGGGGATGGGGTCCCCGGGGCCATTAGTGGCCCGGGAGGGGGGCCACGCGGCCCCCTCCCAAAAATGTAATTAAAATTTTTAAAAAAATACAAAGGCCGGCCCCAGGGGATGGGGTCCCCGGGGCCATAAGTGGCCTGAGGAGGGGGGCAACGCAGCCCCCCTCCATAAGTTTTATTTAAAAAATAAAAGAAGGCCATGCCTTGGGGGATGGGGTCCCCGGGGCCGATTAAGGCCTCGGAAGGGGGGCCACGCGGCCCACTTCCAAAATTAAAAAAATAATAATAATAATTAGGGGGCAGGCCCTGGGGGATGGGGTCCCCAGGGCCAATAGATTAGAAAAAGAAGGGGGGCCACACAGCCCCCTTCTTAAAAAAATGAATAAAAAAAGACCGGCATCGCGCCGGAGGCCCCGCCCCCCTGCTTGCAGCACTCTGCAAACGCGCCCCCTGGCACGTTTGCAGAGGGGGAACGAATTCCCCTTGAATACTGGGGGTCCCTGGGGGCCAACTAGCCCACCAGGAACCACCAGTATGCGCCAGGGGCTGCGTTGCAGAGAGGTATACAGAGGCCACGCCCTTTTACACCTCTTTGCAATGCAGCTCTGTGGCGCTTTTGGACGTACATGGTGGGCTAGTTGGACTCCAGGGACCCTCAGGATTCAAGGGACTTAATCCCCCGACTTAAAACGCGCCACGGGGCGCGTTTGCACAGTGGTGAAGGGAGGGCGGGGCCTGAGGTGACATGTGTGCAAACAGGCCCCGTGGCACGTTTTAAGATGGGGAATTAAATCCCCTTCAATCCTGGGGGTCCCTGAGGCCAACTAGCCCACCAGGTACGTCCAGAAAGCGCTACAGAGCTGCGTTGCAGAGAGGTGCAAAAGGGGCGTGGCCTCTGAACACCTCTCTGCAACGCAGCTCTCTGGCGCATAATGGAGGTATCTGGTGGGCTAGTTGGCCCCTAGGGACCCTCGGGATTGAGGAGGAATTAATTCTCCAACTTAAAACGCGCCACAGGGCGTGTTTGCAGACATGTCACCTCAGGCCCCACCCCCTTCCTTCACCATTGTGCAAATATTCCTCTAAAATCAGCCGAACTACGAATTCCGATTTACTCACCTGTTATCAGGAGAGACCTCAGTGCTGCATCTTTGAGCCCAGTACAGATCCTGAAAAGTAATTCTAACCGTACTCAGTAACTTGAATTTCCTTCCATAGGCTAACATTGACTGGTTTCACTTGGAAATTCTTCTAAGTGTGGAGTTTTGGAACTTTATAATATTCCTCTAAAATCAGCCGAACTACGAATTCCGATTTACTCACCTGTTATCAGGAGAGAACCCAGTGCTGCATCTTTTAGCCCAGGACTGACCCTGAAAAGTAATTCTAACCGTATTTACCAGTAACTTGTATTTCCTTCCATAGGAATCCATTGTCTGGTTTTCAGCAGAAAAGTTTCAAAGTGTCGATTTTCACAAACTACAAATATTCCTTAAAAATCGCCTGAATAACGTAAACGCATTCTTTCAACTGTTTACAGGAGATGCACCAGTGCTGGATCCAGGATCCACCACTGAGTAAGAAAAAGTAACGATAACACTACTTACCTGCTAAGTGAATTTCCTCCCGTAGGATAACATTGGTGATTCTATGTGAAGAAGTTTCTAAGTGTCAACTTTTAAAATACAATAATATTCCTTAAAAATCACTACTGTAACCAAAATGCTTTTACTCAACTGTTTACAGGAGATGTCCCAGGACTGAATCTAGGATCCAGTCCTGTGGTTAGAAAAAGTAATCCATAAAGTAACTAATTGCATTTAACTAGAAATTCACATTGAGCTCAATGTTGCATTGTGTTTGAAATTGTGTTGCCCATTGCAACAACTGTAACTACTGTACTTAAAAGTCTATTGCCTATTTGCAAAGTATTTAAACTAAAGTAATTCATTCTGAGAAAGTATATTTTGTAATGTAATGTATAATGTAATTATAATGTAATTTAAAAAATAAAATATCTAAAAATAAATAGTTTAAAAAAATGTAGTAAATCAGTATCAAAAAAATAAATATAACAATTAATACATTTAAAAATTGTCATTTACAAAACCTTTGAAATTCATTGAAAAAAACCATAGGTTTGAGGCACGTTACAGTTAGGAATTAGCATTTAAAAAACCTTTGAAATTCACTGAAAAAACCATAGGTTTCAGGCACGTTATAGTTAGGAATTAGCATTTAAAAAACCATTGAAATTCACTGAAAAAACCATAGGTTTCAGGCACGTTATAGTAAGAAATTAGCATTTAAAAAACCTTACAAATTCACTGAAAAAACCATAGGTTTTAGGGACAGTTATAGTTAGTTGGACATTGCACTCGTAGAAAACCCGTGAAATTCCCCAGTTATAGTTAGTTCAGCTAACTATAACTCGCGCCCCCGCAATGCACTGCTGATGACGTCACATATTACATCACTCATGACATGGTCAGTGACATCACTGATGACATCACTGATGACATCTCAAATGACATCACTGATGACATCATCCATGTGATAATTACATGCATCTTCTCACACCCTAATATAACTTTTGATACACCCACTCTAAATTACAGACTGCCATTCTCAAAACCATAGACACACCAACACCAATAACTACATACCCACTCACTGATTCTTAGGTCTACACACACATCCACTCACTCACCTGTACAGTCACTCATACTTACGGTCACTCAGTACAGGACTATCATATGCACTCATACACCTACATAGACACTCACACACCGCCACTCATCCATAGAGGTACTCACACACCTAGTCAGTCATGCAAATAATTAATCACACTGTCATTTACTCACCTATACAGTTATACACACACCAGCTCACTTACTCATACAAATACTAGCACATTCTTACGCTCTTATACAATCACTGATACAAGCACACACTCATCCATACAGTCACTCTCACAATCACACACTCTCGCTTATAGCTATTTATATACTCCAACACACATATATACTGCCTTTCACATATGTAGTTACTCACACATGTACCACTGGGACATACATTCACTCACTAACACACTCTTACACACACTTACCCACCCATACAGTCTATCACAGATGCACTCTTGAAACCATCCACCCAGTGAATCACCCACTCACACATCTATGCACAGAGTCGCACACACCCCACCCACACAAACACTCAGGCACCCATACAGATACTCAGACAACCAATCAATAACTCATATAGACACTCATGTAGCTATTCACAAACCCATGCAGCCACTTACACAGCAACAGACAGACGGATACAGACATTCACCCAGTTTAGTCACTAACCCATGCATTCAGTAAGATACGTTTAATCACTCACTTATAGAGTTAGTCACGCACCTACTAAATCATCCATACAGACACTTATACACCCACTCATTCTTCAATACGCCTTTCCCTATATATATTAAAAATATTTAAACTTTACAGAAACACAGTCACTGGATGATGTCATCAGTGATGTCATTTGAGATGTCATCAGTGATGTCACTGACCATGTCATGAGTGATGTAATATGTGACGTCGTCAGCAGTGCATTGCGGGGACGCGAGTTATAGTTAGCTGAACTAACTATAACGGGGGAATTTCACAGGTTTTCTACGAGTGCAATGTCCAACTAACTATAACTGTCCCTAAAACCTATGGTTTTTTCAGTGAATATATATATATATATATATATATATATCCAGAAAAGGTTACAATTATAGCGCGCTCTCAGGTCAAAAAAGCACAAGCCATCGATCCAAATAATAATTGGGGTTTATTCAATTCATAAACCTCTGTGATGCGTTTCGACCTCAAAAAGGTCTTGATCACACAACGGAGTGAGGCACATACGGGTCTTACATACATTTCCTGTTAGGCGATGAAGACGGACTGAATCAAAGTAAATACATAATGTAACAGAAAAACCGCCACCATCTTGTGACGGTAAAGTAATAGGTGAAGTCTTCCACTTTTCGAAATTCAAGTGACTCGTTGGACATTCGCCTCCTGTAATAATGTGTACATCTTCATCATTGCCACAATAAGTAAATATATCGCAGTTTTGTGTCAAATGGCCAAATGATTTACATTACATTCACGTGATTACATAGTGTGCAGTGTTAGTGCCTGATGCCCTGCGGTTGTTAAATACCATTTAATAATGTGTGTATATCAGTCTCAATACCCTAGGGGATATCTAGGGTAAATGTCCAATGCCGCTGCTGTGTGGGAGCTATGCCATGTAAGTGGGAGGGGTCCCGCTCCATTCTGACGTATAATCAGAGGTATGCATTCTGGAACTTGATGTTCCAAACGGCGGTATCCCATTGTGGTACACTGTTACGGTGTATGTTTTGCGTAATCATACTTAATTCGGTATTGCTTTGTGATTGACATAGTGTCCCTTCATTTGTGCGCGTTGTTCGTAATGTAAATTGCACTCTAGTCATGTGCTAGAAGGTACCTGTGACGTGTTAAGCATGCCATAGAGAATACCAGGCTTAGGAATCAATACCTTTGTTGGTGGTATTCTCCAGATATAGGATATGGTGTCTCCCTGCGGATACGGGTTCCCTATTTTGGTCATAGTGTCTCCCTGTGTACATAGGCTCCATGCTGATAATGTATTCACTCTAGTGGTATAACATGTGTCCTCAGAGGCATGTGGCGTAATCATCAGAAATACCAGGATGCGTGCGTTGACCCTGAGTGCCTGTCACAACCCTCTATGTCATCCTATTCAAGTGCAGTAAAATCACAACATAAATCACAAAAATAACAAGCAAAGACGTCTTATTTGAGAGCTGAGATGAAGTACGGAGATGTCACGAAGAAAAGGGTAGGGACCCTGTTGTCACAGGAACAAAGCATGGATCCCTTCCTTTCCTCCTGTAAAAGATACAGAGAGAGACACAAGGGATAAGCATTGTCACAAACAGTTAAAAACATACTGGAAAATTCATAAGAATTCATATACGATACAAGCATTGTCACAAGCACTGTGGTATTCACGGTTCATAACTGGAAATGGTAAACCGTAGGTGGAACAAGAGAACCGCAATTACACATAGTAAAACAATGGCAACAAGACCTGTAAATGCACAGTGGAAATCCCTATCTACACTTCTTGCAGATGAACAGATAATTCCTCATCTAAATTATGCCCATTGGGGTAGAGTGTGCCCAAACCAATTATGTGCCTGGACTCCCGCTGTCTGAGTTTGAGAGTACGGTTGCCCCCTCTCCTATTCACACTCACCTGTTCTATGGCATAGTGCATTAGTTTGGAACTATCCGAGAAGTGGTGTGTTTCATAGTGTCTGGCAATAGGGTATTGCTTGTCTTTATTGGTTATGGTCCACATATGTTCAAGAATTCTTTTCTTGGCCATGTGTGTAGTGCTACCCAGGTACCTGAGTCTGCACGGGCACTCCAAAACATACACAACAAAGGTGGTACTGCAGGTGAGAAACTGTTTGATGGGGATCGAGCAGTTAGTGCTGGTATTATAGTACTCCTTTTTCATTCGGCTGTTAGGGCAGGCCTTGCAGTGACCGCAAGGGAAGAAACCTTGTAAATTCATTTCCCTTGTTTGTTCTACACTAGTGAGATCACTGTGCACAAGCAGATCACGAAGATTGCGTCCCCTTCTGTATGTTATACTGGGTCTGATGGGCAAGGTGTTACCTATGATAGGGTCCTTCCTGAGTATGTTCCAGTTGCGTGCAATGGTTTTTCGAATCAAATCTGCATTGCCATTGTACGTAAGGATCACAATGGTTTCACTACTGTCACTAGTTGCCGGGTCATTGGTGATGTTCTCTTCTAAAGTGGTGCGTCTCTCTATATTCTTCACCCTCTCTGTCGCTCTCTTAAGTACCCAAGGTGGGTAACCCCTTTCCTGGAATCTAGCGATCATGATACCTTGTTTCCAGGTGAATGCTTCTTCTGAGCTACAGTTCCGTTTAGCTCTAAGCAATTCCCCATAGGGGATGCTCCATTTTGAGTTGTCAGGGTGACTGCTCATGGCATGTAGTAAGGTGTTGCCTGCGGTGCATTTTCTGAGCAGACTGGTGTGGACTCTACTGGACACAATCTCTACCTTGGTGTCAAGATACTCCACTTCCTTCCTACTTATTTATCACACTGGTGAGTCTGAGGTTACGTGAATTCTGATTGAGTTTGATCACAAACTCTCGGGCTTCCTGGTCGCTGCCCTTCCAGACGACAAACAAGTCATCTATATACCTAAGCCACAGAATAACTTTGGCTAGGTCCTGACGTAAATTGGTGTCTTTTCTTATCTCCTCTTCCCAGGCCCCCATGAACAGGTTCACAAAGCTCGGAGCGAAGCATGTTCCCATCGCTGTACCGAGGGTCTGTCTGTACAAACAGTCGTTAAACAAAAAGTTCTTGTTCTTGAGGCAGTACTGGATCATATCCAATATTATCTGTGTGTGTTCCAGATACCTTATGGGCCTACGTCCCATAAATTTGGCACATGCCGATACTCCTTGTTCATGGTCTATCACTGTATAGAGTGAATTTACGTCCATGGTCATGAGGAGATAATCCTCTTGCCATTCAAGATCATTGATTTTATTGAGAAAATCCTTAGTATCCTTCACATATGAGGGCAATGTGATAACAAAATCCCTTAGGAAATGGTCAGCATAGCGTGATATGTTCTCCAGGGCGCACCCCCTCGAGGAGACGATCGGTCTACCTGGAGGATTGGTTTTATTTTTGTGCACTTTGGGAAGGAGATACATTACTGGGAGTAGTGGGTGATCCTTTTTAAGGAAACAGAATTCTTCCCACTCAATGAGGCCTTTGTCTCTCCAGTCTACCAGTTTACCCCAGATAGTGGAAATGCTGTTGTTGTACTCTGATCTGGATGCGATGGTGTATACCTTGGTGTCATTTAGTTGCCTCATTGCCTCTTTCACATACATTTCTTTTGTAAGAATAACAATATTGCCCCTGTTGTCGGCGGGTCTGATAATCACATCATTATCATCTGCCAGGTCTTTCATGGCTTTTTTCTGTGAGAGGGTCAGATTGTGTTTAAAGTATCTCATTTTCTTAGACCAATTATTTTGCCTGAATTTCAGGAGTTCCGACCCCACCATTTCCTGAAATGTATCAATGTTATCATGGGGCATACTTGGTAGGAAAGTAGATTTCGGTTTAAACTCTGTTCTCGCTGCTTTGTCATATGCAATTTCCATCTCATCAAGCATTTGGCAGACATCGGTACTCTGGTCGGCTCCCCCCCCCTCCCAGTTCATGGAGCGCAGCCATAGTGTCAATGTCTCCTATATTCAGCTCATCGTTGGATGTCATATCGTCTGCAGATTGTGTGTCCCTGCTTCTGGCTGGTATCAGTTTGTGCCATTTTTTAAGTTTTAACTTACGGCAGAACTTGAACAAATCAATCTTTACATCCACATAATTCATGGGTTCAGCTGGGCAAAACGACAAACCTGGACACAGTGTTCTTTTATCTCTAGTGCTCAGAGGTCTAGTGGAAAGGTTAATGATGGTCTGGTTTACCATGGCGTCATCCATCATAGTTGTTTCTTGGAGTGTGTTTGTCTGTGTCCCATTTGCTCCGCATCGCTCTCTCCTTTCTCTCCTCTGTTTGCTCCTCTTCCTCCTCTTGACCTGGTACCCCTTGCTCTTCCTCGTCCTCTTCTTGCTGGGGTGCCCTCTTTGTAGTTCGGTTTGGGTGTTCCTCAAGTTGTCTGCTGGCCCCTTCGCAGGAGCCGGTATTCGTCCAAAAAAGTCTTGGGTCTTGTGGAGATGTCGCCTTCTGATGTTGAGCTTTCAGAGGTTCTTGATGTAACCGAGACATCAGTATTCGTGTCGCTTGAGCTTGCTAGCTCCTCATCTCGGTTTGCCTCTGTAACTGTGGTCGTTGTTGTTGTTACTCTGGTTTCATATAGATGGTCATATTTCTGACTGTAGGTGAGTATCCTTCCGGATTCGTAGTCACCACAGTCGCAGTGTAATTTTCATTGCTTTCTGGCTTTTATGTCATCCTCCACCATTCTAAGTCTTTTCTTCATTTCCTCCAAGTATTTTGCAATGGTATCTTGTTCGCTACTTATAAGTTCATACAACATTAATATAATCAAACCCTGGCACTCATATGTACAGTATCATAAGTATACAACTTTTATCAATAATAAAACATATCAACATTAAAATAGTTTATTATTTCCTTGTAAAAACTCCAGCCAACACGTGTTTCGTCGCTCGGGACAAGACACCGCGACTTCTTCAGGGCTGGAAGACATACATAGAACAGAATATAAGCCCATACTAAAGGGTATAATTGTTCCATTTAAAATAAGTGCTTTACATAAAATCCCAACAATATACAGTAAGCCAATCAGCATGGTATATACATAAATACCAGTGTACACAACATTAATCATCCCAAATGCTATAGCGTGTATCATAACCTTAAAAACAATCCACATCAGATAAAAAATAAAAACAATTGATAATGTTTGACGTGGTTCACCAACCTATATTATCATCAAAATGTGTGGAGGGTGATAAAGAAAAGAACCAAAGGTGGGAATAGAGAAGAAAAGGTGCTTATCGAATCTGTATACAAGTGCATAAAGAAGAAAAGGATTCTCTTCAATTTACATTCAATAACAAGCCTACCTTGATTTGATTGGCCCAATATTTCAAGCCTATAATATATATGAAAAAGTATGTTTAAGTGTGAACCCAACATTAGAAGCTATATATCTATCTACAGGATATGACCAGTACAACATACCTTCTGACTGGTTGTACTTCCGTCCCAGCCTTATTATGGCTGGGATATAGAATATATAAATGAAGGAAAGTCCCAGCAATATCTGTAAAGTGAAAACCGCACATTAGAACAGAAAACCGAATAGTACTTGTCGAAAAGGTATCTATCCTAAATACAAATTCATAAAGGAGAAAGACAAGTCAACTAAACTCCCCGTGTGTTCCATTTCAAGGTGAAGGCTGCGTCTATCATAAACATAATAAATCCGATTCATTGATATTATTCCTAAATAATATCTTTCATTCTAAGAGAGAATTGTATCTCCTATAGCAACAGAGGTATAGTATGCGATAGTGTAACATCCAAGAGGGGCCAAGGACCCGATAAAACCAGTGAAAGAGCGCCGTTTGAAAGCCACCATAATAATAAATCAGTGCATAAGTGCCTAATAATTAAAAGAAGACCCACATCCGATCAGAGTGTTAGTAGTATCTAACACTTACCAAAAAGAACGATTATATCAAGCTTCGTGCTTGAATCTTAGGCTGCGTATTCAACAGCCTGTGGCATGCTGCGAAATAAAGATAAAATAACCGCATTTTATGATATGAGCAATAGTAGCTTATTATTAGAAGGCGATTACGTTCCTAAATATCTATCTACCTGTAGATAGCAGCATCCACGCATGAAACAGTCCTCGGCGCTGCAGTATGGCCGTCGTAAGTAAAAACACCGGAAGTATACGGCTATAAAATAAAACACGTGGCCAGTAAGCTCAGTACGTGAGCTACGTAGCCCAAAATATCCGCCATATTAGGTGAGTGAAATTACCCGTGTCCCGGCTGTGAATTATAACATTATGTTGTATAAATAAGGGACTACACCTCTAGACGTCATATTCTAAAGATATTAAAGATACTTACCACTCATATCTTGCGAATGCATGTAACGGAATCTCCTAAATAAGTCACAACATATAAGTCATGTAAACTGAATATCAACAGGACACCTATTCCAAATCTATCTAGGGGTTATAAAAGCCTTACTCGTAATAATTATAAGCTCGTAGAAATGAATCCACGTATCCAGATTTTGCTCTAGGTCAAAAGACTTTCTAAATATTACATCAGAGAGATCCCCAAGAACGTTAAGAAGAAAAGACTCACTTGTCTGTACTCAGAGTATTAGTAACAAATATCGAAGGGAATATGTTAATTCCGTTGTAATTCGGCTGATGCGAAGGGGAATATAAGAAATATGAGAGCAAGAATATAAAAGAGAATAACCGAATCCAGAGTTATATAAGTGCGTATAATATAGTTTGGCTTCACGTCAGACCATATCATATCCCAAAACCAGACCATATGATTAGGAACATATCCTAATCAGTGTATAAATATCAAAAGTACATTTCTTTATATTTTTATTCCGATGTTAAGTTAATACGCTGCCATACATATATGCATCAACATTGTCCTTAAATCATGTGGTTCGTCAGATATATACACAATAAATCCTAGTCCATTAGAAGTTGTAGGAATTATAAACAACTTTTACCTAACATAATTCAATAAATACATCATAGATGCAGGTTACATTAGTAACTACACTATTTCCTAGGGGACTGAATTATTATGTAGAAATCTTAATACATTCATGATGATGTCACTAATGTAACCTGCATCTATGATGTATTTATTGAATTATGTTAGGTAAAAGTTGTTTATAATTCCTACAACTTCTAATGGACTAGGATTTATTGTGTATACATCTGACGAACCACATGATTTAAGGACAATGTTGATGCATATATGTATGGCAGCGTATTAATTTAACATCGGAATAAAAATATAAAGAAATGTACTTTGATATTTATACACTGATTAGGATATGTTCCTAATCATATGGTCTGGTTTTGGGATATGATATGGTCTGACGTGAAGCCAAACTATATTATACGCACTTATATAACTCTGGATTCGTTATTCTCTTTATATTCTTGCTCTCATATTTCTTATATTCCCCTTCGCATCAGCCGAATTACAACGGAATTAACATATTCCCCTTCGATATTTGTTACTAATACTCTGAGTACAGACAAGTGAGTCTTTTCTTCTTAACGTTCTTGGGATCTCTCTGATGTAATATTTAGAAAGTCTTTTGACCTAGAGCAAAATCTGGATACGTGGATTCATTTCTACGAGCTTATAATTATTACGAGTAAGGCTTTATAACCCTAGATAGATTTGGAATAGGGTGTCCTGTTGATATTCAGTTTACATGATTTA
Organism: Calotriton arnoldi; assembly: GCA_963921515.1. NCBI lineage: Eukaryota > Metazoa > Chordata > Amphibia > Caudata > Salamandridae > Calotriton > Calotriton arnoldi. Next base: position 1,324,800 of record CAWUFW010003346.1, on the reverse strand, counting down.
TATGTTGTGACTTATTTAGGAGATTCCGTTACATGCATTCGCAAGATATGAGTGGTAAGTATCTTTAATATCTTTAGAATATGACGTCTAGAGGTGTAGTCCCTTATTTATACAACATAATGTTATAATTCACAGCCGGGACACGGGTAATTTCACTCACCTAATATGGCGGATATTTTGAGCTACGTAGCTCACGTACTGAGCTTACTGGCCACGTGTTTTATTTTATAACCGTATACTTCGGGTGTTTTTACTTACGACGGCCATACTGCAGCGCCGAGGACTGTTTCATGCGTGGATGCTGCTATCTACAGGTAGATAGATATTTAGAACGTAATCGCTTCATAATAAGCTACTATTGCTCATATCATAAAATGCGGTTATTTTATCTTTATTTCGCAGCATGCCACAGGCTGTTGAATACGCAGACTAAGATTCAAGCACAAGCTTGATATAATCGTGCTTTTTGGTAAGTGTTAGATACTACTAACACTCTGATCGGTTGTGGGTCTTCTCTTTTAATTATTAGGCACTTATGCACTGATTTATTATTATGGTGGCTTTCAAACGGCGCTCTTTCACTGGTTTTATCGGGTCCTTGGCCCTCTTGGATGTTACACTATCGCATACTATACCTCTGTTGCTATAGGAGATACAATTTCTCTCTTAGAATGAAAGATATTATTTAGGAATAATATCAATGAATCAGATTTATTATGTTTATGATAGACGCAGCCTTCACCTTGAAATGGAACACACGGGAGTTTAGTTGACTTGTCTTTCTCCTTTATGAATTTGTATTTAGGATAGATACCTTTTCGACAAGTACTATTCGGTTTTCTGTTCTAATGTGCGGTTTTCACTTTACAGATATTGCTGGGACTTTCCTTCATTTATATATTCTATATCCCAGCCATAATAAGGCTGGGACGGAAGTACAACCAGTCAGAAGGTATGTTGTACTGGTCATATCCTGTAGATAGATATATAGCTTCTAATGTTGGGTTCACACTTAAACATACTTTTTCATATATATTATAGGCTTGAAATATTGGGCCAATCAAATCAAGGTAGGCTTGTTATTGAATGTAAATTGAAGAGAATCCTTTTCTTCTTTATGCACTTGTATACAGATTCGATAAGCACCCTTTCTTCTCTATTCCCACCTTTGGTTCTTTTCTTTATCACCCTCCACACATTTTGATGATAATATAGGTTGGTGAACCACGTCAAACATTATCAATTGTTTTTATTTTTTATCTGATGTGGATTGTTTTAAGGTTATGATACACGCTATAGCATTTGGGATGATTAATGTTGTGTACACTGGTATTTATGTATATACCATGCGGATTGGCTTGCGGTATATTGTTGGGATTTTATGTAAAGCACTTATTTTAAATGGAACAATTATACCCTTTAGTATGGGCTTATATTCTGTTCTATGTATGTCTTCCAGCCCTGAAGAAGTCGCGGGTGTCTTGTCCCGAGCGACTTAAACACGTGTTGGCTGGAGTTTTTACAAGGAAATAATAAACTATTTTAATGTTGATATGTTTTATTATTGATAAAAGTTGTATACTTATGATACTGTACATATGAGTGCCAGGGTTTGATTATATTAATGTTGTATAGACCTGTGTTCTGTACTGTGGGGGGTTGGATGATTACCTCCTCCCTGGGCACCTAGCCATATACGTATTTAACCAAATATATACCGTGCAAAGAGAGCGCCATTACCACCCAGGGCATAATCATCCCAACTAGTATTACTTATGAGTTCTTCCATAATTCTTCCCATCTCTTTCTTGATATTTTCTCTGTCGGACCACGAATATCTGACTAAGATCTCTAGCATTGTCCTGGAGCTGTTGGCTGAATTGGCTGCCCATTCCTCCAACATACCTGGATCCGGGAGTCGTATGAGGGCATGATGTATATCCTCAAACCCCTAGGCACCATTTTCTTGTCAATATAATCCTGGAGGGATATGGCTTCCCACCATTTCGACATCTCTCGTTTGTGGAGCTTTTCATATTTTATTAGTGTGTCCACAATGGTTGGGTCCTTACTTGTCACTACCAATTGGTTGCGGCCCACTCCTGGTGCCCTTGCAAAGGTCGAAACGCACCACGGAGGTTTATGAATTGAATAAACCCCAACTATTATTTGGATCGATGGCTTGTGCTTTTTTGACCTGAGAACGCGCTATAATTGTACCCTTTTCTGGATATTGAATGCCGGTCTACTCCGCCGGCCTGCGCGCCACCCCTCCAAGGGCAGTGATTCCCAGAAGGAGTTTGTGTTACTTGGGATATATATATATATATATATATATATATATATATATATATATATTATATATATATTCACTGAAAAAACCATAGGTTTCAGGGACGTTATAGTTAGAAATTAGCATTTAAAAACCTTAGAAATTCACTGAAAAAACCACAGGTTTCAGGGACGCTATAGTTAGTTGGACGCACCTACTAAATCATCCATCCAGACACTTATACACCCACTCATTCTTTAATACACCTTGGCATATATATAAAACAAATTTAAACTTTACAGAAACACACAGTCACTGGATGATGTCATTTGAGATGTCATCAGTGATGTCACTGACCATGTCATGAATGATGTAATATGTGACGTCATCAGCAGTGCATTGCGGGGGCGCGAGTTATAGTTAGCTGAACTAACTATAACGGCCGAATTTCTCTGGTTTTGTACGAGTGCAATGTCCAACTAACTATAACGTCCCTGAAACCTATGTTTTTTTTCAGTGAATTTCAAAGGTTTTTTAAATGCTAATTTCTCACTATAACGTCCCTGAAACCTATGGTTTTTTCAGTGAATTTCAAAGGTTTTTTAAATGCTAATTTCTAACTATGCCTACAAAGGTAGGACATGTGAAGAAAGAGGAAGAAAAGCGCAGAAAGAAGCAAGACAAATGCAGAAAGAAGCAAGACAAATGCAGAAAGAGGCAACAGAAGTCCAGAAAGACGAAGAAAAGTGCAGGAAGAAGCAAGAGATGTGCAGAAAGAACCAACAGAGGAGCAGAAAGTCCTCCTGTGCCCCCAACTTTTTGCTGACGGGTACTGGTGGTAACTGACTCTGACTAACAAGGCCTAGAGCCAGTGCTATGCTAAAAGACACTTAGAATACAGTGAAAACACCTACATACACTAGGGAACACTATGCGTTGGGGTACCCCTGTGATTAGCATGACCTCCTCTGTATTTGCCATGAGTTAGTGCCTGGGTCATTGCATGAGTACATGGGTAGTGACTTGATGATTAGAGTACTGCAAGGAGAGTGCATGGTGAATTTATAAGTGCTTGGGTTTTGGCGGAGTGATTGGATAAGTACATGGTGCTGGCTGGGTGATTGGAGGAGTGCATGGGTAGTGACAAGGAGACGGCTGGACTGCATCAGTAGTGCTCAGGGGATTGTAGCAGTGCATGTGTTAGTGCCTGGGTCATTGCATGAGTACATGGGTAGTGACTGGATGATTAGAGTACTGCAAGGAGAGTGCATGGTGAATTTATAAGTGCTTGTGTTTTGGCGCAGTGATTAGATAAGGACATGGAACTGGCTGTGTGATGGGAGGAGTGCATGGGTAGTGATACGGAGATGTCTGGACTGCATCAGAAGTGCTCAGGGGATTGTAGCAGTGCATGTGTTAGTGCCTGGGTCATTGCATAAGTACATGGGTACTGACTGGATGATTAGAGTACTGCAAGGAGAGTGCATGGTGAATTTAGAAGTGCTTGGGTTTTGGCGGAGTGATTGGATAAGTACATGGAACTGGCTGGGTGATTGGAGGAGTGCATGGGTAGTGACAAGGAGATGGCTGGACTGCATCAGTAGTGCTCAGGGATTCTAGCAGTGCATGTGTTAGTGCCTGGGCCATTGCATAAGTACATGGGTACTGACTGGATGATTAGAGTACTGCAAGGAGAGTGCATGGTAAATTTTTAAGTGCTTGGGTTTTGGCGGAGTGATTGGATAAGTACATGGTGCTGGCTGGGTGATTGGAGGAGTGCATGGGTAGTGACAAGGAGATGGCTGGACTGCATCAGTAGTGCTCAGGGGATTGTAGCAGTGCATGTGTTAGTGCCTGGGTCATTGCATGAGTACATGGGTACTGATTGGATGATTAGAGTACTGCAAGGAGAGTGCATGGTGAATTTATAAGTGCTTGTGTTTTGGTGCAGTGATTAGATAAGGACATGGAACTGGCTGGGTGATTGGAGGAGTGCATGGGTAGTGACAAGGAGATGGCGGGACTGCATCAGTAGTGCTCAGGGGATTGTAGCAATGCATGTGTTAGTGCCTGGGTCATTGCATGAGTACATGGGTACTGACTGGATGATTAGAGTACTGCAAGGAGAGTGCATGGTGAATTTATAAGTGCTTGTGTTTTGGCGCAGTGATTAGATAAGGACATGGAACTGGCTGGGTGATTGGAGTGCATGGGTAGTGACAAGGAGATGGCTGGACTGCATCAGTAGTGCTCAGGTGATTGTAGCAGTGCATGTGTTAGTGCCTGGGTCATTGCATGAGTACATGGGTAGTGACTGGATGATTAGAGTACTGCAAGGAGAGTGCATGGTGAATTTATAAGTGCTTGTGTTTTGGCGCAGTGATTAGATAAGGACATGGAACTGGCTGGGTGATTGGAGGAGTGCATGGGTAGTGACAAGGAGATGGCTGACTGCATCAGTAGTGCTCAGGGGATTGTAGCAGTGCATGTGTTAGTGCCTGGGTCATTGCATGAGTACATGGGTAGTGACTGAATGATTAGAGTACTGCAAGGAGAGTGCATGGTGAATTTATAAGTGCTTGTGTTTTGGCGTAGTGATTAGATAAGGACATGGAACTGGCTGGGTGTTTGGAGGAGTGCATGGGTAGTGACAAGGAGATGGCTGAACTGCATCAGTAGTGCTCAGGGGATTGTAGCAGTGCCTGGGTCATTGCATGAGTACATGGGTAGTGACTGGATGATTACAGTACTGCAAGGAGAGTGAATGGTGAATTTATAAGTGCTTGTGTTTTGGCGCAGTGATTAGATAAGGACATGGAACTGGCTGGGTGATTGGAGGAGTGCATGGGTAGTGACAAGGAGATGGCTGGACTGCATGGGTAGTGCTCAGGGGATTGTAGCAGTGCATGTGTTAGTGCCTGGGTCATTGCATAAGTACATGGGTAGTGACTGGATGATTAGAGTACTGCAAGGAGAGTGCATGGTGAATTTATAAGTGCTGGGGTTTTGGCGCAGTGATTAGATAAGGACATGGAACTTGCTGGGTGATTGGAGGAGTGCATGGGTAGTGACAAGGAGATGGCTGGACTGCTTGGGTAGTGCTCAGGGTATTGTAGCAGTGCATGAGTTAGTACATGGGTCATTGCATGAGTGCATGGGTAGTGACTGGATGATTAGAGTGCTGCAAGGAGAGTGCATGGTGAATTTATAAGTGCTTGGGTTTTGGCGGAGTGATTGGATAAGTACACACATGTCACATCAGGCCCCGCCCCCTCCCTTCACCACTGTGCAAACGCGCCCCCCGGTGGGTTTTAAGTTAGGAGATTAATTCCCCTTGAATCCTGAGGGTCCCTGGGGGCAACTAGCCCACCAGGTACCTCCAGTAAGCACCACAGAGCTACGTTGCAGAGAGGTGCTCCGAGGCCACGCCCCTTTTTACACCTCTCTACAACGCAACTCTGTGGCGCTTACTGGACGTACCTGGTGGGCTAGTTGGCCCCCAGGGACCCTCAGGATTCAAGGGGACTTAATCCCCCAACTTAAAACACGCCACAGGGCGCGTTTGCACACTTGTCACATCAGGGCACGCCCCCTCCCTCCACCACTGTGCAAACGCACCCCCTGGTGCGTTGTAAATTGGGGGATTAAGTCCCCTTGAGTCCTGAGGGTCCCTGGGGGCCAACTAGCCCACCAGCTACCTCCAGTACGCACCACAGAGCTGCAATGCAGAGTGGTGTAAAAAGGGGGCGTGGCCTTGGACCACCTCTTTGCAACACAGCTCCCTGTTGCTTACTGGAGGTACCTGGTGGCCTAGTAGGCCCCCAGGGACCCTAAGGATTCAAGGGGACTTAATCCCCCAACTTAAAACGCGCCACAGGGCACGTTTGCACACTTGTCACATCAGGCCCCGCCCCCTCCCTGCATCACTGTGCAAACACGCCCCCTGGTGCATTGTAAAGGGATTAAATCCCCTTGAGTCCTGAGGGTCCCTGGGGGCCAACTAGCCCACCAGCTACCTCCAGTAAGTGCCACAGAGCTGTGTTGCAGAGTGGTGTAAAAGGGGGCGTGGCCTTGGACCACCTCTCTGCAACGCAGCTCCCTGGCGCTTACTGGAGGTACCAAGTCCCGCGGGCCCCCATTACATAAATAAATTGCCCCCGGGACTTGGCCCACACGGGGGCTTTAAAAACGAAGCGCAGGAGACCGCGCTTCGTTTTTTAAAAATTTTCAGACGGATTCGCGCACCGGTGCGACCCCGCCCGAATTTTTTTTTTAAAAAAATGCTTTTTTGGGGCCTGGGGGTCCCTATTGGACCCTCTGAGCAGGCCTGGGGGGTCAGGGTGTTTCTACCCTGCCCCCTTTTCTTGTTTTTTTTTATCTTTTCTCTCACCTTTTTCTTTCTCCCTCCTCGAAGCACAAGATGACTGCCAACACTTCCTGGTTTGAAGTGTTGGCAGCCAATTAGAGCCAAGCTCGTGCTCGGGGGGGTTAGGCTCCACCCAGATATCGAAACTTTTTATTTTTTGAATTTCTCAGGAACTACTGAACGGATTTATACCATTTAACAAGAAGGGCTCTTTCTGAACCAAGGGCTACCTTTTTGCCAAATTTGGTGTAATTCCGTTCAGCAGTTCGTGCTGTAGCTTTGTCTAAAGTTTCCTATGGAAAATAACATGGGGAAAACGCGTTTTGGGACCCCTCTTTTTTCTCTGCCCCCGTTTGACGAATCACCCCGAAACTTTCAAGATAGGCGCTGACTGGAGTGCCCCACTAGTTTTGAAAATTTCGCGAAGATTCGTCAAACGACGCCAAAGTTATTGGGAAAAGAAAAAACGCTTTTCCTATGGAAACTAGGTCCTAACTATAACTACCTACTGGCTGAAACGAGTCATGGCTGTAGAGGTGTTTGGGGAAAAATAAAAAGACACCGCAAAGACAATGTGGTCCGTGCTCCGTTTTTGAAAAAGAATCAAGTTGCAGCGGAGTTTTCTGGATATATATATATATATATATATCTCACGCTCACTTTACACCTCCATGGGAAGCACTCTCGGACGGGTGCTTGTATGCGGCCGTGTACTCCGCAAATTATTATTGCTCCTTTTCCTTTTGTGAAAGAAATTCAGCACTCGCGGGGGCGTTTTGAAGATATTTATTCTTCCAGTATTAACAACAAACGCGTTTCGGCGGTCAGCCTTCTTCGGTGTTACTGGCACACCGGAAGCGACTCTATTTTACATCCTGGTCACTTGTGTATCACAATGGAAAGGGGACTAACGCAATACGCAAAATATAGCGCCATTTTGAAATGTTACACATACATATAAATTTAAATTGGTTACACATAATTTATATACAATAAATATTGAATCACACTGTGACAAATTATAATTTCATCAATTAATTGATTAGTTGCGGCTGCTGTCGGATAAAACAGTCATATGTTTGGCTATCTTGCCGTGGATCGGCTATTATCCCCTCTTGCTGCGTCACGTAAATGTGACCAAAAGGAGGGAACTACATAATTACATTGATTTAACTATATACTCAATAAATATTGAACCACTATATGACATAATGTATCCTATTAATTAAAATACATGCCTTAATTACCATTCAAGGTTTTATAAAATTCATCAATCATTCAACATATATTAGCCAATTAGTGCCTTAGTGTACTGTTCTCTTGCCGTGGATCGGCTTAAGTCCCTTATTATTGACCATTGTTATTTACACATATCCTGTGACATAGATAATATGTAAGAGACATATTATAACTGCAACTAATGCCGCTGTGTAACAGCCTAACGATTTTAATTTTTAATTTTTCAATTTAGGAGCCCAAGTGTGACGCCAACTCCTCCCCACTGTTTAATCCTTTTGGGAATTTAGTTCGCAGGTCTACAATATAACGTGACTCTAACCTACGTAGTCTCAGGGTTCTATCGCCCCCTCTGATATTGTCCGGGACATGGTCCAGACCATAGTACTGTACCAGATTTCCATTACTGGAATGTTTATCTGCAAAGTGTCTTGCTACTGGATATGTTACATCTTTTTTAGAGATTGCCCGTAAATGTTCTAATATCCTTATTTTGAGTGGGTGAATGGTACTACCAATGTATCGTAGCCCACAAGGACATGTTAAACAGTATACCGAATACGTGGTATTACATGTCATAAATCTTTTTATGAGTCTGTTTTTATTTATGTCTGGTATAGTATAAGACAAAACTCTTTTGCTATTCGCACAGGCTTTACATTTCCCACACGGGTAAAACCCTCGCATTTCTTTCAAGGTACCCCTTTTCTGTTTTACCTTGTCAAGATGACTTTGAACCAACATGTCCTTAAATGATTGGGCCTTTCTAAAAGTGACCATTGGGTAGACTGGAATGTCATTACAGATAATACCCAATCAGTAAATTAAATACGGGGATCTGTAGTGGCGCCCTGGCCCCGGGGACCACCACTTCCCCGGGGCTATGTTTACATTAGGAGGGGGCCGCACAGCCCCCCTCCTGGAGCCCTTCATGGCCTTGGGGACCGCCACTCCCAGGGCCGGCTCCTGCAATGTCCTGGGGTGCCCACCCCCGGGACATTGCAGTTTGCTATGGCAGGACGGCAGCACGGCTCCCGCCCTGCCATATCAAACACTGCTTTGCTTCATGGAAGTGAGAGCAGGAAACCTGCTCTTGCTTCCAAGAAGCAAAGCAGATTGCTTTTGGACAACGGGAGCTGCATGTTAGCAGCTCCCCTTGCCCAAAAGCAATGCCGGCTCCCGCAGGAGGCGGGGAGCCGGCAGGGACCGTAGGGGCATTGGGGCTCCCCCTACGGTCCCCAGGGCCATAATTGGCCTCAGGAGAGGGTCCACGCGGCCCCCTTCCCGGGAAAATAAAAAAAGTAAAAAGGATTGGCCAAGCCGTGGGGTCCCCGAGCCCAAAAGTGTCCCGGCAGGGGTGCCCCCGCCCATAAAAAAAAATGGGAAAAGGAGGCAAAGCCCCGGGGGATGGGGTACCCAGGCCTCGGGAGGAGGGCCGCGCGGCCCACTTCCTGTTTTTTTATTTTTAAAAAAAATATATAGGGTCAAGCCCTGGGGGATGGGGTCCACAGGGCCCAAAAAATATTAAGAGAAGGGGGGGCCACACAGCCCCCCTTCTAAAAAAAGAAAACAGAAGCCGGCATCTTGCGGGAGGCCCCGCCCCCTCCCTGCACCACTCTGCAAACGCGCCTCCTGGCGTGTTTTGGGTTGCGGATGAAGTCCCCTAGAATCTTATGGGTCCTTAGGGGCCAACTAGCCCACCAGGTACCTCCAGTAAGCCCCACACAGTGGGATTGCTGAGAGGTGGTCCGAGGCCACGGCCCTTTTTACACCACTCTGCAAACGCGCCTCTTGGCGCATTGCTGGTGGGGGGATGAGGTCCTCTTGTGTCCTGAGGACCTCAGGATTAAAGTGGACTTCATCCCCGAGCAGCAGTGCACCAGGAGCTGCGTTTGCAGAGTGGTGTAAAAAGGGGGCATGGCCTTTGAGCACTCTCAGCAAACCAGCTGTATGGGGCTTACTGGAGGTAACAGGAGGGCTAGGTGGCCCTCAGGGACCCTCAGGAGGAAAGGGGACTTCATCCCCCAACCAAAAGCACGCCAGGAGGCGCGTTTGCAAAGTGGTGGAGAAAGGAGGCATGGCCTGTGTCCACCTCTCAGCAATCCCACTGTATGGGGCTTACTGGAGGTAAGAGGTAGGCTAGTTGGCCCCTAAGGACCAACAGCAGCAAAGGGGACTTCAATCCCCATCCAAGAGCGCGCCAGGGAGCGCGTTTGCAGAGTGGTGGGCAAAGGGGGCGTGGCCTGCTATGAGAACTTAGCAATCCTGCAGTGTGGGACTTACTGGAAGTAAGAGGCGGGGTAGTTGGCCCTCAAGGATGTCCTTGCGGGCCAACTACTCTCCTGTTACCTCCAGGAGGTCCCACACAGTGGGATTGCTAATAGGTCTTCGGAGGCCATGCCCCCTTTCTCCACCACTCTACAAACGCACCTTCTGGCACACTACTGGTTGGGGGATGAAGTTCACTTTACTCCTGAGGGACTTTGGGGGCTTAGAAGCCCTCCTGTAAGTCCTACGCAGGGGAATTCCTGAGCGCTGGTCGGAGGCCCAGCACCCTTTCTCCACCACTCTGCAAACGTGACTATTAGTTAAAGTAGCATTTGCAATGTAATAGGTTTCGCATTTGCGAGAGTTAGAGCTATTGGAGTTGTAAATGTAAACGTTTTTTACTAATGTTTTTTTGGAGTGGAGTGGATGTACGTTGTGTGTAGTGGAATTATGTGGTATGTTGTGCAGTGAAATTATGTGGATAGAAAGTATCTGGTATTTAGTGTATAGGAATTATGTAGAGTGGGATTATGTGTTATGGAGAGTAATTATGTGGTATGGTAGTCTGTGTTGTGGAGTGGTAACCTCAGGTTTAGTCTTCCTCCTTTCCATAGAAGCTCAACTATGAACTCAGTGAGGCAAAAAAAAGGAATCACTGAGGAGCACTTGTGGACCTAGTCAGAGGTATGAGCAGGGCCACTGGAATTATGCAACTGTTTGGCTGCACCGACTTTCGCACAATTATACATTTTCTGCATTATCCACATAATCCATCATCTGCTCCCTAATCTGCAGATTTGAACAAAGAAATCCTTGTTTCTAGCTCAAACGGCTCAAACGTTACCAAAAATGCAGCGACAAGTGTTACAGCGTGGTGGAAGGCCCTTTGCAAACCTAGCATGGTCACCTGTTACTTATTGCTAAATGTGGGTGTTAAATTGGTACTAATGGTGTGCAAGCCACTCTTGCTTCTTTCTGCGCCTCTCTTGCCTCAATCTGCATTTCTGTTGCTTCTTTCTGCACATCTTTCTTTTTTTGCACTTCTCCTGCCTCTTTCTGCACATCTCTTCTACTTTCTGCACCTCTCTTGCCTCTTTCTGCACCTCTGTTGCCTCTTTCTGCACCACACTTGCTTCTTTCTGCACCCCTCTTGCCTCATTCTGCACCCTTCTTCCCTCTTTCTGCACCTCTCTTGCCTCTTTCTGCACCCCTTTTGCCTCTTTCTGCACCCCTTTTGCCTCTTTCTGCATCTCTGTTCCTTCTTTCTGCACTTCTTTTGTTTCTTTCTGCACCTCTCTTGCTTCTTTCTGCACCCCTCTTGCCTCTTTCTCCACCCCTCTTCCCCCTTTCTGCACTTCTGTTGCTTCTTTCTGCACTTCTCTTGCCTCTTTCTCTACCCCTCTTCCCTCTTTCTGCACTTCTGTTGCTTCTTTCTGCACGTATCTTGCTTCTTTCTGCACCTCTTGCTTCTTTCTGCACCCCTCCTCTCTTTCTGCATTCCTCTTGCCTATCTCTGCACCTCTGTTCCTTCTTTCTGTACTTCTTTTGTTTCTTTCTGCACCTCTCTTGCTTCTTTCTGCTTCCCTCATGCCTCTTTCTCTACCCCTCTTCCCCCTTTCTGCATCTGTTGCTTCTTTCTGCGCGTCTCTTGCTTCTTTCTGCACCCCTCGTGCCTCTTCCTGAACCCGTTGTGCCTCTTTACTGCACCCCTCTTCTCTTTCTACACTCCTCTTGCCTCTTTCTGCACCTCTGTTTCTTGTTTCTGCACTTCTTTTGTTTCTTTCTGTACCTCTCTTGCTTCATTCTGCTTCCCTCATGGTCTCTTTCTCCACCCCTCTTCCCCCTCTCTGCACCTCTGTTGCTTCTTTCTGCACTTCTCTTGATTCTTTCTGCACCCCTCGTGCCTTTCTGCACCCCTTTTTCCTCTTTCTGTACCCATCTTGCCTCTTTGTGCATCTGTTCCTTCTTTCTGCACTTCTCTTGCCTCTTTCTGCACCCCTCTTGCCTCTTTCTGCACCTCTGTTGGTTCTTTTGCACTGCTCTTGCTTCTTTCTGCACCTCTCTTGCAAATTTCTGCACCCCTCGTGCCTCTTTCACACCCCTCTTCCCTCTTTCTGCATCTCTCTTGCCTCTTTCTGCACCTCCGTTTGTTCTTTCTGTACCTCTCTTGCATCTGTGTGCACCCCCCGTTTCCCCTTTGTGTACCTCTTTTGCCTGTTTCTGCAACTCTTGCCTCTTTCTGCACTTTTCTTGCCTTTTTCTGCATCTGTTGCTTCCTTCTGCACTTCTCTTGCCTTTTCTGCACCCCTCTTGCCTCTTTCTGCACCTCTGTTGCTTCTTTCTGCACTTCTCTTGCTTCTTTCTGCACCTCTCTTGCTTCTTTGTCATTTGAGATGTCATCAGTGATGTCACTGACCATGTCATGAGTGATGTAATATGTGACATCATCAGCAGTGCATTGCGGGGGTGCGAGTTATAGTTAGCTCAACTAACTATAACGGCTGAATTTCTCTGGTTTTGTACGAGTGAAATGTCCAACTAACTGTAATGTCCCTGTGGTTTTTTAGTGAATTTCTAAGGTTTTTTAAATGCTAATCCCTAACTATAACGTCCCTGAAACCTATGGTTTTTTCAGTGAATTTCAAAGGTTTTTAAATGATAATCCCTAACTATAATGTCCCTGAAACCTATGTTTTTTTCAGTGAATATATACGTACTTTTTTAGAAGACATGCGTCTGGTGTTGCAACAAAGACAATGGGAACAGAATCGGATGTCCCAACAGCACCAAAGAGGAAGAGGCAGAGGGCGTCAATGGACCCCAAGAAGCCAACAAGAAGAGGTAAAAGGTGCAAGTGGGACCTCTGAGAAAATAGGCACTACAACGAGGAGCATGCAGCAAAAGAAAAACCACTAGAAACTACAAGTGGTAAATCGTTCAAAAAGAATTATGTCGGATGCGGAAATATCTTTACTCAAAAGAGGCATTAATTTCTGTCCCACTCAATCAATGGATCTAGCTCAGACAAGAATTGACCTTTACAAGTACATTAGAAAAATCAAACTTGCAAAGGTTTTTGCTGAAAATCAAAAAATGAGGACACATACTAAAACCATCTCACAACCAGAGTCAACATTGTCAGCTAAAGATTCGGAAACTTTTTAATGTTACTAAACCTCAATGTGGAAAATGATCAAGAAAACATTTCTTTACAATTGGCATGCTCACAAATGGGTGGTGGTTTAAGTGGTAAAAGATCGAACTCAAACTTTTACCCCCAATTGATACTGGGAAATAAAGTAGATTTGTTTCAGGAGGCGGTAATCCAAGATATATACAAAATGAAAAAAATCAAATATATGGATAACCTAACAAAACCAGAGAGAGAAGCGCTGGAAAATCTGACTCAGGATAATGAAATTGAAATTAAAATCGCGGATAAAGGCGGGAATGTGGAAATTTGGGACCGCTCCGCCTATGTCACAGAGGCACACCGCCAACTAAGAGATATGGAATATTATGAAAGATTAAAAACAAATCCAACAATGGATATAAAAAGAGCTTTGGATAAAAAAACTCCAGGATTGGTTATCACTTAATCTCATTGATGAAGAAGAAAGAAAATATCTAACTGTGGACTTCCCAAAAACAGCTACTATTTATTTTCTGCCTAAACTACATAAAGACTCCAAAAAACCTCCAGGCCGCCCTATTTTGTCGGCCAAGGATTCATTGTTGGAACCAATGGCCAACTACATTGATCACTTCTTAATGCCCTTTGTTGCCAGGTTAAACTCTTATATAAAGGACACCACCGATGTACTAAGGAAACTACAAAATACACCATGGCAAGAGACTTATAAATTCATCACAATGGACGTTATATCTCTGTATACGAACATAGAAAATGAGATAGGAATCAGAGCCTGTAACTTTTTTCTTCAAGAAAGAAACATTCATTATAGCAATCACAACAAAATGCTATTGGAAATGATTTCAATGTGCCTTACGCAAAATATCTTTGTATTTGGCGAAGAAATATACCGCCAAAACAAAGGGACCGCGATGGGGTTTTCCTTTAGCCCCAGCTATGCCTGCCTAGTGATGGGGTGGTGGGAAAAAGAGGTAGCATGGCATACACAGAATGATAAATTCGTGGACAAAACAATAATGTGGGTTCGGTTTATTGATGACCTTTTAATCATCTGGGATGGCACAGAGTCTGATTTCCAGGAATACTTTGAAATCCTAAACACCAGCATAGGAAATTTGAAATTCACCTATAACATCAGCAAGGAGAGGGTGACTTTCCTGGACACTTAAATTTATATCAAAAATAATCAAATTCAAACGACTCTCCACCGAAAAATGACAGCTACCAATGCCACATTGCAAGCTACAAGTTTCCACCATCAGTAATTTCCAGCATACCGTACGGCGAATTCTTAAGGATTCAAAGAATCTGCACAGAGAATGAAGAATGGCAAAGACACAGCGCAGCAACCGCGAAAAGATTTGAAGAAAGGCAGTATAACAAAAGCATAATAAAAAGATGCCTAAAGAAATCAAATGAAAAATCAAGCGAAGAATGTCTAATTCCGAAACAAAATGTGACATAAGGGTCTGAACCAATAAGGTTAATAATAGATTTCTCTAAAGAATCAAAGGAGATAACGTCAATTCTTCGAAAAAATTTGAAGATCTTGCAAATGGACAATACTGTTGGAAAACTGGTAGGAAAACATCCGAACGTTACCTATCGCAGAGCAAGAAACCTGAAAGATCGACTCATTCACAGCCACTACAAAGGAAAAAATCAAAAAAATAATCAGTGGCTTAAAACTCAGGGTTTCGTCAAGTGCCATAATTGTAAAGCCTGCCAGATTGCCAAACCAACTACAGAAATCAGATTAGCTAACAACAAAACATGGAAAATCAAAAATCTGATCACCTGCAAAAGCCAATTCACAGTTTATGTGATTGAATGTCCATGCCTCCTCAAATATGTAGGCAGTACAATATGTGAACTCAAAAGAGAATACTGGAACATGTTCGGGCCACAATTAACAAGGATGAAACCAATGCAGTGGCTAAACATATGGAGCAGCATCAAGGAAGTGATTGGAAAGTACTTAAATTCTATGGAATAGAAACTGTGCCACAGAATGTTCGTGGCGGACACAGGGAAAAAAACATTGCGGCAAAAGGAATCACGCCACATTCTGAATTTAAGAACATTAACACCCAATGAGTTGAATCAGAGCGAGGAGCTTTATATCCATCTATAAAACATCCATTACTCACCCAAAAAACAAAAAATCAACACCAAAAACTGAATAGCTTCCCGGAAAGAGAAACCTTAAAGTAAAGGAAAAGAGCACTATCACTATCAATATGAAATAAAAAATACCTAAAGGGTCCGGATGACTTAATGAAAGAGAAATTACTAAAAACTAGACCCACTGGAGGGACTTATTGAGATCAAGAAAATAAAACAGAAACAAATTGAGAAAAAAACTTTGTAAAATATTTTTAACATTATCCAGATTGATGGCCCCATTAGAGAAAATATTTGTTTAGTGTTAATATTTCACTGTCACTGTTTTTATAATTTAGTTTGTACACGTGTACAGAATAATTGTAATTAAGTAATGGCTCATGGGGACTACATCTCCCACAATGCTTAGGAGCGTGAACAAAAAATAGACAGGAAATGACATCAGTAATTTCAAAGTACTTGTACTGGTTTGTGTCAAACGCTATCTAGGATCATGATCAAGGTCTTATGCTAAGACCGAAACGCGTTGGTCAGCTGCCTTTACCCTAAGTATGAGCTAAGAAAAATCAAAAAAAATACCTACGAGTGCGCGACCCGTTTGTCCTCCCCTGGAGGGAAGGATTTGTGATTGATATATACATATATATATATATACATACATAGACACATATATATATATATATACATACATAGACACATATATATATACATACATAGACACATATATATATATATATACATACATAGACACATATATATATATATATATATATATATACATACATAGACACATATATATATATATATACATACATAGACACATATATATATATATATACATACATAGACACATATATATATATATATACATACATAGACACATATATATATATATATATATATATATACATACATAGACACATATATATATATATATACATACATAGACACATATATATATATATATATATATATACATACATAGACACATATATATATATATATACATACATAGACACATATATATACACATACATAGACACATATATATATACACATACATAGACATATATATATATATACACATACATAGACACATATATATACACATACATAGACATATATTATCTACTGGCGGTCGCCAGTAGATAGTTATAGTTAGGACCTATTTTCCATAGGAAATCCGCAACATTCTATTTGAAATAACGTTGGCGCCGGTTGACGAATCTTCGCGAAAGTTTCCAACTTGTTGGGGCGCTCCGGTCCGCTCCTATCCTGAAAGTCTCGGGGTGATTCGTCAAGCGGGCGCCGAGAAAAAAGGGGGTTCCCAAAACGCGTTTTCCCCATTCATTTTTCCATAGGAACCTTTAGTCGCAGCTACAGCCCGAACTGCTGAACGGAATTACACCAAATTTGGCAAAGAGGTAGCCCTTGGTTCAGTGTCGTGCCTTTTGCTTAAATGGTGTAAATCCGTTCAGTAGTTCCTGAGAAAATCAAAAGTAAAGTCACATATATATCTATGGCCGACTAGCCGATCACGAGCTGCATGCTAATTGGCTGTGAAGTGGCTGTCAACACTCCAAATCAGGAAGTGTTGGCAGCCATTTTGTCCCTTGGTAGAACCGAGGGACAGAAACAAGTGCGCAAAGCGCAAAAGGGGCAGGGTAGAAACACCCTGACCCCTAGGTCTGCTCAGGGGTCCCACAAGGACCCCTGGGCAGAAAGCTTTTTTTTTTTTTAAACGGCGTGATGCGCTTAGGGTGCGCGGATCCCGCCGATTAAAAAAAAAAACACACAAGAAACAAGTGCGCAAAACGCACAAAGGGGGCAGGGTAGAAACACCCTGACCCCTAGGTCTGCTCAGGTGGTCCCACAAGGACCCCCTGGGCAGAAAAAAGCATTTTTTTTTAAATTTGGGGGTGGGTTTAGCTTTTATGGGGGGGCCTCTAAGGCCCCCCAAGCCCTGGGGACTGCCACCCCCGGGGCTTTAAATAAAAAATGGTGCAGGAGGGCTCTCAGCCCTCCCGCAGCCCCGGGGACCGCCACCCCCTGGGGCTTCTTTTTTTAATTTTTATGACCTGTGTGGGGGGCTCCAGTCCCCCACACACCCCGAGACCGCCACCTCCCGGGGCACTAACAAATTTAAAATGGGGGTCCGTTTTGGACCTCCGAAGCCCCGAGGACCACCACCTCCCCGGGCTGTGCAATTCAAGGAGGGGGCCGCGCGGCCCCCTCCTGGAGCCTGTGATGGCCCTGGGGACCGCCACCCCCCAGGGCCGGCTCCTGCAGTGTCCCGGGGTGCCTACCCCCGGGACACTGTAGTTTGCTATGGCAGGATGGGAGCCTCGCGGCTCCCGTCCTGCCATAGCAAACTGCTTTGGTTTTTGGAAGAGAGCAGGAAACCTGCTCTCTCTTCCAAAAACCAAAGATGATTGCTTTTCCACACGGGAGCTGCATCTTAGCAGCTCCCCATGTGGAAAAGCAATGCCGGCTCCCAGGGACGCGGGGAGCCGGCGGGACCGTGGGGGGATTGGGGACCCCCCCACAGTCCCCAACAGAGAGGGCCAGCCCCGGGGGATGGGGTCCCCGGGGCAAAAGGAGGCTTGAGGAGGGGGGCCACGCAGCCCCCCTCCATGAAAATAAAAAAAAAAATAAGGTGGCAATGACCCGGGGGATGGGGTCCCCGGATCGAAATTGGCCACGGGAGGGGGGCCCACGCGGTCCCCTTCCCGTACCTTTTTAAAAAAAATAAAATAAAAGGGGGTCAGGCCCTGGGGGATGGGGTCCCCAGGGCCCAAAATAATTACAAAGAAGGGGGGTCACACAGCCCTCTTTTTAAAAAAATCCCCCCAAAAAATCCGGCATCGCGCCGGAGGCCACGCCCCTCCTTCTCAGCACTCTGCAAACGCGCCCCTGGCGCGTTTGCAGAGGGGGAACGAATTCCCCTTGAATACTGGGGTCCCTGGGGCCAACTAGCCCACCAGGAACCTCCAGTATGCGCCAGGGGCTGCGTTGCAGAGAGGTGTTCTGAGGCCACGCCCCTTTTACACCTCTCTGCAACGCAGCTCTGTGGCGCTTAATGGAGGTAGCTGGTGGGCTAGTTGCGCCCCAGGGACCCTCAGGATTCAAGGGAGTTAATCCCCCGACTTAAAACGCGCCACGGGCGCGTTTGCACAGTGGTGAAGGGAGGGCGGGGCCTGAGGTGACATGTGTGCAAACAGGCCCCGTGGCACGTTTTAAGATGGGGAATTAAATCCCCTTCAATCCTGGGGTCCCTGGGGGCCAACTAGCCCACCAGGTACCTCCAGTAAGCGCCACGGAGCTGCGTTGCAGAGTGTTGTAAAAGGGGCATGGCCTCTGAACACCTCTCTGCAATGCAGCTCTCTGGCGCATACTGGAGGTATCTGGTGGGCTAGTTGGCCCCTAGGGACCCTCGGGATTGAGGAGGAATTAATTCTCCAACTTAAAACGCGCCACAGGGCGTGTTTGCAGACATGTCACCTCAGGCCCCACCCCCTTCCTTCACCATGGTGCAAATATTCCTCTAAAATCAGCCGAACTACGAATTGCGATTTACTCACCTGTTATCAGGAGAGACCTCAGTGCTGCATCTTTGAGACCAGTATTGATCCTGAAAAGTAATTTTAACCATACTTACCAGTAACTTGAATTTCCTTCCATAGGATATCATTGCCTGCTTTTTGCTGAAAAAGTTTCTGTCAATTTTTGTAACATACAAATATTCCTCTAAAATCAGCCGAACTACGAATTCCGATTTACTCACCTGTTATCAGGAGAGACCTCAGTGCTGCATCTTTGAGCCCAGTACTGATCCTGAAAAGTAATTTTAACCGTACTTACCAGTAACTTGAATTTCCTTCCATAGGCTAACATTGACTGGTTTCACTTGGAAATTCTTCTAAGTGTGGAGTTTTGGAACTTTATAATATTCCTCTAAAATCAGCCGAACTACGAATTCCGATTTACTCACCTGTTATCAGGAGAGAACCCAGTGCTAAATCTTTTAGCCCAGCACTGACCCTGAAAAGTAATTCTAACCGTATTTACCAGTAACTTGTATTTCCTTCCATAGGAATCCATTGTCTGGTTTTCAGCAGAAAAGTTTCAAAGTGTCGATTTTCACAAACTACAAATATGCCTTAAAAATCGCCTGTATGACTTAAAAGCATTCTTTCAACTGTTTACAGGAGATGCACCAGTGCTGGATCCAGGATCCACCACTGAGTAAGAAAAAGTAACGATAACACTACTTACCTGCTAAGTGAATTTCCTCCCATAGGATAACATTGGTCATTCTATGTGAAAAAGTTTCTAAGTGTCAACTTTTAAAATACAATAATATTCCTTAAAAATCACTACTGTAACCAAAACGCTTTTACTCAACTGTTTACAGGAGATGTCCCAGGACTGAATCTAGGATCCAGTCCTGTGGTTAGAAAAGTAATCCATAAAGTAACTAATTGCATTTAACTTGAAATTCACATTGAGCTCAATGTTGCATTGTGTTTGAAATTGTGTTGCCCATTGCAACAACTGTAACTACTGTACTTAAAAGTCTATTGCCTATTTGCAAAGTATTTAAACTAAAGTAATTCATTCTGAGAAAGTATATTTTGTAATGTAATGTATAATGTAATTACAATGTAATTTAAAAAATAAAATATCTAAAAAATAGTTTAAAAAATGTAGTAAATCAGTATCAAAAAAATAAATATAACAATTAATACATTTAAAAATTGTCATTTACAAAACCTTTGAAATTCACTGAAAAAACCATAGGTTTCAGACATGTTATAGTTAGGAATTAGCATTTAAAAAACCTTTGAAATTCACTGAAAAAACCATAGGTTTCAGGCACGTTATAGTTAGAAATTAGCATTTAAAAAACCTTACAAATTCACTGAAAAAACCATAGGTTTTAGGGACAGTTATAGTTAGTTGGACATTGCACTCGTACAAAACCCGTGAAATTCCCCTGTTATAGTTAGTTCAGGTAACTATAACTCGCGCCCCGCAATGCACTTCTGATGACGTCACATATTACATCACTCATGACATGGTCAGTGACATCACTGATGACATCACTGATGACATCATCCATGTGATAATTTGATGCATCTTCTCACACCCTAATATAACTTTTGATACACCCACTGTAAATTACAGACTGCCATTGTCAAAACCATAGACACTCCAACACCAATTACTATATACACACTCACTGATTCTTAGGTCTACACACACACACATCTACTCACTCACCCGTACAGTCACTCATACTTATAGTCACTCAGTGCAGGACTATTATATGCACTCATACACCTATATAAACACTCACACACCGCCACTCATCCATAGAGGTACTCACACACCTAGTCAGACATGCAAAAAATTAAGCACACACCCATTTACTCATCTATACAGTTATACACACAGCAGCTCACTTACTCATACAAATACTAGCACATTCTTACGCTCTTATACAATCACTGATACAAGCACACACTCATCCATACAGTCACTCTCACAATCACACACTCTCGCTTATAGCTATTTATATACTCCAACACACATATATACTGCCTTTCACATATGTAGTTACTCACACATGTACCACTGGGACATACATTCACTCACTAACACACTCTTACACACACTTTCCCACCCATACAGTCTATCACAGATGCACTCTTGAAACCATCCACCCAGTGAATCACCCACTCACACATCTATGCACAGTCGCACACACCCCACCCACACAAACACTCAGGCACCCATACAGATACTCAGACAACCAATCAATAACTCATAGACACTCATGTAGCTAGTCACAAACCCATGCAGCCACTTACACAGCAACAGACAGACGGATACAGACATTCACCCAGTTTAGTCACTAACCCATGCATTCAGTAAGATACGTTTAATCACTCACTTATAGAGTTAGTCACGCACCTACTAAATCATCCATTCAGACACTTATACACCCACTCATTCTTCAATACGCCTTTCCCTATATATATTAAACATATTTAAACTTTACAGAAACACACAGTCACTGGATGATGTCATCAGTGATGTCATTTGAGATGTCATCAGTGATGTCATCAGTGATGTCACTGACCATGTCATGAGTGATGTAATATGTGACGTCATCAGAAGTGCATTGCGGGGCGCGAGTTATAGTTACCTGAACTAACTATAACGGGGGAATTTCACGGGTTTTGTACGAGTGCAATGTCCAACTAACTATAACTGTCCCTAAAACCTATGGTTTTTTCAGTGAATTTGTAAGGTTTTTTAAATGCTAATTTCTAACTATAACGTGCCTGAAACCTATGGTTTTTTCAGTGAATATATATATATATATATATATATATATATATAAACATACATATACACATATATATATATATATACACATATATATACACATTTTGTCACGTAACAGTCCGGAAGTGTAGGGCTTATCCTCGCGGCGGTCCTGGGTGGATTCCGGCAATCCACTAAATTCCAAACCCACTTTTCTCTCCTCAAGAAAACACCAGGACACTCCAGAGTGCTTTGCTTAGTTTATTTGCAGAAAATGCTCTCTGCCAACGCGTTTCGCCTTTCGGCTTGATCACAGTATGGTTCAAGTTCCCATACTTCTGCTTACATACACAAAACAATTGACAGTGAGATGGGACAAACGCACTTTACAGGTTTGTTACGAAACAAAATCAATGAGCGCCATTTTGTAATGTCTCATAAAACAAATACATTAGTTTGTTAACCGGCATACATACAAATGTTTTTTCCTTTTTACATTTATACATTGGTCTGTTTGGAGACAATATAAAATATATTCAACTATCATGCACCTGTTGCCAATTCAGCATCATTTAAAGGCAAGTGTCTAAGAATGCTATGTATCGTGATTCCTTTACGTCAACATCATTTGATGACAAACATCTAAAAATGCTGTGTAGCATAATTCCAATACATCAAGTAGTCCCGCCCTAGTGGGCTGGAGCCAATATTAGCCACTAATCGGTAAATGCCTCATATTTGAAATAATAACCCATCCTGCCCATGTGGGCGAATTCGTGATCATTATACTACACATAACACTTGTGCATAGTTCATGGTCTCCAACTTATACATTTTTTGTATATTCAGACTTATTCTTATTGTTTCATATTTGATGTTCTTATTGCACCAGTTTTAATGCTCCGCTCTCTATCCTTTCAGTTGCGTTTTTCTCCCTATGTGCAAACACGGAACAAACAAAAAAGAAAATTATATAAAAAACTATATGTGTGTTTAAAAAAAGCCATATTAAGACTATATACAAAGAGATGAAATATACATTGACGTTATATACAATTCTATTTAATAAAGTTCTGAAGACCATCACAATTTAAATTCTCTTAATCCCTCACAGATGGGGATACCTTTCTGGCTAAACTTCAAGTATTCAAATCAACATAATTGGCTATGCTTCTCATATATAAGATAGATCTTTCTATCCTAAATGTATAGCCAATTCTTCACTGGAGTTAAGGCCAATAGGTGTTAGTGTCTCAAAATCAATTATATATTTGGATTCCAAAATTCTTAATTGCCTTTCCCTGTCACCTCCTCTTTCCTGTGGTTTAACCGCATCCAGAACCACAAAAGCCAATAATTTCTCATTTTGACCATGCAGTTCTTTGAAGTGCCGTGCTACCGGATAATGTTCATCATTATGCCTGATAGCTCGTTGGTGTTCTAGCACCCTCTTTTTGGCTTTGAGAATGGTGCTCCCTATGTAATATTTACCACAGGGACAAATTAGGCAATATATACAGAACTGAGTATTGCAATCAAAACTCCCTTTGATTAAAAAATCTCTCCCACTGTTTGGGACTTTGACTCTAGTACAGTTAGTGCTATTAGCGCATGCTTTGCAATGCATACAACACGCAAAGTCCCCTGTCCTTCCAATCTGCCCTCCCACTGCCCGTGAGGTTACTAGATTGCAGCTCAGTTCGTCTTTCAAGGACTTACTTTTTCTAAATGTGATTTGGGGAGATTCATGTACATATTTTTCGAGCATAGAGTCTGTCTTTAAAATATGCCAATTTTGATTAAAGATTTTTCTAATCTATATGCCTGATTAGAGAATGTTGTTATTAATCTGACCTGGCTGTCCGTTCCTGCAATTTCTCTAGGTTTAGGATGCAGAAGTTTAGTTCTTTGCAGCATATCAGCCTTTTCTATAGCTTGCCTCGCTGTATTTTTGCTATAGCCCCGTTCTTCAAATCTCTTGCACATTACCAGCTTTTCCTCTACGTATTCTTTTTCTGTGCTGCAATTTCTTTTGGCCCTGATTCGCTCCCCATAGGGGATACTCTGAATTAAATTGTATGGATGTGCACTGGCAGCATTCAGGAGGCTGTTCCCAGCAGTCTCCTTTCTATGCAAGTTCGTTACCAGTTGATACTGTACTGCAATCTCCACATCTAAAAATATAATCCTTTCACTGCTCATGCTCATGCGATGTGAAATGTAAATTCATATCATTCTCATTCAATGATGACATAAAGGCTACTGCTGATTGTTCATTGCCCTTCCAAATTAAAAAAATATCAATGAATCTAGTCCACATCACAATTTGGTCATCTTGGGTCTCCCAGTAATTGGACACCTGCTCCTCCCACCAGCCCATGAAAAGATTCGCATAGCTGGGGGTGAAGCAGGTGCCCATTGCCGTACCTTGTATCTGTTTGTATATCTTTTGATCAAAGAAGAAAAAGTTGTTTGTTAAGCAGTACCACACCAGTACCACACCATTTCAATCAACATTTCAGTATGCAATAACAATGATATTGGCCTCACACGTAAAAAATGTCTAATGGCCTGGATCCCCAGGTCATGTCTAATACACGTATAAAGACTGGTCACATCTAATGTAATCAACATGTAGTCTTTTTCCCATGTTAATCCATCAATCTTCTTTAGCAAGTGTGTAGTATCTTTTAAGTAAGCGGGTAAGGCTGTCACAAACGGTCTCAGGTAATGGTCAATATATTTGGAAGTCATTTCTAGTTGTGAGCCCATTGAGGAGACTATAGGTCTTCCTGGTGGATTCAGTGCATCTTTATGCAATTTTGGAAGGAGGTACATAATTGGAATTCAAGAGTGTTTGTTATACAAGCTACGATATTCATCCCACTCCAGCAAGCCTTTATCCTTCCAATCTAATATCATATCATTGTATTTCAAATTCGATGCCACCACCTCTGATTTAGTGGTCAGTTTATAACATAACTGATCATTTTGCTGTGGTAGACCTTCCTTTAAGTACTCCTCCTTGGCCAAAACCACAACGTTGCCCCCTTTGTCAGATTGCCTGATAACTATAGAGGAATCCTTCTTTAAAGCCTCTAGGGCAGTTAGTTGTTCCCCTGTGAGATTTCTCCTCGTTCTGCCCTTCGTCTCATACCTTATTCTTTTCAAGTCTTTGATGATGCTTTTCTCAAAGACTTCCAAGGCATCACAATGTATAATGGGTGTAAAAGTCGACTTGGGCCTGAATTTACTTGAGCCTGCCAAATCCACTGTTATACCCAAAGTATCCAAATTAACAAAAGGATCCTCATGGTATGCTGCATTCTCATCCAATTGTGTCAGTGTATGTAACAATTCTACATCCGATATGCATAAGGTACTCAATGCTGCATCTGCCTCATGACTCCTTGCTTTTGGTGTTTGGATATGAAACCATTTCTTTAATTTCAATTTCCTCAAAAAATGAAAACATCAATTCTAGTTTGCACATAGTCTAGATTTCTTGATGGACAAAATGATAATCCCAGTGATAACAATTTGATATCAATGGGCGATAACTCACGTTTTGACAAGTTGACCACAGTCATTTCATTCCTCTCTTCGCCCTGGTTACCATTGCTGCTGGCTTGCTGGAATCTTCTTTTCCTTCTTGTCCTTGCTTTCTGATTCCTCTTGTTCCTCTTGTTCTTCCTCGCATTTCTCGTCCCCTGCCTCTCCGAAAATCCTGCTCCTCACTTTGTTGGTTTTGTTTCACTCTGTTCAATAATTGAAATTGTTTCAAGAAATTACTTCTGCCCATGTTACTTGATGGAGCACTCTGTGCTAGGGTTTCTGCTGAGACATCGGATGCATTGCTATCCGATACATCACTTTCTTCTGTGATGTTTCCTCTATTTTTAGTGTTTGTACCACTGGTACTAGGAGTGCTTTCAAGAAACATATGGTTATACTTCTTGTGGAATGTTAATGTTCTGCCAGACTGATAATCTTTAAAGTCTCGTATGAACTTTCTTTGTTTCTTATTGGTGATCTCTTCCTCAGTTTTTGCCAAACCCACTTGTAATTTATTGATAAATTCATCCATGGTGTCTTTGGATATAAATTTCAGTGATTCCTCCATTGTTTTGTTTATCTCTTCAAAGATTTTAGTGCGATCTTTCAGAGCATATTTTATCAAAATCCGCATTATCACCGTGGAGCATTCCTTAGAATTACCTGCCCACTCATCAAGCATCTCGGGATCAGGGTTCTTGTACGTGGGAATGGTATAGATGCAGAGCCCTCTTGAAACTCGGCCCACATCTATAAGAAGGTGTCAGGATCACTCAGCCTCCCAAAAAGAAAGGTTTCTCCATTATCCTCATTAGCCTCAAGACCAACATGAAGTCTAGGAATGGCTACTACAAGCATAAGAACTGGACGAGGAGAATGTCTAAGATGGCCACCAGGAAGCGACCATTTGAGCAGCATACTAGTGTTTATGAGAACCAAGGCAGTTTAGAATGTCCAGGTGAAGCTCCCTCATTACCGCGCACTTCACCTGAAGAATTCGAGGAGAAGGACGTACCTGCACTCAGCGACGCGAAAGTTTAGTCAGGGAAGTTTCGTCGCGCTGTTTCTCGACGTTATTTTTGTCACGTTTCCATTTCCAGCCCGAGTGAGTAGTGTTCGTGAACGTAGCAAAGTCAGTAAGCACAAAATAATTCTTGTAAGCTTTGGGCATGCGTTGGAGAGGGCAGTGTTAGCCTTTTAGGTTCCTCTGTTTTGCGCATTACTGCAGTAGAGACTGAGCATACAAACTTCTGTGGGGTAGTGTTCAAAACAAACAGTAGAGTCAGCACAAGTCGCGCTAGTTTACCAGTTCACTCGTGAATTTAACGTTGTACATTGTTCCTGCAAATTCACAAGGAGTGATTCCGATAGTAGTTCAAGCAGTTTAGCGGACTAATACATATTTTTCTGTAAATATTTGGAGATTAGTTGTACAGGTGAAGAAGGTTGGAGACCAGTTTATCAACACTATGGAAACTCAAAAGAAATCAGATAAATACTTACCAGAGCCAAAGTGGGTGCTTCTCAGAGGTTAGCTTCTGTACAGGAAAAGGTGAGAACTCTAAATAGAAGAAGGAGAAGACGATTAATGAATTAGAGAAAGAAAGAAAAGGTAGAGCTGCATTGTAGAAATAATATATGTATTGTTATACAGTTACAGCAAGCAGGAAAAAATACCAGAAAAGAAGAGAGGCATAGGTCACAAGAGACTTGGGTAGGTACAATTAGAGACGTACTGAGATAAATCAAGAAGAAAAGAAATGACAATACATTTAGAGTAAAAATGTTAAGTTGTTAATGTCATTTTTCTAGCAGTTCAGCTTCCAGTAAAACTTGATCTCGCAAGAAAAGAAATCGCGAGAAGAGTGAAATTATCAGAGGAGGAACCAGAGAAAAAAGTGTGACTGTCTCTTCTCTGTACCATCCCCTTTCCCCACTGTGGGTTCCGCAGTTATTCACGTGCTAGCAACTACGTGGTTGACTGGGAAACTGTAGTGGGGCATTGGGAACAAACGTTGTTCTGCTCCTGTGCATTTTGTGGATTGCACCTTGACAGAACGAGATGGCAAAATGGTGGGAGGCTGAATCCTTGCAAAAATATATAGATGTGGGCCGGGTTCCAAGAGGGCTCCGCATCTATACCGTTCCCACGTACGAGAACCCTGATCTCGAGATGCTTGATGAGTGGGCAGGTAATTCTAAGGAATGCTCCACGGTGATGATGCAGATTTTGATAAAATATGCTCTGAAAGATCGTACTAAAATCTTTGAAGAGATAAACAAAACAATGGAAGAATTACTGAAATTTATATCCAAAGACACCATGGATGAATCTATCAATAAATTACAAGTTGCTTTTGCCACAAACTGAGGAAGAGATCACCAATAAGAAACAAAGAAAGTTCATACGAGACTTTAAAGATTATCAGTCTGGCAGAACATTAACATTCCACAAGAAGTATGACCATATGTTTCTTGAAAGTGGTGAACAAAGCACTCCTAGTACCAGTGGTACAAACACTAAAAATAGAGGAAACATCACAGAAGAAAGTGATGTATCGGATAGCAATGCATCCGATGTCTCAGCAGAAACCCTAGCACAGAGTGCTCCATCAAGTAACTTGGGCAGAAGTAATTTCTTGAAACAATTTCAATTATTGAACAGAGTGAAACAAAACCAACAAAGTGAGGAGCAGGATTTTCGGAGAGGCAGGGGACGAGGAATGCGAGGAAGAACAAGAGGAACAAGAGGAATCAGAAAGCAAGGACAAGAAGGAAAAGAAGATTCCAGCAAGCCAACAGCAATGTTAACAAGGGCGAAGAGAGGAATGAAATGACTGTGGTCAACTTGTCAAAACGTGAGTTATTGATATCAAATTGTTATCACTGGGATTATCATTTTGTCCATCAAGAAATCTAGACTATGTGCAAACTAGAATTGATGTTTTTTGTTTTTTGAGGAAATTGAAATTAAAGAAATGGTTTCATATGCAAACACCAAAAGCAAGGAGTCATGAGGCAGATGCAGCATCGAGTACCTTATGCATATCGGATGTAGAATTGTTACATACACTGGCACAATTGGATGAGAATGCAGCATACCATGAGGATCCTTTTGTTAATTTGGATACTTTGGGTATAACAGTGGATTTGGCAGGCTCAAGTAAATTCAGGCCCAAGTCGACTTTTACACCCATTATACACTGTGATGCCTTGGATGTCTTTGAGAAAAGCATCATCAAAGACTTGAAAAGAATAAGGCACTGCGGAAAGTCCAAGGGGTGGTTAGGAAGCTGACCAAAGTATGCAATACTTTTGGGGATCGCCTCACGGATCTAGAAACAAGAACTATGGCGATGGAGTCGGACCTTGTGACCACCAAGGTACAATCTTTGGATCATGAAGCCCGATTAGTCGATATTCAGTGGAAACTAGAAGAACAAGAAAATTGACAGAGGCGCAACAATCTTCGCTTACTCGGGTTCCCAGAAGGGGCTGAAGGCACGGACATTCGGACATTTACCATAGAACTACTACGGACAGCCCTGCGAGAGCTCTCAACTTGGAACTGGTCCCAAGAAATACAGCGAGTCCATAGGGTACCCTTTGTATTGAGGCAGCCACTTAGAGAGGGAGCAAAACCCTGGGCTATTCTCATCTACTTTGGGAACTTTCTACTCAGGCAGGCCATTTCAGAAAAAGCGAGACCAGAATCAAAGCGATCTAGTGGGGACATATCATTCTTTGTCCGACCCGATTTTTGCCACACCACAGTTGAAAGGCGGTGGCGCCTGAGGCTAATGGTAAAACCTTTTCAAGACCTAAATGCACAGGCATATGTGATTAACCCGGCCTGCCTTAAAGTGATCTGGCAAGCCAATACAAGGTTTTTTGATTCAGAAATTAAGGCAAAAGAGTTTTTAGATGGAATTAAACTGTAGTATTGCTCTAAAGAAAGAAGGGAAGAGGGGAAAAGGGAGGGGAAAAATGGAGGGACAAAATGAAGAGTTTGTAAGTCAACATTGTGGTGTATTTTTAGGAATAGATATTGGTACAATGGGATAAAGGAGCTGTGTACTGTTTTTTTTATTTTTTTTTGTCTTTTTTGATACGTTTGTCTTTTTTTTCTTTCCTTCTATGGTTTAAAAATTGTATCATAATTCACGGGTCATGTGCGCAACTCTCATCTCCTTCAGACTGTTCAGCAGTCTTTTAGCTTCTCAGTGTAGGGGGCGGGGTGGGCTCGGGGGAGGGGTGGGCTCTGGGCAAGGGGAGTTTGGGAGGTGACCGCAGGGGGGAGGTGGAAAAAAAACTTGGAAAAAAAACTCAGCACAAAATTTGAAATGGTTAAATGCAATTATTTTTGTACTAATAAAAAATTGAATGAAGATATAATTAAGAACAGCAAGTTGTTTCCTGAGTACAGTCTGAATGGCTAAACTTACTATATGCTCCATAAATGTAGGAGGGCTTAACGATAGAACCAAACGGGTGAAGGTGGCAGAATTTATGCATACGATAGCCCCTGATATTATCTGTATGCAGGATAAGCATATCCCTTGGGAGAAGAGGGAATTGATGACAATGAGGGGATATAACTTGTTGGCATGTTCTTCGCAGAGAACTAATATTCGGGGGGTGGCCGTTTTGGCCAAACCACAGATAGGGGTGGCTTAACGCAAAACCATGGATGCCCAGGGCAGGTGGGTCCTAGTAGAACTGGAGTTAGGGATTGTGATTTGTGTAATCTATGGATCCAATCAAGATGACCCCAAGCTATTTGAAGAGCTCGAAGTGGAATTAGCATGCTGGCCCCAACCACTGGTCGTATGTGGAGATTTTAATACACATCAAAACACTGCTCCCCAACCAGGGAGGCAATATCAGGGAAGGAAGCCGCAGGTATATAGGGCATTGATGTCACTTATGGATAGTCACGGCTTGATCGACATGTGGTGTCATCAACAACCTAGCGACCCAGGCTATACCTACTACTCATGCCCCCATAAGAAGTATGTACGACTTGATTATTTTTTTAGGTCAATAAATTTGTCAAGAAAAAGTAGAATTAGGAAACTGCAGAACGTTGTATCAGATCATAACCCACTAGTTTTGGAAGTTGAAATTCATGTGACTTGTAAGCAGCGCAGAAAGTGGACTTTTGATGGAAAGTTGTTTACCAAAATAAAGTTTGTTAAACATATTAAGATTTGGTTACAGGGGTTCTATGATGTTAACAGATATAGCGCATCACGGGCAGTAATGTGGGACTCTTTTAAAGCTACTTTGAGGGGGGAAATTATCAGCTATGTTTCTCAAGAAAGGAGTCAATTTCAGATTGAAAGGGAAAGATTACTCACGTAACTAGCGGACACGGAGCAAGAACATGTTATATGTATAGTACAGGGACGGGGGTAGCTCAAACTCAGCGGCCTGTCACACAATGCAGTGCAGCAAGCTGCCTTGCTGTGTTACATTGCATGAAATGTAAGTAAATCTACCCAAACATTTCTGATTGGATGAACCAGTACAGTAACCTGCTAAGCAGACTGTAATCATAAGAAATACCATCACGGGACCTGCAGAGCTGTTCAGTCTGCTTAGCAGGTTACTGCACTGGTTCAAAGATGTAAAGAAGCGGCCATAGTGATTACATATTTGGATCAATAGAGGGAAGGCAGCTGCAGTGTTCAATAATATTCCGTGCTTTTCGAGCGGTGCTCTAACAAAAAGAATTCTGTAGTGATGGTCAGAAAATATTCCACAATCATCTCATTAAAATATCCAAACCAGATTATTTTTCTACAGCTTGCCAGTGGAGTGATTGCACTACTAGAGTCATGTGTTTTCTTGGGCAAAGAAGAAATATTGCAGCAGCATTTTGGATGAGTTTAATTTTGCATATGATGAATGTGGGTGCACCAAAGTAATGTTGTTGCCATGATCTAGCTTGGAGATTATGAGTATGAAGATGGCTTGCAGGTTCTGTTGGTATCCAAGGTATGGGAAAATGCTAAGTATTGTTTCCATTGTGTAGAAGTCACTGTGTTTTATATTGTTAACATATGGTATAAAATATAGGTCTGAATGCATGATTTCAGACTTCTCTTGATATTGTTAGAGGGGCCTCATGTTCCTTAGGCCAAATGGCAGTAGGCTGGTATTTTTGTTATTGTTCACAGGTGATAAGATCTGTCTTTGCTGAGTATTTAGCTTTAGATGGTTATTCACCATCCATTTGTTTATGGCCTGAAGGCAGTCATTAGGTTTTAAATTGTAGAGGTCTTCCAGACCATCCATTTTTTAAAATGATTTGGCTGTGAATCTACATTTTTGTAACAGGTGAGGTTGAATGGTTTAATCAGGTTTGGTAAGGAGGTTAGGTAGATGTTGAATAATAGAGGGAGTATGATGAACACCTATGGGATGCCACTGTGTTGTGTGTGAGGAG
Source organism: Calotriton arnoldi (assembly GCA_963921515.1). Lineage (NCBI taxonomy): Eukaryota > Metazoa > Chordata > Amphibia > Caudata > Salamandridae > Calotriton > Calotriton arnoldi. The sequence goes on along the minus strand of CAWUFW010003346.1, from coordinate 1,293,041 downwards.
CTGAAATGAAAAGTGGTATCAACACTAGTTCGCTGTCACAGCTGGGAGGCCAAGAATTTAATGGGCATTAGTTGACCTCCCATCTCACTTGTCACATATTGTATGTCAAGCAAGAATTTGCGGTGTGAAGAGACTGCACAACTGTACAGGACATTAAGTCATGTTGTTCTGAAGCCAGCAACTATAATGAGATTTCCTATTCCTGATACATAAGTGGTTGGCGCTACCCAAACCTACAATTCATTCAGAAGCAATGTTCAATCATGAAACTCCAGATTCCAATAAGGCATGGTGCTTTGATTAGCCTATTGTGCTGGAGCAAAGTTATCACAAGTCAGATACGACTTATATTTGACTGACCTTGCGCCAGTTTGCACTGGCCGGTTGTGAAACGTAGCCTGGTGAGATAAGGTATCTGCTCTACAGATCGTTATTGTGTTTTCAGGAGGCAGATAGTTTGTTAGGTGATTGTGCCTGCTGCAAAGGGCTGCATATACCCTAAGTAGCAGCAGTGTTAATCTGACCCAGTATAGCCTGTCATGTTACAAAGGGCTGCTATAGCTGACTATCTTTCAAAAATGGTTTAATATCCAGCTAACCCTGCCAGGGTTAACATGCTGAGGTTTCATCTCTTTGAACCAAATATTGTGTAAACTATATTCAGGGCATCTGAGGCTGAACGCCTTTGTATTATTGCTGACCTCTTTAGATATCTCCGCAGAACATCGGCAAACATTTTCTGATTTTTGTATATTGTAATTTAAGAGCTGTGTAGTACATGAATCTGCATTTTGAAATGTATTGACTCCTTTGAAATTCTGCTTTATCTTCTTTATCTAATTTATGGCCATAGCAAAGAAATTGCTGTTATGAGGTCCTATGTAATTAATATACTAAATGCATGATGTTTGGTGCACTTTTGGGGTAGCGTTTTATTGGGAGAAGTGTGGGAAAACTGGGTTGTTGGTATTTTATGGATCTTAACAAATTATGGAATTTTCCTTCACAGACATAGGAGAAACATATGTGATTTAGCCAAAGTTTGGTGTTTGCAGGAATTGTGGTTGCTGTATGCCAATGTCGGAGCCTGCTTCAAGTCCATTCAGTTTTGATTGATGCTTTTGATGAAATGTAATTGAACTATCTATCTTTTGCCACAACCTTATAGTGAAATTCACTGTGGGACCCTCCTAACTTCTCTTGTAAAATGACATTTAAATTCTAGTTAGTTATCACCATTGTTGCTCATTTTCAAAAAGGTTCTTGATGGACTGCTCCAAGCTGTCTGCAAAGTTATTTTAAATTAGTATCATGTTAAATTTAAACTTCACTTGCAGAACTGGTTGCAGTTAGGAAACTCCACACTTTATGAAGAAGACGAAGTTTCCTAAATGTAAGTAAGTTAAGGCTTATCATTAAGGCCTTCCAGGTGTGAAGATTTGTCGATGCAGAAAGTCCCAGGTAGGGCATCCTCCAGCAAATACATTTTAAGTGTGTATGCACGACTTCCTCCACCAGAAGTAAGAGGTGAGGGAGGGAGGTCTCTCAGCTGCGGCCAGCCTATTTAAACAACAACAAAAAAACTTGATAAGCTTTGCATTACACAAAGCTTGAACAGTTTAGAAAATACACAAAGTTGTGAAGCAGCCTACTTTACAAATTGACATCCTTCTACTTTAAGTCTCATCTAATTGATAAGATTTAAAGTTGGATTGTAAAAGTTGATTGCATACCTTAAATAATCCACATATTCCTTTATATGTAATCACATGGTGTGCACCTAAATTTCAAAACTAGAATATTGATGGCACAGAATATAACGAAAAGAATATCGAATCCAAAATATTGACCAGTAAGTATAGTATTTCTATACTTTCCACGACATATATGTATCTACACAATATATATATCTTCATGGTATATAGATGTGGAGTTAGAAATAGTAAATCTATACTTCCCTATATACATTTACCTTTCAATATTCTGTCCTTAATGTTCTTGTACAATGATATTCTGAGTGTCGTTATTTAGTACACAACCAGTGTTTGGGAAAGAATGCACTTATAGAGCACAGCTTTAATGTTTGGTCATAGCTCAGTGCCATGCCCCCTAAAAATATACTTCTGGCAACGGGCCTGCTGCGTCCTGCTGGTTTTCAGCTAAACTCATTGCTAGCACCCCAGAAAACTGCCCAGGAGTACAGAAATGGTGTGGATATTCCCCTCGCTTCACTGACGCTCTAATCTCAATTGAGATCACAACCTTGCCACTGTAAAAGGCAGAAATAATTTGCAATGCTCACGCCTGATGCCAATGCCAATGCCCTCCCTCTGTCAGTCTCGCTGTGTGCACCAACCAAAGCATTTCCGCACTAGTAATGTACGCCACCCAACCCAAGATGGTACAAAGCAGTGGTAATATACCACCCTGTGCTGATCTGGTTTTGTGTGCAAGCGTTGTGATTAAGAAATTTGACACCCATTATGGTGGGCCCCTCCCTGCGCCTAGTGCTGATGGCCTATCTGGCCATGATAAGACCACAACTCCATTATGGTGCTGAGGTAGTCGGCTTGAGAGGTAAAACGATCTGGGACTTGGAAGAAGGATGGTGCCTAAAGAGGCTACTTTCTCTTCCATCTTCTACTATGGTGCAGGCTGTAAGAGAGGAAACAGGCCTCCCGTGGTGGACGTACTTAGCATATGCAGAAATAATCAAATTTGGGACACGAATAGAGGGTGAGGAAACCCCTAAAATCTCCAAGCTATGTAAAAGGGAGATAATGTACAGTGAGCTAACTTGGGTACGTGGAGTTAAAGGGAGAATTCAAACATGCTGTAGGGAATTAAAAATAGATGGAGTAGATGATATCAGTCTGGTGGGAGTGAGTAAGGTGGAATTTAAGAGAATAACAAGGCAGGTCTCAAGGGAGGAGGACCCTACTTACTTGAGAGAAAAGCAATCTGTTTCCCATCTGTTAAGTTCATGGACAGATGGTGAAACCTTCCCTTACTTTGAGAGACTGCCGAATATTAAGATGCGTCAAAGACTCCTGAGATTTAGATGTGGTTTGAATCAAGTGCTGATGTCAGGAAGTCATGGTATTTTTATAAACAAAGGGAATATTTGCCAATGTGGCCTTAACATGAAAGGGAATTCAGTTCACAACCATGGGGAATGTTGGTGGTTTTTATCCCAACGGAAGTCTTTTTTAAAACCTGTGTTTACTAAGGATAGGGGGCAAGCAATTCAACTATTGGTTGAAATGAGATTCCTAGATGTGACGTGCTATGGGGCGATTTTTTTGTCTGTTGACAGGTTTTTACAGTCAGTCTGAGATAAATTAATCTACTCGGGTGGAGTTCTTCGTTTAATCCACTGGTGTTTGAGAATGTACATATTTTATCGTAGGATGAATTGTGTTTTATCGTATTTTATACCTGTATTTTATATTAGGTGTTGTGTTTTATCTTACTATGATATTGTAATTTCAAAATTGTTTAACAAGACTAATGTCTAAATAAACATATGTTTTTACTACTAGTACTACTAGCACTGTGTGTCACACACAAACATGAAATAATATGCCGCAGTATATGCCGGATCACATATGTGACTTTGTAAACTATGGGACATCTAAATGTGTTTCTCTAGTCTCAAACTTAATGAATGGCGACCTTGGTTACAGAGGCTCGCAGGCACATTCAAGGGCAGTCTGTGAGGCACATACAGTGGGAATGGAAGCAGCCTTTCACATTAGCCATTGGAGAGGAAAAAGAAAAACAACATCTTAAGGAGGAACATTTCAAAGTCCCTGATGGAAATGGAAACCTATTCTGTGCATTCAGCTGTTCATCTTGTAATAGTTAACAAAACAGCTCACTGTGTCTGTTCATCGTATGGAGCAAGGCCTATATCAACATGCCTTTCCATTTCATTCAGGTCACTTGACCTTGGTACCCTAGTTCATTTCGCCAACAATAGGTCTCCACATATATCAATTGCTTCAGGAAGAGGCCAGCAGCATGAACAAGGTGTGTTCATTGTATGCATTCCACCATGACCGGCCCCCTCCCCCAACACAGTATCGAAATCACACTAGACTGAACACAGATGCTCCCAGGCTACGGTAATCAAACATTACTAAATAATTGTGCTTTGTAGTTTAGTTTTATGACTTGTTTCAGCCTGGTTTACCCCCAAAAAGCTCACTTCCAGACCATCTCTCTTACGATATGAAGGCCGATTCATATCCAACGTAATGCATCAGCAACATGAATTCTATTTTGACACCAAAAGAGAGAAAGCTTCCTAGAAAGAGGTGTTTTATATGAACCCATGTTGTGCTTTCACGTTTTAGCCTGTGGACTTGAAATTGTCAAGGAGCGTTGAGGTGCGTTATTATGTGAGCGTGCAATATTTGATGTATTTGTGATGTTTTTGTTAAGTTTATGCACGCAACATACTGACACAATGCACCTAGAAACACACATTTTCACAAATACCAATAGGCATATGCACACAGACAAACCAACAGTCAGGCATCAACAAACACAAATAATTAGCACAGAGTGAATGAAGTGTCTCAGTGGCACACAGGATAATGGGCAGTAGGGAGCATAGGCTTGTACGCACTGTGAGGGCACAAGGGGATGTGTTTGAGGAAAGCATTAGGCTGTGAGCCTCACAGGAGCACTACAATATGTGCTCAAGTATGCACTGCCGATGTGCATCATGGGAGCTTGGAACCCAGGCAAAACTATACATTGCTTGGGTATGAGGTATGAACTGAGAGTTGCGCCTCGGGGTTACAATGGATGATGGATTGTTCAGGACTTTGTGAATTATAGGGGCACGGGGCGATTAACAATCGAACACGCGGTGGTGCAAAATAGCAAGAAAACGGGCATCCAGTTATGCGTGACACTTTGAACCAGTCTTGCATTTTTGCTTGTGTTTTTTAAGCCTCTGTTTACAATACTATAAGCAAAACCACTAGTCTTAATATTAAAAGCAAAACCACAAGTCACATAATACAACGTTCTGTTGACATGGGTAAAAAGGCATAACTGGCTGAAGGTGTGACACATTTACGTGTTCCACTTGTTAGCAATTCTTATATTTATGCCTCTTTAAGCTTTGCTCTTTGAAAGTGTTCACTGTTAGTCTACTTGTACTAAGTAACAATTTTATGTAGTTTTAATAAAGGTGCTCCTCTCTTACAATTTTTAGCTATCCAAAATGTGATAAGGAAAGATGCAAATAAGTATGATGTCTTCATGTGCGAACTATCTCTCCCTTTCTCTCTGTGTGATTTCACTACACTATCTATCCAACCCATTAGTTCTGTTTATTGTTCTCTGCTAAACAATGGGTCTCCTGCACAAAATCTTCAAACTGGGACAGTGGGACTAATGCAGACAACGCGTAATTTTATCATCAGGTCAGGCCTCTCAAAAATCAAATCGCTGGCCCCTCAAAATATAGATGGCACAGGCCAACAGATGCCTCTTCGAAATGGTTACCCTGAAAACATAAAACACAGACACCTAATCAACCGAAACAGCCATTTTCATGAAAGGGCTGCAGTGAAGAAGAACACAACCATCGCCAAACCATGGCACTGGCATATAGACCAATCACAAAACAAGTAATTTCACTTCGCACGGCTCATTATTTGTTGTACTCCACGATGCCAAACCTAAAAATGAATACATATAGATGCATAGACATGTATGTGCATTTGTGCTACTCTTTATTTTAAAGAGTTCACAGACATTCCCAGGGCTGTGTTTACAAATCTTTAATTTTTTGTAGATTAGATATCCTGGTGTTGGCTTCCCAGATCAGGCAGATTGTCTGCGAGTGGATAATGTGTGAGTTTAGGAACAATAGAAAGAGCGTTTTTCACATTTTAGGTTTGTCCAGACACATCTGTAACTAGTTACTATGGCATATTCCATTGATACGGAATACAAAGAGCGAGGCAATAGGTCGCCCCTCTACCATTGCTTGATTTATGAGTCATTACATTTTGGGGCAGTTCACATTACATCTACTAGGTATTGTAACTGTCATTCATGTCAGTTTTGCCTCTTCATAGACCATGTAATTGGTACAGCAGCTGTACGGAAAATGAGCACTCTTAGCCCCCATCACAGGGCCTCCTTTCCACCAGATGGACTGCGGTTAGAGCCACGAGGGTCGCAGTTGGAGGCTGAGTGCTAGGATGAGTAGGGCTAGGCAACCCAGCATGGAGAGCCAGTGACCTGCTCCCTGCTTCTCTGAGTATCAGCACGTCCCACAATGGGCAGCAGGCGGGCATGATGATTAGCCCAGGTGAGCCCATGCCATCCCGCATCCTGCCAAGCCACTGCTGGTGTTGAAGGGTGGGCTACTGGCCAAACTGCAGGGTCACAGCCCAGAGTAGTCTCTACACAGCCTGTCCTGATGTGCCTAATGCATGTAAACAGCTCCCTCCTTACCACTAGCTGTCTTGAGAGTGGCGGGGCAGTGCACTTTCATTTAGGCTAATCACCCTGCCTTCAGGATTTAAGAGTTATGTCCCTGGGGAAGAGCTCCTGAAACCTACTATAGCAGAAGAAAGATGCCCAGGAGGCCAGCTTCTCCTGTGTGTGATAAATTATGTGGTGTCTGTGAGATAGAAATGGAAAATATGAGTTCATCATCCCAGCAACTAATGGCATACGGTGATCCTTTCCCTCCTAATGTCATACTGTGTGTGATCGTGTCCACCCCTAGTGTTAGAAATTGGGTCTCTAGTTGGCAGAGGTATAAACCCTGCCCAAGTAGGGACAACAATCATTGTCAGGTTAAGTCAGTAGCACACTGTAATTAACCTGTGCTCACTCTTTGATAGCTTGGCACAGAGCAGTCTGGCTTAACTTAAGAGGCAATGTGTAAAGTGTTTGTGCACAAAACACACAGTAGTAACACAGTGAGAACACCACAAATAGACTCCACACCAGTTTTGAAAAATCGAGAATATTTTTATAGATAAGACCAACACGACAAAAATCCAATCTGTAGAAGTCGAGATAAGAATTTTAAAAGATTAAATTCAAAAATAGCGCTTAGAAGCAAATAGCGCTCAAAGAGTTAATTGGTCACGCTGGACCGGGACAAAGTCAAGAGTTCAGGCCCCCCACAATGGAGTGCCGGCCAGCTACATGGCCAGCTGAGCAAAAGTATCGTAATCGTTGTCACAGTATGAGATGCGTCGATGATCCCCACACAGTTGGGGTTTTGCGCTAGATTTCTCCATTTAACTGCGGTGATACATTTTTGCCGTTGAGCGAAGTGCCAGTCCAGAGTGTGGCGGCTTCAATGGTGATGCGCCAGGTTAATCCACGCAGGAAGGGTGATGCGTCGATCTTCTCCATGCTGTGGCGGGGATTCAGTGGTTCCGAAGGTGATGCTGCGGTTCCTAGTAAGATATGCCAATCTGGTCCCTGCAACTGCGGTGGTGCTTTTATCCCGGTCTCGTAGCAGGAGATGCGTTGGTTCCGATCGGCGCAGTGATGTCTATGAGCAGGTTCCGGACCCTGCAACAGCGACGATCCTGATCTCGCAGCAGGAGATGCATCGGTTCCGATCGGTGCAACAGTGTCAATGTGCAGGTACTTGCAGATGTAGCCCTTTAAACTCACTTCCAAGGGCCCTGTACTGGATTGGCACCACTTGGCAGAGCAAGACTTACAGTAAGCAAAGTCCTGAGTTTAAGATTAAAGTGAAGTTTTTGATATCCCTGAGAGTTCAGAAACAGGAGGCAAGCCAACCAGCCCTTGGAGAGTACTTTGGTTCTGGGATGTAGAGATGCAGGTGCAGTCCATCTCACTCCCAGGCAAGAAGCAGCAGACCAACCCAGCAAAGCAGTTCAGCATAGTGACAGTCCCCCCCTGGCAGCACAGCAGTCCTTCTTGCTGGTAGAATGTCCTCATTCTCAGAAGTATACCCGGTTGGGCCTTTGAAGTAGGGAGACTTCAAAGAAATGCGTTGAAGTGCACAAGAACCTGCCTTTCCTGCCCAATTTCCAGACTCACTCCAGGAGGGTATGCAATCCTTTGTGCGGGGACAGGACACCACCCTTTCTGGTGAAGAGTGTCAGCTCCTCCCTCCCATCCTGCTCAGGATGACCAATCAACATGCAGATGGCTACTTAGTCACACCTACCCTCCCTTTAAATGTGGCTGCTTAGAAGGAATGCAGGAAGCCAGCTGTCACCCATCCCAGACAGGCAGAAAGTACCAAATTGTTTAAGTAAGAAAATGCCCATTTGTTTGTCTTCAACTTTCTAAAAGTGGCATTTTCAGAACTACAAATTAAAAACCAACATCACCATCAGGTGTGCTTTCCAGAGACACCAAAGTTGGGTTTCCCATCTGGTACCAACTGGAAATTACACTTATAAAATTTAATAAGGCAATCCCAATGTTAACCTATGGGAGAGATAGGCCTTGCAGTAGTGAAAAACAAATGTAAATGTATTTGACTTCCAGGACATGTAAAACTTAAAAGTACATGTCCTACTTTTAAAATGCACTGCACCCTGCCCATGGGCTGACCAGGACCTACCTTAGGGGTGACCTTTATATAATAAAAAGGAAGGTTTGGGCCTGGCAAGTATGTTAAGTTGTCAGGTCGAAATGACCGTTTAAAACTGCACACATAGGCTCTGCAGTGGCAGACCTGAGATATGTTTAAAGGGCTACTTAAGTGGGTGGCACAATCAGTGCTGCAACCCCAATAGTAGCATTTGATTTACAGGCCCTGGACACATGTAGTGCACTTTACAAGTGACTTATAAGTAAATAAAACATGCCAATTTTGGATAAAACCAATTTTACCATGTTTAAAGTAAAAGCACATGCACTTTAGCACTGGTTATCAGTGGTAAAGTGCTCAGATTCCTAAGTCCAGCAAAAACAGGTCAGAAGACAAAATGTCAGGTGAAACCACATCAAGGATACCAGGCCTAACACATGGCTTTATAGTGGTAAATCTTTGCATCAATGAGTTACTGATTGGCATAATGATAGTAATTCTTGCCACAATTTTGGCATCCTGTGTTGGCATAGTGGCAGCTACAACTAGCACACTGATGGTCCTTGCATAATGTTAGACATCTCTGGCATACAGTGGACACCCATGTCATAATTCTTTGGTTGTTATGTTAGTAATTGATAGCTTATTGTTGGCTTTGACAGCATTATGCTACCCCCGACACACCAGCACAATGCTAGTCCTGTCAAAATGGTCTAAACATTTTTTTAAGCTTTTTATTGGTTTTTAAGAGAACAAAGAATAAGGGGCAAATGAGTCACATTGCCACAGAGAGGATAGGTGTTCGACTATAGTAGTCTGACCCTGTCACCAGCCCTGAAAATATGTATATTTTGAACGTATCTAAACACATTACATGCCCGACAATAGAAGGCAGCGATCTTCAGGATGTGGGCAATGTAAAGCACCACTTTTTACTTGAGACTACACAATGATGTGTCCCCATTTGGAACACAAGCAACATGACTATAGAGAAGATATAATGCACAATAAGCCCGAGAACAGTGCCCATTGACCCATTGGAATCTCTTTACTGGGCATCTATCAGCACCATTTCTTCAAAAGGCCTGTCCTTCCATTGCACGCTGATCCCGGGTACTGTGCTCGAGTTAGGCCGCTTTGGGACGCAGCCACCGCAAGCTGTGAAAACTAAAGTTCTACAAAATGGAATCTTGGTACTGGCCTAAGGAGTTAGTGTAGGAAATTGTCCCTTTTTGCATGGTTACCCCCAAACTTTTTGCCAGATGCCTGATGCTAACTTGACTGAGTGTGTGCTGGGACCCTGCTAACCAGGCCCCAGCACCTGCGTTCTTTCCCAAACTGTACCTTTGTTTCACAATTTGCACACCTCTGGGTCACATATAAGTCTCTTGAAAAAGGTACCCCTGGTACCAAAGGGCCTTGTGACCAGAGAAGGCCTCTGTGTGCTGCAGCATTTATTATGCCGCCCTCAGAGACCTCTCAGCTTAACACCCACACACTGCCATTGCAGGCTGCGTGTTTTAGTGCAGGCCAAACTGAAGTGTCGGCATGGCACACATCCCTGTGTGCCATGCCACCAACACTGCCAGTGGCATGAGTAAGTCACCCCTCTAGCAGGCCTCACAGCCCTAAGGCAGGGCACACCATACCACAGGCGAGGGCATATTTGCATGAACACTATGCCCCTACAGTGTGTGTCATTCACAGACCTTGTAAGTGCGGTGAAGTTATTTTGAGTACAGGTGATGGGAAGTTGTCAACACGACTCCATGGCTCCTTGATGGCTTTACAGAAGACTGAGAAGTTTGGAATCAAACTTCTCAGCATAATAAACCCCCACTGATGGCAGTGATGGATTTATTATAAAATGCACTTAGAAGGCATCTTAGAGATACCCCCTGAAAAACGACCAACTTCTAGTGTATTGGCTGACTGGTCACCGCCAGCCAGCCACCAACAGACAGTTTATGACCTCATGGGGTGAAAGCCTTTGTGCTCTCGGAGGTCAGAAACAAAGCCTGATCTAGGTGGAGGTGCTTCACACCTCCCCCTGGCAGGAATAGCAACACTTGGCGGTGAGCCTCAAAGGCTCTCACCTTGTGATGTAGTGATTTGAACAGCTTCAACTAGTGAAGATGCCTGTCCCCCTGTCCGGGCCCCACATTTGGCAGCAGGACAGATGGGAGAATTAGTAAGCAGTGTAGGAGTGTCCACCTTAGCCTGGAACACCCCTAGGGTCACCAGGAGCTGAGGTGAACCCCTCTCTTAGAAATTCTCCATCTTGAATTGAAGAATTAGCCCCAATAGGAACAGGGATGTGCCCCTCTCCCCAAAGGGAGGGGGCACCCAAAGGGTGTAGTCCCCTAGGGGATAGTAGCCATTGGCTACTGCCTCCCACCTCAGTAATGCCCTTAAGTTCAGTATTTAAGTGCTCCCCTGAACCTCAGATTCGACGGACCAAAGAAGAAGACGGAAGAAAAACGCTGCCGGACCAGGAACTTGGCAAGAATCCCGCCACCTGTAGACAGTTCGACAACTGGACCTGCTGCTCTTGCAGAAACACTGCAAGGCCTCCATGAAACCCTGGAGACCTTTCGGCCTTCAACCAATCTCCACAATCCTCCCTTTGGACTAGGGGCTCTAGTCCCCAGCATACGCCGGCCCACAAACCCTAGTAGTTTAGGACCGACACTTGTGTTGACGCAACTCGCTACTGCAAAAGAACCCCAAGACCGCAGCGGAAGAGGACCGACACTTGTGTCGGCACAACTCTGCCCTGCCAGAAGAAAGCACTGCAGCTAGCTGGCCTCCACAACCCAGAGGGAATGAGAGGCTGCATCTCCAGGCAGACCGCAAGGGTAAACTACTATTCCGGACCATATCTCTCTTAAGCAGAGCTGCCACCAACATAGACAGTACGTCTTTGAGCGAGGCCCAGATGCCATAAGAACAACATGTACCAGAGGCTACACATCATTCTTTGTCATAGTATGCCTTTAACTAAAAACCTGCCTTTCCTTTTGACTTTGATTCTCTCAGATTAAATGCAATTTTGAGCATTGCCACATAAGGTACCAATATTTGCATACCATGCTACTGCAATGTGAACCTGCAATTCACATGTTCAAAATAGCATTAGCTGACAAAGACTGTCCTTCATAGACCGGTCACCTTTTTTTCTTTCACCAAAGTCAAAATGCAATTCAATGATACAACCAATCTTCTCCTGTTAGTAACAGACCACTTCAAGTTTAGTGAGTGAACCCACATGCTAAACATTTGTGATACACTAAACATGTTTTGAATTTTGAAACTTTATTGTAGAATATAGAGTGTGCGTTGCCTCCTTTTTGCCATGCTCAATTGCTTCAAAAGTGAATACATGAAACCTCACTGTTAAATACAAATAAGTAAAAAATGTTTTATTACTAGAAACTCAAAGCCTTTTTCTATTGATTGCATTCTTGAGGAGGTCGCAGGCTGCTAGCCACAGGGGCCAAACACAACACATGTTGGCTGGTAAACAACCAAGAGGGTGTTACCAACCCAAATGTCCAAATGCTGCACAAATGATAAATTACTGCATTTGTAAAATGTATTTTTTATATTCTTACTGGGCTGAAGTCTCCTGAAATTTATTGCTAAAGTTCTTTTGTGTGACTTTATCAACATTTTTGTTGATTTGAATATGTACACCACTATTTGACCACTTATCTCTTACATAAACGCAAGTACTAGGAACTTCTCCTTCTGTTATATAAATATTAAAACTGGGCTAAGAGCAAACCTAGTCTGAGTTTCTAAAGGCACAACTTATAGTCGGTTCAACCAACTGGGTAACTAAGTGGTCGTTTCAAAACACCAACACTCTTCTTTTGTTTGAACCCCAAATTCTATGTAATTAAATGTTATTTTATCTTTTTACACAATCTCACTCTGCTTGGTAACTAATATAATAACCTTCCGTTTTTGTGACACAATCGCTGGTATACATTTAAAGATGTCTTTTCGTAAAACTGTAATATAACCAACATTCATCAACATTATTTAGTACTCACAGACACCAATTAATCACTTCCCTTAATGCCAACCCTATCTTATATACACCATATATGCATCATGATTATGTCAACAGTCTTTAAAGATGAAGCAGTACCATTATATTTGCTCCCAAAATTTAGGCTCTAAAATATGCAACATTTGCAACAAAAAATAAAGATAGGCGGCCAGGGAGAGTCCCTTCCAGTGCCTGAATATGTTCCTTTGCTTCAAGGCTCTCCTCACTTACTGCAGCCACAGGTCATACATCTGTTTTTTTTAAATATTTTATAAATCCTGATTTGTCATTGTTGTAGCTCCTGGGATTTCATAATTAGTGTAGCGTCCTGCCCAGCCTGGGTACCGCTAAAGACTACGCCACACACGGAGCTTTAAAAACTCATCTTTAGTCTTCTGCGTGTAACCTCGAACTCAACATTCTAAACCTGCATTCACTTCACTATGCTCTAACACTTACGTCACAGTTCTACGGAGTCTATCAGGAGCCAAAATGGTTCCGTCATTGCTAACTCACACGACACTACATCTCCCCATCTGTTAAATACATTTTTTTTTTTTTACAAATATTTACAATTACAACTCTTCAATGAGTCTTCGTGGTGTTCTGATCACATTTCTCAACCGTGTCTTTGGAAACTGGGGACGAGTAGTCGAAGTGTCCATGATCTGCGTTGGCAATGTAGGAACAACAGCAGTCAGGGGGTCTCCAATTGTCCTTTCAGACCCAGTCTCTACATTGACATCAGCGCCTGACGAGCCATGAGCCACATGTCGAAAATGCAAGGAATCACGTGTAATAGACTTCCCAGGACATAGGGCACCATTTGTCCTTTGCTGGTCACAACATGAAATAGCTCAGCATCAAAGGGAGCATCAGAGTTCAGTTTTCTAGGCTGACGGAAAAGCACTCGATCTCCTCTAGTGAACGTAATGTCCTTTGCATGTCAGTGCTTATCTGCATAGGCTTTCATTTTTCTTTATGACCCAAGTCTCTTGTACAGGTTTCTTACACAGTACTTGGATCTTCTGTTGGTCCATGGAAGTAAATTGGTCGTCATGGCTCTTTGAAACATCAGGGTTGCAGGGCTTTCATCTTTGGTCGAGAGAGAGATCGAACGGCAAGCTTGAAGAGTAGAATTTAAGACAGTTTTAAGGTCAAGCTTTTCCAATATAGCACGTCGAACAGCTTCCTTGAGAGTACTCATTAAGCATTCGACAAGGCCATTGGCCTGTGGCCAAAGAGGTGTGCTCTTCTGATGCTTCACATTAAGATGACTTAGAAAGTCTCTGAATTCTCAACTGTTGAAAGGTGGGCCATTGTTAGATTTTAGGATCACCAAAATACCCCATGTCACAAAGATGCTGTCTAATCGATGACTCTTTCTTGAGTGGTCGATATAGAAAACAATGGTCCTAGACTTATTAACTACAGTTTAGTTATGAGAACAATTTAATTAAGAAAGCATTCATTTATCGAAAACCACATCAGATATGTATACGTTTAGCATCTGTTTATTAATGCACAAACATTTATCAAAACTGTACATCCTCAAAAGACACAACGGCCCCAAATATATCTCCAATAGTGACTGTTTATTGTATCTCAATTACATTTATAACAGATCACCATATTAAATGTTTTAACAGAGAGGTTGCTCCAAAAGGAGTGTGAAAGAGAAAGTGTGCTCGTGAATGGAACAGATATGAAAGAAGGGAAATCAAGTCAGGATAGAGTTCACCAAAACACTTTTTACTTTAGTATCCAAAGCAAACCGGCTATGATTTCTAATGACACCAGTTCACAATTATGCCTGTCCCTCATAGATAATTCCAAAATGTTGTTTTCCGATTTTCTGGAGGTGCACAGAGATTTTATCATCTGTGGAATGGGCAGGGCTGGGGTGGTATCAGGTACCGGCCCACTGGGGGAGTGTCGAAGTTTCGACCCTGGCGCATAGAGGGTAATTTACATCCTCAGCGGACAGGTCTTCCTCAGGACAAGGGGGAATGGGGGCAACCTAAGAGTGCAATAATATCACTAATTAGAAACAGTCAAATGAAAAAATTAACTGATGTCAAGGAGTCGTGCCTACTCACTGACCTATGGTTGGGTAAAGTCAGGATACAGTCCCTCCCCAGGTCAAACAGGATTACTTTAGAAGCAATCCCAGAGTCATTGGATGATCATCCAACCATAGTAGAAGTCATTTTCCCATCATCAGACATCATCAAGCTCCTTAAGTCATCAGCAGAGTTTAGAAGCCTGTACCTGGTGATTTGAGGATGACTTGAATATGAGCATTTGTTGACTTCTCAGGACCTGATTGTTCCTGATGATTTGAGGATGACTTGAAAATGAGCATCTGATTACTTTACAATAAGATCAATACAGATGACTTGAGGATTATGTAAAAATTAGTTTCTGATTACCTCAAACATAAAAAAAAAGATGAAAGCATTCCTGATAATTAGGTAGCAACCCATTAGCAATATGCAACCGTTGGTCCCAGAGAAAAACAATTAAAAAATAAAAAGTAAACCTTGATTGAGAGAGCAGAAGAGGGGTGGGCATAATTTGTGTAATTTGCTACAGCATAATTATGCGAAATGACAGCAAAATTATGGGAGATTACGTATCATTTTGTAGGCATGGTATGTATATAGGTGTCTAGATATTTAAGCGGTCATTGGTGGCCATATCATCAGACCTTTTTTTTCCATGAGTAAAAATGCTTTTTGCAATGCTGTACAGCATCACCAAAGGTACTGGCAAAGCCAGTGATCCCAAAAGTGAGACATACAGGCTTTACCAATGGTTGCTATGTTAAGGACTGTGTTGCAATGTTTGGAAGGCTACATTTTATTTATGTAAAGTGAAGCTGTCTGTGGCTGCTTCTTCCTCTAAATGGAGGATGAATGTCTGAAGGATGCAGCTTCATAGCCGTCTATCCCTTGACTCAAAAATGCTAGTGAATTCAGGGGTTTGAGGGAGTGCTCTCATGTTGGTGAATATTAAGTGAAAAGAGGGCGACGCCTGCCAAATGCGGGTGAAAAATGGGTGCTGTCCATATGCTACCAGAGTCTGTAGTCAGGAATGTGTCCTTGTGTAACATAACTGGTGCTCATGTAAAGCGCTCCAATACCTTCGGGTCGAGTTCGCGCTATATAAATCTGCAAAAAAGAAAAACGTCTGGATGTTGAAGTGCTCACTTCAACCCCAAGGCTGCCCAGACCCTCACTCACTGTTTTCCCAAGGCTGACAGTGCCACGGTCACAGCAGCGCTTTCACCCAATGCATATCCAAATACCGAATGGCTGCTGGTTCCTGGGCCACAACAGTGTACTGTCCCAGGAGAGATGCCCTGGGCTCAGTGACCAGACCGCTGAATCATCCAGCAGAATATTGTGACTGTCACTTTTGTGACTAATCACTATTTTTTGTTCCGCCCCCTCTCCGATCGCCGACATTCACTTTTTTCAACATTTCTCGCATTTGTGATCAACCCACCATGCTATCCATGTGAACACTTGGGAACAACAGATAGACTTGGAGAAACACTCTGGAGAAGTTAATTACTGCTTACTGCTGCACCCGATTGTCCTTGCTTGTGTGCACTCATTTGCATATGAATACCTCAAAGAACACCGGTATTTTCTGCGAATGAATGCCTTCCAACACTCTTGTAAAGTTCCTACGCACATCCGTTGGCACCGGAAGTTACGTCACACGCCGTGCAAAAGTTTGTGTGATTTCCTTGAGGAAGCAGACGGGCCACGTCGGTATTTCATTTATTAACCCCTTGACCGCGATCGGAATTCCGCTCGTATGCGGGACATTCCGATCGCGGGTGTGGTCGTGACGAGCTCAGCTCGTCATGCGCACAGCGCTACCGCGCAGCATGACAAGCTGAGCTAGTCATGAGCACGGAAGGGGTTAAAGGATCTTTACATTTTCGGAGTGCTTGGAGATCGGTACCTGTTGTCCAAGAGCTGCTGCAGGGAAAGGCATTACGAGCAAGCAAGTCGGACCGGATTGTAAAATTCCAGCTGGTATCAACTAACAATCGTGGGGCAATGTTGGTTTTCCTGTTTCTCTGGCTGTATTTGCGAAGAAATTAATCTGTAGTTTACCCTTTCTTGTTTCTTGTTGGCTATAGGCGAAAGGCCCGACTTGAGGGAACATGCTCTTGTAAATAATACAACTTTGAAAGCGATTAAAACAGAATAAACTTACCTAAGAAACCTTACCGGCTGAATTGAATATTTGTTTAAAATATACGCTCTCATTTCTTTTTTTTATTCACCTTAATTACTGACCTTGTACGCGATTACATATCTAACCGAGGTTTTTCCTCAATGTTCATCCAGGTCCGAGGTCCGCGGCGCACGCAGCCAGAGTTAGGGAGAGCCATTGTGGACTTTGAAAGTGTGGGTATGGCGTTTCGCGCGCTTTTCATGTTCTGCTAGGAGGCACAGTGCATGGCTGTGAAAATATTTCATAAACTAAGCACAGAAAGATTGGATTATCATCTTTGCCAGCAGGACAAGTCGGGTAATAATTGCTTTCGGTTTTGAGTGGAGATTTATTGGCTTCTGCTGTCCGATTCAATGAGACGTTTTTCAGTTGCGCACGGAACACAAACAGTAGAAAATCAGAGGCGACGCTAGGCGCAAACTGTATTTCTGTAAAAATGTAAAATGGAGTTGTGTGTTACAGTTCACATTTTTCGCGCTGTAATTAGTAGTCACTGGTGCATATCGTAACTGCATTTTCTGTGGGATAAAATCCCTTGCACTTATCACTTTATCGACATTTATTTTCTTTAAATGATTTAGTGGTTTGAAGCGGAGGTAGGTGATGTTTTGGGACCCAAGCTGATGTGCGATGTCACTGACGGCTAAAATAAACATTTCGTTTCTGACATGCCAGGGAAACCGAGTGTTTGTAAAGGCAACTGAAAGTTACACTGTAGTCAGTGGATTGGAAAAAAGGAGCTAATTCGGATGATGATTTGGATAGTTTACTTGTAGGGGATAAGAAAAAGAGCAAAGAGTAGCAAACAAGTTCTAAGCAGACTGAGCCTTCCACGCCAATGCCCCATTTTACTGAACACTTGATTTCATTCTTAGTGAGCACTGAGATGTGGGTAAATACACCTCGCAACAGCAACAAAGCAGACCGCAATTAATTTAGGGCTCTACAAAAGATAGTGGTAGGGGTGGAAAACCTACCTGGGCTCAAGTTATTTTTAGAATAGTGGCCCTGATTTGCTGCTGGTATATGAACACAACCTGTAAGTCACAGGGTCGACTCCTGGCTAGTCCACTCACTGTGTTTGCCTGCTAAATATCTGCAGCGCCACAAGTCCACTACTGGGATAGAGTGTGCTAAGTACAAAAATGGCTGTCAGTACAAGTGCGGGCACAGGTGCGTAGGTAATTTTTTTTTTTTTAAAAAGGGTTCTGACCAGACCAAAGAACATCTGTTCATTCTGGACTTTGTGCACAACTGTTTTATGTGCAGGCTAGTACACAGTGCAACAAAAATTGCGATGTAGTAAAGATTGTGGAGTTGTCTGTGCTATACAGAAGTGTGTGTGCATGCTAGTATGATTCGGGGCAGCTCCTATTATGTAGAACTTGCTTGTGTGCACAAGGATGTATGTTTACAAAAACATTTGTACACAATTTCTTTTTGGCAAGGGGAGAATATGTTCTTAAAGCCTCATGTGTACGTACGGATTTCTCTCACCATAAATGTGGTTTGCTTTAACAAGAGGCCTGGCGTTAAGATGACCAAAAGCTCCGATTTGCGTACCATCCCAGTTTTTTAACTTGTTTCCCGAGTTGTACTATGGCCGAGAGAAAAGACTAACACGTTGCAGCACCGGAGCGTGTGCAGATGGATCAGGCTCAGAGGGAAAGAGAAACCATTGCTCCGTTTTGGTGGTATTTTTTGGTGGGGTTGGGGGTGCGAATGAGTCGTGGGAAGTAAGGGGGTGTGATATGCCACCTCTCCTCCACTTTAGAGTACTCTGCAGTGCTTTTGTTTGAAAGGCGGAGCCCGCCTTTCTTTAACATGCGGCGCTATAATGTAGTGCTTTATGTGAGAGAGCTGGAGGTAGGATTCCGCTTCTCACTTACCTTTACCGAGTTTAGGGTCTTTTCGGAGAGGTGGGAATAGGATACCATCCTTGGTGGACGTTTGGAACCTCATGGCACGGAATGTGGCACTTTCAATTCGAGGCAGTGTGTCTAAGCTCACCTCGCAACATCGGTGCTTCAAGCTCGATAAATAACTGCTCTATTGATATAAGCATGGGTGGTAGAGATTGAAGGTGGGATTTTGTATTGCTGTACCAGATCATTGCCCCTCTTGCTGCCTGCCCAGTGCACGCAGTGGTCACGAGTGGGTCACTGACAAAGTGCGCTTGGATTGCTAGCGAAGCAGACGGCTTCAGAGGATTCTTTTCAATGGGGCTTTCCTGGCTTTTAGCAGACAATGGCTCCTCACATAAAACCCTTGCAAAGCATGTAAAGAACATTCATCCACTGTTAACCTCCCCATTCCACAGCCATTCTTCTGCCATTTGATGTATTTTACTTTATTAGTTAATTTGCTCAGGGAGTAAATACGAAAACGTCACCAGGAAAGGAAACATAGGCAGAGAGAATTATATTCTCTCTGCCTATGTTTCCTTTCCTAGTGACATTTTCATATTTTATCTCTGCCTATTTTTCCTTTTCTGGTGACGTTTTCATATTTTTACCCTAAGCAAGTTAACTAATAATGTAAAACATATTATTCATGGCAGAAAACCCTGTCAAGGTGAATGAATCACTATTTTGTGTCTGGGCAGCAGAGCTATGAATTAAGTGAAGCCCCATCAATGATACAGGACTGTCCTCCCTGAACGTTATATATTTTATTTCTATACATATATATTAAAAGCAGAGGCATACACCCATTCTCCATCTCCCACACTATTTTCTTCTCTTCCTTCCCATTTCACCATGCTCCTTCCCTATTATCCAGTCTTTCATGCTCTGCCGTATGCTATCAACCCCCCCCCCCATCAGAAACTACTTTTCACCTTTTTATCTTTCTTGCTCACTTTCCTTTGTCTCCTTTTTCACGCTATCTTCTTAGGGTCTGCTTTTTCCCTTTCCACTTTTAATTCTCATCATCCTCCTTTCCCACACTCCAATTTCTGCTATTACCAATTCTCTTCACTCTTCTCGTTCCTTCTGTACCCTATCTGTCTTTAGCTACCTCTCTGATATCGCCTCCTTCCTACCTTTATATGTTTTTAGGTCTCGCCTAGGCAGCGCTTGCGCTGCCTCTGTGGCAGTATTCTGAATATGGGCTTTAAGCTCCGCCTATTCTTGTCCCATTTGCTGTGCATTCAAAGACCCTCTAAGCCATTGGTGCTTCCCTGGTCCTCAGGTTAAACTGATTAATAGGCATGTGAACCCACGGTGCATGCTGTGGCCAATGTTTAAAATATATGGCTCTTTACTTGCTCTCTCCCCTGTAGCCTCTTTCCCTCTCCTTCCCACCCGCCCCATCCAGCCAAATGACCCTCACATCTCAAAGCTCCATTTCTGTAAGCAGGGAACCAATTACATTGCTTTATGTTACTGCTGATACTGTTTATGCACATTTTCACAGTTTTGGTATTCCTCCTTCTGCTGTTGAAGTACAATTCTTTAATGTAGTTCTGAATCCTATATTTCCTTTCAAGCCAATTGTTTCACTAACGCTGCTCCACGCAACGCAAAATGACTCTACGCAGATGTACTCCTACAACTGCACTTCACTCTACCCAACCAACTCAACTCTATGCACCGCCACTCTAAGCAGTGAGGCTCAAGGTAACGCCACTCTACGCAGCGCCACTCCGCTCCACGCTGCTGCACTCCACACAACTAGATGCCACTCCACGCAACTGCGCTCCACTCTATGCAATCCCTCTCCACTCTACACAACTGCACTCTACGCCGCACCACTCTAATCTACATAATGTCACTCCATGCAACGCCACCCCACTCTACGCAACACCACTCCATGCAACGCCACATGGCTTTGCTTTATTCCACCCTGCTTTACTCCACGCCGCTCTGCTTTACTCCGCTCTACTCCACTCAATGCCACTCTGCTTTACTCACAGCCAATCTGCTTTACTCCAGTCACTCTGCTTCAAGCCACTCTGACTTTACTCTACACAACGCCACTCTACACAATGCCGCCCCACTCTACACAACTGCACTCCACGCCACACTACTCCACGCAATGCCACTTCTTGCAATGCCACTGCATGCAACCCCACACTCCTCTCCACACAATGCCACTCTGCTCTATGCAACACCACTCCAAGCAACTGCACTCCACTAAACGCCACACCACTCTACTCAACACCACTCAATATAATGCCAATCCATACCACACAATATAATTACGATCCACATAATACCACTCAACACTGCATAATTAAACTCCACCTAATTACACACTTCTCAATACCACATAAATACACACCACATAAATCCACTCTATACCACATAACAATCCACATAAAACACTCCACATCATGCCATATAATTCCACTCAACATAATTACTCTGTACCACACTTTTCCATTCCACAGTATTCAACTCCACACAAATCCATTCCACACCACATAATTACAAAAATAAAACATTATTCCACCACAACACAATTCCACTACGCACCACATATATCCAATTTACAACACCTAATTCAACATCATGCCTTAAAATTCAACAACACACCATGTCATTAAACTCCACTACATAGCACTTCACAACACAAAATACCATTCACCATAATAACACTCCATTAATCGCAATCCCACTCCACATAATTCCAGTACACTCAAACACAATTACTATCCACATAATTCAACTGCACACCATGCCACATAATTCCACTACACAAATCCACTCTACACCACACAATTCCATGCCACAACTAACAAATCCAACCCACATAATTAGACTACACACCACATACATCCACTTCAATCCAGAACACCCAGGTAAGAGACATTTACAACGCCAATAGCTCCAACTCTTTCTCTTTTTTTAACACACATCTGAAGCTTAGCTTCTACCTAGTTCCTCTTTTTCGTCACCAAACAGGTAAAGCTTTCCACACAGTTCCACACCACACAATTTAACTCCACACACTTGCAATTCACACCACATGATTTGACACTGAACCACATAATACAACTCAACACAATTACACAACACACCACATACATCTAATCAACACCACACAATTCCACATTGTGCCACAAAATTCAACAGCAAACCATATAATTAAACTCCACTACATACCACTCCACAACACAAAATACCATTCCACATAAATAAACTCCATAACACAATGCCACTCTATATAATTCCAGTAAACTCAGTACCACATTTACTATCCATATAATTCCACAACACACCATGCCACATAATTCCACTACACAAATCCAATCCATGCCACATCACACAATTCCATGTCACACAATTTCACAACTAACTAATCCAATCCAACACACATAATTACACTACACACCACATACATACATTCCGTAACACATAGGTAAAAGATATTGCCATTTACAATGCCAATAGCTCTAACTCAAACAAATGTGAGACCAATTGCATTTTCAGTTCTTATTCAATCTTGCAACTACCTTTCATGGTTTCCACCTCTGTCTCAGCTGTTGTTCCCAACACCTTTATTTCAGAAAGTC
Organism: Calotriton arnoldi; assembly: GCA_963921515.1. Lineage (NCBI taxonomy): Eukaryota > Metazoa > Chordata > Amphibia > Caudata > Salamandridae > Calotriton > Calotriton arnoldi. The sequence continues at coordinate 1,270,646 of CAWUFW010003346.1, read as the reverse complement.
TTTGCACATTGTAATCCAGGTCTGGTACATTAGTACAAAGATAGCTTATTCACTGTGGAGATGCCTTTTAAATTGTTGTGCAGTACTGGTATCACCCAGAACTGCTTGTTCAGTATGTATCTGTCCATCCCAGTTTTCACTCAGACTCCAGGCAAACCACAGCATGCAGTATTCTCCAGACAGTGAACACAGCAGTTGAAAACAATTTCAACTTGCCTCCCTCACCCAGCCAGCATAGACCACAAAACGTAGAATCACTCTTATGAAGACCCTACTGCTCGGCAATGGTCACACAGTGACAGGCCAGGCAGAATCTCGTGTGGTCTTTCACTGGCGCCATTTCTTGAAATTTACACAAAAAATTGCTTGCCAGACCTGCCATCACTGCCCAACTCCCCCTCAACTGTTTGACATGCTGATGATGTTTCCAGTTGTATACTGGCGTCACCCTCATTTTGATCTTTAAATATTGACATCTATTTAGCTGTTTGAGTATGTTTTGAGATCTTGACTGGGTGTGAATGTTTTAGAATATGATACAAACAATGGCAAAGCTAATAGGCCTTTTGGCTTTGTTGTTTTTCTCACGTTTTTTGCAAAACTTTATTTATGGGGAACCTGTCAGCCACGCATCAATGTTAAAAATGTTTTTGTCTAAAAGCAGATATGTTTTTGATCTAAAAAGAACGCTCTGCCATAGTAGTTATCAACTCTTAAGGGCACTACTTTATGTGTGGATTTACTTCTTGTGAAGGGGAAGAATGCCATCAATCGCAGTAAAGTTAGCTAATGTCTGTAGTGGGCTGGCCCACTGTCCTGCCCCAAGCTGTATGCTGCAGTGGATGGATGAAAAATGTAAATTACACAATAATAGACCAATTGATGAAGAGGGTTGGCTGAAAGCCTCTGTAGATAAGTGTGTGTATGTGTATATATAGATGTATGTATATATGTATATATATATATATATATATATATATATATATATATATATATATATATATATATAAATTCTAAAGGTCTTGGCTAGGGTCTCCAAAGTCGGTCCGGAGGGCTGGATCAATGCCAGATTTTTAAGATCAATACATATATCTAAATGGGGATATGCTAAAAAAAATATAGCATGGATCCAGCCTTCCAGGATCGACTTTGGAGAACTCTGGTCTTGGCTAATGCCAGACTTAAAATTGAGCTGTGAGTCAGGTAGGCTCCTTGCCTTGTATTGAAATCACATATGGTGGCAGGGAGTCCTATTAGTGTCAAGGACGCCGTTCTCATTGCAAATGATGCTGCAGTAAAGTACGGTACCATATGGTGATTCCTTAAATTAAATCTTTGCAAGCACCCAAGTATAAATAATTTTTATACTATACTTCCTTCTTTTAAGCGCTATATATCTTACAGATGTTAGTATTACACTCTTTCATCTTTCTCCATTTACCAATCTCAGAAGGATGGTAGACTGAGTTTGCTTTACAACTCTTTGCCACTCTGCGTCACTCTACTCTCTGACTGTCCACACTCTCCCCCTCCACAACACTCTACGCTTCGCCACTCTGTTCGACAACACCACTCTGCGCCACCACTCAACACCACCCTGCTACTCTGACACCACCACTCTTCTACCACTGCTCTCAGTGCCCCTCTACTCACCACTTAAGGCCACTGCACTTCATTCCAATGTATTCTACGCCACTATATTATATACCACTGCACTCTACGACAGTCTACTCTGCAACACTGCACTTTAAGCTGCATCACTCTATTCTGCACCACTATTCTACTCTGCGCTGCTGCACTCCACACCACTGCACTCTATGATGCTCTGCAAGACTGCACTCTCCGCCACTGAACTCAATGCCACGCTATTCTGCACAACTGCACTCAGTCACTGCACGCTACGCCACTCTACACACCTGCTTTTTAGGCCACTGCAATTTGCACTTGTCACTGCACTCTACTCTGCACCACTCAACTGTACTGCATCCCTCCACCACTCCACTCTGCATCCCTCCATGCCACTTTAATCTGTTCTGCACCACTGCACTCTACACCACTGCACTTTATGCCACTCTGCACTACATCGCTGCAATCTACCCTGCACCTCTCCACGCCACTCTGAAACAATCTACTTCACGCCACTACAATCTACTCTGCACTCTACATCTTTCTACTCTGCGTCAATGCACTCTACACTAGTTTACTCAAAACCAGTGCACTCCATGCCAATCTACTCTGCACCACTGAACTTTACACCACTTCACTCTAGGCTACTTCACTCTTTGATGATATACGCTATGATACTCAACTCTTTGATGCTCTACTCCATTAAACTCTATGCCACTCCACTCTACAACACTCTACTCCACGCTATGCCACCCTACACTACTCAACACATCTACATAACTCCTTCCATGCCACTTTACTCCGCTCTATTCTACGACACACTACTCTGCTCCTCTCTACCATTCCACTCTGACACTCGACTCTACAACACTGTACTCCACTCTGCCACTCCACCGTCCTACAATACGCAACTTTGTGCCACTCCACATCAATCTAATCTGCTCTACACCACTCTACGCAACACTCCCAACACCACTCCATTCTACGCCACTCCATGGCACTCTGCAGCTATAATCTACACCACTTTATCACACTCCACTTTTCGACACACCACTCTCCTTTACCCCACTAACCTTTAGCCATGCTGAACAGCAGACACACTGGTGTACCATATGGCTAAAAAATTGGCAAAGGCAATAGCTCTTGCAAAGGCCAGACTTTTTTGGCTTTGCCAATGCTTGTTTATATTAACCAATACTGCAGACCATCGGCAGAAGACATTGGCAAGCCACTTGGTTAAAAAGGCAAGACCTATTGGCTCTGCCAATGCTTGTTTTTGTAGCAATAATTTGCTCTGCCAACGAACTAATAAAACTGTGTATTTCTTAACATCTAGTGTATGTCAAACAAGTATTACTACTCGAGGTCATTCTAGAGTAATAAATCTGCATATTGAAACCGCCATGCAGTAATACAGCCAGAACCCATCCTAGGGTAATGCATCCTCATCATGAACTTATCGACTAATACGGTCCCAGTCTCATTCTAAAGTTATCCTTGGATCATCCTGGAGTAATGCAGCCTCATTTTGAAGTCATCACAAGATGATTCTGTAATAATACAGCCCCATCCTGAAATACTCATAGGAGCATCCTGGAGTAATCCAGCCTAATCCTGAAATCATCATGAGATCATCCTGGAGTAGTACATTATCATCACATGTTTTCCACTGAAGTAATCAGGAACCCATCCTGGAGTAATCCACCCTAATCCTGTAATCAGCATGGGATCATCCGGCAGCAGTACAAGCTCATCACATCTTTTCCACTGAAGTAATCGGGAACTAATCCTGGAGTAGTTTCTCTGATGACTCGTGTCATCCCATTTAAATAATCTGCCCGATAGGCATACTTCAGGATGGCTTCGGATGACATCCCTAGTTAATTGCAGGAATAGCCTGGCTGAATCACTCCAGGATGATCTTCCTTTTAGACTTGGGTCGTGTGATGGTCTGTAAGAATGAAGGTGTACATAATTGGACTACTCATTCATAATAAATGTAACTATTATTATAGTCAAGTAGACCAATGTCCACTTACCCGCACATTGTTTGCGGTGTAACTACGATTGGATAAGAAGAGTTGTGGCTGCAGTGTTTAAATTAATCAATCACGGGTGAATCAATCGCCCACAGGATCTGAAAACAACATAAAACAGAAACCAGGACTGAAATTAGTCCCACGAGTCCCAAGAGGAGAGATAAATCAGTGTGACTGTCGTCCCAAGATGTAAATACCTGATTTTGCAAGTTTTAAACGCAGCCCGCGGGATCCATGCTGAACTCCTCGAGTCAGAGACTGCGAGTGAGTCAGCCCAGCTAAAAATAGATTAATTAGCCGCCGTAGAGCGCGTGCACGTTATTGACGTGCTGTGTCAAACAGACACGTAGATAAAAGGCTTGCCTAGGGATCGGGGGCCGGCATGGAAGACAGACTGTCCCTTTTTAACCATTAGATAACACACAGTAGAATGTATTATTACAAAGAGTTGCACAAATACTGTAACATTTAAAAGAAGACAAATAACATACTCATGAACAAACATGGCACGAAAGACATCATTTAAAATGCCGAAATACAAAGAATAACTGAAAAGAAGGCAAAGCATGTGACTAAATAATACAAAACAGACACCTTGTCATTTGGAAATAAATATAACGCATTAATCCAAAGTAAAACTGTGCACAGTGAAATTTATAATTCAAAAATACGCTTATCATCCATATGAGATGATAGGGCTGAGTGCAAAGAATAAAGGGCATTAATGCAAGAAAGGAGCATAATTGTGCAACCATGAAGTCTTCTCTGCATATAGGTCAAGTGTATTATACATAAGAGACATTAAAGAATGAAGGGCATAGATGCACAAAATAATAATAAATAAATAAACATAATAGTGCAAACATGACTTGTTCTCTGCATGGAGGTCAAGTATATTACATTACAGTGAGCAAAGCGCATAGCATACAGAGAAAAACTGGGGTGTATAATACATTATATACAGTGACAAGCGAAGGATGTATGTACTGGTCAAGATACGTGCCAAGAGATCTAGCCATTGTTGAGCATTGCCACTTGTTTGGCGATTTCCTCATATTCGTTTAGACCCCTGGCCACCGTATCAAAGATATGTATCTATCTACACTCACGGATACTCAGTGTATTCGCAAAATTACCACCCCTTGGGTTGGGTTTCACTTTTTCAATAACCCACCACTGAAGACTCTCAGCCGAGTGTCCAAATGAGGTGAAATGTTCCACAAGGGGTGCGCCTTGCACTTTGCAGCGTATTCTGCTGCAGTGCTGCAGTATGCGGGCCTTAACTTTTTGTATGGTTTGGCCTATGTACATAAAGTCACATGGGCAGACTATGGCGTAAATAACTCCCCTGGAATTGCAATTGGTATGGTCCTGCATTTTGTGCGTATGGTTGTTATATATACACTGTTGGGTTTCTTTAGTCATGGTGCAGGCTTTGCACTGTCCGCATTTGTAATGCCCCTTGATTGGCGGAATGTTCCAGAGTGTCTGTTGGTTGTCCCTGGGATTAATGGGTAACAGCGATTTGACCACATAGTCCCTCACGTTCCTGCCTTTCTTAAAGGCATGCATGGGCGGTTCAGTGATCCCTATCTTTGCACTCAGCCCTATCATCTCATATGGATGATAAGCGTATTTTTGAATTATAAATTTCACTGTGCACAATTTTACTTTGGATTAATGCGTTATATTTATTTCCAAATTACAAGGTGTCTGTTTTGTATTATTTAGTCACATGCTTTGCCTTCTTTGCAGTTATTCTTTGTATTTCGGCATTTTAAATGATGTCTTTCGTGTCATGTTTGTTCATGAGTATGTTATTTGTCTTCTTTTAAATGTTACAGTATTTGTGCAACTCTTTGTAATAATACATTCTACTGTGTGTTATCTAATGGTTAAAAAGGGACAGTCTGTCTTCCATGCCGGCCCCCGATCCCTAGGCAAGCCTTTTATCTACGTGTCTGTTTGACACAGCACGTCAATAACGTGCACGCGCTCTACGGCGGCTAATTAATCTATTTTTAGCCGGGCTGACTCACTCGCAGTCTCTGACTCGAGGAGTACAGCATGGATCCCCCGGGCTGCGTTTAAAACTTGCAAAATCAGGTATTTACATCTTGGGACGACAGTCACACTGATTTATCTCTCCTCTTGGGACTCGTGGGACTAATTTCAGTCCTGGTTTCTGTTTTATGTTGTTTTCATCACCCGTGATTGTTTAATTTAAACACTGCAGCCGCAACTCTTCTTATCCAATCGTAGTTACACCGCAAACACTGTGCGGGTAAGTGGACATTGGTCTATTTGACTATAATAATAGTTACATTTATTATGAATGAGTAGTCCAATTATGTACATCTTCATTGTTACAGACCATCACATGAGGGACTGTATCCTGACTTTACCCAACCATAGGTCAGTGAGTAGGCACGACTCCTTGACATCAGTTAATTTTTTCATTTGACTGTTTCTAATTAGTGATATTATTGTACTCCTAGGTTGCCCCCTTCCCCCTTGTCCTGAGGAAGTCCCGTCCGCTGAGGATGTAAATTACCCTCTATGCGCCAGGGTCGAAACGTCGACACTCCCCCAGTGGGCCTGTACCTGATACCACCCCAGCCCTCCCATTCCACAGATGATAAAATCTCTGTGCACCTCCAGAAAATCGGAAAACAACATTTTGGAACTATCTATGAGGGACAGGCCTAATTGTGAACTGGTGTCATTAGAAATCATAGCCGGTTTTCTGAGGATACTAAAGTAAAAAGTGTTTTGGTGAACTCTATCCTGACTTGATTTCCCTTCTTTCATATCTGTTCCATTCACGAGCACACTTTCTCTTTCACACTCCTTTTGGAGCAACCTCTCTGTTAAAACATTTAATATGGTGATCTGTTATAAAAGTAATTGAGATACAATAAACAGTCACTATTGGAGATATATTTGGGGCCGTTGTGTCTTTTGAGGATGTACAGTTTTGATAAATGTTTGTGCATTAATAACCAGATGCTGAACGTATACATATCTGATGTGGTTTTTGATAAATGAATGCTTTCTTAATTAAATTGTTCTCATAACTAAACTGTAGTTAATAAGTCTAGGACCATTGTTTTATATATAGATTTCTACCCAGGTCCTTGGACAATTGTGGGTTACCCCATTATATCATAATGGTCTTTCTTGAGTGGTGGCTGAGAGATCTTCTACCAATGGAAAATGGGAGTATTCGTCAATGATCACCCTCAGGTGTTGTCCATTATCAAGAGGGCCGAAGAAGTCAACGGCAATTCTTTCCCATGGATGCTTTGGCAACTCCGACATGTTTAGGGTGTGTTGAGTGGTTTTTGATGAAAGGCAGTTGCATAGATGACAATCTTTCAGTTCTCTTTCAACTCTTTCATCGAGATGGGGAAACCAGACTTGTGGTGACGATTTCACAATGTCCTGCATGGGCCACTTCAATTATCTGTTCTCACAGATTCTCCAGAATAACAATTCTTGAACCTTTCAGGATAATGCCTTCTTGAGGGTCAAACATTTCATCTTTGACTTTTTTAAACTTCAGGTATTCACTGTCACTGGTAAGAGGTCGAGTGTGCTTGTTCAAAGCCTGATGTGTCGTTCAGTTTTAACATGTCACTACATTGAGTTATGGCAGTGACAATGTTTTCCAGCAAAAGGGCACCTGATGTGCTGGATTTCAGAATGAAATTTTTGTAGGTTTCAGCTGTTTTAGAAGGGGTACCTTTGCACTGTAGCGGCACTTGTGAGAAGTAGTCGGAAGGGTTTTGATCTTTCCCTGGATGGATTGTGTAGTTGTATTCTTGTAATCGTAGACTCCAACATTCAATTGGGAAGCGGTATCTTGGTCTTTAGATTGCTAAAGATGGTCAACAATGCTTGATAATCTGTCACATGAGTGAAAAGCTTTCCATATAAGAATACGTGTAAACGTTCACAAGCCCACACCACTGCTAATCTTTTTTTCTCAGGTTGTGAATAAGCACGCTCAGTTTGGGACAAACTTCTGCTTGCATATGCCACAATATGTCTTAAAGCGTTTGGGTGTCCGCTGTACTGTGCAATGATTGACAATACGAAAGACTTTATTGCTTGATTAATAAAAACCCTTGCAACAAGTAAAATGACATTATATTCAAAATTACATATTCCATAAAACGGTGCCTCTTTGTGAAATACATGCGTGACAAAAAACAAAGATAAAATACTTGCAACATGAAGAGATGGCATTGTATCCGAAGTTACATTTTTTTTTTTTTAAAGGTACATAAAAAGAGAATGAGTAACTGGACAGTTAGCACCATTGCACAAAGGTTGGCCTGGTTGAGTGATAAAGTGCAGTAGATTCGGCCAAAACAAAGGGGTTACGATGGTCTTGTGCTATACTTTTTAGAAGCAGGTATGGGAAAAGGGGGTTAAGAAGGCCTTATGCTATAAAGCTTTAAAAGCAGGGATGAGTAAAAAGAACTATGTCTAAAAAATGGATTGAGGTGTGGTCTTTGTCACTGCGACAGGAGTTCATGCTCTGTATAGATGCCTGCGCTCCCTAACCAGATGGTATTAGTTTGGGCCTGTTAAGCAGTTTCAAGGAATAAGGGTGCCCTCTTGAGAGTGCGATCAGGCAACAGTGGGTTAAGGGGCCCAGTGCCAGGCACTTTGGCGACCTGGTAACCTCTCAGTCCTTCATCTGCATGATCATTGGCCTTTACCTTTCTTAAAATCAATAAATAAATTTGACCAGAGCACAGTTCAAGGTGATATTGTTTGGATCAAAGCAGGCCAGCACTGCTTCCCTGCAGGATCTTGTGCCCTTGGCGATCCACTCCCTTTGTAACAAAGCCCTCCTATCCTCTAGGAGGGTGGGGCATAGGCACAGTAGAAGTGATGTCCTCTTTTTGTTATTTGCAGAGCCGGCACGTTGCCTGTTCCTCGCCCCTTTTCCAGGCTGGAAGATGGGTTGGGATAGGGATTACCCCCATCCTTAGTTTTATAAACTGTGCCTTGGTCCATTCGTTGTAAGGTTTGTTTAGATAACACTGTGGTTTCAAGTGTTTGTAGGTGCACAATGTCATCCAGCTGTGTTTCCGTGTGGAGAGACAGGCCTTATCTTCTATTAGTGAGAGCCGTTTTGTGCTGATTTTTGCTATCCTTTTGAATTCCTGATGGCTAATAGTTAGGTCCCAGGTAGTGGTTAAGCCAAGCGTGCTCATGGCTTGAGTCAGATAGCACTCTCCCACCGACCTCTGTTTTGTATCCAGTTCAGTCCATAGGTGGTGGCCCAGAGTGCTTTCCTTTGTGGCCCTGAGCTTGTGACAGCTTATTGCAAAGGCCACTTTACGTGCCAAGGCCTGCCTGCATATGCCAAATTCCAATCTTATTTGGGCTGGCGATGTGTGAAAGGGAAGCTGGAAAATTGTTCTGTAAATCTTCGTGAGCGTTTTGTCAAGTGTTGCACTCTCCTGCACTTTAAATGCCTCACTCTCATAAGCTAAGGTCGGGAGAATCTTTGCCTGGGCCACCTGGAGGATGGGCGTAAGTGTGCATCCTTTTAACTTTGTTTATACAGATCTGAGAGCAAACAATAATGCAGTCCCCTTCTTTTTTATGTCGTTCATCTGGCTCCTGTATCTACCATTGTCGTTGAAGTGGATGCCTAGGTACTTGTGGCATTTGGTTGCACCTAGTTTCTCCTGCTCCAGACGTGGGTCCCGTGCTTGCTATGCCACCAGATTCAAGCTGGCCTGGCTAATGAGGGGTGATACCCCAAAACCGGTTCTAGGATGCTTGTTTCTGGTCCAGGGAGGACCTGGCCTGGCAGTTAGCTAGACTGTTCCCATGGGGAGCAGGGTCAAGACTGATTTGCAAATGGCTGGGTCCAAGCTGGAATGGCGTGGTGAGCAAAAAAGCGATGGATTTAGCACAGATCTGTGACTGGGGGTGAATGTTTGATTTGTTCAGCATTCTGTCCATCATCTTTTCTTTTTGCATTGAGCAAACAGGCACTTGACGCTGTACCTTGAAGTACATGAATGGGTGCTTGTACTTTCATTTTCTTTGTTTCATCGTTGCTTCAAATGAGCCTTGACTTTTTAATGGCGTCAATGCAGCCCATGTGTACACTTTAATTTTCAATGGTTTAAGTCGTGACAGTGGAGATAGTTAATTGTATTTCTCATCAGGCATTATATTTATTCAGGCACCACTGTCTATACTAAAAGGTATTGAGCAACAGTTTACCTTTATTGTAATATTCGGACAATGTTTGAATGACTTTGGTACTTTTTTTCGTCGGCTTTCCTTTGAGCTGTATTATTCTTCACAAGTAGCCTGTCCAACATGCGCACATTTTTCTGAGGTAAACCGACATTGTTCAATCATTGTCTTCGCTTTCACTCGATGTAGATACTGAAGAACTCTTTGATGATCATTTGGATGATGATTGACTTTGGTGTCGATATGTCTCAATTGGTTTGCTTGCATGGCCTTGTGGGTGTGCATCGAGCGTTGCTTTTGAAGCGTTCGGGCGGGCATTTTGTCTTTGCGCCGTGACTCACTTCTTTTATCCTTCGCCTTGCAAACCGTCACAAAATCTTTCTTCTTCTCACAGCCTTTACACACCTGTCCAATGGTAGGACATTTACCTTCATGCGGAAGCAAAAAATCCACACCTAAAGCACAACTTGTTCTTCTGTGGAGACATCACACTGTGTCCCTCCGTCTTATGCTTTGGCTTACTTTTTATGTTCATGACTGACTCACTCTGGGCACCTCTTTTCTCCGTGTTAGCAGCTTGTCTAACGGCACGCTTTTCAACTCTGTCAGCCATGAGAACTTGCTCGAAACTAAGTGTTTCTCTTAGCATTCAGGGGTATCGAATGGTTGTGGTGGTTTCAGGAAGGTGGCGGCACTGTAACCATTGGTGGAACTTACTGATGTGGAGAGTAGTGTTCATTCCAACTCTGCTTGTTGATCATGTTAATGGAAACCATCTCTGAGGCTGTCGTGTCCTCACCAATGATCACGCGGGGACAGGTAGGTGTACATTTGATTCTTTATTCTTTCTTGTCCTGGCAGTGCCCACATGCACGTCTGTCCCTTTGCCCTCGCGGCTGCAGAATGCCCTCCCCACTCCCTGACCGGAAGTGGTGTCCGGTTCCTGTCCCCTCCCCATCATTCGGGTCCAGGGTCCTGGTGCCCTCTGATCCAGGTCACTACATCTCCCCCCTTGTGGAAAGAAAATAGCTGACAAGCGATAGCGAGCGAGAGAGAGAAAGAGAAAAGAGAGAGAGAGAGATAGAGAGATAGATAGAGAGAGTGAGAGAGAGAGATGATGATGATCCCCATCGTTACATTTCCTCAATCAGTCTTTGTGGCCTTCTGCTCACTCTTTTTGGACATTCTCCTTCCGTTCCCTCCTGTGATCCCTCTTCTTGTCTCTCATCGTTGTGTGTCTCTCTTCTATTGCTGTCCATACCTTCCTCTCTTCCTGCTGTGTCTCCTCCGTCTTCATCCAATGTCATTAGTCTCTTGTAGTGAGAGCTGTTTCTGGTAATCCGGTAGGGGCCCGATGCCGCTCTTATCATAGGCCCCTTGACGTTTATAATTGTCAGTGGTTCATCTGAGAATGGACTGTCCGATTTTCTTCATTGCCGCTGGCGCACCACTACTGAGTCCCCTTGCTTCAGGTGCGAGGGAGTGGCCTGTCTCTTGGCGTCCGCATAGACCTTCATCTTATTTTTCGCCTCTTGGTCTCTTACTGCAATGCTGTCGTGCCCTGGTGGCACCTTCGCTTCTAGTTGAGGCAGTCTTGTCCTGCTTGTCCTTCCTAGTACTAGTTCTGCTGGACATCGGCCCGTGGAGCTGTGGGGGGGTGTTTCGATAGTCCCTTAGCACTTGACAGAGTGCTTGTCCTATGGATATTTGCGCTAGCTTTGCTCTTTGGACTGCTTTCTTTATGTTCCCCATAAACCTCTCCACCATGCCGTTTGCCCTGCGGCCACAGAGGCGTTATTTTCCTGTGGTTAATGCCTAGGTAGTCCATGAACTTGTGAAACTCCTCTCCTGAGAAAGGAGGACCATTGTCTGTCTTTACTGTTTGTGGGGAACCCCAGGCTGCAAAAATGTCATCTAGGATTGGCAACGTCGCGTTTGCTGATGTTGACGAGACATGTCGCACTATGGGAAATTTGGAGTACTCATCAATGATTACTAACAAGTAATTTCCCGTGTCTAGTGGCCCATAGAAGTCTGCTGCCAACGTTGTCCACACTGCCCTTGGAAGCTCCGACATCTGTAATTGTTCCGGCATTGCTGGTCGCCCTGTTACTTGGCACAGGTGACAGTTTATGATGGTGGTTTCCACCAGTCGATCTAGGGCAGGGAACCATACTTTCTCCCGTATTATTTTCTTTGTTGCTACCATTCCTCTGTGGGACTCATGTGCCAAATTTACGGTCTGCTGACGTAGTGCATTTGGCATGACTATCCTCGTTCCTCCTAGTAGGATTCCGTTTTCTGTCTCCGAGAGTTCCTCGTGTATATTTTTGAATGCCAGCATTTCTTCCATGTTGACTCCTTCTCCCATGGCGCTGTTGCTGTTAATGTGTCTCCATCTTTGATGTCTTGTTGTCATTTTCACTGCTTGCATTGTGGCATCCTTCGCTGTCTCTTGTTCTAGCTCTGTGATTGTTATGGGTGCAGGAGTGTTCTGCCTCAGCACAAAATTGAGGTATTCCTCTGCCATTGATGTGTTCTCTGGTGCCTGTGGTAAGGGATGTCGCGACATGTAGTCAGCTGGGTTGTGTTCTTTTCCCGGCTTGTGCACGATCTTGAAATCATAGTCCATCAGCCTTATTCCCCATCGTTCAATGCGTGGCGGTATCTTTGCATTCGGATTTCCATATATTGTCACTAGTGCCTGATGGTCTGTTACGATGGTAAATGGTTTCCCGTCGATGAACATGTGGTAGTGTTCACACGCCCATCCCACTGCGAGGCTTTCCTTCTCTGGCTGGGAGTATGCCCTTTCAACGTCGGATAAACTTTTGCTCGCATATGCGACAATTTTTCTTGGTGAATCTCTCCCAGGCATGTGTTGCGCTAGTATTGCTCCCAACCCTACCGGGCTGGCGTCTACGGTCAGCTCAGTGCATAGTGATTGGTCGAAATAGGCCAAGTGATCCACGGCCATTACGGCGTGTCTAATGGCCTCAAACGCCTTACTGCATTCCTGTGTCCAGATGAATTTCTGACCCTGCTTTGTCAGATCTCGTAGAGGAGTGCTCACTGTGGCAAAGTCTTTTATGTAGCGAGCACAGTAGCTTGCTAGGCCAAGAAATGACCTCACTTCCGCAACTTCTGTTGGAGGCTTTGCTTTTTCCAACGTCTCCACTTTGTTGCGGTCTGGCCTCATGCCTTTTTTTGAGAAAATGTGACCAAAGAATACTAGCTCATTTCTCCCCAGTTCGCACTTGTCTTCATTTAATGTTAGGCCTGCTTGTTCCAACTGGTTGCAGACTTCACGTAGGGCCTTGTCATGTTCTTCATCTGAACAGCCGAACACCAGGATGTCATCACTGTAGTTCAAACTGTTTTTTACCGGCCTTATCACTTGTCTTATAATCTCTTGAAATATCTCTGCTGCTGACGATATTCTGAAATTCAGTCGTTTGTAGCGAAAAAGACCCATGTGAGTGGAAAAGGTAGTGATGTACCGTGATTGCGGGTCAAGCTCTAGCTGATGGCATCCTTTGCACAGGTCTAGTTTTGAAAATCGGCATGCACCAGTGAGGCAACTGATCATGTCATTGAGATGAGGTCCGGGGTGCCTTTCCCTCTCAATTGCCGTGTTTGGTACTCTCATGTCCACGCATATGCGAATCTTTGAGGTGTTCTTCTTTGGCACCGCTACTATTGGAGACACCCAGGGAGTCGGCCCGTTGGCTGGCTCTATGATATCCTGTGCCAGCAGGCTTTGTTTTTCTTCCTCTACCTGTGGTTGCAAATGTATGGGCACTCTTCGGTGATGTTGAGCCACAGGTTTTATCGCTTCATTGATATGCAGCGCTATTTGTTTTCCTTTTAGTTTGCCCAGCCCTTTTAGTATGGCTGGATGCTCTCTCAGAATGTTCTGTCTGTCTGACATGTTATAGGTCATTGCTAGGAGCCCCATCACCTGCGCGGTGACGTGGCTGAGCAGACATGGTGCGGGAATGTCCCCTCGTAGTACGTGTATTTCTTCTCTGCTTGACCTTTCTTTGTAAGTTAATGTCTCTGTGAACTTTCCCATGTTCACTACTGGTTTTCTGGAGCCCCAGGTGAATACATCGACAGTTGATGGTGATAGTGGCGGTTTCACTCTCATCTTCTCATATTCTGACATGCACATGATGTTGCATGTAGCTTCACTATCTAACACGAAGCTTGTGCTGTGTCTTCCTACTTCAATGTTCACTGTCGCTGTTTTCTTTATCTAATGCTTCTCTACAAGATTAATGTGTTCTGGCGTGCGTTCTCCTGCTGGTTCATCTGACATCAGATACAGTTGTTCTGCAGCCTCTGGCATGGCTGCTCCATTCGATTCAGCTGAGGGACTGCGATTCTCTGTTTCTATGTGTCTTGCATATGTGCTCGTCACTGTCCGTGATCTTGCCGGCCTTCCTCGCACATTCTTAAATTGCCTACTCATGCAGGCGCTTGCGAAGTGGTTCTCTCTGTTGCATTTTCTGCATCTGGGGCCCATTGCCGGGCATGCGCCGGTATGAGGAAATTCAAGTCCGCATCGATAGCACATTCTTTCTTGCTTCTTTCTTGTTGGTGGTGTATTGTCTCTCTTCTTGACATTTCCAGTTGCGCAGTTTTCTTGTTCCCCTCTTCTTGCTTTTCCCAGTTGCATCTGTCTTGCGTGTGTTGTTGCTCTGGCCTCCGCTCGGGCCATGGTCAGTATCTTCTCGAGCGAGGGCGGTTCCTTTAGAATTCTTGCGCGGAATTCCACTGACTGACAGCCTTCAATGATGCGCAGTCGTATCGCTTGTTCATTGTCAAACTTGTCGAACTCGCAATATGTTACTAATTTTCGCAGTCTTGTTGCGAAATCATCGAGTGACTCCTCTGCTAGTTGACACGTGGTGTTGAACGTGTACCTCTCGAAATCTACATTTCGTTGCGGGTCGAATTTGTCGGTAAGGCACTTTATGATTCCCTTGTATGTTGCCATTTGATCTTGGGGAAAAGTAATTAGTAGGTCCTCAACCTCATCACCTACAAAGTTTAGGAACAAGTCTTTGTTCTGGTCATCCGTGTACGCCTTGCAGTTGGCCCGCATGTATCGTTCGAATTGCCTTATCCACCGTTCCCACCGAATGCCTATTTGTGGTTCTGATAGGCTGAACGGGAGTGGTCTGCGGAAGATTGCATTTGCGCTATTCTTGTCGCTTGCGTCTTCCGTCATTTTGTTGTAGTGCCTTTCTTTCTTTTGTTTGCAGCGTCTTCCTTTGCTGTCTTTTAGTTCTTTCTTTCACCTTAAATTTGTTATAATTTCCTTTATGTCTTCTTTTGCTTCCTTTGTTTGCCTTTATTTGTGTAATTTCCTTTTATTTTCACTCTTTCCTTCTTTTCCTATTCGTTTTTGTCTTTGCCTGACTTCAAAATGGCCGCCTGGCCTTCTCTAGTCTCCTATTGATCCTCCCACCTGACTTCAAGATGGCTGCCGAGATTTCTATGGGCGAGATTTGCTGTCTGTTCTATGGCCTGACTTCAAGATGGCCGCCGGGTCTCTTCCAGCCTTTCATTGGCTCTCCCGCCTGACTTCAAGATGGCCGCCGAGCTCTCGCGAGATTTCGGCTTGAAATCTACACGCGGGAGGCTCGGGGCTCTCTTTGCATTCGGCGGTCGGGTTTTCACGGTCGGGGGCCCTTTTTCTTTCTCCTCACCTTACTTTGATGATGCGGCCGGGGTGGGCTCCCGAAGTCGCTGGAGGCTCTTGTGCGCGGACCAGGGTGGGCTCCTGGCTCCGTTTTCCTCGCAATCGGGGTGGGCTCCCGACTTCGCATTTTCTTTCTTTGGGGGCCGACGGACCAGGGTAGGCTCCTGGCTCCGTTGCTCACGACTGGGGTGGACTCCCGACGTCGCGTTTTTGCCTCTTGGTGGTCGGCGGACCAAAGTGGGCTCCTGGCTCTGTTTGGAATGTTGTTGGGGCACGCGCTTCTGGTGGTGACTTCAGACAGATCCCACCTGTCGTCGCCAGTTGTCGTGTCCTCACCAATGATCACGCGGGGACAGGTAGGTGTACATTTGATTCTTTATTCTTTCTTGTCTTGGCAGTGCCCACATGCACGTCTGTCCCTTTGCCCTCGTGGCTGCAGAATGCCCTCCCCACTCCCTGACCGGAAGTGGTGTCCGGTTCCTGTCCCCTCCCCATCATTCGGGTCCAGGGTCCTAGTGCCCTCTGACCCAGGTCACTACAGAGGCCTTGCGACATGCTGGTCTCGGGGTCATCTTTGATAATTACTTAAAACGTGACCTCTTTCTTGGTTTCTATTTGAAAAGCAACCTTTCACGATTCGATCGATGCTCTCGGCTTTCTGATCTTCCGAAACCTCTGGAGTTGTTCTGTGTCCCACTCTACAGCTTTGGTGATGCGCCGCTTTGTTTATGGACTGCTCCCCAAACACAACCCCGGGCACTTCCTCTGGGGCCACTCCAGCTGGCTATGTGGTATGATGATTCTCTTTACTCAGTTCTGGTAGGCAGATGACTGTTTCATGTATTTGAATTGCTTTGCTTGTAAGCGTCTCTTTGCACTGCGCACACCTAGCTGATCTCTGCCTTGCAGTGCTTTTGATCGCATTGTTATTTTGCAATTAGCTGACACTATTTGCAGCTCTTTCAAAACCTGGTTGTATCTGCCTTCAGCGTTTTCACTCTGTATGATATATAGCTTTAGATTGTGTAGTAGCGTGGTACCTCTTTTTATGGCCTTCCCAGCAAGTTCTTGGCCAGTAGACGTCTCAGTGAAGCTTTCATTAACTTCAATTGCTTTACATAGACTGAAGTTGTGCTTTGACTCCACATTCACCAAGAGTCGATTCAGCACTTCCACTGAGGCACATGTGGCATGCACGAGTAGTCTGCTGGACCACAGCAAACTCTTTGGGAGAGCACTGTTGATCTCCGGGTTACTTATCCCCTATTTTATCGCCAGTTGTAGCGTCCTCCCCAGCCTGGGTACCCGCTGATCACTACGCCACACATGGAGCTTAGTAAAACACGTCTTTATTCTTATGCATTCTTCATGGGCAGACTGGCCAGGGACCTAAGCAATGCTCCCTGCTGCCAGCCCACAGCCTCTGCTGCCCCCTGATGCCTTCCCCACCCTGCCTCCTGGCCTCTGGTCCACACAGTCTTCCAGCTCCTATTGACCACCTGTTTAGAGCAGGTAGCCAATAGGTACGCTAATCGACACAGAATTGGGAAATCTATGCAGCATTTCATATGGAAAAACTAGGTTAGCATGGTCATTCCCCATTCCGTGGGGATTAACTCATAATAGCCATTGTTAGCAATGGGATCTCTAGTTGGCAAGGGCTTGCACCTTTGTCCAAGTAGGGACCCTTCTTCCTAGTCAGGGTAAAGGTGTTACACTCGTGAAGTAACCCCTGCTCACCCTCGTGGTAGCTTGGCACGAGCAGTCAGGCTTAATTCAGAGGCAGTGTGTAAAGCATTTGCACATAACCAACAGTAATACAGTGTAAGCACTACAAACGGACACCACACCAGTTTAGAAAAATAACCAATATTTTATATACTCAAGACAAGACCAATTACGACAAAAATCCAAACTACTATACTTTACGAATGAATGCTTGATACGGTATCTTCTTCTTTGCAGGAATAGCACAAAAGCAAAGTTCGTGCGAGTCGGTAGCTCCGTCCGAGCCTACCGCGATGCTGAAAACCACAGAGTCTAACAGTTCCAGCCGACCGCGTCGATACGGGCCAGCAGAGTCGTGAACAGACTCGGTTACAGTACCTTTCTCGTTGTGGCTGGTACGGAGTGTACGAGCCGATCGGCGTTCGTCGCGGTTGCGGTGCAAGACGGAGCGATGCAAGGTGCGGTGTCCCTCGATGCGGTGCAGGCAGCGGCTCAATGAGCGTCGTGCAGACGGAGTCGGTGAGTCCAAGGCGTGCGATGCAGGGTGGGACGATGCTCGATGCGGTGCTGACAGGTTGCGATGCAGGCGACCTAGCCGGAGTGCGGGAGCTGGCGTCGGACAGCGGTGCGAGTCGCAGCGGTGCGTCGCAGACGTGCGAGCGGTGCCCCAAATGCGATGCGGTCACGACTCTTGAGCCAGTTGCAGCGACAGCGTCGGTCTGGTCCGGCTGGCCCAGTGAAGCGATGCGATGCGAACTGCGGTGCCCACAGGTCACGGTGCAAGCAGCGGCTCGATGTTGGCGGCGTCGGACGTCGCCCACGGTGAGACCAGGGTTGCGATGCGAAGCGGGGCGTTGCGGTCTGCGGTGCAAACAGGTCACCGGCCAGGGATGGATTCGGTTGACGGAGTCGGTTGCAGTTCCCTTCCTCTGTGGCAACTGAAACAGCGTTCCAGAAGCGGTACCCAGAGGCTTGTGAAGTCTTTGCAGTCCCTGAGACTTCTTAACAGGAGGCCAGCTCGGTTCCAGGCCCTTGGAGATACTCAGCACAAGTTTGTAGAAAGTTCAGTCCAGTCCTTTCATTGCCCAAGGCAGAAGCAGCAGCTGCAGGCCAACCCAACAAAGCAACAACACAGCAAAGGGGCAGTACTCCTCCTGGCAGCTCTTCCAGCTCTTCGTCTTGGCAGGTTCCTTGATTCCAGCGAGATCTAAATTCATGGGGTCAGGGCCCCAATATTTATATCCCAAATTCCTTTGTTCTCTGAAGGCAGAGAGGCCTTTGCCTAGTCCAAACCAGTTCTGGAGCACTTTGTTGAGAAGTCTCCGTCCCTTCTTTCAGTGAGTAGGCCAGGGACATCAGACGCACCACAGGAGGTGGAGCCAGCATTGTGGAGGGAAGGCACAGTCCTATTCAGGGCCCAGGTGCGACCCCTCCCACCCATCTACATGTAGATCCTGCTATTCAGCCCTGTGCTGACTCACCCTGTCTCCTGGCATCCCCCAGCCCCTGTCACTCACACTCCAGACAAGGAATACACAACCTCGCAGAGGCAGGCTTGGATGGTTAGACAAGAAAATACCCACTTTCTAAAAGTGGTATTTTCAAACACAGAATGTTAAAACCAACTTCACTAAAAGATGCATTCTATCATTCTGAGTCCAGGCATACTAAACTCGAATTTCTACCATGTTCCCGGGGTCAGTTAGGATTATAAGCTGTAATAATCAAAACTGCCCGTTCTGGCCTATGGGGAACAGGTAGCCTTGCAATAGTGAAAAACGAACTAGGCTGTAATTCACTATCAGGACATGCCACACACACCAGGGCATGTCCTACCTTTCGCATACAACGCACCCTGCCCACAGGGGTACCTTGGGCCTACCTTAGGGGTGACTAACATGTAGCAAAGGGAAGGTTTAGGGACTTGCAAGTGTGTGCACTTGCCAAGTCGACATGGCAGCCCCAGGCTGCGCACAGGCTCTGCGATGGCAGGCCCGAGTTACACTTTACGGGCTGTTTGCGTGGGTGGCACAATCCAGTGCTGCAGCCCACCAACAGCATTTGGTCTATAGGCCCTGGCACATAAACCAAATAGGCCAATCATGGAAACACCAATCCATAACACATTTTATACAGGAGCACTTGCACTTTCCCACTGGACAGCAGTGAGGAAAGTGCGCAGAATCATTACACCAGCAAAAACAGAGTCAAAACCGGGAGGTCAGAAAGCAAAAAGTCAGGGGAAACACGCCAAAAGATGCCAAGTCTAACAGCCATGTATAAGTGCATAGATAGTGCTGGGAAGGTAATTTCTGGCTATGTAGTATCCCCTCACCTAAATACAGCTATCCCATAGTCGAGGCTGTACTGTTTTTTGTATACCTATTGCCAAGGTAGATGCCCTGGTCACTCTTCTGCAATAAACAAGCTGGGCAAGAATAGCCTTTAGCACCTTCGGTGTTCCAGCTTAAAATATATAGCAGAAATGTTACTATGTCTGCTGCTTTTCACAATAGCCACAGTTCCTTTAAAAACAGCAGTCGGTAAACAATGTCTTAAAGTGTGAGTTTGCAGCCACTAGTAATTTAGTCTAACTTTGCAAAGTAGGTTCAAACCAATAGGGCAGACTAGCCTTTCTATCACTCTGGCATTGTCCGGGAGTTTGGAGGATATGGGGCTGCTTTCAGAAAAGGGTCGCCTGCCATCATCCTGCCCAGGCCCCCCTGGTCACATTGTAATTGCGCCCTTCTGCAGTGTGGGGCTGGTTGAACATTTTTTACCAGGGCTGATTTTGGTTTCCAATCGTCAACGTGCATGTCATCTGACAATATCCTCTTGAGTAGGGTGACCACCTCATTCCAAGTCATTAGGGATACCTGGATACTTTCCTCAGTCCCGAAGTTTTCACCTCTAAAAACATTTTATTTTTTTTGCAGTTTTCTATAGCGCGAACTCGATCCGAAGGTATTAGAGCGCTTTACACAAGGACACCTTCATTTTTCGTAGGCACAGGGAGATTAAGTCGCCGAGATTCGAACCTGGGGGCAGATTTATAAGGCCCTTGCGCCACTTTGGCGTCATTTTTAACATGGGAAAAGTGACGCAAAAGTGGCGCAAGGGGCTTGTAAATAAGCCCCCTGGTTCCTCAGCTCCAAAGTCGGCACCTCTGGCCGTTAGGCCACTCCCTTTGACTTCAGGCTTGTTAGTCTAATTAGTTCAATGGAAGGAAAACCAGACAGAATGCATTCGGCTGTCACAGAAACGTCCAGGACTGGAAATACTCTCAGTAATAACCACGGTGAGGGGGAGTGATGGGGGTTCTCCATACTTCTCAGGTTATGCTAGTCGAACACGTGTCTCCATCCCATGATTCTCATGTATGGGTTCGTTTCATTCGCTAATGTCACCTATGCACATTAACTGCAGCAATGAGCAACAATATCTTTCTATTGATTAAAACACCAGTTGCAGTTGCCCAAGAGCACAATTGCTTGTGCTTTTTCAGCACTCATTTTCTCAGCGTTGTATGAACTCGCTTTAGAGCAGCATGTTTTACGCTTGCTGTGTACTAGCCCTCACTGTCATGCTACTTTATATATTTTCTACAGAACCGATTCCTTATATTTACACATATCGTTAAAGATCATTGCATAAAGAGCACGTTTAAAAAGCAAAATGTGAACTTGTGTTATTTTACATAAATCGCTTCTTCCCGATGGAGTTGACTGCTTCAGAGACTCGTACAAGGTTTGAAATAATTCTAAACACATCCGGGAATTCACTTAATCGGGATCGAAGCCTATAATTGAATTTAATAAGCAGGTTGCTTAACCTAACAAGATAAAAAGATAGACTGTTAAAAAATCCAATACACCAGTACAAATAGTTGTCTTTGTTTTAATTATATCCCTTGGTTGCTGACCTATTTATTATCTGACATCCTTTGATAAAACCGCATCAATAAGTTTGAAAGAGAGGAGCTGGTTATTGTTTGTTCATGCTTGACTTCGTGTACCAGCTTTTATTTTTTCAACTATTCAACTGAATTTCATGGTATTTTTAGTGAATTAAATCAAAACGTTGTTCTACAGTTCCTAATTTTGTGTGCACCATGGCTTTATTTTTATTTTTATCAGCGTACCAAGGTTGTTAATCCAACGAGAAAAACATACAACATTTTTTAACCTTTGTTTGTCATAGTTGATTAGCGCATGAATTCACTCTCATTTATAAACCACAATCCAAAATTTCTTCCTAATAGAAAAAAATGTCTCCAATACAAAAGTGATCCAGTTTGGGGCAGCCATTTTTTTCCTGATGAGCAGCAATGTCAGTCTCATTGCATTGCCATAAGCAGGGCCAGACCGAGAACCTAAAGCAGCCCTGGCAAATTTTGTCAGACCAGCCCTCATACAGTGTGTAGCGAGCAAGCCTGACCACTACAAGAGGGATTTGGGGGAAGGGCGGGGGGCGTTCTCCCCCCTAAAATATTTGGGGACAATGGCAAAAATTGTGTATGCTACGTCACATTTTTCATTATAAATTAAATTATATTAGATTTTAAAACATAGTAAATGATGACCTTTAAGTGCACTAGAATACAATAATATTTGTTGAGGCCCTTCAATGATTCCCTCACTATCACCCTCCAACAGTGCCCCTCCTCTCTCCATAACCTCTCTCTCACATATATTTTGTTTGTTTTATAGCAGCTCTCACACCAGTGTAGTGTGTTGGAGCACTTTACATCACTCACACATACAGAGACAATGAAAATACGTGTGTAAATCAGTATATAGAAAATGTTACATAAGACAAAGGGGAATACAAGGTGTAAGATTTACATATCACCCATACTCAATCAATCAATCAGCATTTGTAAAGTGTAGCACTGTCACCCCGAGGGGTATCTGGGTGCTCAGGGTGTGACATTTCAGTCGAAGAGCCAGGTCTTGAGTCACTTTCTGAAGTCCGCCAGGGAGGGTGCTGTCCGAAAATGGGGGGCAGGTCGTTCCAGGGCTTGGCGGCGATGTAGGAAAAGGAGCGTCCTCCGCTGTGGCTGCGAAGGATGCGGGAACTGTGAGCAAGGACTAGTGAGGAGGAGCAAAGTTGTCTTGCGGGCTGATGAAAATTCAGTCGATGGTTGATGTAGGGCGGTCCTTGCTCGTGAAGAACTTTGTACGCGTGCGTGAGGATCTTGAACTGCCATCTCTTCTGGATGGGGAGCCAGTGGAGGTTTTTAAGGTGGGGAGTAATGTGGGTCCGTGTGCGGAGCTCCAGGATGAGTTTGGCTGAGTCATTCTGTATGGTCTGGAGTCTTCGGAAGAGCTGGGAGAAGATGGCAGCATAGAGGGCGTTGCCGTAGTCGAGGTGGCTGGTGACAAGGGTCTGCGTGGTGGTTTTCCTGGTGTTGACTTGGATCCCCCTCAAGATTTCGCAGATCATGCGCAGGGTGTGGAAGCACGAGGAGGAGAATGCGTTGACTTGTCGTTTCATGGTCAGTTCGCTGTTGAGGATAAGGCCTAGGTTGCGTGGTCTGTAGGCGGGGGTGTTGGTCCGAGTTCTGCTGGCCACCAGCTATGGTCCCATGCGGACATGTTCTTCCCGAAGATGAGAACTTCTGTCTGTAATACTGGTAGGCATTGTTTAAGAGTGCTTGGTCTGGAGAAGTCACAGATTAAGGATTCAAAATGTAACACAGTGGTTGGGGTTGGATTTACTAATAATAATGTATTTCTACCCAAACAAACCCATTTTAGCAACATTAGGATAATGAAATACTTGGGAAAACACATAACTTTTGAACCTGTACCATGCAGTTTTCATAGAGCTCTTTCATGGCAGTCCATAGCTCACTGTGCTAGATGTATTACGATTGTAAGTTAGGAACTGCAAGTAACAAAAGGATCTCTGTGACAAAAGCAGTAGCCCCCTGAGACATGCACATTAAATACCGTTCTGTGATCTGCATGGTACACGTTCTTTGCAGCAGGCATCACTACTTTAGATGAGTCAAAACTTCCAATAGACAAAACTCCAATCACACTCCAGCAGAAAGATTAATCACCAGAGATATCAATCTTGACACTTTTATTGTTGCCGTGTGGAGCAGCGTGGCTGCTGTGCAGCATGTTGGAAAGTTATAATTAAAAAAGTGTTACAAGCTTTTTTTGTTACCTTATCTATAATTAAGATGAGATTATGTCTAATTGAATGACCTTATTAAAATAAAAATGTATATAAAAAAATGTTTAGTGTTGGCAACTTTTTCCTGTCTGTCCTAATGTTTGTTATAGGGTTTTTTTTTTGGAGTGGGGGCAGATATAAATAACGGGAGGGTAGAGATTGGGACATGGTAGGTGAATTATAATTTGAGTAACGGATGGATATTAGGGGAGATCGTAGCAATCTCCGAGCGGTGAGGGTGGTGAAGGATGGGGCGGTGAGGGTGTGGAGGGATGAGCGGTGAGGGTGTGGAGGGATGGAGCGGTGAGGGTGTTGAGGGATGGAGCGGTGAGGGTGTGAAGGGATGGAGAGGTGAGGGTGTGGAGGGATGGAGCGGTGAGGGTGTGGAGGAATGGAGCGGTGAGGGTGTGGAGGGATGGAGCAGTGAGGGTGGTGAAGGACGGAGTGGTGAGGGTGTGGAGGGATGAGCGTGTCAAGCTGGTCGCCAGCAAAAGCCACTGCTGTTTGCACTTCCAAAACCCGCTTACTAAAACTCTCGCCAGAGCAGCGCATGCGCTGGCTCAGGCGAGACCTAAAAACTGCCCCCACCCGCCTCCAGCCTCTCAGGGAAATGCCTGATGCCGAGTCTGGCCGGTCCAGCCTTGCCCATACGTATATTTTACACATTCCCCAAAAAACATCACTTGAAGAGATGTTGTGGTTAGCATCCAAAAATCCAAAATTAAAAAAGAACACAAAATGTGACAAGATCTTGAGAGCTACACAGCCATAACTCCTCAATACACTAGTAATAAGCTCACATATAAAGTTACATTACGAATGGCATCTCTAGTGATATTTTCGATCCCATAAAAACATAGCATGGGTATTTGTAAAGAGCAGGCTCACCCTTGGGCACCTTGGCACTGATTAACAGCTGTTTATTGTTACCCAACTCAATGTTAATCTTGTTATCGCCCTCTGAAGGATGAAAGGCTGAGTCAGGATTCGGACCTGTGGACCTGAGGACAATCTTTTGTGAGGCAAACCAGTGCAAATTGTTAAGGTAGTATTTACTATTTAACCCAAATCAGGATTTGCGTTGGATAGCATCCCAAAGTAACACAAAGTTGAGCTTTGCGCTGATTTGCATTACTTTGCATCAATGGGGTGTTCCATGAGCGGTGCATGGGGTTTTGATGCAATGCACTATCTACAAACATTGGTAGACAGAAATTTGCATTCAAATATTATGCTTCCTCAAGGCAGTCGTAACCTTAAGGCAGTAGTAACATGGAGAAATATTTTCATTTCTCCTTGATTTTCCAACTTTTTGCCTTGCCTTGTGCAGCACACATGGAAAGTGAGGAAATCCTTAACATATGTTATGTTATGTTATATACATTTGTAACGCGCTCGGCTACTCCAAGGAGTGTCCCGGCGCGGTCACCTGAGCGGATCATGAGTCCGAGCTTAAAACAAGAGGGTTTTCAACTTTTTTTTGAAGATGCGGGAATCTGAAATGCTGCGCAGAGCCAGAGGCAGTGTATTCCAGCCTAGGGCCGCCTTACGAACAAGAGAGCAACCACCCAGCCTTTGCCAAGAAAAACGTGGAACCTGGACCAATAATTGCGAAGAGGAGCGCAACTGTCTTGTCGGCGCATAGAAAGAGAACCTCTTTTGCAAGTAGCTAGGTCCCCGGCCATAAAGAGCATTATGGGCAATTGACAAGACTTTAAATTTGATCCGTGCCTCCACCGGAAGCCAGTGCAAGGAGCACAGATGGAGGCGAACGCTACTCCTCCTGGGAAGATCAAGTAAGAGGCGGGCCGCCGCATTCTGCACCACCTGAAGCTTGTTCAGCAGATAGCTGGGGGTCCCTACATACAAAGCATTAGCGTAGTCCAGGCGAGACAAAATCAAAGCCCGGACCACGGTTTCCCTAGCTGCCCTTGGGAGCAGAGGGAGAAACTTCCTCAAAGATTTTAAAATCCCAAAGCAGGACCCCACCAGCTTATTGATATGGGTGGCAAAGGTTAAATTTTCCTCAAACCAAACGCCCAGGTTTTTAGCGGCAGCACCCAACAAGCACGGCAGTGGAAACCCTGGGGGCCACAATAGCTCTCTAAAATTAGAAGGAAATTTCCCATACAAAAGTATTTCAGATTTCTCTTCATTACATTTTAGCTGTGCCTGCGCCAACCAGCAGAAAACCGAGAGTAGACAGTGTTGAGCAGAGGAAACATCAGCATCAGCACCCTCCCAAGTAAACAGAAGCTGAGTGTCATCCGCATAGGCAATCACCTTAGCCCCCAGCTCCTCCGCTATATATATCAGCGGGGTAACATAAATGTTAAAGAGGAGGGGGCTAAGGGACGAGCCCTGCGGGACTCCAGTGGCCACTGGTTGGGGGGAGGAGGCGCACGGTGGGAGCCAGACCAGCTGTGAACGGTCCGCCAGGAAAGAGGTAAGCCAGCTTAAGGCCGCACCAGCAATACCAATCTCCGAAAGGCGAGCCAAAAGTAGGGAGTGGGGCACCGTATCGAACGCCGCCGAGAGGTCCAGCATAATCAAAGCTGCCCTCCCGCCGGCGTCCAGACACTCCCGAATAGCCTCCGACACCTCCACCAACGCAGATTATGTGCTATATGTGGCTCGAAAGCCCGACTGTGCTGGATGCAGCAGACCAGCACCTTCCACATAGTCCGTAAGTTGTCCTGTGACTACCTTCTCACACACTTTGGCAAGACTAGGCAGAAGGGAAATTGGGCGGTAGTTGCCAGGACTCAAGGCATCTAGTGAGGGCTTTTTAAAAGGGGGAGAATCTTAGCCTGTTTCCAGGTGACCGGCACCCGGCCCTCCAACAGGGACATATTGACAATATTGTTAACAACTGTGTTAATGGTGTCGGCGGAAAGTGCTAAAAGCCTAGCTGAACATGGATCGGTGGGCGAGCCTGATTTCAAACCCTTAAGAATTTTAAGGGTACATGCCAACTCAACAGGGGAGAAGGTCAATAGTTTGGCAATAGAGCCCGGAGGGGACACAGGGGAGATGGAAAGAGCTAAAAGTCCTCTAGAGCCAGCGGAAAAGGCCGCCTGGATGGTCTGAATTTTGTCCCGAAAGAACTTAGCAAGAGTATTGCACCAAGTCTCCGACACGGGCAATATAGTTTTTGTACTGGAAGGGACCTCTTCCATTACAAAACCTATGCTTCAGAGAACGCACACACCCTTGCACTATGATGCAAGGGTTTTTCAGTTGGTGCAAGGTGCTAAAAGTGCAGCAGTGCAGGGGGAGAGAAAAAAGGTAGATATGGTGGATTTTTCTCTCTCCCTTTGGCGCAAGGGAGCGTAGCAACTTCGGTGCAGCGTTGCTTTGCATCAAAAATAGTATATCTGGGTCTCAATCTCACACAATACCACTAATTACGTGTCACTGACTCTCCCTCACTTTCACTCACACACACATGCTTATACATATAGACAAATGCTGACACATAGCACCCTCGCTCACATAAACGCACTGTCACCCGCAAGCACACACACAGCATACATTTTTTAGTGTGTTCCACTTTTTTATTATTCATCATTAGTGTAATGAAAACAGGCATAAAATAAGGAATGAAGAGCCACCCCTGTGTTTTTGGCACTGATTTTGCCACCTCTGAGGCAGGGGGTTCCACAGGCAGTATCAGGGGTCGCAAAAGGCAAGCCAGGGGTCGCCGCTGCGACCCCTAAATAACGTCCATGGGGATCATCCATCTCCTTATGCGTTTCTGCACAAGGAAAGTCACAGAGCTTTTAAGGGACAGTTAAAAATCATGACTCCCCACTTTCTTTAATCAAAAGTCGAATGTGATTGCCCAGTTCTGAAGTTAGCAGCTCTGGCCGTAATGCTACACCCTCTCCCATTTGCCTGGGATCTGCAAATCAGAGAAACTATCCCCAGATATCAGAATATTAAAGTTGTGATTTTTTAACACAGAATCTCAAATGTTTTCTATTGCACTCTGCGGATATAAGGCTGCTGTTATAGGGCAATGTGGCATTACGGCAATACCTGTCACCTGATGGTTAAATCTGCCACCAATGGAATATGACAGAGCATTATCTGTAAATGCCACTAGCCTGGCAGGTAGAGCACTCCTGGACACAATATACAGGCCAGGAGTTTTTGATTAGCACCACTAACACGCTAAGAAGCCAAGGTCGTTTTCGAAAGCAGCCCTGGCCAAATTTTGGCACATTAACCTTCATTTCGTTTCCAGCACCTTTAGTATGTTAACAACAATCCTATACATTGGGTATAGGATTGGGTATCCTTTTTGGGTATCCTTTGGGTATCCTTTTTGGGTATCCTTTCCCCAAAAATAAACATTGGCATACTTTTTGCTATTATACTAGGATGGCAGCAATTCTCGTGGTATTTATCTTCATGACGTACAAACGTTGCATTAGAATAATAGCATCAATAGATGCATTGGGTCGAACACTGCTCTTGAGCGGCAAATACTGTGTTTATCGAATGCACAGCCATTTGAAAGGAAAAGGAACATGCATTATTCACTGCCACCGATAAACAATTCTTCTGTGCTCATTAACATTTTACCCTTCGGAAGTGCCTGATGAGGTTATGTATTTGTAGTAAGTTCTTAAGAATTGGTGTTGTAAAATTCCCGCCTTTTGCACAACTGTTCCTGGTGTCAGACAGCTGTCATTCCAATTTACTGACCCCTGTCTCACAGTGCACTAGTCACCACTGACACACGGCATAGTGAACCGCCTCTTATTCCGCCAGATAAGGACTTGGGATTCATTGACTTGCCTAGAATAGAAAACCCTAATCAGTTGCCAGTCTTACACTGGGTATAGACTGCAAACTGCCCTGCTTGGTCCACTCCCAGCAGAGGTTTGACTGAGCCCAAGGAAGAAAAGATGACTTTCCTGCTTAACTAATTTAAATCTATCTGAAAGAGTCATGGTAGGGGCTTGGGGGAGACTTGTCCCCATCACTCTCTTGAAACTCTGGGGCTGAAAAGCTGCTGCGAGAGCAAGCCAAGTTTTCTGCCTACTGCTGACCCCAAATATAGATAATTGTTCATGTCCTGCCAGTAAAGCCTACTTGTACTGTGGAGCGTCTCTTCTGTGGCTGGAACATGCAGAATGTCTCAAGGACAGTTAAAGCCCCCCCCCCTTGAAAAACTGTATTGACCACTTTCAGCCGATAATTTCTCCTGCCTGCACATGTACAATGGCTCCCCTGTGTCAGAGGAAGCCGAGAATGTCCCTGGAGAAAGAGAGCTAGCTGCTCCTGCGGAATCTGAGGAACAAGTTGTACCTGAACTGAAGTTACAAGGAGTGTTCCTGTACCTTCAGCTTGGGGACTGGTACATAAGAAACCTTTTTATGAGTCTGAAATACTTCTTACCACTAGAAACAAAGTTACAGGCCTTTTAATAAAAATTCACCTCTGAAAGACCAGGACCAGATGCCTGAAAAATATGGAACATCTGCAGCTTCTGCTTAGCTGCATGTCCTGCTCTAATATTTTTGCTGCTGATTTTAGGGCTACAGTGGGTCTGCAGAAAAGCAATATCTTGGCAAGATATTCCAGTATTTGCAGTAGAAGAGTTTTGCTCTCCAAATGTAATTTTTTAGACTGAGAAGAACAGCCCACCTTTTCCTCCAAATCAAAAGAACTGATAGATCCAACACCCACAAAGTATGAAGGGTATGAATTTGTGAAGTACACGGAATGAGTCAGAGCAAACCATGTATTCTAGTAACAGATTTCCAGCTCTGGCAGCGACTGGGGGCTCTCCAGTTAGAATAAGACAGCAGGACTGGTGAACCAGGGGATTAACAGTAGAGTGAAAGCAATACCAAAATTGCAAGCAGAGAAAGATAACATTTTGGATAGTTTGGAGTCAACTGAGAATAGGCGTACTAAACACACATTCTCCAGGCAACAGAAGGCCACTTGTGGTGAAAACCTTCATTATTAACCTGTTAAAATAGAAAATCATGAAAGATGACAGCTTTGACATGAGAACCTAGATCCAGAGTGGTGGTAGTCATTGGACACTGCTCCTGCTTTGGCTGACAGGACTTCATTGCTCCTGCTCCTGTAGCCTGTTTCAGTATGCCTTGGCCTGTGGCTGCCTCTTGGTGATTCCACTCACAGGCACTCACAAACAGTCCCAGGCGAATAGCCCCTGGCTTCTGTGTCCATTTTGGAGATGTCTGAGGAATTCTTTCTCAATAGATATCTGCTGGGGAGTTATTACAATACTCTGTGCCTGCTAATTTGGTCTTGGGCTCATGATAGATGTTAGAGTCCCTATGATGATCCTGGCATTTGTTGAGGATCGAAATGCTGACCTACTTTTGAACATATGATTTGTTATGGTGGGCTGTGTTGTTCTTGTTATTTTGACACACAAGAGATCACATTTATCACATGTGTGAGTGACCAAGCACGTTGTTTTGTACCGGCACTCACTGTGCCCTTTTTGTGACTTTAATTGTTTAATTGATTAAAATTGTCGTTTCACTGCACATAATTTCTGCTTATTCCTTCAACTAGGGATGTAAAATAATGCTGAACCAAAAGATGTTTCTTGGACCTGGCCATTTGTGTAGGGTTTCCCCCAGATTTTTGCCTTCTGTAGCTGATCCTTTATATGTTTGCATTAGGAATCTGTGAACTTTTCCCCTGCTAACTGGTGGTAAAGTGCTTGTGCTCTCTCTCCCTAAAATATAGTACAATTGGCATCTACCTGATTGATAAATTTAATTTGCTTGTAAGTCCCTAGTAAATGATACTGCATGTACCCATGGCCGGTAAATTAAATGCTACTAGTGGGCCTGCAGCACTCATTATGCCACCCATTAAAGAAACCTTTTAAATCATGTCTCAGGCCTGCCACTGTAGTCTGTAGTGCAGTCTTGAACTGCCATTTCGACCTGGTAAAATAAACTTTTTGCAAGGCCTAAACCTTCCTTCTTACTACACATCTGTCACCCCTAAGATACCCTTAAGTAGGCCCTGAGAGGGGGATAAGCGAACCCGGCCGCAAGATGGCCGAATGCTGAGGAGGCTCTCCCAGCCTGATCGACAATCCAGCATTTACCTGTGCAGTGGCGAGGCATATGGGTGAGTGCCACTGTTGTAAGTGCAATGTAATGTTTTACATAATGTATTGGTTTCCTCATGAGTCGCGTGTACCCACGAGACTCATGATTGCTAGGTTTATCTTTGTATTCTGCCCGCATTCTCGAGCGTGGCCGCTCCGTTGCTGAGAACCTTAGCAACGCCACTGTTGGCGTAGCATTCTCTTCAGCTGGACGGCTCCGGTCGTGGGTGCATCTTTCTCCTGAATACATTCTGGAAATCCTGCCCACGCCTCCCGCTTTGTGATTTAACAGCCACCATGCCCAGCTCTCTGACGCCTTGCTGCACCTGATGACATAGCCACAGAGGAGAGGAGTGCCGTGAAATCCAAGCTAGTGCTCTTGGCGAGGTATGGCCTGATCCCTGGTATAACGGAGGACGGCAGACCCCGGTGAGTGAATGCAGCCAAAGGTGCTCGTCCCCTGGCGGGTCACCTCCACAATCATAGAGGTCACTAATAAGCCTGTTCATGTACATGGTAAACATGGTTGGGGCCAGCACACAGCCCTGGCGCACTCCCATCAGAATTGGTATATTATCGGTTAGACTACCATCGGAGTTCCACCTAACTTTAGCATAGTTATCTTGATGTAAATGGATTAAAAGTTGGAGCAAGCCAGAGGGGAGTCCTAAGTCCCTAAGGGCAGCCCAAAGCCTGGTGCGATCTATGGAATCAAATGCCGTTTTAAGATCGGCAAACACTACATACAGATGGCCCCTCAATCTTAACCTCCTTCCAAATAAGCAAAAAAAACTAAACACCTGATCTAAGGTGCTTGTGGAGGCTCTGAACCCAGCCTGCAAGTGTGATAATATACTATTATCCTCTATCCAGTTGTGGAGATGTGACTGGATCATTTTACTAAAAACTTTCTGGGACACATCTATAAGGCTAAGGGGCCTGTAATTTGTGGGGTCCCCTTTAACTCCTTTTTTGAATATTGGATTATTTCGGTGCCCTTCCAGGTTGCTGGGATATCCCCCCCTCGTGTGATGGCGTTAAAAACTGAATGGAGCAAGGAGCCCCATATTTTGGGCTCAGATTTGTAAAGATCTCCCGGTAGTCTATCTAGCCCTGGAGCTTACCCAGTCTGAAGTGAGCTAATTGAGTTCATAGTTTCCATTAAGGAGAAACTAAGTACCTCTTTCACATCAAGCTCTGGGTTGCAGTCCCTGGCTGGCTCCGCTGCCTCCCCTCAGGCTCACAGACCTTTCCAGAATATAATGCCTGGAAATACTCTTCCCAGAGATGTGGCTGTATATGGAAATCGTCTACACTGACCGGCTGGATTGCCCCTTTAGAAAGAAGATGCCAGAATAACTGACAGTCCTTCAGTCTAGAAGCCTCAACTAGTATACGCCAGTTCTGTACCTCCCAACTCCGTTTTGCCTGCTCCTGTGTTCTCTTATATAGCCTTCTTTTGTTAATTATATCAGGCCTTGTCCCTTCTTTTACTGCCACAGTTAGCTCGATTCTCGCTTGCTTGCATTCCTCATTATACCATGGAGCAGTATTACGTTTAATCAAAATTGGATTTCCCTGTCTACTAAAGTAGGGCATTGTGCTATGCAATAGTTCTTGGTAACTAGACATAATAGTGTCATCATTTATGTTAGAATTACTCAATTTCGTGAGTGTCTGGTCCACCTCTTTATAAATATTAGGGAGGAGATTGCCATCCGTAGCTACCTGTGTCCACTTAATTCTCCTGTTGTTGTTAGTTGTGACCACAGCGCCATCGCCAGATTTAACTGGGGATGTAGAATAGGAAGGCCAGATAGCCTCAGGAACAGTGCATTATGGTCACTATCCTCGCGGTTTAGAATAATCATATCATTAACTTGTGGCCAAAGATCAAGATCTACCATAATAAAATCAATCCTGCTTTTAACATTCCCCCTTTTAAATGTAAAATTTGCATTGACATCTGATGGTGTCCGCCCGTTACATGCGCGCACCCCATAAGCAAGGGTGAATGACAGAACTTGCTGCCCAACATTAGTACAAATTTTAAGAGCAGGTATCTGAAGCCTTTTAACACCTCTGACTTGTTCTTCCTCCTGAACTATTTCCTGTACATAATCTACTGGCTCGTAGGTTGTATT
Source organism: Calotriton arnoldi (assembly GCA_963921515.1). Taxonomy (NCBI): domain Eukaryota; kingdom Metazoa; phylum Chordata; class Amphibia; order Caudata; family Salamandridae; genus Calotriton; species Calotriton arnoldi. The sequence continues at coordinate 1,237,862 of CAWUFW010003346.1, read as the reverse complement.
AAAATCGCCGGCTACAATGAGATAATACTCTTTTCTGGAAGTTTCAAGGAAGTTTGTAAGCGTTGTTATGGTATCAGAGGGATTATGGGGGCTATTAAACCGGTTGTATATATTGATTAATCAGACATATGTATCCCCTTAGAGTGATAACAAATCTAAACCAAGGATCTCCTGTGAGCCTATATCTAGACGCTTGATTTTGCAAGCAAATGTGATCTTAACCCAGATCAGCAACCCACCAGCAGGTCTGCCAGATGTTGACTGTCTGGCTTCTAAACTAAACGTGGTAAAGCCCACCCTATGAATCTGTTCTGATGCCCATGTTTCTTGGAATAAACATATATGGCAGCTGTCCACTAGTTTACCCCACTCCGGATCATTAAGTTTAGACCATATCCCTGAAATATTCCAAGATATAATATTCAGTTATGAATCATCGATAGTGCTTCCCTGTGATGGATGTCCATTTAGGGCACTTCCTCTCATTGAGCCTTGGGTGGGAGCATGGTAATCGAGTGAGCCATCTGGGATACGATTCACTATTCCATTTGAAGTGTTGTTTGTAATGTCCCCCACGAGTTGACTAACCTGTGCCATGCCCTGAGCCGCCATCGGATTAGCATGACTAGACTTTAGTCAGTCTGGCTTATCCAGCTCTGAGAGTACTTGGTATCTATTGCTAGTTGCAAGAGAAAATTGCTCCTTTCTCTTCTGCAGATTCTGCACTAATTGGGCATTTCGTGAGGTGACTGGGCCACAGAGTTTAAGATGACTATAAAAAAATCCCAGTGGAATTATGCCAATCCCATGCTCAAAACCCCACCTAGTTGGTTTCCTCCTACTTCTTAGTAGTATTCCTGCAAGGTCTGGGTTTCGGCAATTTATCACTATGCAGTCTCCATGAGTAGTCTTACGTAAGGCACCAACCCAGCTCACTCTTCTAACAAACAGAATGTCATGGTAACTAGAATTTGTGAAATCTGTATTTTGTGATAACCAATAGCATACCTTGTTTTTCAGTTGGCTTGTGGTTTCTTTAAAATTTCCCTGGAGCAAGGGGACATTAGTTAAAATCACTACGTATGGACACCATTCTAGTGGAAGATCCAGGTTAACCTCATTTGATGAATCGTATGTATCGGCAGCATCATTTAATAGCGAAAGAGGCTGCCTAGAGGGTTCAATACCATTTACATTGTGTGAAAAGTTATGAGTGTTGGGCCCACGTCTACTACCGATACACTCACCCCCAGTTATATGGTTTGCTTGCTTCAATGCTCTGTCTTTAGACTGGTCTTTCCCCGGAACATGCCCAATGTTTTGCGAGGTAACCACAGGAGAGGGTTGTAGGGTTTTGTTACAATGATTTCCCATGAAACCAAGGAGAGGGGCTCTTCAAGTCCAAAGGGACGGAGCACCTAGTAACTAAATAGTTAAATACAAAATTTCCCTTTGGAACAACTTAAATATAATTTATAAGAACTAGTTGTAGCTCTTTGTGCCCAAGCCAATCATACAACTTCATACCAGGACCCTAGCTCGCAACCACATACATATACACAATAGAAGAGCTCTACTCAGGATGTGAAAATACTTATGCACAAGTTTAATAAATCGAATCACAGTAGGTTGCAATTAAAATACATTGACAATTGTATAACATCATTAAACAATACATAAAAATCACTAAAACAGTGCTAATTAATACAATTACTACAAATTCATACAAAAACCAAGCTCCCTGGAAAGGAAAGGGATACACAAGACAGAAAGATTTGAATATACACTTAACAACACCCAGCAGGGTAAAGACTTCCCTGTCTTAGTGGCTGTTGCCTCCCATCAAATTTAACAAAAACCTCTGTGTCGACGCGTTTCGGTGGTAAAATGTTAATTGGACTACCTTCTTCAAGACAGTTAATATTCTTTCCTCATCCAATTTATTTCGTGGTACAATTTTTTCCTAACATAGAGACACGTCAAAGGAATAAAAATATATATATATATAAATATCAACGCATAAATATAACATTCCTATTTGGTTCTGATACATCCCATTCGGAAACCCTTTTCAGCCCCCATACACCCTCATGTCCTCTAATAGGGCATTTGGAAAAACTCTTTTTTGTCTGTCTATGAACTCATATCCCCCACAATTTTATACATACTTTTTTACATTATTTATAAGTATTCACACTTCACATGGTAGTGCTTAGTAATAAAAAGCCGCATTCATTCTAAATCCATTTTTGCAGGGTAGGTAAACACTCACTCATCTCTCCACACAACAAATGAAACAAAGCTAAGTTATCCGCTCACCGGTGCCACAGCACTCAGGTCAGTGTGATTCCCATGTGATAAGGGAGATATGTACCAATATCTTCAATTTATGGCAAAAAAATATAAAGTACATCACATAAGATATCCTCAATGTCGTTTTTTTCCCTATTGAGGTATCTACGGTCACTACTAAGAGTCTTGATCCATTACCATAATTTTTTCTTTTTAGGCGTTATTTCAAAGCCATTGTGGTTGGATGGATAATATTTGATATAGTGCCACCCTATATAGATAAAAGACCAATTAGTCAAGTCATTCTGAGTATTGTTATCAAATTTATAATCAATGCCATCTCCCGATTGCTATCTCTCACCTCAATTATCGAATAATTTTTGAGGGGATGGCAGCTATTACCTACATGGACCAGACCGGATCACGTCTTGGTTGTCCTAGAGGAATAATACTTAAATGAGTATACTTGATTAGGCTATCTATAAATAAAGGAGCGTTCATCTACTAAATGGCATTCATATTGCTCACAGTACTCCTGATGCTATATTGCAAAACTCTTTTTATTATTACAAAACAACCTCTATGAGTCCTAAACCAGTATATACAACACCTCACACTTTGTTGTCTCACCTTGTCTTTTATAGCGAGGCCAATATAAGAACAGAAGAGGGCATGGAATACCTCTTTTTGTCTGATTACCCGAGCACGTCTCGATTAGCTGCAAATAAACACACAACACCTTTTATGCATGTTTGTTTCTTCCAGGCATCCTTTGAATTAAAATACTGCATCTCCCCCCCCCCCGTTGTTAAGAATTAACTAATTTTAGACTCTTTGGTTAATTTTGGTTGTGGCGCCTCTGAAATATACTAGCGTCTCTGATTTCGCCACTTACCGCAAATCGTTGTAATATAGAGGCATTACTTGTTGCCCCTTATCGGGTCATTAAATCACTATCTAGCGAACCAACACCATCTTTCATATGCCATAACCTCTCCTTACCTCAATGGCATCAACGGTCCCGCATACTCCGGCGTCTCCGTATTGCGTCTTGGTGAAAGAATTTTTCGGGACGCCGTCGGTGTGGGCCGTTTTTATTGCGACTCTTGTTCAATTGGTTGTGCGCCCTGTGAGGACGTCGCAGTGCCACTACAAACCAACATGTTAAAGCGACAGGAAGCCTAATTACGATCCCGCCGTCTTAAAGTGGCATACTTTTGTACCTATATTATTTATACATCATCCAATTCATAAAACGGTGTGTCTTTATTTCAAAGATGGTAAATCCCTCGTCTTTTCCGATTTAATATCGCCGCAGAAAGAAATTATATATAATACTTTGTTAATTATTTTAAATAATCCCGCAACATAATGCTTTAAATTTTAAGCGTTCTGTTGCCTATATTAAACACCATTATATTAATTTTATTTTATAAACTACGATAGCGGATTGATAACTTTACCTAGTTTCTTGTTTTGCTGACAGAGGTGTAAAATACACCCTGTTCGAATGACGCCATCTTGGAACCATTTTAATCACTTGTATGTAAGACCATTAGTATAAAAGGGTGAAATCAGAAAGTATTAGAAATGGTACCATTGGAAAATAACCATTGTTTTTATAAAAACTTTTACTTCACACACTTTACTAATGAAAATACCAATCATGCATTTATTAACCTATATGTAAATTGCATACTCATATATACCGATATATTCATTCCTATTTTTCTTTTATATATCGTATCATAACTTAAGTTGGTCTCTGTATTACAGCCTTCTTGAATAACCTATAAATAATTGATGTACTATTTGTCTCTAAATCTAATAATTATCTCAAAATGAAAACGATAAGAATCACTTTTTAAACTTAGCCTATGTTTTATAAAACATAATTGTACTTCTGTACCGTAAAGTTATATTCCTACAGATGGTAACAGTTCTTGAAACAGAATTACGTAACCAATTTCATCCAGTCTTCCTTGGTATTGAGCCCTTTGTCTATTGTATCTAAAATCGAGATATATAATAGCTCCCTATTTTTTCTCTTTGCTTCTATATTTCCTCCTCTCCTATTAATAGTGATCCTTTCAATCACAAACCATTCAAATTCTGTTTGTTTGTGTTTGAACATATTATAATGATCCACTAAAGGGGCATTGTGTTTATTAGTCTTCAAACCTGAACGGTGTTCCAGTAACCTGAGTCTAAGCTCTCTCCCGGTTTCACCCACATACGCTAGCCCACATGGGCAGCGTAGTAGGTACACCACGTTGCTACTTCTACAGTTGTTTAAACTTTTTGAAGTCATGGTATAACCATTATAAACCAGCGTCTTAGTGACGATACAATTGATGGAGCAAGGACTCACAAATGAGACTTGCTCGGATGCAATCTTCTTAAAAGTATTAATGTATTAAAATTGTATTGTTCATACTAACCATTGCACACACAAATATAAGTAGCAAGGAAGCTTGCCTATGTGTTTTTACTAACAAGTAACGCTTGTCTATTCTAAAATGGCCGCTAAAGCGCGGGAACTTTACTGCGCATGTCTCAACCATATCACGTGGTGTGACGTCTTTCTTTGCTTGGTGGGAAAATTCTTGCTTTTGCGCAGTGTGATTTAAAATGGCTGCTATATGTTTTCACATGCTACAGCTTGTTCTTATGTTTTGTTTAAACTGTAATATTCTAATGCTACTAATGCGGGAAAAGTTTATAAGTAAATGGGAATAGAGTAGAAAGAGTGGGTATACAGTGAAACATTTTATTTGTGATTTTAATATTTTCTTCTTTGACTTTATTAGTTCGTAAATTTGGGCCTGGGGTTGGTGAACTGAAAACTCGTGTGACCATGGTTCTGCGCATGCTCCTTGAATGGCTGCCCAGAAGGAAAGGGATGAAGTCAACCTGGAAGTCGACCAAGGCCGTGACCTGATGGCCAATACTGTTGTATTCATGAATGTCCCTACAAAAATGTTACAATGTACATGAAGAATATATAAACTTTGTCATGAGGCGGGTGGGAAAGAAAGCAAATGTATTAAAAGTGAGGGGCGGTATTTTAAAACAAAGGGCTTTAAGAAAAATGAATTAAATCAATATGGTGTGAGGATCAACCCCCTGTCCCCGTCCAATCAGAAGTAGTGACCCCATAATTCTGCAACATTTAGGGGAGGTACATGGGCGTAGAAGGGTATAATAGATATAGAATTAGCTAATTAGTTAGCCTAAGAGACTAAGAGACTAGACGCTGAGAAGAATAGGCTCCAGACGTACAAGCTGATCGGTCGCAGATTGAACCGCTGTCCAGAGAGGTCCTGAGGAGGGGGCGGCGGTGTACATTAGAAGGAAGTCACGGGAGAATTCGAGGAGAAGCGAAGTACCAGAGAGGGGAACGACGCAGGCGTCGTTGATAGAGAGGTCACCGGTTCTGTCCTGATCCAGGAGGAGGTCTTTGCTCTTCATCCTTCCAGGGTCCTATCTTTCCAACTCCTTGGCCAAGGGGTTTGGTTCTCGCACTTTAGGTAAATATAAATGCAAACCTTAGTTACGCTGCTGTCTCTATCTTCTCTTTTCCAAAGGGACCGTCATTAATCGATAATTCATTTTATGCTTCCTCCTTGCAATACAATTTAAGTATCATGTGGTTTTGTATTTACTCTGCTAAATCTTTAGATAAACATTTTAAAACTTCTTGACTCAGTGATTATTTAAGAAGAAAATTAATTGTATGGAACGTCACTCATTTTAAACTTCCCAATTGGCAAAGGATTCATTGGTAAGTCATTACTCTTCAATCAGAAGGTAATTGGTAGCAGGGATTTTGATAAAGAGTACCAACTGACCCACCAGCGGAAATTGATAGCGTAGTATGAATGTATGGGCCCAAGTGAGTATTTTGTGTATGAATGCTTGTTGCTAGTAACCCGCTGGATCAGTATTCTGGTTATCAGAGGATGGTTGTACTTTGTTAATTGGGTAATGAGAATTTTATTTTTATGAATTAACATCCGTTATTGTTTGAAGTTTGTTTTATGTTGTCTAGAATCCCCGGGGAAAATTGAGTAGCGGATGGTAAGTGGAAGCCATACTGCAGTGAGGTTATCTGTCAGGCAGAAATAGTACTGAAAAGTTAAGTAGGGCTATCAGTACTTGTTAGGGACTCTATGTGTGTGAGTAATAGCAAAGGAATGTGCTAGTGAAATTTTGATGTTATATCACCTAGAAAGGGTAACATTGAAGAAGTAGCAGGTATTTTCGGAGCTTAAGTGAAGAGTAAACGGAAGTGTTTTACTCGTAGTGTATGATTAGTAAACGGAAGAGTTTTACTAAGAAGTGAGAGAATCTATCTTTTAAGTTAGCGAAACTGACACGATAGCGAATGTTTTATTTTGTTACTGAATTATAAAGAAGTATAGAGAGAATAAAACTGCGTAAAATTTTGTAAAGGGAGGGTCAGCTACCGGAGAGGAAGCTGACGTCACAAACGCCGCGCTGGGATTGGTTGAAACAGCGGGCGTGAAAAGACTCTTGTAAAGGAGGGGTCAGTAGTCAGGAGTAGTACTGACGTCACAAGTGTCGCGCTGGGATTGGTTGAAACAGCGAAGGACAGAAAAGCACAGATTGTAAAGGAGGGGTCGTCAGAAAAGACGTCACTGAAAAGCCGCACTATGATTGGTCCAGAAGCAAAGGTTAGCTGGAATTTAATTGGTTGTCAGCATAGAAGTCGAAATCTTAGTGGACAGAGAAAATATATGTTAAAACGCGATCCGACGTTAATAGGAACTCGTCCAGATAGGAGATTCCTAGGCTTTGCAGAATATAATTTTATACATCGAGATTTGCCAAAAATGTACGGAGAAAAGAGGAAAATGTCAATTCTACAGAGGATTAAGAATTATTTTAAAAAGGACAAACCAATCAAAACTAGGGAAGGAATTATCATTCCACCAGCTAAAACGCCCGCTTCATTTATGATGATGGAGAGAGGTTATCATACTTGCGTATGGATAGAAAATTGGATAGAATATACCAAAAATGATGGAATATTAGCTTTTCCCGAGAATGGTACTTTCAATGGGAGGATTCTTCAAAATTTGAGATTAAGAATGAACGATTTAGAACCCAGACCTAGATTGACTCAATACGAAGCCTTAGAAGAATGGGAAACCGAGGCATTTGAACGTGATCGATCCAGAAGTAATAGGGGTTATCGGGGATTTTTTCCCAGATACCAAAACGAGTCAAGGGACGGTCAGATGAAACAGTGGAGAAGAGCAATGCTTACAGAGGGTCTGTATCCGATATTAATGGCAGAAGAATCAGTAGGGAATAAATGCACAGAAAAGACAAAACATTTGACTAGATTTGGAGATTCCGAAGATGAATTTATGGAAGATCTATTAAAGAATCCACCACCATATCAGGAAGGGACAAGTGGATGCACCCCAAGTGCACCCTTGTTAAGAACACCTTTGGTACCTGAAGTATTACACGATTCACCAGTTAGTAGAGTACTTCATGATAAAGAAAAAGAAGCGATAGATAAAAACAGAGCAGAATTAATTCAGAAAGTAACACAATTGAGTATACATCCAGATTCATTGACCATACCTGTAACGATTGGTCCAGTGGTTCCCTTATATGGTGACAAAGTAACTTATCCCAAACCTTTAGTTATGCCTACACCTGTGAATGTCCCTAGACCTGAAACGGTAGTAATGGTTGAGGATCACTTTAGTGATTGTGAGTCTATAATTTCATTAATGGACTTGCCCAATTGAGATTCTGTAAACAATACTCCAAGAAGAGTAACACCTAGTTGCTCCAAAGATATAAACATAGTAACCTCATCAGGAACAAAAAGTGCTACAGTAGTTACACCTGAAGACTTAGAAAGGTGGGCACAAGGATCAGAAAAACAGACTTCACCCCCAAAGATTATGGACATTTATAAATTAAAAGTTGAATTAGAAGAAATGATAGCAGGAAATGTAGGAGTAGATCGCCTAAATATTTACGATGAAGAGGAATTATTGTTTGTATGCAGAAGCATCACAAGAAATACAAAAATATTTCATGAGAAATTGTCAGATTTAGCTCAACAGATGGGAATTGAAATAGGGAAGTCAAAGGTGTTACAAAAACCCTATAGAGCAGATTTTTCAGACAAGGATTTAGAGAATATGAATGCCTCAGGAAGGAAATTACAAGTAAAAGAATTAATGACAGTTTTGCAGAAATGGGGAGCGCTAGATAAATGGAAAGTTAGATGGACAAAGAAAAAGGAAGAGGCACGACATAATAAAACGACTTCAGAATATTTAATGAAGGAAACAGGGAAAGGAGATCAAATGTACCCGATGCGAGAAGTTCCAGGAGGGGGATATGTACATGTCCCATGGAGCAGACAGGATATTTTGTCATTTACAAATGATTTTCCAAAGTTGAGAGAAAAGCCAATTGAGTGGTACAAGCAGGTTGAAAGGTTTGTGAAGGTGTCAAAGGTATTATTGAAAGACTTGGATGGTTTGTTCGACATAGTGGTACCTGCCGATTTATGGACAGATTGCAAAATCACGGTTGATTGGCCCAGTGAGGAGTATCCTAGAGATCCAAAGACAGGTGCCCCGTCCAATGATGTAATGAAAAAGTATCAGCAGGTGATAACTTATTTGAAAGGGAAAATACCACCAAAAGAAACGGATTGGGTGAAAATAGACAGAACTACCCAAGAAGCCAGTGAATCGGTACATGCCTATTATGAGCGTTTATTGCAGGTATTTAAGCAGTATAGTGGATTTGAGGACATTGGAGATAAAAACATGAGTCAGTTTGTTTACCGATTTGTTTACGGTCTGAAACCAGAGATTTGTCAGATGATTAAGCAGCACATGTTGTGCTGGCAGGGGAAACCGATTGACGAGATTTTGAAATATGCGAAATATTGTGGAGATGACATTGAGGATAGGCACAAGAAATTGCAAGAGAAGGTGATGTGGGCTCAGGTGAAAATGGCTGAGCGACAGGGAATTAATTTGGATAATCCAAACAATAATCAAGGAAAAGATTCTGGAACGAATGGTGACACTGGGAACGGAGGAAAAATGAAAGGACGAATGAGCAGAGAAGAGGCTAAAAAGAAGTTTCCTTGTCATGGGTGCGGAAAATTAGGGCATTGGAAGGATGAATGTAAAAAGATTCGGAATAATAATGGCCCAAATCAAAATTTAAATCCACAGACGCAGAATGACTCACAGCAGGGTGTAAATCCTCAGAGTCAGTTGCCACCTGCACCTATACAGGGTAATGTAAGCAGAGCAAAGCCTGGTACAGACGTCGGATATCAAGGAGGAAGTGGTAAGAATGATTATGTAACATCACAATTTCTTTTACAGGACGACTTCTGTACCTATAACCAATGACGGTGCCTAGGAGAGGGGAAGAAGGAGTGCGTACTTGGTGCATCCTTACCGGTAGATCAGTCAGGTCCATATGTTGAAGGGAATGTGAAAGGTAATGATATTACTTTTCTTTTGGACACTGGTGCTACTATGTCTACTGTGAGAACAGCAGACATCCCAGACCTTCCTCTCTCTGGAGAAGCTATCCAAGTTGTGGGAGTGGCTAATCAGAAGAGTAGAACACCTCTTACCGAACCAATGGAAGTAAAAATAGGAAACTTTAGAGAACTGCATCAATTTGTAGTATGTGATTCCAGTCCAGTAAATTTATTGGGCCGGGATTTGCTCTGTAAAATGAATTGTACAATTTTCTGCACACCGGATGGTGTGGCAGTTCAGACCCCAGATGAAGACCATGTATATAAATTTATGATTGCAAAGCAAGGTACAGAAGTAGATGAGATGTTTTCTTTGATAACAAAAGACGAATTACCAGAAGAACTGAAAACTACGGTGAATTCCATAGTATGGGATTTCACGGGAAAGGAAGTAGGACTTATGGCCAAAATAGACCCAGTGAAGATTACTGTAAAAGAAGGTGCGATTTTCCCAAACACCCGACAGTATAAAATGAGTGCAGAGGTAAAAGCAGGAGTCATTGAAGAAATTAACAGAATGGTAAAACAAGACATACTAAAAGAAGTAATGAGTAGCCCTTGTAACTCACCAATCATGGGTCTGAAGAAACCTAGTGGAAAATATAGGATCGTTCAAGACCTGCGCAAAGTAAATAAGATTGTGGAACCATGTTGTCCTATAGTACCAAATCCTGCAGTAATTCTATACCAAATTCCTTGGAGTGCAGGATGGTTTACTGTGATTGATGTATGCCAAGCATTCTTTTCCATACCATTGCATCCAGATAGTCAGTATCTATTTTCATTTAAATTCGAGAACAAGGTCTATGTATGGAATCGTGTTCCTCAGGGGTACACGGAAAGTCCTTCCATCTTCAATCAAATGTTTAAATAGTGCTTAGAGAAACTAGTGATGCCAGGAAGCTCAGTCTCAGTGCAGTATTACTAGTGGCGTCTAACACCAGAGAGGACTGTGTTGTTGACACCATTGCATTATTAAATCATTTAGCTGAAGAAGGGCATAAAGTTTCACCTGAAAAATTGCAGTTTTGTACAACAGCAGTTAAGTACCTAGGACACCAGATTGAGAGGGGCAGAAGGAGAATAACAGCTGAGAGAATAAAATTGATAAAGAAAATGCAGATGCATGTCTCTCAACGAGAAGTAAGAATGTTCCTTGGAATAGTAGGGTATTGTCGACAATGGATATTAGGATTTTCCCTATTGGCAAAACCATTAATTCAAATGACAAAAAAGAAGGCAAAGGACCCAGTTGAGTGGGATGATGAGAGCGTAGGTGCGTTTGTAAAATTAAGAAATGCTTTATGTGCAGCACCTGCCCTAGGCATGCCTGATTATAAGAGAAAATTTGCATTATTCTGCCATGAAAGAGAAAATTGTGCACTTTCAGTCTTAACCCAGAGACATGGGTTAGACAGACGTCCTATAGCATATTTTTCTGCTACATTGGACCCAGTAGCAGCCGCATTGCCAGGCTGCTTAAAAGCAGTAGTGGCTACCTGTTTGAGCATTGAACAAAGTGAGTCAATTGTAATGGGACACCCTGTAAAAGTGTTCGTTCCACACGCGGTTGTGATTTTGTTGACAAGAACCAGAACTCAGCATCTTACTCCTAGTCGGTTGACTAAATATGAAAGAATAATACTGGGTGCTGAAAATGTGACCATTGTAAGGTGCACAATAGTAAATCCAGCTACATTACTACCAGACCCCTATCATGAAGAAGTTAAAGATGACGAAGAGGAACATGATTGTTTACAAGTCACAGAGTTGTGCACAAAACCGCGTCCTGATATTCAGGAACTACCCCTCAGGAAGCCAGACAGGGAGCTGTTTGTTGATGGTTCATGCCAAAGGCATGAAGATGGAAAACTAACTGCGGCATATGCAGTGTGTGAATTAACTGGAATAGTCAAAGCATCCTATTTATCAGGAGTCAAATCCGCACAAATAGCTGAATTGATTGCATTGATAAAGGCTTGCAAAATTGGGAGGAATCAAAAAGTAACTATATTTAAAGATAGCCAATATGGTTACGGGGTTGTGCATGATTTTGGCCAACTATGGATGCAAAGGGATTTCATGATTTCTTCAGGATCCCCCATTAAGAATGGACAGTTCGTAAAAGAACTACTGGAAGCAATACAATCACCAAAAGAATTGGCCGTGGTGAAATGTGCCGCACACCAGTCAGGAGATGACTGGGTTGTAGTCGGCAACAGATACGCAGATCTTGTGGCTCAACATTGTGCCAAAAACAGATTGTCAGTAAATAAAAGGGTGGAAAGAATGGGAATCAGCTGCCAACTTATGCTGTATGCACCTCCTGAGACATGGAATGATGTAAAAAGATTGCAAGATGATACTGATGAAAGTGAAAAGAGTACATGGATTAAAATGGGATGTTCTCAAAAGACAGACGATGATGTATGGATTTGTGCTAGTGGCAGACCAGTCATGCCCGATTGTCTGCTTTCACAAATGGCTAGGATGTATCATGGAGACACACACGTAGGGAGAGATGCAATGATTAGGCTCTTTAGACAAAATTGGTTCAATCCAAGGTTTAGGGCAGTAGCAGAGAGTCTTTGCCAGAGATGTTTAACTTGCCAAATGCATAACCCAGGAAGAAAAACAGTAATTGGGTTTGGGAAAATTGGAAAGGAGGAGGGTCCATTCATGAGACTGCAACTTGATTTCATACAGTTACCACCATGTAGAGGGCTGAAATATGCACTAGTCATAGTGTGCCTGTTTTCCAAGTGGGTGGAGGCATACCCTACCAGAAGGAATGATAGTATTACAGTCGCAAAGTTGTTGCTACGCGAACTCATTCCTAGATTTGGTTTTCCAGTAACTTTGGAATCAGATAGAGGAAAGCACTTTAACAGTGAAGTGGTTAAGATAATCTGTGAAGCATTCCAAATTGAGCAAAAATTGCACTGTGCATATCGTCCAGAGGCTTCTGGAGTGGTGGAACAATTGAATGGCACGATAAAATCCAGACTGGGAAAAATGTGTGCATCAACATCATTAGAGTGGCCAGATGCATTGCCTCTCGTTTTAATGGGACTCAGAAGCATTCCTGATAGAAACACCGGATTGAGTCCGCATGAGATACTAATGGGAAGAGCAATGAGACAAGCACATGTACCCACGAATAAACTGCTGAATATATCTGATGATATGGTTCTGGATTATTGCAAAGGACTGGCTGACTTAGTGCACTCTGTCTCTCACCAGGTTGGAGAAGACGCAGTTTCCAGGCAGCCTGAACAAGAACATGATCTGAGTCCCGGAGACTGGGTGGTAGTGAAGAATCACACCAGAGAAATGTGTCTATCACCTAGGTGGGTCGAACCTTGTCAGGTCATACTGATTACGAACACAGCAGTGAAGTGTGCAGGATTTCCTAATTGGATTCATGTAAGCCACACCAAAAGAGTACCAGATCCTGAAGAAGAAAATAATCAGATAATATCAATTACTGAGGAAGCTGAAGGTTGCCTAGCTGAAGAATCTCAGGTTCGAGATTCAAGGGAAGCTGACGAAGAACAACCGAGCACAAGTCAGGATTGGATACCAGTGGTGGAAATACCTGAAATCTACTACAGAACAAGAAGTCAAGTGAATCTAGAAGAAATTGAAGAAGATCAGATAGGTGAAGAAGAAGCAGCTCAGGAAGAAGAAGAAGAACAAATACAAGAACCTGAGCAGGAACAGACAGGGAGAGGAAACTGGGCTCAAATTAAAGAAGAACCAACAGATTTTGAGCAGGGACAGACAGGTCTAGAAGAACGCGGTCAGGCTGCAGAAGTACAAAGTGCAATAAGCCCTGATCAGAACAAGTTAGATCAAGAAAGATACACAGAAGAAGAAGATCCTGAGAATTTCGTACATGAAATCGTAAATCAAGAACAAAATCAGTTACTAGAAACTCACCGTGGAGTAGCTGAAGAGAAAACAATAAGACCTGAAAAAGAACAAGTAGAAGATACTGAAATAGAAGAAAACCAAATTGTGCCACAACTTGAAAATGAAAGAATTTCTGAAGAAGAAATAAGAAGAGAAGAAACAGTGCAAACAAAGAAAACTAGAAAAGGTGATCATTGGCCTAGTGTCATCAAAAGAGTAAAATACCACATAACAACCAGAAGTGAAGATCCAGAACAAGTAAATGAAGTAACAAGCCAAACGGGATGAGAAAATAAAAGTGAAAAACGAAGAAGCAAAAGACTGAAACTTGTGAACAACAAATTCAAAGGTCCTGATTGGACTTATATTATTATTGAAGATTACGAAAGCTCAGAATCAAGTGAAAGTGGTGACGAAGGAACCAGTGCAGAACTGACGTATGAAAAAGAAATAGAACCACCTTGAGAACGTAAAGAGATTTGAAGAATACGATAAGAAAAGCAATCTTCCTTGTCAAAATGACTGACGATAGAGTTACTGGGAGACCAAAGCAGAAAGGTTGTAAAAGATGTTGTGCTATATGCATATGCAATCTGGTAGTGATGCTTATAGTATGGTTAGTTGTGATCGTAGCAATTCCTTATCTTATGATAATAGATAGAAAGATTAACAACGAAACTAAGGAAAGAACAGATAACTTGAAAAGCAATAGAGTAGAACTAAAGGTAAAAGACGAACCAGAATTTCATCATGAAGTAACAGATAACGACACTAGTTTGAATGTTTTCACAAAGTTATTATTTCAATATGTAGATACTATGGAAGTTAGTAATTGTTATGTCTGTATGAAACTACCTGAATCAGTAGCAGAAGGATTAACGTATCATCACTTGCCATTAACCTATGGCATATCATGTAGTGTATTGACTAGTTTATTTTATAGAACAGGACGACTTCAGTATTATTATTCAAATATAGATGTGATATTTTCTGAGGTTCCGATTCGAAAGAATATGAATCCAGTGCTTAGTAGCAAAGATGCACAGTTTATGGGAGAATTTTTCTTAACAATGAAATCAATAGACATAACACATGCACATAGAAGCAATCTAACATGTTCTTTACATGAAGAAGAAAAGATATTTTTGAATGTAGTGGAGAGTAGAAGACAAGATTTCCAAAAGAAAGCTTCTGAGCATAAGGCTCATTTGCCACCTTGGGCTGAGAAAGAAGGTAGTTACACACCTGGCAGGGCTCAAGCTGCTATGGCTCTAGATTTTGAAAAGACAGGGAAAATTTGTCTACATAGGTTAAAGACTAAGTATAACAATGTTTTCATCGGTTACAGTGAATGTGAACACAATTTCTTAATTCTTGGAGGTTGGGGACTCAAAGGAGGAACAGATTCAGTTTTTCCTGGAATCTATTATGTATGTGGGAATAAGGCTTACTTTAGGCTTCCTGCACGGTGGTATGGAAGTGGCTACTTTGGAATAGTATTTCCAAAAATATACCACGTAAAAAGAAACACTGGCAGCAATGAAAATACTAGTGAATTAAAACGTAGAAAAAGAGCTAGTTTTTCAGAAATTATAGGTGATATATTTGGTGCATTGATACCTTCAGTGGGAATAATTCTGAATTCAAGGAAAATATGTAAATTGTCTACAGTGGTTGATCGTTTATCAACTGACACTGCTGGAGGATTTCTAATGATTAATGCGGAAATGGTTGCGATTAGATCTATGGTTATGCAAAATCGACTTGCTCTTGACATTATATTGGCAAAAGAGGGCGGAGTCTGTAAATTATTGAAGACGAAACACTGTTGCACTTACATACCTGATAAAAGTGCAGAAATTGGAATGTATATACAGAATATAACAAAACTTGAGAAGGAACTAAAACCACTGGAAGTTGATAGTGTATGGGAAAGATTGACCAGTAGTATTAGGTCAATTGGTGCCTGGTTTGCTAATATAGGGAAAGGACTTATAGGTCAAATATTAGTACCCTTAGCAGGGATAGCAATAATAGTATTTTCAATAATAATATGGTGCAAATGTTGTAGACGGAATAAATCATATAATGTGACAGAAAAAGGAAAGAAGAGAAAGTTTGATGAGATTGAACTTGAAGATTTAAGAAGTGAATTATACAAGAAACTGAAAGGAGATGTGAAAAGTAGAAAGTGTGCAAATGAAAAAGAAACCATATTATGCTAAAAGTTGGCATCTGGTTGTGGGTAGTATTTTTGATGGCTCAGAAATGCCATCAGAGAGGGGATTGATGGAGCAAGGACTCACAAATGAGACTTGCTCGGATGCAATCTTCTTAAAAGTATTAATGTATTAAAATTGTATTGTTCATACTAACCATTGCACACACAAATATAAGTAGCAAGGAAGCTTGCCTATGTGTTTTTACTAACAAGTAACGCTTGTCTATTCTAAAATGGCCGCTAAAGCGCGGGAACTTTACTGCGCATGTCTCAACCATATCACGTGGTGTGACGTCTTTCTTTGCTTGGTGGGAAAATTCTTGCTTTTGCGCAGTGTGATTTAAAATGGCTGCTATATGTTTTCACATGCTACAGCTTGCTCTTATGTTTTGTTTAAACTGTAATATTCTAATGCTACTAATGCGGGAAAAGTTTATAAGTAAATGGGAATAGAGTAGAAAGAGTGGGTATACAGTGAAACATTTTATTTGTGATTTTAATATTTTCTTCTTTGACTTTATTAGTTCGTAAATTTGGGCCTGGGGTTGGTGAACTGAAAACTCGTGTGACCATGGTTCTGCGCATGCTCCTTGAATGGCTGCCCAGAGGAAAGGGATGAAGTCAACCTGGACGTCGTCCAAGGCCGTGACCTGATGGCCAATATTGTTGTATTCATGAATGTCCCTACAAAAATGTTACAATGTACATGAAGAATGTATAAACTTTGTCATGAGACGGGTGGGAAATAAAGCAAATGTATTAAAAGTGAGGGGCGGTATTTTAAAACAAAGGGCTTTAAGAAAAATGAATTAAATCAATATGGTGTGAGGATCAACCCCTGTCCCCGTCCAATCAGAAGTAGTGACCCCATAATTCTGCAACATTTAGGAGAGGTACATGGGCGTAGAAGGGTATAATAGATATAGAATTAGCTAATTAGTTAGCCTAAGAGACTAAGAGACTAGACGCTGAGAAGAATAGGCTCCAGACGTACAAGCTGATCGGTCGCAGATTGAACCGCTGTCCAGAGAGGTCCTGAGGAGGGGGCGGCGGTGTCCATTAGAAGGAAGTCACGGGAGAATTCGAGGAGAAGCGAAGTACCAGAGAGGGGAACGACGCAGGCGTCGTTGATAGAGAGGTCACCGGTTCTGTCCTGATCTGGGAGGAGGTCTTTGCTCTTCATCCTTCCAGGGTCCTATCTTTCCAACTCCTTGGCCAAGGGGTTTGGTTCTCGCACTTTAGGTAAATATAAATGCAAACCTTAGTTGCGCTGCTGTCTCTATCTTCTCTTTTCCTAAGGGACCGTCATTAATCGATAATTCATTTTATGCTTCCTCCTTGCAATACGATTTAAGTATCATGTGGTTTTGTATTTACTCTGCTAAATCTTTAGATAAACATTTTAAAACTTCTTGACTCAGTGATTATTTAAGAAGAAAATGAATTGTATGGAACGTCACTCATTTTAAACTTCCCAATTGGCAAAGGATTCATTGGTATGTCATTACTCTTCAATCAGAAGGTAATTGGTAGCAGGGATTTTGATAAAGAGTACCAACTGACCCACCAGCGGAAATTGCTAGCGTAGTATGAATGTATGGGCCCAAGTGAGTATTTTGTGTATGAATGCTTGTTGCTAGTAACCCGCTGGATCACAGTGATCACAGATGGAACAGGTACCACATTTGTGATTACCCAAAACTCTGCCCATCTGGAGAGTACTTTGTGTCATAGGGCGTATGGCTCTATAAATATTCACTAAACTCTTGCGTATATTATCATTTCTTTTAAACGCAAAGAGTGGTTTTGGAAGCTTAATATCGTTTCCTTCATTCAGGATGCTCCAATTTGAGTTTACTGCATTTTTTAGCTTATTGCTAATGTTGGAGAACTGGCTAACAAATACAATTCTGTCTTTTAAGCCATCATCTTTTTTATTTTTTGTAGCTGGATTCTGATCTAACATACTTTCACGGTTGTAAAACCTTGCACGTTTGAATGCATGTTTTACTAACTTCTTAGGATATCCACGATCCAAGAGTTTACTTTTTAAGATTTCGGAATGTTTATAAAAATCATCAAGAGAAGAGCAATTCCTCCGTAACCGGAGGAACTGCCCAAACGGGATGTTGTCTCTCTGGGCTTGAGGGTGATAACTCCTATAATGTAATAATGTGTTTTTGTCTGTTGGCTTTGTAAAAAGCTCAACTGTTAGTGTACCCTGTACATTTTTTATGGTGATATCTAAAAAGTTCACTGCACTGTTGTTATAATCAGCAGTGAACCGAAGATTTTGGTCTCCCAAATTCAGCCACTCCAGAAATTGTAAAAGAGTGGTTTCGTCACCTTCCCAAATGAAGAAGATGTCGTCAATGAAGCGGCGCCATAAGAGAATGTTTTCATAAAATGGCGCCGCCTCATTGAAGACATGTCTGTCCTCACAATTTCCTACATAAAGGCATGCCAAGCTGGGAGCACAGGTTGCTCCCATGCTGGTGCCCTTGCATTGGAGGTACAGATCTTCCTTGAACAAAAACATGTTATTCTTTAATACCAGAGTAATGCATTCAATCACGAATTCTTTATTGGCTCCTCTCAGATCATCCACAGTTAAAATCTCATCAATGACTTTGATGGTATCGTCCTGGGGAATATTGGTGTAGAGGGCTTCTATGTTGAGGGTCACCAACCACTGCCTGTTGTTATTAAAGGTGGTGCCCTCGATCATAGACAAAATTCTGAATTCAGCAAGGGGTCATTTGTGTAGATCCTTCAAGGTTTCTTTATAGAAACTAACAGTTGAATATAGGAAAAATTGAAAATTATTTGAAAAAAACAGCCATTTGTGCCAACGTTTTCACCTGTAACTTCTTCTAATTGTGACAGCTATTTGAAAGCAATATACCGTTACATCCTCTGGACATTTCTGGTTGTGGGGATACATAGGACTTGTAGGTTCACCAAGAACCCGATGAACTCAGAGCCAATAACTGAGCAGCGTCTTGCAATTGTTTTTTATTATGTACCGGGTATATAATCAATCAATCAATCATGTCACTTATAAAGCGCACTACATACCCGCGAGGGTCTCAAGGCGCTGGGGGAAGAGGGGGGTGGTGCTGCTACTGATCGAAGAGCCAGGTCTTGAGGAGTCTTCTGAAGGCCAGTAGGTCTTGGGTCTGTCGGAGGTTGGTGGGGAGGGTGTTCCAGGTCTTGGCGGCGAGGTGGGAGAAGGATCTGCCGCCGGCGGTCGTTTTCCGGATGCGGGGGACTGTGGCGAGGGCGAGGCTGGTCGAGCGGAGCTGGCGGGTGGGGGTGTAGAAGCTGAGTCGTCTGTTGAGGTAGGCTGGTCCGGAGTTGTGGAGTGCTTTGTGTGCGTGGGTGAGGAGCTTGAAGGTTATCCTCTTGTTGACAGGGAGCCAGTGCAGGTCTCTCAGGTGGGGTGTGATGTGGCTGCGTCGGGGGATGTCGAGGATAAGACGTGCAGAGGCGTTCTGGATGCGTTGCAGCCGTCTCAGGAGCTTAGCCGTCGTTCCTGCGTAGAGGGCGTTTCCGTAGTCCAGCCTGCTGGTGACGAGGGCCTGGGTGACTGTTTTTCTTGTTTCGGTGGGGATCCACTTGAAGATCCTGCGGAGCATTCGGAGGATGTTGAAGCAGGATGAGGAAACGGCGTTGACCTGCTTAGTCATGGAGAGGGTGGGGTCGAGGATGACCCCTAGGTTGCGTACGTGGTCGGTGGGTGGCGGGGCTGTTCCCAGTGATGTTGGCCACCAGGAGTCGTCCCAGGCTGAAGGGTTGGAACCAAGGATGAGGACCTCCGTCTTGTCCGAGTTCAGCTTCAGGCAGCTGGTCCTCATCCATTCGGCGACGGCCTTCATTCCTTCGTGGAGGTGGGCTTTGGTGGTGTGAGGGTCTTTGGTGAGGGAGAGGATCAGCTGGGTGTCGTCGGCGTAGGAGATGATGTTGAGGTTGTGCTGTCGGGCGACGTGGGCGAGGGGTGCCATGTAGATGTTGAACAGCGTTGGGCTGAGGGAGGAGCCTTGGGGTACGCCGCAGATGATCTTGGTGGCCTTGGATCGGAAGGGGCGAGGCGGACGCTTTGTGTTCTGCCGGAAAGGAAGGATGTGGTCCAGTCCAGGGCCTTCTCTTGGATCCCGGCGTCGTGAAGGCGTGTTCATAGTGTGTGGTGGCAGACCGTGTCGAAGGCGGCTGATAGGTCCAGGAGGATGAGGGCTGCTGTTTCTCCGTTGTCTAGCAGGGTCCTGATGTCATCGGTGGCGGCGATGAGGGCGGTTTCGGTGCTGTGGTTGCTGCGGAAGCCGGACTGGGAAGGGTCCAGGATGTTGTTCTCCTCGAGGTAGCGGGTCAGTTGTTTGTTGACGATTTTCTCGGTGACCTTCACGGGGAACGGGAGCAGAGAGATGGGTCGGAAGTTCTTGAGGTCCTTGGGGTCTGCCTTGGGTTTCTTGAGTAAGGCGGTGATCTCGGCGTGCTTCCAGCTTTCCGGGAAGGTTGCTGTCTCGAAGGAGATGTTGATTATTTTCCGGAGATGGGGCGCGATGGCTGTACTGGCTTTGTTGAAGATGTGGTGAGGGCACGGGTCTAGCGGTGAACCGGAGTGGATGGTGTTCATGATCTCGCTGGTGTCCTCGTCGTTGATGTTGGTCCAGGAGAGCAGGCGGTTGGTGGTTGTGGGGGCAGTGGTCTCGGTGGTTGCCGGGGCGGTCGTGGTGTTGAAGCTGTCGTGGATGTCGGCAATTTTGCGGTGGAAGAAGGTGGCCAGTGAGTCGCACAGGTCTCGCGACGGCTGGATGTCGTTGGTGTTGGAGCTGGGGTTGGAGAGTTCCTTCACGATGTTGAAGAGCTCTTTGCTGTTGTGTGCGTTGTTGTCTAGGCGGTCTTTGAGTGAGGCCCTTTTGGCGGATCTGATGAGGTGATGGTGACTGCGGGTGGCGCTCTTGTGGGCGGCGTATTTTTAGCGAACAAGGGAACCCCAACGGTACGACCTGGGGTGGTATACGTATTTTTAAAGAACAATGGTCAAGATGAGGCCAAACTGGTCCTCGGGTAGCCAGAGCTACTATTTAGTCGAGAAAATGCTTTCGTCTGAGCTCTCGTGTTACAAGAGAGGAGGAGGAGGAGAAACAACGTATGAAGGGACACTAGGTTGTAGGGATGACAAGACATTTATTACATCATAAACGCTATATCATCCACACATTTTTTCAGGATCTAGTCCTGGTGCTCACACATTGGGTGAAGTTGCGTGAAAAGGTGAAAAAGTGCTGGTGACTTAAAATTACATCACATTGACAACATAAGCAAAACTCGAATGAATTTTTACAGTTGGAGTTTTGGTTGTAATAGGTCGACGGCGTTTCGATCTCTATAATTTAGAGACCGTCATCAGGACGAGTAACCGTGTGAGCAAGTAGAATCTGAATGGCGGGGAACTGCTACGTTCCGGTATTTACTTTAAGGGTTCCGGGCAATGTGTCCCGAGACTTGGTAGAAAATTAGATTAAAGGCAGGATACCAGGTCTCCTCCGGTGATTTCAAGCAGGCGGCGAGGCACTGCAAGGACGGCCTGCTGGATCAATCCCCGCAGATTGAAACGCCGTCGACCATTGTTCTTTAAAAATACTTGTGGGCGGCGTAGCTGTCCGCTGTCCGTTCGTGGAGCCAGATCTTCTCCAGTTTTCGGCATGTTCGTTTGGAGGCCTGGAGGTCTTCGGTGAACCAGGTGGCTTTCTTGCTGGTGTGGCTGTTGGGCGGATTCTTGAGCGGGGCGAGGGTGTTGGCGCAGTCGTCGACGCACTGTCTGAGGTTGCGGGCGGCGGTGTCGGGGTCGGAGGGTTCGGCGGGTGGGCTCAGGGCGAGGGTTGTGGTTAGCTGGTCTTCCGTGACTCTGCTCCAGCAGCGGCGAGGCATTTGTTCGGTGCGGTGGTGCGTGGTGGGCTTCCTGTAGGTGAAGTGGATGCAGTGGTGGTCAGTCCAGTGGGGTTCGGAGGTGTGGTTGAAGGAGACGTGTGGGCTTGCGGAAAAGATGGAGTCTAGCGTGTGGCCGGCGGCGTGGGTGGGTGTAGTCATGAGCTGTCTGAGTCCGAGGGTGGCGAGGTTGTCGATCAGGGTGGTGGAGTTGGTGTCCTTGTTGTTCTTGAGGTGGAAGTTCAGGTCCCCGAGGAGGATGTAGTCCGTGGAGGCGATGGCGTGTGTGCTGACGAAGTCAGCGATGGAATCGCTGAACTGTGGTCGGGGTCCGGGGGTCTGTAGATGAGGGTTCCTCTGAGGGTGGTGTTGGGATCGGTGTGGATCTGGAAGTGCATGTGTTCGGCGGTGCTGAGGGTGTCGTCGGTGTTGGTTGAGACTCTGAGGGTGTTCCTGTGGACGATGGCGATGCCTCCTCTGACTCCGTTGGTGCGGTCCCTGCGGGTGATCTTGTATCCGTCCGGGATGGCAATGGCGATGTCGGGGGCTGAAGCGGGATTCAGCCAGGTCTCCGTCAGGAATGCGACGTCTGGGGAGGTTGAGTCGAGAAGGTCCCAGAGTTCGATGGCGTGTTTGCGGGCGGAGCGGGTGTTGAGGAGGATGCATCTGAGGTAGTTGGGTTCTTTCCTGGGCGGTGGTTTGGCGGGGCGGCTGCTGGTGAAGCTGCAGTTCCGGCAGGTGAAGGGTCCTTGGGTGCGCTTCGGGGTGGCCTGGTAGCAGGCGTGATCTTTTCCGGGGTTGAGTGCGTGGAGGGTGCTGGCGTCGTATCGGCGTCTGTTGATGTGGCGGGCGCGGGGGATGCCCGGACCAGGGGGTCTGGCGCTGGGCGCGGTCACGGCGCGGACGGGCGCAGACGGGCTTGCGTTAGGCGCGCCTTCGGCGCACCAGCGGAGCGGCCGCGCAGCGGCCGCCATAAATGGGGAGGTGGGAGGGAGGAGCAGGGAATGGGGCAGCGAATGGGCAGTGAGGGGCGGGGCCGCAGGGCGCAGCGGCGGGAAACAGGCACAGAAGGGAAAACGAGCACAATCAGGGCATCAAGGGGGCACAGAAAGGAGAAAAAAACGAGCACAATCAGGGGCAGCAAGGGGGCACAGAAAGGAAAAAACGAGCACAATCAGGGGCAGCAAGGGGGGCACAGAAAGGAAAAACAGAGCACAATCAGGGGCAGCAAGGGGGGCACAGAAAGGAAAAACGAGCACAATCAGGGGCAGCAAGGGGGGCACAGAAAGGAAAAACGAGCACAATCAGGGGCAGCAAGGGGGGCACAGAAAGGAAAAACGAGCACAATCAGGGGCAGCAAGGGGGGCACAGAAAGGAAAAAATGAGCACAATCAGGGGCAGCAAGGGGGCACAGAAAGGAAAAACGAGCACAATCAGGGGCAGCAAGGGGGGGCACAGAGAGGAAAAACGAGCACAATCAGGGGCAGCAAGGGGGCACATATATACATGGAAAAATCACTATAAAAGACACCTATGTATTTCTGAAATTGGAACAAAATATAGAGTTTAGAAGCAGTAGATATTTGCACATTTCCAAAATTGTGAGTACCCATACTAGCATGAGAATTATAGGTCATTTTTCTAAATGATTTTTTTTTTAAACATTGTCTTTCATTTGGAAGGCAGAAATGCATCGAACGTCAATAGGTAATAACAGTTGCTCTACAATTCTGTGTTACCCTAAGTCTCCCAATAAAAATGGCACCTCACTTGTGTGGGTAGGCCTAGTGCCCGTGACAGAAAACGGCTCAAAACGCAATGTGGACATACTTTAATTTTAAAGTGAAAACTGACCCTTTTTTTGCAAAGTGCCTAGCTGTAGATTTTGAACCCTAGCTCTGCCGGCACCTAGGGAAACCTAGCAAACCTATACATTTTTTAAAACTAGACACCCAGGATGGGGTGACTTGACTGGCTCTCACCAGGTTCTGTTACCCAGAATCCCTTGCAAACCTAAAATGTGTTCCTCACATTTCTGTGGTGGAAAATTCTGGAATCTGCGTAGATCCACAAAATTCCATCCACAACGCGTTCCCCAAAGTCTTCCGAGAAAAATGGTACCTCACTCGTGTGGGTAGGCCTAGTGCCCGCGACAGGAAATGGCCCAAAACGCAACGTGGACACACCACATTTTCACAGTGAAAACGGACCCTTTTTTTGCAAAGTGCCTAGCTGTAGATTTTGAACCCTAGCTCTGCCGGCACCTAGGGAAACCTAGCAAACCTATACATTTTTTAAAACTAGACACCCAGGGGAATCCAGGATAGGGTGACTTGACTGGCTCTCACCAGGTTCTGTTACCCAGAATCCCTTGCAAACCTAAACATTTGTAAAAAAAAACACATTTTCCACACATTTCTGTGGTGGAAAGTTCTGGAATCTGTGTGGATCCACAAAATTCCACCCACCCCGCGTTCCCCAAAGTATTCCGAGAAAAATGGTACCTCACTTGTGTGGGTAGGCCTAGTGCCCGCGACAGGAAACGGCCCAAAACGCAACGTGGACACACCACATTTTCACAGTGAAAACGGACCCTTTTTTTGCAAAGTGCCTAGCTGTAGATTTTGAACCCTAGCTCTGCCGGCACCTAGGGAAACCTAGAAAACCTATACATTTTTTAAAACTAGACACCTAGGGGAATCCAGGATGGGGTGACTTGACTGGTTCTCACCAGGTTCTGTTATCCAGAATCCCTTGCAAACCTAAAAATTTGTCAAAAAACACATTGTCCTCACATTTCTGTGGTGGAAAGTTCTGGAATCTGCGTGGATCCACAAAATTCCACCCACCCCGCGTTCCCCAAAGTCTTCTGAGAAAAATGGTACCTCACTTCTGTGGGTAGGCCTAGTGCCCGCGACAGGAAACGGCCCAAAACGGGACGTGGACACACCACATTTTCACAGTGAAAACGGACCCTTCTTTTGCAAAGTGCCTAGCTGTAGATTTTGAACCCTAGCTCTGCCGGCACCTAGGGAAACCTAGCAAACCTATACATTTTTTAAAACTAGACACCCAGGATGGGGTGACTTGACTGGCTCTCACCAGGTTCTGTTACCCAGAATCCCTTGCAAACCTAAAAATTTGTTCCTCACATTTCTGTGGTGGAAAATTCTGGAATCTGCGTGGATCCACAAAAGTCCACCCACCCTGCGTTCCCCAAAGTCTTTCGAGAAAAATGGTACCTCACTTGTGTGGGTAGGCCTAGTGCCCGCGACAGGAAACGGCCCAAAACGCAACGTGGACACGCCACATTTTCACAGTGAAAACAGACCCTTCTTTTGCAAAGTGCCTAGCTGTAGATTTTGAACCCTAGCTCTGCCGGCACCTAGGGAAACCTAGCAAACCTATACATTTTTGAAAACTAGACACCCAGGGGAATCCAGGATGGGGTGACTTCACTGGCTCTCACCAGGTTCTGTTACCCAGAATCCCTTGCAAACCTAAAGATTTATCCAAAAAATCACATTTTCCACACATTTCTGTGGTGGAAAGTTCTGGAATCTGCGTGGATCCACAAAATTACACCCACCCCATGTTCTCCAAAGTCTTCTGAGAAAATGGTACCTCACTCGCATGGGTGGGTCAAGTACCCGCGACAGGCAAGGACCCAAAACCTATTGAGGCGACATCAAAATTACCTATCACAAAACAACCTGGTTTTGCA
This sequence comes from Calotriton arnoldi, assembly GCA_963921515.1. Lineage (NCBI taxonomy): Eukaryota > Metazoa > Chordata > Amphibia > Caudata > Salamandridae > Calotriton > Calotriton arnoldi. The sequence goes on along the minus strand of CAWUFW010003346.1, from coordinate 1,212,215 downwards.
AGGGGGGTCCCATGAGTTTTTGGCCCCGGGCTCGACGGCCATCTAGGGAAACCTACCAAACCCACACATTTCTGAAAACTAGACACCCGGGGGAGTCCAGTGAGGTATGGCTTGCGTGGACCCCCCAACATTTTCCTACCCAGAATCCCCTGCAAACCTCAAATTTAGCTGAAAAAAATCACTTTTTTCTCAAATTTCTATGTAGGAAAGTTCTGGAATCTGCGTGGATCCACAAATTTCCTACCACCTAGCGTTCCCCCAGTCTCCCGATAAAAATGGTACCTCACTCACGTGGGTGGGTCAAGTACCCGCGACAGGCAAGGGCCAAAACCAATTGAGGTGACATCAAAATTACCTATCACAAAACAACCTGGTTTTGCAAGGGGGCTCCCATGTGTTTTTGGCCCCGGGCTCGGTGGCCATCTAGGGAAACCTACCAAACCCACACATTTCTAAAAACTAGACACCTGGGGGAGTCCAGCGAGATATGGCTTGCGTGGGTCCCCCAACATTTTCCTACCCAGAATCCCCTGCAAACCTCACATTTTGCTGTAAAAATCACTTTGTTCTCAAATTTCTGTGTGGGAAAGTTCTGGAATCTGCGTGGATCCACAAATTTCCTACCACCCAGCGTTCCCCCAGGTCTCCTGATAAAAATGGTACCTTACTTGTGTGGTTAGGCGTAGTGGCTGAAACAGGAAATGGCCCAAATCGTACTGTGGAGACTTCAAAATTACCTATAACAAAACTATGTGGTTTTGGGGGGGCACCTGGTTTTTTGGCCCCGGGCTCACTGCCATCTAGGGAAACCTTCCAAACCCACACATTTCTGAAAACTAGACACCTTGGGGATTCTAATGAGGTATGGCTTGGGTGGATCCCCCAACGTTTCGCTACCCAGAATCCCCTGCAAACCTCAAATTTAGCTGAAAAAAAACAATTTTCCACATATTTTTGCGTGGAATCACCGTGCTGGCACAAATGTCCTACCCCACAGCGTTCCCCTCAGTCTCCCGAGTAAAATGATACCTCACTTGTGTGGGTGTCCAAAGCAGAATTGGCTAAAAACGTATTTTGTTTTAAAATGTAGCGCTTAGAATTCTCGGTGCTATACCCTAAATCCCTATGTTTTGGGCTCTTCCCAGTCACAGGCCTTTGGCCCACCCACACAAGTGAGGTATCATTTTACTCGGGAGAACAAGGGGAATGCTGGGTGGTAGGACATTTGTGCCGGCACGGTGATCCCACGCAAAAATGTAAGGAAAAAGTGATTTTTTCAGCTAACTTTGAGGTTTGCAGGGGATTCTGGGTAGGGAAACGTTGGGGGATCCATGCAAGCCATACCTCATTAGACTCCCCAGGGTGTGTAGTTTTCAGAAATGTGTGGATTTGGTAGGTTTCCCTAGATGGCACCAAGCCCGGGGCCAAAACCCCAGGTGCCCCCCCAAAACCAGGTAGTTTTGTTATAGGTAATTTTGAAGTCTCCACAGTACGATTTAGGCCATATCCTGTTTCAGCCACTATGCCTACCCACACAAGTGAGGTACCATTTTTATCGGGAGACCTGGGGGAACGCCGGGTGGTAGGAAATTTGTGGATCCACGCAGATTCCAGAACTTTCCCACACAGAAATTTGAGAAAAAAGTGATTTTTTTCAGCACAATTTGAGGTTTGCAGGGGATTCTGGGTAGGAAAATGTTGGGGGACCCACGCAAGCCATACCTCGCTGGACTCCCCCGGGTGTCTAGTTTTCAGAAATGTGTGGGTTTGGTAGGTTTCCCTAGATGGCTGCCGAGCCTGGGGCCATAAACTCATGGGACCCCCTTGCAAAACCAGGTTGTTTCGTGATAGGTAATTTTGATGTTGCCTCAATAGGTTTTGGTCCCTTGCCTGTCACGGGTACTTGACCCACCCACACGAGTGAGGTACCATTTTTATTAGAAGACCTGGGGGAATGCTTGGTGGGAGGAAATTTGTGGATCCACGCAGATTCCAGAACTTTCACACACAGAAATTTGAGAAAAAAGTGATTTTTTCAGCAAAATTTGAGGTTTGCAGGGGATTCTGGGTAGGAAAATGTTGGGGGACCCACACAAGCCATACCTCGCTGGACTCCCCCGGGTGTCTAGTTTTCAGAAATGTGTGGGTTTGGTAGGTTTCCCTAGATGGCCGCCGAGCCCGGGGCCAAAAACTCATGGGACCCCCCTTGCAAAACCAGGTTGTTTTGTGATAGGTAATTTTGATCTCGCCTCAATAGGTTTTGGGCCCTTGCCTGTCGCGGGTACTTGACCCACCCACACGACTGAGGTACCATTTTTATCGGGAGACCTGGGGGAATGCTTGGTGGGAGGAAATTTGTGGATCCACGCAGATTCCAGAACTTTCCCACACAGAAATTTGAGAAAAAAGTGATTTATTCAGCAAAATTTGAGGTTTGCAGGGGATTCTGGGTAGGAAAATGTTGGGGGACCCACGCAAGCCATACCTCTCTGGACTCCCCCGGGTGTCTAGTTTTCAGAAATGTGTGGTTTTGTAGGTTTTCCTAGATGGCCGCCGAGCCCGGGGCCAAAAACTCATGGGACCCCCCTTGCAAAACCAGGTTGTTTTGTGATAGGTAATTTTGATGTCGCCTCAATAGGTTTTGGGCCCTTGCCTGTCGCGGGTACTTGACCCACCCACGCGAGTGAGGTACCATTTTTATCGGGAGACCTGGGGGGAATGCTGGGTGGTAGGAAAATTGTGGTTTTTCTGACAACAGAATATTATGACAGTACTGCAAGGAAAATGCGTGACTATAGTCACATTTTGAGGTTTGCATGGCATTGTGAGTAAAAAAATCTTGTTGGGATCCATGAGAGGCACACCACCCAGCACTCCCCATTTTTTTTTTAAACTTTACAGAAATATCTAAAGTTGGCAAATTTTCCCTAGAGACAGACTACACCTTAGCACAGAAAGACAAATGAGACAAATATGACTGCCTATCCACCTGTTCCTCAAGTACACACACATACTGGTTGGATTTGGCACGAGGGTGAGTGAAAGGTTCAAAATGTATATTTTATTAACAAGAGGTTTCACAAAAAGGAAATGCACTGTTAATAATTAAAAGGTTGAAAACCTGAACCAATGACTCACAGCTTGTGAGCTGTAAAGCCACGACAAGGCACCAACCTCTTTACAGGACATTCACACACCTTTCATACTTGACACACACTTTCACACCACCAGCTGCGGCCCCAGCACATTACAACACTCACATCCACAGACAATGTGGAGACAATGTACACCCTGGCAGAGAGAGACAGAAAATACAAATATTCCTTCAAAATGAACAATTCCTTAAGTACTCACACATACTGGTTGGATTTGGCACGAGGGTGAGTGAAGGTTCAGAGCGTAAAATTCTATTAACAAGAGATTTCACAAAAAGAAAATGCACTGTTAATATTTAAAAGGTTAAAAACCTGAACCAATGACTCACAGCTCGTGAGCTGTAAAGCCACGGCAAGGCACCAACCTCTTTACAGGCCATTCACACACCTTTCATACATGACACACAATACCATTCACACCGCCAGCCGCGGGCCCAGCACATTACAACATTCACATCAACAGACAGCACCATTCAAGGGCCCATCACTTTCATACGCCCACATGACTGACACAGCAATCACACCGGCTGGTGGTTGACATATTGTTTGCAGTGGCGTTTGACTAGCAGAGTGTGTAATGACCAGCAGCAAGTCATTACTCGCACACTGCCAGCCAAATGCCAGCCCACGCACACTGCCAGCCAAGCACCATCCCACCCACACTGCCAGCCAAGCGCCAGCCCACGCACACTGCCAGCCAAGCACCAGCCCACGCATACCGCCAGCCCACGCACACCACCAGCCAAGCGCCAGTCCACGCACACTGCCAGCCAAGCACCAGCCAAGCACCAGCCCACGCACACCGCCAGCCAAGCGCCAGCCCACGGACACTGCCAGCCAAGTGCCAGCCCACGCATACCACCAGCCAAGCGCCAGTCCACACACACCGCCAGCCAAGCGCCAATCCACACACACCGCCAGCCAAGCGCCAGTCCACGCACACCGCCAGCCAAGCGCCAGTCCACGCAAACCGCCAGCCAAGCGCCAGTCCACGCACACCGTCATTAAATTTTTTTTAACAAGAAAGAAGACACAAACCAATTGCAACTAGGTACAAAACTATAACTACAAAACCAACAGCAGTAACTAAAGACATCATTCTATTGCCAAACGTGAAACTGAACAACAACTATCTAAAACCATACAGACCAGGCAGTACACTATTAGACTCACGGTTGCTCCCAAAAACTCTTTTGAGTGTGATACAATCTGAAACATGTGGGCACACACAGCCCAGGATTAGAAGGACAATCGGCACAGTGCATACGACTCTCCTTCCGCATACCTCTTCGCAAGCAGACTCTACATCTCTTACAGGGATTGTTTTTTTTGGGCGTGGGAGGAATTAAATCAGGAAAGTGGCGATCTTTCAATCTAGCCACATCCTCCACCACTCCAACTCTAGGAACACTTGCCTGTTCCACTACAACAAGGCTGCCTATCACAGACTCCTGAAACAGAACAAAAGTCATCTTTGAAGCAGGAGAACACTCCTTGAACACAACAAAACCATTAAAAGTTGCTAAATTGAAGAGATGGATTGCCAACTTCATATACCAAATGTAAGCCTTACGAACAGCAGTGTAAGGTTCCAACCTCTGATCTACTCTATCGACACCACCCATGTGCTTATTGTAGTCTACAATGGACACAGGTTTGTGCACTTCAGCAACCTGACCCCAAACAGTCACAGGTGAAGTACTCTCATCATGAATGGTAGTCAGCATGTACACATCCCTCCCGTCCACAAATTTCACAGCTAGCAGTTCCTCACTACGCAAGGCACTTCGCTGTCCCCGCTGAAGCTTTTTGCAAACAAGCTCTTTTGGGTAACCTTTACGGTTAGAGCGGATTGTGCCACAAGCAAAAGTGTCCACTTTGAACAATTCCTTAAACAATTGCACAGCAGTGTAGAAGTTATCAAGGTACAAATGGTGACCTCTGTTAAACAGTCCTCTAGCAAGATCCCACACAATTTTCTCTGAAACTCCAAAAGTGGAAGGACAACCAGGGGGGTCAATAGTGGAATCCCTACCAGTGTACACCCGGAAATTGTAGACATATCCTGTCCTACTCTCAGACAACATATACATCTTAATTCCATAACGTGCCCTCTTGCTAGGAATGTACTGCCTAAAAACCAAACAGCCCTTGAACAGGACCAAAGACTCATCAACAGCTATTTCTTTCCCTGGAGTATAGATCTCTGAAAATCGATCTACAAAGTGATCAAGAACAGGCCGAATCTTAAAAAGACGGTCACAGTCAGGGTGATCTTGTGGCAACGCCAAAGCATTATCAACAAAATGCAGCATCCGAAGCAAAAGTAAATACCGATCATGACTCATAATTGCAGGAAATATGGCAGTTGCCCTCAAGGGACTGGTAGACCAATATGAAGCCAGGGACGGCTTCCTTATCAAGCCCATCAAAAAAGTAAAACCCAAAAACTTCTTCATCTCATCCAGATTTGTGGGAGTCTACTGGGTAGCTCTAGAGCGGGGCCTAAGTCTGGCACTGTTGTCCCTCAAAAACTGTTCAGCATACAAATTAGTCTGCTCAACAATCTCAGCCAAAAATACATCATCCATGAACAACTGAAAAAACTGTATAGGCAAAAAAAAGTCACAATCCACTCTACACCCTGCATCACCACTAAAGGCAGGCAACACCGGCTGCACCATATTTGGATCAACCCAGAGTCCAGCACTTCCAGTAGGAAGCCTTGCAGCCTCAGGCTGCAATCCCGATGTCTCTTGCTGCACCATCAACACATCAGTGTCCTCCTCTAAAACAGGCACTTCATCCACACTGAGAGTAGCTTCATCATCAGATGATTCCTCGTGGACAGAAAACTCACTGCCAGAATCTTGCACTCCCTCCTCTCCCTCAGACGCACTGTCAGTCTCATAATCCTGCTCAGAGGAAGATTCAAAAAGCATACCAACCACCTGCTGAGCAGTAATTCTACAGCTAGCCATAATCCTTACTAATAAAGGTAACTTGTCAAACAAGTCAACAACAACAAACACTTTGTAAAATAAGTAATAAACAAAATGTGTCTTTATCACAAAGACCTATATACTCCAAAACTATACCACTCACTTGCCAGAAGCAGCTAGACTCACCACCACCTACTCTGCACAGACACAGTAAGGATCAACAATATCCCACTAAAAAAGAAAAAGAAAAAAGAAAATTACACATAAGACAATGTAAAACACATCGCAAAGAATTTCATGCTCAAACCACTAACTAAATATGCTGTCATTATGACACCACTTAAAAAAATTCATTCATGCATGACAATAATACTCATTTGGAGTAAATACAACAAAAAAAAAATTTCTTAAAAAAAAAATGCAACTACGCAAAACTGCAGAACAACCACTGCCGAAACCGCAAACAAGAATCAAAAGCTTTACACTAGAATAAAAAGGAGAAAAAAACATTACAATCATATATGCAAATAATGCACCAGTCCACACACAATCCACCAGCCAAGCTAAGGGGTAGGTGGGCCTAAGAGTATAAATAAAATATTCACCCCCATAAAAGGGGAGCAACCCTTGCCCTTGACGCCACTCCCCAACACAAAAATTTTAAAAACCCTGGTGTCTAGTGGCTTCTGCCCCCCTTGGGGGCAGATGGGCCTAAAAACATACTGCTAATCTGCCACCCAAAGAGGGCAGAAATGGCCACAATCATCCTCCCATAAAGGGGAGTGACCCTTGTCCAAGGGACTGCTGCCCAACATCACAAAAAAAAATCCCTGGTGGCCTAGTAGCCATACAAAAAAAAATCAGCCGATCTGCCCCCAGGGGGGCTGAAACGGCCAAATTAATTGCCCAAGGGGCCACTCCCCACAAACAAATCCCTGGTGGTCTAGTGGGCCCGATTTATTTTAAAAAAGGCGAGATCTGCCCCCCTGGGGGCCAGACACAGCGAAAAAGATTGCCCCCAAAGGGGAGTGACCCTTGCCCAAGGGGCCACTCCCCACAAATAAATCCCTGGTGGTCTAGTGGGCCCTATAAAAAAAATGGCGAGATCTGCCCCCCCATGGGGGCAGACAGCCAAAAACATTGCCCCCAAAGGGGAGCGACCCTTGCCCAAGGGGCCACTCCCCACATATTAATCCCTGATGGTCCAGTGGGCCACTTTAAAAAAAAAATGGCGAGATCTGCCCCCCAGGGGGGCAGACAAAGCTAAAAAACATTGCCCCCAAAAGGGGAGCGACCCTTGCCTAAGGGGCCGCTCCCCGCAAACAGTTAATCCAATTTCAAAAATAAAAAATAAAAAAATCCCTTATGTCTAGTGGGCATTCCTGCTGCACGATCGCGCGATCGTGCAGTAGGAATGCTCAAAAGAGGCATCAGGGGAAAGGAAAACTCTTTCCTTTCCCCGATGCCTCTTTTGTTTGAATACCCCCCTCCCCCGAGGAGAAACTCACCTCCTCTCTTGCCGACGCGCTGGAAGCAAATGGCTTCCAGCGCGTTGGGAATCCTCTAATGACGTCAGCGCGCCTCGCGCGCTGACGTCATTAGATGACGTGGAGGGGGTGGCGGGGGGAGGCAGGGGAAGGGCTTCCCCTGCCTTCCCCGGTGGGGGCACCTTAAAGGGCAGCCCACCGGGGGAGCGCCAGCGCTTCCCCCGTGGGTGGGTGCTAGGACGGCCGGGAGCCGTCCGACGCACACGCCCACCGTGACGTCGGACGGCTCCCGGCCGTCCGACGCACGGAAAGGGTTAAAGTCTCTATATCTTGAAGAGGTAGAGCTCTAGAGATTGCTGGGGCAGAATGGGATTTTTGTACAGTTTCCGGTACGGGATGAGTACTATTAGTCCCATGTGGTAACTCCTGCAGTTTTTTCTTTGACCTTGTCTTTGCTCCCAATGAAGGCTCCAGATGTTTCAATTTTTTCTTTCTTTTGACAGAAGGGCAGGACGGCGGAGATTCTTGATTTTGGGGAGGGGACCTCAGAGGGGATGGTGGTTCGACTAGTGTTTGTATGCTAACAGAATTTCCGGATTCATTATCCCCAGGCACCACACTGTGTACTAACACTGGGTTCAGAGCAGTAACAGAGCCACCCCCTACGGATAACCGTCGTTTAACTACTGAAATTTCCTTATCTATGGCTCTAGCAGCCCGTGCCAAAAAACAGTCAAGTGTAGAATTTTGGAGACTCTTAGGTGTCCCCTCCCTGACTCCCATTTGCTTACGTTTTGCCATTTTGAAGAGGACACAGCCTTTAAAGGGTCACGGCCACACAGAGTAAAAAAAGAGAGACTTAATGGGCACAGAACTTTGTAAATCTTCGTAGGGCTGGATGGCAACACCAGATATCTCAGTACAGAGACAAAAAAAACAAGCATTTGCAATGCAATAGGTCTCGCATTATTAAAGTTGGAGCTATTGGCATTGCTAAATAATGCAACACCAATAGCTCAAACTTTAATAATGCGAGACCTATTGCATTGCAAATGCTTGTTGTTGCTTTATGCTATATACAGGTGGTAAACTGGTACTAATGAGGTGAAACCAACGCCCAAATTGTGTTAACAAGTGTACAAATAACAAAATAATGAAATAATACTATCACAAAATGCGCCGCATTATGCCACATAATTTGCCTTTTCTTGCAGCATGATTTAATTAATACTGCCGCATAATTTGGCCCTCCCCTGCTGCATAATTCCAGTGGCCCTGTTTATAATGTTTCAAACCTGAAGGTCTCTTCAACAAGTGCATTAACCAGCAGAGTTAAGGTACTTTTATTATACGTGAAACTTGGTGGATACACATAGATCTCTTCTGCAGTAAGTGCTTTAGCCCCAGTGTTTTCAGTGGGTGGGTCCTGCTGCTGTTCACTGGCAAATTGTTGAGAGGGTTCCTAATCTCTTATTCTGGCCCTCAACCACCCCCGTCCCGACCCCAGCATAAAAATCTGTGACGCTAGAAAACCCCACTGCCTTTCTGTAGCACTCAGTTCTTCATGTATGTTCTCTACGTTCACAGCACTCATAAGGAGGCTGACCGCTCTCTCTTTGTGGCTACTTGACTCCAGAGTAAGTGGGATGGTGCACTAGGTAAAATAGAAAGTTATTTTTTGCTTCAAACTACTGCTTTCTGAGCACTGTATGAAATCACATACACTCATGCAGCTTTGATCCAAACTATTTGCCTCTTAGCTAAGTCCTGCTACCGCCCACAGTCACCCCTCAGACCCCACCCACTCGCCCACATCGACCCAGCCACTCACTCTTTAAGGCACTGACACTCAGCTCCGGCTGACAGTGACGTCCTCAGTGACAAGACAATTCCTTTTCAAGTCATTACTGGTGGCCGTGTCATTCAATGACAGTCTCATCTCACTGACTGGCCGCAGCCCCTCCTGACCTAGAGTGGGGGTCTCGGGAGTGGCGGGTAGAAGAGAACAATATATGTCTGTGCCCTGTGACTGAGCGGGGGAGGAGGGCTGTGCTGAGGGAGTCGGCTCCAGGCACCAAGAACAAAAGGAGTGACCTTGGCTTTTCATGCGCGGTCAGTGCACTGAGTTATTGAGAACTGCAAGCTTAACGCCTGGAGCAACAAAAACGGAGAGGGGTTAAACAACAAACTGAGGCACTTGGATAAGAACCCTACTACTGAGCTCGACGAGCAAACACCACAGAATACGGTCAGACCAACTCCCCGCAATGAACCTCAAGCAACAAGGAGTAAAGGAGCACCCCTCTCACTAAACCAAGGGAGGTACTTCTCTGAGGGTCCAGTGGAGAGTAGGGTATGCGCACCTATGGAGAGGCATGCAACACCTGCAAGTTCTTCACACTGCACCTGGGGCTCTGTTTCTACGCCCGTCAGCTGTCACCCTCCCCTCCCCCCACACATTTCTGCAGCTGCTTGTGCAAACAGGCGAGGCAGCCTCACCCACATCAGGAGGCTTTCAGTTCAACATGTCGCCGCCAGTGCTCGATACCAGCGCCTGCACCGAGTACGGATAACAGCTCCTTACACTGAGCACCGATACTAGCTCCCTGAGCACCAAGGCTAACTCCTTACACTTACTACGAACACAAACTTCTTACGCTGATCACCAAGTCTACACCCTTACACTGAGCACAAATACTAGGAGCTGCAAACACCCCCCCCCTTTCCCCAGCGCCTTGGGTGAGTAGTGCGCTTTAAAACCCCTGATTGATTGCTCCTGACGCTGAAGCTAACACTAGCTCCTTACACTGAGGCTAACTCTTTACACTTAGCTCAATATTATTTCCTTACATACACTGAGCTCCAACACTAGCTCCCGAGAGCTGGGGTTTACCCCGAGTACCTCGTACTCAGTTTAGGACACCCACACGACGCACCTGGGTACTCTTACCGATGGGCCCGGGGACTTAGCAGCCCCTCTGACGGCTCCCGGCACTCACCTCTTTTACCGATGGGAGGCTCCTGGTGCCCCGGGTGTTGTGAATACCTTCCTCCTGTAGGGAGTGTCCGTGATTCACTGTTAGCCCCACCCAGAGCATGCCTGCCCGGTGCGGTGGATCTGCGGCGATCAGAGGGCACAGGGCAGGTGGATGTGGGAGGAGCGCTCCGCTGAGAGAGGGTGCGAATGGGGCGGAAACACGAGCGCAGGACCGCCTCTGCCCCGGGCTCAGGACCTGGGACTGGCTGGCCCCGCACCCTTCCTGTCTCTGGCTCAAATTCAAACGAATTTCATTGCCACAACAGGGCAAATGGGGGTTGCCGAAGTTAACCGGAACGGTGAATTAGCCCTTCCTTCAATATACAACACTAGTTCGGTGGTCAGGGATGTACATTTTACAAGTTAGACAAGCAGTGGCAAAGTAAATTTGTAAAATAGACAAATCACCTCACCTACATCTGTTGCCACAAAGTCTGTCCCCAGGCGATGCTGCGTTTTCTCCGCACCTTATCGCTTCTAGTGCGTGAGATGATGAGACAAATGTTACATAATGTCATCTCACTGATTCCGACAGTACGCCGAGTTTTCCTTTTTTATTTTCGAAAAATTGTTGATCCGTCTCGCTGCAAAGTACACGTAAATCAGTCGAAAGTAGGATTGCCGGTTTTGTTTTTTGGCGAAGTCCCTAAAATGTTAATCGATCAAACCTGCACGATTCGTGTTTGAAAGATGATCCACACAACTGTGATTAGTCAGTGTTTTAAAAGGCTGCTATGGGGAATTGCAGTAAAAATAGTGTGTGTGGGGAGAGTAGACTAAGAACTAGTGGTGCGCGCGCACCACAGAGGAGCGGGGGAGGGAGCGCGGCAGCGACAGCGAGGCGAACGCGCTGCTGCGCGTTCTGGCCACCGTCGGGAATGGGAGGAGCGAAGGCGGGACATGCGCCCGCCTTTGCCCAATCGCGTGCCGTTTTTTTTTTTAAAACGCACGCTCCAGCCAATGTGGGCTTCCGAAAACAAAACCAGACGCACGAGCGTGTGGGTCGTTTTCAGAAGCCCTTTCTAAAGGTCTCGCGCTGTGCGAGCAGTGCTGTGCACTGCAACGCTAGGCGCGAGACCTAAAAAGAGGGTAGGCCCAGCCCAGCCTCCTCCGGGCTCTGACTGGCCCGCCCTTGGCCCGGGCTTTGCCCGGGCGCGGCCCGTGCTGCGGGAGCCCTAAGCTGCCTTTATGCGCCTCCTGGCGCAAAGACTATTGGGGGATGGAGTCCCCGGGCAAAGTGCAGAGTGCTGTTGGTGCGATGCTGCGGGAGGCCTGAGCTGCCTTTATGTGCCTCCTGGCGCATGTGGAATGCGTTGGTGCCTCCTGGCGCAAAGACTGCTCGGTGATGGAGTCCCCGGGCAAAGTGCAGAGAGCTGTGGTACGATGAACCTAAGCTGCCTTTATGCGCCTCCTGGCATGAGTGGAATGTGTCGGCGCCTCCTGGCGCAAAGACTGTTGGGGGATGGAGTCCCCGGGCAAAGTGCAGAGTGCTGTTGGTGCGATGAAGGGTTCCCGCTCATCGAGCAAAATATATGTTTCTAAAAAGCCCACTATTTGCTGATTGACTTTCCTTTCCAGAATCTTAATAGGAGCC